>JARFIW010000705.1:0-620000 GCA_036346225.1 Platerodrilus igneus
AGATATCAAAATGAAGATTTCACTATTGATGCGCCAAGAAAATAATAAGATTTTACTAAATTTAAATATCTCTAACCGTTTTCAAGATATAGAGCGAAATCCAAAAGGGCACTAGATATCAAAATAAAAATTTCACTAATTGATGCGCCAAGCAAAATAATAAGAAAATTGTTTTACTAAATTTAAATATCTCTAACCGTTTTCAAGATATAGAGCGAAATCCAAAAGGGCACTAGATATCAAAATGAAGATTTCACTAATTGATGCGCAAAGTAAAATAAAAAAGATTTTACTAAATTTAAATATCTCTAACCGTTTTCAAGATATAGAGCGAAATCCAAAAGGGCACTAGATATCAAAATGAAGATTTCACCTATTGATGCGCCAAGTAAAATAATAAGATTTCACTAAATTTAAATATCTCTAACCGTTTTCAAGATATAGAGCGAAATAAAAGGGCACTAGATATCAAAATAAAATTTCACTAATTGATGCGCCAAGCAAAAATAAGAAAATTGTTCTACTAAATTTAAATATCTCTAACCGTTTTCAAGATATAGAGCGAATCCCAAAAGGGCACTAGATATTAAAATGAAGATTTCACCTATTGATGCGCCAAGTAAAATAATAAGATTTTACTAAATTTAAATATCTCTAACCGTTTTCAAGATATAGAGCGAAATCCAAAAGGGCACTAGATATCAAAATAAAATTTTCACTAATTGATGCGCCAAGCAAAATAATAAGAAAATTGTTCTACTAAATTTAAATATCTCTAACCGTTTTCAAGATATAGAGCGAAATACAAAAGGGCACTAGATATCAAAATAAAAATTTCACTAATTGATGCGCCAAGCAAAATAATAAGAAAATTGTTCTACTAAATTTAAATATCTCTAACCGTTTTCAAGATATAGAGCGAAATCCAAAAGGGCACTAGATATCAAAATAAAAATTTCACTAATTGATGCGCCAAGCAAAATAATAAGAAAATTGTTTTACTAAATTTAAATATCTCTAACCGTTTTCAAGATATAGAGCGAAATCCAAAAGGGCACTAGATATCAAAATGAAGATTTCACTAATTGATGCGCCAAGTAAAATAATAAGATTTTACTAAATTTAAATATCTCTAACCGTTTTCAAGATATAGAGCGAAATCCAAAAGGGCACTAGATATCAAAATGAAGATTTCACCTATTGATGCGCCAAGTAAAATAATAAGAAAATTGTTTTACTAAATTTAAATATCTCTAACCGTTTTCAAGATATAGAGCGAAATCCAAAAGGGCACTAGATATCAAAATAAAATTTCACTAATTGATGCGCCAAGCAAAATAATAAGAAAATTGTTTACTAAATTTAAATATCTCTAACCGGTTTTCAAGATATAGAGCGAAATCCCAAAAGGGCACTAGATATCAAAATAAAAGATTTCACTAATTGATGCGCCAAGCAAAATAATAAGAAAATTGTTTACTAAATTTAAATATCTCTAACCGTTTTCAAGATATAGAGCGAAATCCAAAAGGGCACTAGATATCAAAATAAGATTTCACTAATTGATGCGCCAAGCAAAATAATAAGATTTTACTAAATTTAAATATCTCTAACCGTTTTCAAGATATAGAGCGAAATACCAAAAGGGCACTAGATATCAAAATAAAATTTCACTAATTGATGCGCCAAGCAAAATAATAAGAAAATTGTTTACTAAATTTAAATATCTCTAACCGTTTTCAAGATATAGAGCGAAATCCAAAAGGGCACTAGATATCAAAATAAAAATTTTACTAATTGATGCGCCAAGCAAAATAATAAGAAAATTGTTTTACTAAATTTAAATATCTCTAACGGTTTTCAAGATATAGAGCGAAATCCAAAATGGCACTAGATATCAAAATGAAGATTTCACTAATTGATGCGCCAAGTAAAATAAAAAGATTTTACTAAATTTAAATATCTCTAACCGTTTTCAAGATATAGAGCGAAATCCAAAAGGGCACTAGATATCAAAATAAAAATTTCACTAATTGATGCGCCAAGCAAAATAATAAGATTTTACTAAATTTAAATATCTCTAACCGTTTTCAAGATATAGAGCGAAATCCAAAAGGGCACTAGATATCAAAATAAAAATTTCACTAATTGATGCGCCAAGCAAAATAATAAGAAAATTGTTTTACTAAATTTAAATATCTCTAACCGTTTTCAAGATATAGAGCGAAATCCAAAAGGGCACTAGATATCAAAATAAAATTTCACTAATTGATGCGCCAAGCAAAATAATAAGAAAATTGTTTTACTAAATTTAAATATCTCTAACCGTTTTCAAGATATAGAGCGAAATCCAAAAGGGCACTAGATATCAAAATGAAGATTTCACTAATTGATGCGCCAAGCAAAATAATAAGATTTTACTAAATTTAAATATCTCTAACCGTTTTCAAGATATAGAGCGAAATCCAAAAGGGCACTAGATATCAAAATAAAATTTTCACTAATTGATGCGCCAAGCAAAATAATAAGAAAATTGTTTTACTAAATTTAAATATCTCTAACCGTTTTCAAGATATAGAGCGAAATCCAAAAGGGCACTAGATATCAAAATAAAGATTTCACTAATTGATGCGCCAAGCAAAATAATAAGAAAATTGTTTTACTAAATTTAAATATCTCTAACCGTTTTCAAGATATAGAGCGAAATCCAAAAGGGCACTAGATATCAAAATAAAAATTTCACTAATTGATGCGCCAAGCAAAATAATAAGAAAATTGTTCTACTAAATTTAAATATCTCTAACCGTTTTCAAGATATAGAGCGAAATAACCGTTTTCAAGATATAGAGCGAAATCCAAAAGGGCACTAGATATCAAAATGAAGATTTCACCTATTGATGCGCCAAGTAAAATACTAAGATTTTACTAAATTTAAATATCTCTAACCTTTTTCAAGATATAGAGCGAAATCCAAAAGGTCAAACAAAATTTATGGAATTCCTTTGGTTAACAAGAAGGTATTGGGGATGATGAAAGATGAGAATAATGGGCGCGTTATGGCCGACTTTATTGGATTACAATCTGAGATGTATGTGACGAAGGTTTATAATACGGCAGAGGGGGCCGAATTCTCACAATTGATGGAAGAAGATGAATTACCACGATAACTTGCTATCCAAAATTTTGGTGTTACAAAGAAGATCAAGGGTGTTAAAAAATCTGTAGTAAAAAGCAGAATCACGTTTGAGGATTATGTTAGATGCCTGGAAGAGCTTAAAGATGTATCTGTAACGCAGAACTTAATTCAGTCGACTAAGCATCGCGTTCATACTATTGTTCAAGAGAAGATTGCCTTAAATCCACACGATAACAAACGTTACCTGATTCCTGGTATATTTATTACATTACCCATTGGACACTATTCTATCATGAACATCGATTAAGCTGTCCTTACTAATAATACATCAGTTATGTATTGTGATATATATTTGTGGATCAGTTGCACATATAGTTGTTCTGGTTTAACTCTATATACTGAATGGATATAAGTTGTGTAAATAGTACATTCATCATAAGATGCCGTTAAAAGGTACTTTGAATATAGTTGTATATAAAATAATATTTGTCATTATAATTGTGTAATTAATATATTGGTATAGCTGTTAAATTATATGATAGTACTATTATTGTAAATGTATAAATAGAAAAACATATTACTATTTTGTTAACACTATTTAATAAAGTTTTTTAATTATTTTTATTTAAGTTTATTGCTATCACTATCCAGTGGTGTTGGGACACATGCATATATTTTGTTATGGGTATTAAAAATCAGGCATGGCTCTATGGGGATTTGCCATTGATTTTCCTCCTTATGGAGATTTCCATAGTGGGTACAAAAATTACCAGAATGGACCTTGGATTTTCTTATGGAGATTTACATGTAAAAACGGGTGATTTTGTGCTAGTATTCTCATAGCTTACCTACTACTTTAGAATGTAATTGGGGATCTGACTAATGCCGGCCAAAGTTTTTCAACACCAAGTAGAACAATTTTCGACTCCATCCATCTACACGAGGACGTGATTGCGTACGCCTCACAAGAAAATATTGCATTAGCAGTTTTAAATTTGGATCAGCAAGGAGCATATGACCGCGTCAATCGAGACTACTTGTATAATGTTCTACAGAAATTTGGGTTTGGACCTATTTTTATTGGTTCTGTACAAACCTTATACAAAAGCCCGATATCTCACGTCAGATTCGGTTCCTTACATTCAGGTGCAGTAACGCATTACAGAGGAGTACGGCAGGGCTGCCCACTGTCTGGTACATTATTCACACTGTCCTTGGAACCTTTCCTTAATCTTTGTAGAAACCATCTATCCGGTTTTCCTCTTCCTATATCTGATATGATACAGCTACAACCAACAAAATTAGCAGTATGTGCATATGCCGATGATGTGTTTTTCAAAAAACAGTGATTTTGATCATTTACAGGCGGTTTACGAAGTGTATAAAAACCAGTCAGGGTCGGTGTTAAACACTTCTAAAACAAATGGGCTCTGGTGCAGCGCATGGCGAGGGCGAACAGACACTCCGCTAGGGTTCTCCTGGTCATCAGGGAATATAAAGATACTGGGAATACACCTGTCAGGCAATATTCAACAAGATACAGTATTGGCATTACAAGCCCTATGTGCTAAAGTAGACAAAGCTATTAAAATGTGGAAATTGCGTGCACCCAATACTTCACTGATCGGAAGAAAAATAATTGCTAATCAATTTATTGCACCCAAGTTGTGGCACTGTATGCAGACGCTCCCATTTAACGTCAACCAGCTAGAAAGTTTACAACATAAATTAAGGTATTTCATGTGGACTGGTAAACATTGGTTAAAATCTGAGGAACTATATCTACCGAAAGTATACGGTAGCATTGGTTTGGTATACCTTAAAGCCAAGCAAGTCTGCTTTTGCCTTTTCCTGAGCTCACGTTTAATCAGTAGTTCCAGAGAGCATAAGTGGGCAACTATCATGAAACACGTTATCAAGAAAAACAATTCATATGGGGTAACATGGCAGCTTCTGACTTGTACCGATTTTAATAAGTACTCAGCATATTTTGAAGAGAACATTTTTGTAAAATCCTTGGTTAATGCGTTTAGCAATATATCAATGCCGTATCCGGTTTTTCCTAAATTTAAAGAAGACCTTTATTCAGTACCAACAACCAGCTGTAGCTTGATTGCAAGCGATACTGTGCCTCCACTGTTTAGCAGAAGATGGGTAGAATATGGGTTTAGAACTATTGCCGATTTTAGAGAAGGAGATGAATGGATGGCACATCCAAAAATGAAAGAACGACTGTATAATGCTCTATGCTCAACACAAAACGACCTTCTACAACAATACAAAAGGATCAGATTATTTTTCGATAAATATACTAACAGCGCAAGCAACGGCAGTGAAAACAAAATGCATCGATATAGGCTCAATGTCGATATAAACCAAACATCATTGGAAGTGACAATAGACAACCGCAGTAGGCTACAACAGAGTTTGGTGCTTCTGTTACTCAACTGCAAGAAACCCAGCGAAGAAGTAGTTGGACAGATGATGAGGTAATTTGGAGTTTCTTCTCCAAACCCCCCACACTCAGACATGAATCAATAATCTCTTGGAGGTTTGTAAAGAATATATTGGCCGATGCAAAGTTCCTAAACCGCATAGGCGTAAAAGACACGTCAGTCTGTCAATGGTGTGAAAGTGAGGGAAATATGTGGCATATAATTATTACTTGCCAAAAAGCAAAACAACTGTGGCGGTTTGTAACTAACATCATACAAATTTTGATGAAAAGGAAGGGACTCCTCATCAAAGAACAATGTTATGGAATCAGCAGCAATACCGCAAAGAGTGACCTAGGAAATTACATAATAAACCTAGCTAAAGCTTGCATCTATTGGACAACGATTGATGCGATAAAAAATGTTAATTCTAATATACTGTTGACCCAATATTACAGACAACGTTTAAAATCTAGGATAATTAAAGAGTTTGTTTGGCACCACACCAGACGTTCACTGGACAAGTTTTGCAACATTTGGTGCGTTAAAACAACGATATGCTGGGTGGATAATGATAAGTTAAAGTTTAGTGGCAATTTAATGCCGTAACTTACTGAAATTTGCACATATTACAGAAGCGAATGTTGGGACATAGATTCATGTACACAATAATTAAGTTGGAAACGTTTTGATTTTTAATTTTTTCATTTGGTTTTATTCTGTTACATTTATTTCATTTTATTTTGTTAGTTCTTTTTTGTCATTTTATTATTTTTTTGTGTTGTTTTGGTAGCGCTACACTTGCCATTCTTAACTACCTTTTTTTGTAACTACTGCATTTTATAGGTAGCGCTATCTTTATGGTATTATAACAATTGTAGGTTTTATAAGATATCATATATTAATATCTATTTTGTATACATTTGAACCATATATTATGTAAAAACCTAAAGTTTTAATAAATAATAATAATAATAACACACACATGCATGCACGCACGCGCGCACACACACACACACACATATTATATATATATATATATATATTAATGTTATGATGGCCATGTTGGTGTGTTGCTAAAAGTGTGCTGTGATACAGATACAGCAAATTGTAAAATTTGAAATTGTTGACATACCTTCCTTTCTAACTCTACTTTGCCTGGCTAACTCAACGAAAATGCTGGAGTTTACAAAATAAAATCAAACACAGCAATATCATAAAACATCTATACAGTCAAAAATATTTTTTCTCATACAAAATCATATAGAATATTTATAGCATAGTTTCTTTCAGACATAATCTTATTCCTAATAAGCACCATTTACTCAATTATCAAAATGTTCTTCGCTTAATGTAGGTTTAAATTTAAAGAACTCAAATTTCTTCTCTTGTGGATAGTTTACCTGGCTTTGGTTCCCATGCTTGTAAGGTTTGTTTGGCCAAAAAATCCTTGACAGATAATCTATTAAAAAGGTCAGAGAGTCTCGAACCCTGATCACAAACGTTCCTGGTAAAGATCCTTACAAAAATAAACTGTGACAGCCCGTTTTTGCAAGTTATGCTGTCACTAGGCTAGCATATGTAATTGGTATTTTGGGGGGATAGTTTGGTTACCTATAATCTTTAAGGTGTAGGTTGTAACATTTATTAATAAATATTACACTTTTGTAGAGTTCATTATTTCATTTATTTAACAGTCAGTTCTTAACAAGATTGTTTTATAAATATTAAACTAATCACTAAAAGGATATACTTCTTTTTCTAAATTGTACAGATGTGCTGACATTGGCAAATATGTTGGTTACAGAAATTCTTCATAGAAGGTTTTCATTGTAGTTAAATAATTTAAATTGTTAAGGTATTATCCAAGTGTATAAATTTGTGAATTGGTTGTAATTTTGAAAGGCATTGGAAGACTTAGAAAGATTTCAGTAGGTATTCAATGGTTTAATTTTATACTTACGATTTAGAATATGTATAATTTTGTATTAATTCTAAGCTTCTTAATTATCCAATTATTGTTTACGTCTATAGTAATTCAATTTTAAGGAATACTTTGATATTAGTAAATGTTTATGTCAATTTAACGGACAGCTAGACATCACAGTTGTGCTCCTGTCTCATCGTTTGAAGATTCTTAACAGGGACGTACTGTTTCACAGGGTTACTTACATATTCAGATAGATGTATATCTTTGTTTAGTCTTTAGTGGTTTATTCTATTAAATTCTTCAGAGATATATTGTTTTCTAAGGGTACATGCTTGTGTGATTCTTAAAACATTATTTACAGATTTTGTAATTTCAAATTTTAGTTTTGAGCGTTACTTTATTAAGTTACTCCTATGTGTTAGTTGATTATCTATCATTCAGTTTTTTTGTGGATTAAAGTCTTTATAATTAAAAACAACAGAGCATCTTCCTTTCTCGAATCAGCTCTTCAGACAGTTTAGACGAAATTGAATAATAGGCAAATTTCTGAAACTTTAAAAGTGTTTTCAATGTTGGTAGTTGGAATTTGTTTCAGTAAATTCATTACACTGATTATTATGTTATATTCGGTTAATCAGCATTGTGTTGGAAATTGTTATTCACTCTGTTCTACACGTGCAAGGACTGTAAGTATTATCACGTTTTTTTTTTGTTACCTTAAAACTAACTACCTTACATAGGTACCCTTTTGGTATTCTCTCGTTATTTTTGTATTAGTACATTTTGACTTGTACCTTATCTCAGCATATTTGATTTTGGATCGATCTTATACATTTTACGTTACGTTATTTTAGAGGATCTCTGTTTCGGATCTTCACACTTTTTTGGGTGTGTTACTTACAACACACGATACACCCTTTAGTGTCATCTTGTGCATTGACTTTTGGGAATTGGGTTTTATTCAAGAGGTTGGATCTGGGAAATAGTATTATGCAGAAAATGAATACCACTTCTTGTTTGTCCACCTTCCTATGCTCAGATACAACTCGAGGTATTATATCAACGACCAGAGTTACACCTGTAGGATAAGATGTAAATGGTACTTTTTCAAGGTTGAGTGTCGTTCCTTCAAAAGAGGAATATTTGTATCAATTATTTATTGTCCACCATTTGTGTTACATGTGTATTTATTTGTTTAAATTTTAGCCTCATATGTTAAACCAACTGCATGCATTTGGGTCACATTACAGTACTGTCAAATAGCCTTGAATATTAAAATAAAAAAACTGAAATAGTATTGGACCAGCTAGGACAACAAGTGAATAGATATTTATATGAATTACTTCACGCGTGTCTTATTCCCTGAAGTTATAAGTTGCAGTTTGTGGATGAACCCTTGCTGAACAAGATGTCTCACTTGCTCTCGCCTTTGGACTAGAAACCATTAGATAATACATCTAGCATTGACCAGGGGTAAGTACACCAAGTTGATCTCGTTTAGTTAGCTTAAAGTGATAACTAAACATATTGTTCAGGAGTGTTACCATTAACGTTATAAAATTATATACATTAAACGGTAAGATAATAACCATTATAAAATCACCGTCATAAAATATTATATGATTAAGACTTATTCTATCTTAAACTAAATGGCAAATACTCAAACATCAGTTTCAAACAATATTTTAAAAGTAATACTTGTAAAAAGTCACAAAGCGCTTCTGCAATTTGTAATTAACCATATTAAATTCATGCTGCTTCTATTTTTAAATTGATGTTCAAATCCCAGTTTACATAATCATCCATTCGCTTAAATCTCTATTTAATTAACTAATTTAAAGTAGCGTTGTATCGAAGAATTTTCCCTCTTCATTGTATATTTACAATAATTACATTTAATAACTTTCAAACTCATATGTAAACTTTGCAGGTTATTTTGGCTTTATAATCAACGTTTAACATTTACTTCTTTATTCACTGTTACATTGTAATATTAAATTATGGTATGCATACTGCATCCTTCAAAACATCTTTGAAATTTTTTTGCATATTGCTTGGTCGACACGAATTTATCAATTGATTCTAATGTCGATTGCTTCCATTTATATATACAAATTATCAATTTTCTAGACTGTACGAGTGTTTACGTGATTCCATTCCAAAGACCACACACCTATCTGATCTGGGAATTCCTCATTAACGCTCAAATCACGTGAACTATTTATAATAGTGTCTCTAACACATATAAGGTTAATGGTCCGCGGTCTCCTTCACTAATACGTACAGCTATTAAACCACATTTTTATCGACATTTTCATCATATTTTAATGTTCTGACGGCTTCTTCAAATAAATGTTTATTTGTTTAATGAGTTCATATGAAATTGACATATTTTCTCGAAAATTCTTTCTTAATCTCGAACCTTAAAGAAGAACTCTTTATTTAAAATGAATTTATGTAATACAATTCAATTTCTATGATTAATTTAAGGCTTTAATTGTTTCATGATGCAAACTAGGTGTATTTCTATAGAAAATATTTGATTTCATGGTAAAACGTGTTTTAATACACAAAATTAAAATCAAAGCGTACTTTTTTAACAAGATTGATATAGTTCTTATGCTAAATAGAATAAATGTTTTATATGCAACGGGAAATGTATTTTTATGCTAATAAGTGAATGTAAATGGTTTTGTATTTACGCTTGAAGTCGATTGATTTTCATAAGGTATGAAGTTCGCATTTAATGCGTTTTTACATTATTTTTTAACGATGAATTATTTTACATATACGACTTACACGGCTGTGTTATTGATATGAATTGGGGGTTTTTAAATATACAGGAAGTGTGTTTTGCTTTCACTTAAAACGTGTTTTTATACGCATTAATGGCTATGTATTTACAATACGCTTTTATTATTATACAGGGTGATTATTTACACCCAGAATTGCATTTTTCGTTTGGCAAAAAAGTAAGCTTGTATTATACAGGGTGTAACAATGAATTTTTAGAAATTTCTATTTTTTCTGGATTCTTTTATATCTTGGTGGACTTAATTTGTAGAATTTGTGTTTCAATGACCTATTGTGACTCACTAAAATATAAAAGAATCAGGAAAAAATAGAAATTTTTAAAATTTTATTGTTTTTTGCTGTATAATACAAGCTTACTTATTGCCTAGCGAAAACGCAAGTTTTATGTGTATAAATACACCCTGTATAATAAGCGTATTGTAAAAACATAGCAATTAATATGTACAATAGCGAAAACACAAATTTAAGTCATGTTTGTAAAAATAATCACTCTTCACCTAGTAATTATCATAAAAATACATTTTCGATGTATAAATATGAAGGGCTTCATGCAAAAAGTCCATAAGACATTTTCACGATTTGGAGATAGTTGCACCATCGATCGTGAAATAGCACAAGCTTTCCAATGATATACTTAGTTTGCCTGTAAGAAGTCTCTAAGTACATTATTTTAGGTTGTGCAAATTTAAAATCTACCCAATTTTCCGTGCAAAAAGTCCCCAAGTGTCGGGATTCCCAGTTTTCTGTGTAAAGAGTCCCTAAGTTCGGCACGCAATAGCTGTTTATTGTAGCAGTGCTGTTAAATGGCAGATGGTTAAGTGTATTATATTAGTGTTATTAAATAAATTTGTGTGTTTTGTAATGTTCGATAGCGAAGAAAGTATTATTGGTAAGTAATTTTTGGCAAATCTAGAACGCTTAAAATTACATGATTACACCTTGTAGAGCCATTCTCTGCCAGCGAGGATGAATGGTTACCGCCAAGCGGTAATGATAGTGTGAATGACGACGAATCTTCTATTCAAGTTATTAAAAATGCAACACATTTAAGTAACATTAAGTCTAGTGGTCAAATGTCAACCGTTAATGAAGTTGCCGAAAACGTTGAAGTACATTCAGGTAAAAAAAGAAGATCGCACCCTTCTCAATGGCGTCGATCTAAGAAAAAAGTTGAAAGGCGTCTAGCAAGACGTCAGTTACACATTCCAACATGTTGCTGTAAGTGCAAGGAAAATATTTTAGAGAAATTTACAAAAAAACATTTAAAACGTTTCAAAACATGAACCACAATGAACAAAATATTTATCTACGAGGTTGCGTTTCTTTGGGAAGCGCTAAGAGACACGTTAATAAAAATAAACGACAAAAAGTTTTCGTATATAACGTATTAGTGAACACTAAAAAAATAGACGTTTGCCCAAAAATGTTTCTTCATTTACATGGTATCAAGAAGAGCAGATTAAAGAAAAAAATTCTTAATTTTGAAGTGGAAGACGTAAAAGACTATCGAGGTAAACATACTAATAGGCAGAACAGAATCCCAGAAGAAACAATTCAAAATGTTAATTCATTCCTTAAAAACCTTCCTGTGGTGGAATCACACTACAGTCGAAGTCAAGATAAATATAAAAAATACCTATCCTCAGATCTGACAGTTGCCTCCCTACACAAACGGTATTGTACTAAATATCCTGAACATCCAATGAAATATAGATATTTGCATAAGATTTTTGTGAATGATTATAACTATTCATTCGCACATCCCAAAAAAGATATATGCACAACATGCACAAAATTTATGGCCGATCTACATTCAGCAACATTTGCGAAAGACGAAAACAAAAAAAATCAGCTTAAAATTCAGAAAGAGTTGCTCCTTCGTAAAGCGCAAACCTTTTTCGACAAACTTAAAGAAAAGCGAGAAAATTCAAATCAAGATGAGCTTGTCATTTGTTCTGATTTTCAAAAAAATTTGCCATTGCCAGTCACCAACATTACTGAGGAATATTACAAACGACAACTTTGGTTAAACAATTTTGGGCTAAACAATAATGTTTCAAATCAAGCCTCAGTGTTTCTTTACATGGAAAATTTTGCCAATAAAGGCCCGAACGAAGTCATTACATCTTTAGATTACTACATCAAAAAATATAGGAAATCAGAAACAACATTAATAATCTTTTGTGACAACTGTTTCTCCCAAAATAAAAATCGCTATCTATTCACGTACCTGGATTCGTTATGTGCAGCTAATACATTCCAATCTGTTGCGATTTTCTATCCAATTCTTGGTCATTCGATGATGCCAATAGATAGGTGCTATGCATTTATCGAAAAAAAGAAGCTGAAAAGCGAGAAAATTGATAACCCTGACTAATATATTAATATGATTCAAAGTGCCAGACCTAAAAAAACCTTTTGAAATAACATTTCTACAGCATAGCCTTCTGACCAAAAACAGTCAAATTGAAGGGGAATTTCCAGTTGTCCAAATATTGGAGTATAAACATTTTTTGCTAATGGAATTAAACCTAGTATTCCTGGCATATCGAAGTGTCGGTCTGTAATCTTTTGTCTCAATTTAAACCAAAAATTAGAGAGACAATGTCAGGGGACTATCGTGACTTTGTACTGTATAAAACAAGGCGCCAAAGATATGTTGCTGACCAGAAACACCCACCGCTTGCATACACAACATTTTTGAAGATTAAACTCGAAAAACTTCAAAATGTAAAATTTTTGGCACTGCACATTCAAAAATCAGAGAACAGACTCTTCTGCGATATATTAGAGAATATGGTGAAGGAAATCCGAAAGAACGCGATGTAGAATCAGACGCAGAAATATTTGAATGAATTTTTATTATGTAAACAATATAATTTATGATGTAAGGTCTATAAACTTAATAAACGTCAAACTGTATCACAACATCTCAACAATTTATTTTAGAATTAAAATAAATTTGACGGAAAAAACTAAGCTTTTGTTGGTAAAAAGTCCCTAAGTGCAATTAAAAAACAATTAATTATCTGGTTTACATAAGATTTACATAAATCCATTTGACATATAAAGTACTTAATACTAATGACAAAAAATTCAACTTGAATGGTTTATCACTTGCGGTCTGGTTTCATAGCTGAAACGAAATCTTTGTCGTCAATTATCTCAAAATAGCAAAATGTCACTTATGGACTTTTTGCATGGAGCCCTTCATATGCTCTCTATTTGCTGTAAAGAGCATTTTCACTTAAACAACATTCGCTTTATTTAGCGTAGGAACTATATCAATCTTGTTTAAAACAAACGCTTTAATCTTAATTTTGTGTATTAAAAAACGTTTTACTGTAAAAGCAAATATTTTGTATAAAAATACACCTCGTTTGCATTAAAAAGCAATTAAAGTTTAAATTTATTAGCCTCTGTAAATAAAGAATCGTCTGGAATATACGAGATTAAGCAGGAATTTTTGGAAGGATACTCCAAGTAATAAGAAGTATGGTATAAACTCATTAAAATAAACAAACATTTATTCTAAGAAGCGCAAGAATATTGTAAAACCCATAAAATTGATAAGAATTATTTATTAGCTTTCGCAATCACTGTAGGAGAGATGCGATGCGACCAGTAACCCTATATGTATTAAAAAGAGACAAACAAACGCGGACATTTGAACGTTAATGAGGTAATAAAATGAAGAATTCCAGGAACTTCCATCGTTACAGTATACTAGGCTCCATACGGAACTAGTACATTCTAGGCGGACTGACGTCTCAAAATAAATTATATATATAAACAGAAGTAATCGACATTACATTCATTTATAAATTTGATCACGAAAATGTTCCTTTGACGATATTGTTTTGAAGTATGCACTACGCATACCGTAATTTAATGATTATAGTGTAACAGTGAATAAAGAAGTCATTCTTAAAATGTAATGTTGATGATAAAGTTAAACATAACCTGCATATAAATATAAAAGTTATTAAATGTAATGAACATGGAAAATTCGTCAAGATAAAAAGCTATTTAAAAATTAACTTAAATAGTCAAGGAATTTTTTGGCCAAGCAAACCTTACAAGCGTGGGAATCAAAGCCATGTAAGCTATCCATAAGAGAAGAGATTTAGTTCTGTAAATTTAAACCTAAATAAGGTAAGAGTCAATTTGATAATTAAGTAAATAGGTACTCAAAAAAATCGTATTTGTAGTCCATACTTACAATGGGTTATGATAACTATTAAATTGAAAAGTAGAAAAACTTTTTCTACTTTTCAATTTAAATAGGAACTTGTTAGAAATAATTTTATGTTTGTAAAAACTATGCTGTGAATGTTCTATATGATTTTGTATGAGAAAATATTTTTGACTGTATAGATCCTTTATGATATTGCTGTGTTTTATTTCTTTTTGTATACTCTAGCATTTCCGTTGAACTAGCCAGGCAGAGTGAAGTTAGAAAGGAAGATAAGTCAACAATTTGAAATGTTATAATTTGCTGTATTTGTGTCACAGCACTTTTTTAGCGACGTATCAACGCGAGGTGTGGTCACAATATATATTGATATGATAATGGCCGCACGTTGGAGCGCGGCTAAAAGAATGATATGACAACGGTCGCACGTTGGAGTGCCGCTAAAGTTAGTGCTATGACAATGAGCGCACGTTAAAGCGCCGATAAATGAGTGATATGACAATGGTCGCACGTTGGAGCGCCGCTAAAAGTGCTGTGACAGATACAAAAATGGAAAATTTGAAATTACTGACTTACCTTCCTTTCTAACTTTTTTTTGCCTGGCTAGCTCAACAGAATTTATGGAATTTACAAAATGAAATCAAACCGCAATCTTAAAAACTATCTATATGGTCAAATATTTTTCTTTCATACAAAACAGTTTATAAAACGATTCACAGTTCCAGTTTTAACAGAAAATAATTAAAATTCTTAATATTTGCTAACAGATATACAAATGGGTGGATAATTTAACCCATCCTTTATTCTCACGCTTGTAAATATCTTTGGTCAAAAACGCTTTACAGATTTTTTTATTAAAATATCACACTGTTTCGAACTTGACCTACAATTCTTTGCAGATCATCTGCTTCACAGTTAGGAAAAAATGTGAACTTGTTCTAAATTAAAATACAAAATATTGAAATATCAATTAACATACAAAGAAATTTAACATTTTATACTTATGGTTTTATATGTTAAAGAGCACCTATCCAAATCTTTTTTTCATTATCGTCAACAGTATTAAATCCTTTCTGGTTTTATTTTAAATTGACGCCAAATTCCAGTTTACAAAATCATCCATATTTGCTGAAATTTCTATTTAGAATATCAGTTACCAAAAGTGCATCATCCTTTTAATTAATTAATTCAAAGTAACGTTTGTATCGAAAATTTTTCAATTTTCATGGTATTTTACAAAATAATAATGTTTAACCAAATAACTGCATTTGATAACTTTTACAATTTGAAACTACTCAATGTTTAAATTTCATTACAGCTCTGCATGTTACTTTGGCTTTATATTCAATGTTACATTTTGCTAGGTTTATGAAGCAATCTTGAACCTTACATTGTGGATTGGATAAATTGAAATGAATTGAATTAATCAAATGTCGATTGATTCTGCTTATATATATAAAATTATTTCCATTCTAGAGTTTTCCTGTCTGTTTGGAACATAAGATTTCTGGGAATTTCACAGTTTATTCATTAGTTGCGAATCACCACGTGCTGTTTATCCTTTAACACAACGCGGTACGTGGTATCGCATGCTATCCAGTAGTAACACGGAAAGATAAAATCGACTTGACGACGTTTTTATTACATTTTAATGTTTGTGCTGCTTTTTAGAATAAACGCTTGTTTATTTAATTAGTTTATACGACATTTCTTATTCATTGACGTATTCTTTCTATTTTCTCTTGAAAATTTGAGAACTCTTTATTTAAAAATGAATTTATGTTATACATGGGATAATTATTTATTACATAAATAACTAACGCTTTTAATTGCTCTCCTAACGGGTTTTGCAATAGATTTGTATTAATGATTGTAAAAAGAAAATATTTGCTTTCACGACAACTAAAGCATGTTTTTACTACACAAACTTATTTATTCTATTCATTGAAAGTGCATTTTTATAACAAACGAATGGTTTCGTATTTATAATACGCTTGAAAATGATCGATTTGCATAAAGTATAAAAAGTTCGCATGTAATGCGTTTTAAAGTATTTCAAGAATAATTATTTTTACATATATGGCTTAAAATTGTATGCACTACTGTATTATTGATTTAAAATTGTGGGTTTTAAATATACGGGAAGTGCTTTGCTTTGCATTTTAATGGCTATGTATTTACAATACGCTTATATTATACAGGGTGATTATTTACTTGCACGGAATTGTTTTTGCTTTTTACTTTAATGGCTAAAAACATGCTTGTATTATACAGGGTGAAACAGTGGATCTTTGGAAATTTCTATTCCTTCAGGTTTCTTTTATATTTTGATGGGCTTTATTTTTAGAATTTGGGTTTCAATGACCTCTCGTGACCTCTTTATCATGTCATTATCCTCCAAATTAAAATATAAAATTCTAAATCTGCATTATATTTCCCCATGTATGAGTAATTTTACTATTTTTATATCTAACTACTTGCTTTCTACAACTATTTCTATAAGATTTATAATACACACACATAATCTTTTCCATACTGTGGCTTTTCTCCTTTTTAACAATCCATCTATTTCTATCTTATAATTAACTAAACTTTCATTAACTCTAACCTAATATCACCTATAATCTAACATTTATATCCTTAATTTCTGATTTTCTTATATTTACACATGGTCTTATCAAGTTTCATCTCAAACAAAATTCTCTTCGCTTGCATACATAACTGATTGTATTACATTCCTCTCTAAACTAACACAATCTTGGAAAAATATGGGGTATAAGGTTTCCATGAAGTTGTCTCAGCAACTACACAGCTATACTACTCATGTCGAAAAAATTGTAGTCTGAAATTTCTCTATCTAGCTTACTTACATTACTTTTAAAATAGACATCTTTCAATTAATCTTCATTATATGCATAAACATTAGTTTTAAATGGCTCAGTACTAATAGACTCTTAACTTATTTTCACAGTCAGTAGCAATTCTTGAATCTTCCAAGTTTTAACATTCCTCCTTTAACAATGATTCTATTTTATTCGTAACTCTTCCTGGACTATTTTATTCGTAACTCTTCCTGGACATATCCTAACAATTGACCCCTTATGTACATTATCTTCTAATTCTCTTAAACACACACAGACACACACACACGCACGCATGCACGCACGCACGCACGCACGCACACACACACACTCTGTTCTTTTTACTTTGTTGCTAATTTTTTATACAAACCTCAATTTTGTGTGTAGTTTTAAAATCAAATTGTACCAGTTATACGGGTCAATGGGTGTTTCATACTAATTAATTTGTGTATAAAAATCACTTACATTTTACACCAAAAAAGAAAAACTGCACTACTTGTCTCAGTGAACTGTATTCCAATTATACCATTGTGTATAGGGCTGCCCATTCACTTCCTTAAATTGTTTACAAAACAAATGATACTACCACATCAAAACACTATTAATGTTAAGATACCGCCTTGTCGGCCATACGCTCAAGTCGGCAGACACGTGCAATCAGTTCCAAAGTTTGTTTACAACTGCTCATTTTACAAGGAAAACAGGTGAGGGTAGAAATTATGATTGATATTAATAAGGCATTTGTGAATACGCTTAACATACCGCCCACCAAAATAAGAAAGAAAAACTTATTTTCTAAATTAATTGTACTATTTACAATAAAAACAAAAAATTAATGCCATATAAAAATTATTGGGATACCTCCCCTGTTGGAGGAGGATACAATTTAACCAAGGATCTCTTTAACATACCGTGCATAGTTTTAACGTTTTCTATGCGAACTATTTTATCAGATCCAGTGTATAGAGTCCACTCTACCTAAACGCCATGATAAAGGAGGAATGTTATCCTCTTTTATTAAAACCAAAGTTCCAATTTTAATTTCACATGAAGTGGATAACCACTTCGTTTTCTGCTGCAATATATTTAAATAATCCAACATTGACAATTTCAAGTCCATGACGCATGGATCAGGAATGACTGACACAGGCTCCAAACCAAGACAATGACTAGGAGTCAAATAAGAAAAATCATCTGGATTATTAGTTAAAGGGCACAAAGGCCTCGAATTGAGAATTGCCTCAATTTGTACCAATACAGTATTCAGTTCCTCGTAAGAAAGAATCTGATCACCAATAGGCTTTTTTCAAATTCGATTTAACTGATTTTGTGCCTGCCTCTCACGAACCTTTAAAATGAGGTAATGCAGGGAGGTTGAAAACAAATTCACTTCCTTCAGAGATTGCTGATACTTCCATAAGTTTTGCCAATTCTGCTGAAGCACCAGTAAAATTAGTACCACAGTCGCTGTATAACTTGATGCTATTTAAGAATTGGCCTGCCAGATTCAATAACTTTTGTATCCTGACCAAATACTTCGTTTTGACCTTTCTTAATCAAAAAATGTAAAGCATCTCCTAGTAGGATTTCCACCATGTTTCGAAGAAGTTTTTAATGCCAAATAAATTTTTGAACATTTGTGATAATACGACATTTTCTGTAAATTAGAGTACTTATTTAGTAAGTCATCTAAAACGTCCTCTACCATCATAATTTTTAAAGATAATATTCTTTTTTCCAATTCGACATGTAATACATCCATATGATCACTATCCAAGAGTGGTCTAGATGGCCATTTGCTATTGGTAATTGTAACTAATGAGGACCAGTCCTCCATAACGGATGATCCACCAAGTCCAAAGCCAATATGCCACGTGATGCGCAATCTGCTGGATTGTCGATTGATTTAACATGATGCAAGCAAGAAGGTGCAACCAAAGATTGAATGCTGATGTACGATTTCCCACAAAAGTTTTCCACAAACGAGATAATGAACAAATCCACAATAATGTTACTGTAGGGTCTGACCAAGCACAAGTACTATTGAATGATAAACGAGTTATGTATGTTTGTTAAACAAAATCTAATAAATCTGTCAAAAGTACTGCTGCACACAGTTCCAGGCGAGGATTGATATGATAACGCCGACGTAATAAACGTCCAGTTTCCTGCTGCCCGCTACCGCTCTATGTTTTTCTAATATTCTAATTTTAATTATGCCACGGCTAGCTCAGTTTAATTCACACAGAGTGCAAAACGTTACGATGATCAAATAATTCACCCCTTTTTCCTTAAATCTTAACTGCTTAGAATGATAAAACGAAGTCGATCAATATTTGTATAATGAAAAGAAATAATATCTACACTTTACAGTTTTGTAATCTGACAAATAAACCCTTCAATCAATTAATATTATTTAGATTATTTATCCCAAAAATTGTATCTTCCTTTCTTTAATTTAAAGTCACCAAAAACGGCGCTTTTACTGAAAAATCTAGAACGTTCAAGACCTTTCCCCCTTTTTACATAAATTTCTACGTATTAAATTGTTTTTGTTGACTCCTTACAAAATAGAAGAATATAGTCAGTGTTTAAATTAAAATTTGAAATGATTCCTTATACTAGTTAGCCCTGACCTGTGGTTTTCCTGGCGTGTCCTTTTCCCCTTTGGTCTGCTGCTACGTGTTGTGGATTAACACCCCTTTATTATTTTCAATCGAGTTGCTTCGTTTAAACAATGTTCTGCTTTGTGCTCCTTCACACGAGTTTGAACCAATAATTTTATTGTTACGGCTACTTTTGATTTATAAGTTGCCTTCAATGTAATAATAACTGGGAGGGGATAATCTTGGTAGTTACCATTATAAATTGTGCCCTCGACTAGCTCATATGAGGCCGCACAAAACTCTACACAAAAGGGGGGTAAGTTAGTGGGTTGACGCAAGAAAAGTTTTACAACACTTACAGGTTTAACGAATATATTTAATCAGTATAACATTAGGAGAAAACAAATTTGTTAGATTCTTACCTTATCTACTAATAACCAGCTGGTGTACGCATGAACTTGTTTCTTATAAGTACCTACAGAATTTACATTCAATATACGCATTTATACATATTGTAAAATGCAACACAGTAAAACAATCTTATCAAGATGATCCAAGACTATTTATAATTACATAATATACCTTACTTTGCCTAAAGGATCTGCTCAGCTTGGCGACCTGAATATACTTCGGTGGATACGGATGCACAGAATGGAATTGCAAGCAATCAATAAACAACAAGAGCGTTGAATTTTGTAGCCACCACCAGGGTGCACGCACAGACTCCAATTGCAAGGTTTTTTTTTAATTGCGACCTGAACTTGAAATCTTTTCCCGAAGGTCGAAACCTACGAAAACAATTTGCTAAAACAACTGACTAAGTTTGGGTGCAACACCCTTTTGTGTTATTATTAAAATTTTTTTGTTGTTAATAAAAAACATATATAAAAAGTCAACAGCCATAGTTCTGTAATGCAACTTACACAAATTAATTATTAGGAAGGTAAACACTGTATTTGAAAATTTTGTGATTAATAAATTAATTAATTATTTTGATTTATTTACCTTTTCTGGATTGAAGCAATGATCAGAGAAGTGTGAGCGTTATAATAATTCTGCAGAAAAGGTTTCTTATAACGGCCTCTAGTCCCTGCCAAAAATGGCGGTCAAAGTAGATTCGTAAAATCCCCAATAAACGGGTGGTCCAAGTTTCCAACGGCTAAACCACAAGCCAGACGATGTCTTCATACACCAAACGGAAACTCGTGTAAAAGTTGCAAGTATAAAAATCCCAAATTGGAAAAGCTCAAACACAGCTTTCAAAAATACCTGAAACCACGTTTCTACTACGACCTTCTTGTCCAACAACGAACTTTTAAATGTCACACCGACCATCCACGATCGCACCAGGTTGGCTGGTTACCGAAACACAAATTAGAACATTCAAAAATGACCAATTAATAATTAACACGCTCTAGTCAGATCGCTCAAATCCAATAACAATCACGATTATACGGAATACACCACTCAAAACAAAAATACACTAGGCAACATTTTTAAGGAATGACCTCCAATTTCATTCACGATTACCAACAAATAAGGCACGAAATTGATTGTATTCTTCGACTTATCAACCAGTGATAACATCAAGGACTTTGCATTAAATTACTAATGCAAATAATTGTATTGTTTGAAATGATTTTCTTAAAGCCAAAAATAACCTGTAACATTATTCAGTATTGTTAATCTTTGTTTCCAAAATTTACCTTGTGCTTTACTTAGATTTCCCGAGTGCAACTTAGATTTCCCAACTTAGATTTCTCTCATCAAACTCTGGGCGTTATATAGTTTACGCTATCTAAATTTCATTGGTTTATCCAAACTGTCGTTCAAAGTCTTGTAGCCAACCATAGGTTGTTTTGGATATTCCTAGGAGTTTTACAAGTTTAATTTTGATGAAATTATTCCGTGATTACGTATTCTGCTCGTATTTCTATTGTTTCACGATCTTCGACCGCTTGTTTTGTTATTATTACTGGAAATTTTAATTTCTCTTGGTCTTTAATTTAGCTTATAGCTCTTGTTTGTGTAGATAAAGTTTTTAGGGAGTTGAACAAATAAACTGATGTAACATGAATGATGTAAATTAACATGTTTCTGTTTATGTCTTGTATTTAAAACTTATTTTGAAATGTGCGTTTCTTGCGCTTTACTATATTCTTTCTTTATTGCATGCTTAATTGCGTGATGACTTACTAGGTTTTATCTTATTCCATGCGTATCTATTTGTTTATAAATTTATGAACGCTTCTTGAAGTAGTTTAATTGCATGTATAATTATCTCTCTGCTGAATATGTGTTCGGTTATTGAAAGACATGCTTACTGGCATTGATTAAAGTTAATTGCGGTCCTTATACAGGGTGTTAAATGTGCAGTACGCATACCTTAACTTAATAATTACGATGTTACAAGGAATAAAGAAGTGATGTTTTAAACGTAACCTGCATAAAAAAATGGAAATTATTAAATTTAGTTATGTACAATGACGATGAGACATGCTTCCATATAACAAGCTATTAAGAATTTTATCGAATAATTCCGAGGATGCACATTGGTTTCTAAATGAAGATTTAAATAATATGCAAGATTTTGTAAACTGGGATTTGAACACAGTTTAAAATAAAGCCAAGAAACCGAAGATATTTAATTGGAAAAGCCCTTTTTTTTAAATATTTTTTGTAACTGATAGTTGAGTATTTGTCATTTAAGTTTAAGGTCTTAATTATATAATTTTTTTTTGTAAGGGTATTTGCCAGGAGGTTTGTGTTCAGAGTTCGAAACCCTCTGACTTTTTAATAGATTATCTGTCAAGGATTTTTTTGTCCAAAACAAACCTTACAAGTGTGATAATCATAACCAGGTAAACTATCCATAAGGGAAGAAATTTAGTTCTGTAAATTTAAAATTAGGTATGAAACATTTTTATAATTAAGTAAATAAATACTTCTTAGAAATTATTTGATGTTTGAAAGAAACGATATTGTAAATGTTCTATATGCTTTTGTATGAGAGAAAATATTTCATACTGCATAAATGCTTTATATTGCTGTTCCATTTCATTTTATAAATGCCAACATTTCCGCTGAGCTAGCCAGACAAGGCAAAGTTGGAAAGGATGGTAAGTCAACAATATCAAATTTTACAATTTGCTGTATCTGTATCACAGCACTCTTTTAGCGACGCATCAACGCGAGGCGTTGTTACAGCATTCTTCTAGTGACGCCTAAACGCGCGGGGTTGTCACAGCACTCTTTCAGCGGCGTCTTAACTTGCGACCATTTTGCCCAGAAAGTATTTTTATAACGACCCTGTAGATAGGAAAATAATAAATTATTTATTATTTTTCAAATCAAGAGTTTGCATACTTTAGTATAAGACAAGGTAGACGATTACATACAGGAATTTTTAATGTTAACTGACATAATTTGTATACATTACTTTAATGCAAGGGCAAAGAGGATTGATGACAAGGTTGACTATTGCATACAACCATGGATAATACTAAAGCTTCGCGAGTTAAGGTTCGTGGCTTTGAGCGGTCTTTTTTAAAAAGACTTCTTTAAACTTTAACAAATTTATTTTTGATTATACAGAAATTAATTGGAATTTTGACAAACTTGAATAATTAGTCTAAGTCGAAATACATTAATTAATTGTACAATATGAGCTATCTACGAACTGCAATGTAAAAGCTGAACGTTTGATGAACTGACTGCGAGTGGAGCTCCCGGGCCTTATATAATCTCCCTACCCCCTCACAGTTCTGTGGGAACTTGCAGACCTAATGTCTGCTTACACTTGACTCTATTCATCATACATAGTTGCTATCTTAAAAGCTATTCATAATTACTTTGTTGCAGGCTTAATTCTGCGTAATCTCGGCACGTGACTTCCTACGACCGTCTGTGACCTGACATCTGCAGTGTCACTTATCCTTGTGCTACTTTGTAGCGCTTCCGTTCCCATGAACGTTTATAAACTGAAATAAATTGTAACAAATTGTCTTTTATGACATTGTTGCACATTTCCTAATATTTCCTAATAACTTTCTTAAGTATTAGTTTTATAGGTACAACAAATGGGGGATCACATAACTCCTCCCAACGTACATTAAAAATTAAGGGTTTTTATCTTTTCTTGATTTTTAATTAAATTAAGTTCGTTTAATCTCATTTAAAATTCATATTTTCTAGGGGTACATTTGTTTTTTTGGGTTTCTTAAATATAAAACTGTTTCCTTTATTATTCTTATATCTAATACATATTTTGTAAGTTACATAAATGGTCAATAAAATAGTCAATATAATCAATATAATTGTCCATACACTAATATTATTGTAGTGCACTTTGGGCGTCTTGATCTCGTTCAGGTGTTCCTTGTAATCTTCCATGAGTTTCATGGCGTGGTTTAGGTTGTCTAATTCCAGGTGTTCCAATTGCATTGGTTTTTGAATTATTTCTTCGTCTTCGTCTTGAGTAATCTTGATTTGTAAATCGGGTAGATTTGCTAATTTCTTGCTTTGTACGGGATCTTGGTAAACTCTAATTATTTCATTTTTTAATTTTAAATAACAATTTTCCTTAAGGGTGATTAATTTACTTCCGGTTAATGCTAAATTACTTTCATCTTGATTGCAATACATTGTTGCGATTACTTCGGTGGGTAAGATGGCTATCCATTTATTTTCTGTTACTTTCTGAATTTTCATGTTGGTGATTTGTACAGGTTTGGCTTCACAAATTTCAAAGTGATTGGTAAATTTGAGTAGTTGTACTTCGCAAGGGCTGTCTTCTTGAATTGTTGTTGTTGTCAATGATTGGCATAAGTATTGATTGGGTGTGACTTCATTACATTTTTTGTTGGTATAACCATATCTTTGTTCATTTAAAGATAGGAATTTGGTTTTTGGAATAATAACTTGGTATGTGCTAGTCATTTTCATTGGAAAAGCAAATAAGTGATAATAATTGTAATTGTTAATCTCTACTCTTGGTATTTCTATTAAAAATGTTATATCGTTATTTTTTACATAGCCTTTGACTATGGCTATTTTTTCAAATATTAAAATGTTTGATTCTATTACATCGAAAGGTAATTTACTATTAGCTATAAAAGATTTTATTCTCAATAATTCTTTTAATAAATCAATTGGTTCTATTATACTTGAATGTAGGGTATTTAATTTTGCAAAGGTTACTGCGTTTTCTAATGTTGCTAGGATTTGTTGAATTAAAGTTAGGGTTGATATTATCTGGTTGTATATCGTATTGAATCTGGTAGTTTGCATGTTATTTTCTAAGGTTTCTATTCGATTGGCTATACTATCTTGATTTCTAACTAATTTTCTTAGGGTTTCATTAAATTTGATGATCGTTGATTGAGTTAACGATATTTGATTACTAATTATGGTTTTGATGTCATTTTGGTTCTCTATTAATTGTTGTATCGCGTTGTCATAGCGTTCTGCGTCTTGATTATCTAAATTGCCGGTAATTGCTTTGATTATGTTTTTTAATCCGTTGATTAGTCCTCTTTTTCTTCTCGTCATTTGTTCTGTAGGTATTAGTCGATTAAATTTGTCTTCTATATTTTTCAAAATGCTTTCTGTTACACTGTCGTAGTTCATCATTTCTATCGCGTATTTTTTTCCGAATTTTGTTGTGTCCATTGATTGTTTTAGTCAAAAATAATTATTTTTGATTATTTGAAATTTTTGTTTCAGCTCGGTTAAATCGAATTTTTGTGCAAAGGTCCAATAATCTATAGTGTTCTGCATACTGCTTAATTTTATTGGTAGTATACCGGGGTTGTTCTTTATGTCTTCAATTATAATTTCTGTGTCCGTTCTACCTGGGTGGAGGTTGACGGTAAAGGTGACGATTGTCCATCTGAAAGTACAGGGTGTCTTAAATTTGTGAGGTACACATATTTTGTTGTCTTGCCGTCGTCTATTGCGGCTACGTTTTTGTCGGATATTCGTTTGATTTTAAAGGGGCCTAAATTTCTCGGTGCCGTTTTGTGTCTTTTACTTTGGTAATTTTTCTCGAATACGGTTTGTCCTATGGAAAATTTGTTTATATCTGTGTTTTTATTACGGGTCGCGGTAATGCGTTCTTTATTGTTATCTAATTTGTCCTTTACTTTGTCATAAGTTATGTTTAGTTTCTCTTTATGATCTTTGGCGTATTGCTGATAGATTTCCTTGTTATAATGTATATCGTACGGTTTGCGTGAATCTGAATGTCCTAGGGTTAGTTCTAAGGGTGTAAAATTTGTCGATGAATGAATGGTGTTATTATACGCGATTAATGCGTATGGCATTAAGTTAGTTATGTGTTCTTTCTTGTAATTTATTCTTAATAATCTGATTTGTTCTAATAGGGTTGAATGTAGTCTTTCGATTAGTCCGTTGGATTCAGGGTGATTCTCCGTTATAAAGTGAATTTTTATTTTGTGTAGTTCCAAAGTGTTTTGAATTGTTTCGTTTTTGAATTCGTTATTGTTTTGGGCGTTCCGTAAAATGTAAAATAGTGTAGAAATCCTTGGGTTACGTCTATACTATTTTTAGAAGTGATTGGTATTGCTTGGCCTATTTTTATAAATGTGTCCACGATTGTTAGGTAACTTTGTGCTTCTACTACTAGAGTATCTGCATGTAATTTCTGAAAAGGTTTGTCTGGTGTTTTAGTTAACATTAAGGGTATTTTCGGGGGTTTTGTGTCGTATTTGGCTTTATCGCATAATTTACACTGATTGATAAAGTCTGTAGTTAATTCTTTCATGTCTTTGAAATAGTAACGTCTCATGATTTGCTTTAGGGTTTTGTTTATTCCTCGATGGTTGGTCTTTCCTTCGTGTTGGTTTCTTATCACGTCATTTATTTCGTCAGGGTCGTCTAATGTTATTAATTTTCTTGTGCATCTTATAAGTTCGGTGCCAGAATTGTTGAATAGTTTAACATATATTTCTGAAAATCGTTTGTACAAGTTTTCCGTGTTAAAATAAAAGTAAAATCGTTTTTTCTGGGGGGTGTATTCCTTTAGAATTTTAATTATTTGTGATTCATTGTCGTCTTTGGTTATTTGAACTTGGTAAATTTTCTTATTATCCACTTTCGTGTATTTTACAGGGTTGGGGTTGTTTAAAACTTCTGTGATTATAAATTGATTGGGCTTCATGTCTATAGCTTCGTTTAAAATTTTAATTGCGGTTTCCAGTTCGTCATTTTGTGTGGAATGTATGGTTTCCATTTCTTCTGGGTCTTCTCTAATTTCGGTTTTGTCTACGTTTCCTATCACTGATTCGGTTTTTAGTGCGTTAAGTTGGATTCTACTTAAAGCGTCTGCGTTATTGTTGTAAATTCCCTTTTTGTATATGATCTCATAGTCATATTCTTCTAGTCGGATTCTCCATCTTTGTAATTTCGAGTTAGGTTCTTTGAGTTTGCATAGCCATACTAATGGTCTATGATCGGTGTATATATAAAATTTTCGTTCGTATAGGTATGGTCTAAAATACTTTGTTGCCCAAATTATGGCTAACAATTCTTTCTCTATTGTACTGTATCGTTGCTCTGTTTCGTTGAGGGTTCTGGATGCGTAACTGATTGGTTTATCATTGCCTACTGTTCCTTGGCTTAATACTGCGCCTAATGTTACATTTGATGCGTCTGTTGTTAATACGAATGGTTTCGAAAAGTCGGGGTATTCTAATACGGGGTGATTTGTTAATATGCTTTTGATTTTGTCTACAGCTTTAATAAATTCTGGGGTATGTACAATTTTGTTTCCCTTTTTTAAACAATTGGTTAGGGGCTTTGTTATTTGAGCATAACCTTTAATGAATTTTCGGTAATAACCGCTAAGGTCTAAAAATCCTTTTATCTTTTTATTCGTTTTTGGTATGGGGTAATTTAATACAACGTTTGTTTTGTCGGGGTTCGGCATCACTCCTTGGGGTGTTATTACGTGTCCTAAAAATGCTACTTCCTTCTGTAGGAATTCGCTTTTATCTAGTTGTACTTTAAATTGTGCGGTTTTTAATCTTTCGAACACTTCTCGTAATTTTTCAATGTGCTCCACTAATGATGTTGAATACACTATTATATCATCTAGGTACACAAGGCATTTTTCGTGGTGTATCCCTCGTAGTATGTTATCCATTACTCGTTGAAAAGTTGCGGGTGCGTTCTTCAGTCCAAATGGCATCCGTTTATACTCGTAGTGTCCTCTAGGTGTGCTAAAGGCTGTTTTTTCACGAGCGTCTCGCGGTAGAAATAACGCGGCTGTAATGACAGTTGTAAACAGATTGAGGTTACGTAATTTTTTTTGTTTACATAAATTGGATGAGGTCTGTGTTAATGTTAAATTGATTGTTTATCTCCTTATTTATATAGGAGAAGTAAAAAATGAATATTTGCCTAGATTGTGGTTCTGAATTTACGTAAAATAAAACTTTATATGGCCACTTAAGAAAATTTCATGATTTGAATATAAGAGACCAGTTTCTATAAGCAACCAACTTTGGATAAAAAAGTAGTTAAATTTAGTGCAATGAAGGAAATTAACTTTACTCGAATGTTATTTATATATGTTAGCTCTTGTATGTAAACAACTTGGTATTTTGTACTAACTTGTTGCTATTCTAGGTATTTTTCGTACTTGT
Organism: Platerodrilus igneus; assembly: GCA_036346225.1. Taxonomy (NCBI): domain Eukaryota; kingdom Metazoa; phylum Arthropoda; class Insecta; order Coleoptera; family Lycidae; genus Platerodrilus; species Platerodrilus igneus. Next base: position 28,644 of record JARFIW010000705.1, read on the forward strand.
GTCAATATGCAGTTTAAAGGTACTTTGCTGGGATTTCTTTAATTTGATTTGTAAATTATTAATTACTTGAGTGAAATGTGTTTAATAATAGTAATAGAGGCTTGAGGTTTCAATAATTGTATTTTTATTTCTTAAAAAGTAAACACGTTATGTACCCATATACATTCTCAATAAATACCTAAATTAATTAAGAAAGAAACTAATTTTATTTGTCGATAATTTTGTATGTACTGTCAGTCGACTAAAATATGTAAAAAAACAAGGTAGAAAATTAAGATTATTTTGGTACTCCGACTAAAAGTAAAAGTAAAATACTGCACTGTTAATATAAGAACACTCAATCCGATAGATTTGACGAAATTACAATAACTTACCAGCGCTTGTAACACATAAAACAAAGTGAAAACTGAGGATTAAATTAGATTAGTCGCGTACTTGTAGGTTTCCCATCAAAATCGCTGGGATTGTAATAATTTCCAGTAATTAGTACATGTATTTCTGCGAATGGTTTCCCCATCGGATTTTATTCCCAAACAAGTGAAAGCAGAACAAAATCTAACCTTATAAGCTTTAGTGTTAATTAAACCTACTTTCTACTGAGATAATACACTGTCTTATCTTAACATAAAATCAGGTGATGTATGATCAGATCTTGTATAAACATTAACATTAAGGTTTGAGTTATTAACCAAACCATCCCTAATAAAAATTTCTTCTGTTAGGGTAGGCCTTTTAAGATCATTATTCCTTATTGATTTCTTCTTTGTTGAAAAAAGGCACACCTGATGTTCAACTTTTTTATTAATATTAATCTCCTCTGTAGTTTTTAGATCAATAGATTTTGCTTTATTTAATGTGTCAATGATTTTATCAAATTGCCTCATTATAGCCAGATGTACGTCGTCAGTTAATGAAGCATTCTCACATAGGCCTATTATTAGCTCGGCTCTTTTTTTTAATAATATCATTTTTTGAAGATTTTGCTTCATGTAAAATATTACTGCTGAAAAGTTCATTAACGTTACTAATATGCAAAGGTGTCAAGATTCGATTTGTAAAACTGTATCGTACAAGCATGTATGTGTTTGCAAATGTTAAGCTTTACCATGTTGTCAATACAGGTGCATTGAAATGTATGAACACATATGCTGCACTTTGTACAACTTAGGCATGAACCTTCACAGGCCTCATCTACTCTAGTAACTTGATACTGCTGAAAAGCACAAGTGGACGACGTAACTAAAAATTCCTTATCATTTTCAAGATGAGGTATCCATTGGTGTAGGTTTATAATATTTATTGGGATTATTATTGTTTATCATCGGTGAGTTTCTATTAGGATTCGCGTTGAATGCTGGTCTTTGCTGATTTATATTTTGATTGAATCTCGGTTGAAATGCGGGCTTTGAAAAGTTCGAGTTAAATGTTGGTTGATATGTGGGTTTTGAAAAGTTCGGGTAAAACGTTGGTTTTGAAAATTGTTTGTATTGGTTGTTAAAGTTTGAGTTATTAAAATGTGGATTATTTGTTCGCATTTGGTTTGTTTGTGCATTGAACAGGTTGAATTTTTGTTGTGGATTTATTTGTCTTGCGGGTTGTATAGTTTTTATTGGCGTGTAGCTTTTATTCGCGTTGGGGTTATATAGTCGGTTTCTATAGTACATTACATTTTCTTCTTCGATTATCATGTTCATTGCTTCTAAGTTTTGGGGATGCTGAAATCTAATTTTATCTGAAAGTCGTTCGGGTAGTGCATTTAAATAGGTATCTAATGCCATCTCGTAGTACATTTTCGTTTTTAAAAGTCTTACGTTTGCGTCGGTTTCTTCAATTTTGAGTTTTGTCAAGATTAAGCTTCTTACATTTTGGCATTTCATTCCAAATTGATATGGGGATTGGTTGTGTTCCATCCTAAGGTTTGTCAAATCTCTTACTAAACATTTTAGGTTTCTTTCATCGCCGAAATATGCTATCAATATGCGTTTGTATTCTTCCTATTGGTCTACGTCTTCGCGACTTGCAATTAATGTTAGTGCCCTTCCGGTCAGTTTTCTGATAATAAGACGGATAAGCAAAGTGTTCCTTTCGTTAGCTTCGGGCTTATAAAAAGTTTTTAGAAATATTTTGCTGGCTGAAATGTAATTACTAAGTAAACATTGGTCATTACCGTTAAAGCTGGGTATCATTTCTAAGTACAGTTTCATTTCATTAGTCATCTTGGCTGAGGTAATATTTGGGTAATTTTAAAAAAGTAAAAAAAAAATATTTTTTTTTTCAAAAAATTTGGATTTATTTTGTAGTTTTCGGTGTTATTTAATGGGTTTTACGCTTGGTATTGGTTTGGTTGAGTTTACTCTTAATTTGCCGATTTTAATTTTAATTTCTGAAGTTTCAATAGGCCGAGTGATTTTTGTGGTAATTTATTGTGCTAGAATGTTTTGCGTTAGTTAATACTTCTCTATTTTTAATTTATGTCGATTTTAGTTAGGTGCGTAATAATTATCTCTTTGGTATATGCGATTGTAAGGTGTCTGCAATGCTTACAATGTTGTCAGTTAATTAGTTGCGTCAGTTCCTGTTGTAAGGTTATATTTAAATATACTGTGGGTGTTATTCAGTAATCGTTGTGATTTTATACAATGTCGTGTTTGAGAATGATACAATTTGTGCGTTGAAATATTTCATTAAAATTTTCACGTTTGAATGCGTTCTCAGTACCGTAATTATTTATATCTTTCCTGAGTAATTTTAATTGATATCTTATAAAAAGTTTCTGGTCGTGAATTTATTTAATTTATAATGCTTGAATTCTGAAAGGTTTCCGCGATGTATTTAAATAGCTTTTGTACAGTGATTTATTATTAGATTTTATGCGTATTTATCCAAGGTTAGATTTTATTCACTTTTAAAGATGAGATATTTGCGTTCAATTTGCGCTTTATTAATTTTCGTATTGAGGATGCGGTTTTTAATAATAGATCTGTAGGTTGTATATATATATATATATATATATATATATATATATATATATGGATCGTATTCCGTTTCGCGTTTGAATAGTTGCGTTGTTATTAGGGTTTCAGTTTTAATTGTTCGTGATTTTAGCTTTCGCTTTTTATTCTCGGTGTATTTAAATTATTTTTATGCGCCAGTTAATTCTCTTATTGTTGAATTAGAAATTCGTTTCTTGCGTTAGTTAAAGTTGTTGAATTAGAAATTCTAAAAATGTCTTGCGCCAGTTAAGATTGCTGAATTAGAGGTTTGGTTTTGTTTCTAAGAATTTTTCTTGCGTTAGTTAAAACGTGATCTAGTCTTTTGTGCGCTTTGCGACTTTTTAATTGTCTCAAGTTTTTTATTTCTCAAAATAATTTTTTGTTCTCAAGTTTCTTTGTCTCAGAAATTAGTTTTCTCAAGTTCTTATAAATCTTTCTCATATATACAAATTATAAAATAATGATAAAATTTCAATAACAGCTTGAAGATAATCTCTAGCAATTGCTAAGTCGATTATTTTCAAAAAATTGCATAAAATAGTTGTAACAATAGTTAATATACATATATAAATTATAAACTAGCAAATATCAAATGTCTTTGTTAATAATAAAATAAAATTCAATTGGTTTAAAGGAAAATGAACTTACACTAATTGCTTTGTTGTTTTCATTGATTTCTTTCTTTGTTTCTGTTTTTCTTTTGGTTTCTTGGATTTGATCTATTCTTGTATCGCCTCCAATTTTTCTTTTGTTGAATTCGAACTATTCTTGTTACTCCTTCAACTACTGGTTTTGAACGATGCTTGTTTCGCCTCCAACTTTTGTTTTGTTCTGCCAAATTCGGAATTGAAATTCCCGGACCACCAGTTCCTCGATGTTGGATTCGCTAGTGCTCTTTTGACATCCGTTACGACTGCGCCAGTTAAGGTTCGTGGCTTCGAGCGGTCCTTTTTAAAAAGACTTCTTTGAACTTTAACAAATTTATTTTTGATTATACAGAAATTAATTGGAATTTTGACAAACTTGAATAATTAGTCTAAGTCGAAATACATTAATTAATTGTACAATATGAGCTATCTACGAACTGCAATGTAAAAGCTGAACGTTTGATGAACTGACTGCGAGTGGAGCTCCCGGGCCTTATATAATCTCCCTACCCCCTCACAGTTCTGTGGGAACTTGCAGACCTAATGTCTGCTTACACTTGACTCTATTCATGATACATAGTTGCTATCTTAAAAGCTATTCATAATTACTTTGTTGCAGGCTTAATTCTGCGTAATCTCGGTACGTGACTTCCTACGACCGTCTGTGACCTGATATCTGCAGTGTCACTTATCCTTGTGCTACTTTGTAGCGCTTTCGTTCCCATGAACGTTTATAAACTGAAATAAATTGTAACAAATTGTCTTTTATGACATTGTTGCACATTTCCTAATATTTCCCAATAACTTTCCTAAGTATTAGTTTTATAGGTATAACAAATGGGGGATCACATAACTCGCAGTAGGTAAAAATTAATAATTTGTATACGTTAATTGCAGGCACACATGTGTAATATTAAAGCTTCGCGGTAAATAAAAATTAATAATTGATGCAATGGATAATTGTTTGGCATCGTAAATTAAAAGGTACGTTAACTTAATTTGTAGAAGGCTACAAAACAACATAATAAACGGTCGAGGAGTTCAGGGAATAGAAGCTTCAAATAAATAAATATTTTTTTGAAAGCTACAAGACGATGCGATAACATTTCAAAATATTATACAGCGGGAAAGCCAGGTTAACCAACAAGTATGTTATTTTTGAAGCAAAAATTAATAATTTTAAGGGACACAAAATCGTTAGCAAGCAATTAAGGGAGACAGAGAATACGTCAGCTGATAGAAGCACAAGCAGTTTTCAAGCGCGTGACAGACGAGTATACTTTAAAAAGCAATGGGTGAAACAAAAATGCAAGATGTTTGTCGACTATATCGATTTTTAAGACGCACATTTAGCGAGAGAATCGTAACCGTAAACAGGACGGCGATGGTGGGAGCTCGATGAAAGTAGGAAAACACGAGTGAGACAGAAAATAGTGGTTATGAACGCATGACTGCAAGGAAAATAGAGACGCAGGCATTACGGGCGTGTTTTTTAGGTGGTCAGGGTATATGGAGAGGAAAGATTTTCTGGGTACGCGAGTTAAGGTTCGTGGCTTGGGAGCGGTTTTTTTAAAAAGACTTTCAAACTTCTTATCACATTTATTTAATTCGTTATACAGAAATTAATGTTGAATTTAGACAATCTTGAAATCATTACTCTAAGTCCGAAACTATTAATTAATTGTACAAAGTGAGTTATCTTACAAACTGCAATGCTAAAGCTGAACGATGGATTAACTGCCTTGGGGGTGGAGCTCCCGGGTCTTTTATAACATCCCTACCCCTTTACAAGTCTGTGGGAACTTGCAAACCTAATGTCTGTTTTTATTTGACTCTTATTCATAATACATTGTTGTAATCTTAAAGCTATTCATAACTACTTTGTTGCGAGCTTACTTTTGCGTAATTTCGGTACGTGACTGTCTGTGACCACCTGTGACCTGACATCTGCAGTGTCACTTATCCTTGTGCTACAAAGTAGCGCTTCCGTTCCCATGAACTGAAATAAATTGTCCTTCATGACATTGTTGCACATCACTTAGCGCATTTTCTAATAATTCTAATAACTTTTTAATTATTAGTTTTTTATATATATAATAAATGGGGGATTACATAACTCCTCCCGATGTACATTAAAAATTAAGGGATTTTTACCTTCTTGATTTTTAATTAAATAAATTCGTTTAATCTCATTTTTTAAAATTCATACTTTCTAAGGGTACATTTGTTTCTTTAGTTGCCTTAAATCTAAAACTGTTTCCTTTATTATTTTTATATCTAGTATACATTTTATAAGTTGCATAAATGATCTATAAAATAGTCAATATAATCAATATAATCGTCCATACACTAATATTGTCGTAGTGCACTTTGGGCGTCTTGATTTCGTTCAGGTGTTCTTTGTAGTCTTCCATGAGGTTCATGGCGTGGTTGAGGTTGTCTAATTCCAGGTGTTCCAATTGCAGGGGTTTTTGAAGTATTTCTTCGTCTTCGTCTTGAGTAATCTTGATTTGTAAATCGGGTAGATTTGCTAATGTCTTTCTTTGTACGGGATCTTGGTAAACTCTAATTATTTCATTTTTCAATTTCAAATAACAATTTTCCTTAAGGGTGATTAATTTACTTCCGGTTAATGCTAAATTACTTTCGTCTTGATTGCAGTACATTGTTGCGATTACTTCGGTGGGGAAAATGGCTATCCATTTATTTTCCGTTACTTTCTGAATTTTCATGTTGGTGATTTGTACAGTTTCGGCTTCACAATTTTCGTAATGATTGGTAAATTTTAGTAGTTGTACTTCGCAAGGGCTGTCTTCTTGAATTGTTGTTGTTGTCAATGATTGGCATAAGTATTGATTGGGTGTGACTTCATCACATTTTTCGTTTGTATAACCATATCTTAGTTCATTTAAGGATAGGAATTTGGTTTTTGGAATAATAACTTGGTATGTGCTAGTCATTTTCATTGGAAAAGCAAATAAGTGATAATAATTGCAACTGTTAATCTCTACTATTAATATTTCTATTAAAAATGTTATAACGTTATTTTTTACATAGCCTTTGACTATAGCTATTTTTTCAAATATTAAAATGTTTGATTCTATTACATCGAAAGGTAATCTACTGTTAGTTATAAAAGATTTTATTCTCAATAATTCTTTTAATAAATCAATTGGTTCTATTATACTTGAATGTAGGGTATTTAGTTTGGCAAAGGTTACTGCGTTTTCTAATGCTGCTAGAATTTGTTGAATTAAGGAAGGGTTGATATTATCTGGTTGTATATCGTATTGAATCTGATAAATCTCGCATGCCTAACATGGTAGCTTGCATGTTATTTTCTAGGGTTTGTATTTGATTGGCTATACTATCTTGATTTCTAACTAATTTTCTTAGGGTTTCATTAAATTTGATTATCGTTGATTGAGTTAATGATATTTGGTTACTAATTATAGTTTTGATGTCGTTTTGGTTTTCTATTAATTGTTGTATCGCGTTGTCATAGCGTTCCGCGTCTTGATTATCTAAATTGCCGGTAATTGCTTTTACTATGTTTCCTAATCCATTGATTAGTCCTCTTTTTCTTCTTGTCGTTTGTTCGGTGGGTATTAGTCGATTAAATTTGTCTTCTATATTTATCAAAATGCTTTCTGTTATACTGTCGTAGTTCATCATTTCTATTGCGCATTCTTTTCCGAATTTTGTTGTGTCCATTAATTGTTTTAGTCAATAATAATTATTTTTGATTATTTGAAATTCTTGTTTCAGCTCGGTTAAATCGAATTTTTGTGCAAAGGTCCAATAATCTATAGTGTTCTGCATACTGCCTAATTTTATTGGTAGTATACCGGGGTTATTCTTTATATCTTCAATTATGATTTCTGTGTCCGTTCTACCTAGGTGGAGGTTGACGGTAAGGGTGATGATTGTCCATCTGAAAGTACAGAGTGTCTTAAATTTTTGAGGTGAACATATTTTGTTATTTTGCCGTCGCCTACTACGGCTACGTTTTTGTCGGATATTCGTTTGATTTTAAAGGGGCCTAAATTTCTCGGTGCCGTTTTGTGTCTTTTACTTTGGTAATTTTTCTCGAATACGGTTTGTCCTATGAAAATTTATTTATATCTGTGGTTTTATTACGGGTCGCGGTAATGCGTTCTTTGTCGTTATCTAACTTTATCTTTACTTTGTCATAAGTTATTTTTAGTTTCTCTTTGTGATCCTTGGCGTATTGTTGATAGATTTCCTTGTTATAATGTATATCATAAGGGTTGCGTGATTCTGAGTGTCCTAGGGTTAGTTCTAATGGTGTAAAATTTGTCGATGAATGAATTGTGTTATTATAGGCGATCAATGGGTATAACATTAAATTAGTTATATGTTCCTTCTTGTAATTGATTCTTAGTAATCGGATTTGTTCTAATAGGGTTGAGTGTAGTCTTTCAACTAGTCCGTTGGATTCAGGGTGGTTCTCAGTTATTATGAATTTTTATTTTGTGTAATTCCAGAGTGTTTCGTATTGTTTCGTTTTTGAATTCGCTTCCGTTATCTAACGTGATTGTTTCGGGCGTTCCATAAAATGTAAAATAGTGTAGAAATCCTTGTGTTACGTCTATACTATTTTTAGAAGTGATTGGTATTGCTTGGCCTATTTTTCTAAATGCGTCCACGATTGTTAAGTAACTTTGTGCTTCTACTACTAGAGTATCTGCATGTAATTTCTGAAAAGGTTTGTCTGGTGTTTTAGTTAACATTAAGGGTATTTTCGGGGGTTTTCTGTCATATTTTGCTCTGTCACATAGTTCACATTGATTGATGTAGTCCGTCGTTAATTCTTTCATGTCTTTGAAATAGTAACGTCTTATGATTTGCTTTAGGGTTTCGTTTATTCTTCGATGGTTGGTCTTTCCGTCGTGTTGGTTTCTGATCACGTCATTTATTTCGTCAGGATCGTCTAATGTTTTAATTTTCTTGTGCACCTTATAAGTTCAGGGCCAGAATTGTTGAATAGTTTAACATATATTTCCGAAAATCGTTTGTACAAGTTTTCCGTGTTAAAATAAAAGTAAAATCGTTTTTTCTGGGGGGTGTATTCTTTTAGAATTTTAATTATTTGTGATTCATTGTCATCTTTGGTTATCTGAATCTGGTAAATCTTTTTGTTATCTACTTTTGTATATTTTACAGGGTTGGGGTAGTTTAAAACTTCTGTGATTATAAATTGATTGGGTTCGTGTTTATAGCTTCATTTAAAATTTTAATTGCGGTTTTTGGCTCGTCATTCCGTGTCGAATGTATGGTTTCCATTTCATCTGGGTCTTCTCTGATTTCTGTCTCGTCTACGTTTCCTATTACTGATTTTGTCTCTAGTGCGTTAAGTTGGATTCTACTTAAAGCGTCTGCGTTATTGTTGTAAATTCCCTTTTTGTATATGATCTCGTAGTCATATTCTTCTAGTCGGATTCTCCATCTTTGTAATTTCGAGTTAGGTTCTTTGAGTTTGCATAGCCATACTAATGGTCTATGATCGGTGTATATATAAAATTTTCGTCCGTATAGGTATGGTCTAAAATACTTTGTTGCCCAAATTATGGCTAACAATTCTTTCTCTATTGTACTGTATCGTTGCTCTGTTTCGTTGAGGGTTCTGGATGCGTAACTGATTGGTTTATCATTGCCTACTGTTCCTTGGCTTAATACTGCGCCTAATGTTACATTTGATGCGTCTGTTGTTAATACGAATGGTTTCGAAAAGTCGGGGTATTCTAATACGGGGTGATTTGTTAATATGCTTTTGATTTTGTCTACAGCTTTAATAAATTCTGGGGTATGTACAATTTTGTTTCCCTTTTTTAAACAATTGGTTAGGGGCTTTGTTATTTGAGCATAACCTTTAATGAATTTTCGGTAATAACCGCTAAGGTCTAAAATCCTTTTATCTTTTTATTCGTTTTTGGTATGGGGTAATTTAATACAACGTTTGTTTTGTCGGGGTTCGGCATCACTCCTTGGGGTGTTATTACGTGTCCTAAAAATGCTACTTCCTTCTGTAGGAATTCGCTTTTATCTAGTTGTACTTTAAATTGTGCGGTTTTTAATCTTTCGAACACTTCTCGTAATTTTTCAATGTGCTCCACTAATGATGTTGAATACACTATTATATCATCTAGGTACACAAGGCATTTTTCGTGGTGTATCCCTCGTAGTATGTTATCCATTACTCGTTGAAAAGTTGCGGATGCGTTCTTCAGTCCAAATGGCATCCGTTTATACTCGTAGTGTCCTGTAGGTGTGCTAAAGGCTGTTTTTTGTGTATCTCCTTCTTCCATTTCCACTTGATGGTAACCTGATGCTAAGTCTAGCGTCGAAAAATATTGGCACTTGCCTATCTTATCTAAAATCTCTGTTATATTCGGTAACGGGTATTTATCGTCTACCGTTTTTTCGTTTAATTATATATATATATATATATATATATATATATATATATATATATATTGTAAATTAATAGAAAGAATAATAAGTTGTCTTAAAGCTTTCTTTCATTGAATTCATCAATAATTTTTTTTATAGAAGTTAACAACCACACATGAAATTTTTGTAGTGAAGAAAGATATACTATTAGTGTTGAGTTTAAAATTTTTTGAAGTATAATTTTGACTAGCTGATCTTTTTATAATTTTTTTTCGTTGTGATAAAGTGACTAGGCTCTAACGTAGCTCTAGTCTAAAAATGTTTAGAAGTGATTAAATTTTCAGATAGTACGAGATCGTCGTTCCGATTCCAGTTTGCAGAGTCATAAGTAAGTATCATTTTTCTATGTTTTGCTCGTCAAAGATATTTTTTTTTTCGAAGACTTCCGTATCTGATCTTCGGATTGATTCTTATTATAACAATTATTAAGATACGGTGGCGTCCATTAAAAATTCTGTTATTATCGTATACCATCCTACGTCCCTAGCTCATAGCTCTGCCCTAAGTTGAAGAAGCTTAGCTGGCTGGAAGATCTCTTTAGAGGGTCCTTTTTAGTCAAAGCCATTTACCGTCTTTTTTACCCTGGGCTTAAACCTTAAACAGGAACTCCTCATAATCTATTGAGGCTCTGCTGCCTATAGGGTAGAGTAAACACACTAAATAAATCTACAGAGGAAAAGTGTGTAACATTACTGGCGCACGAACGTGGGGCTAGAAAAAAAATTTCTGGTGGCTAGAAAAAAGTTTCTGGTGGCTAGAAAAAAAATTTTTGGCGGCTCGAAAAAAAATTTTCTGGTGGTTCAAACATTTCTAGCGACACAAACGTCAGGCCTCGATTTGGTTATTTCAATTATTGACACTGCAACGTAAAAATTTTAGTAGTTGGCGAGCAAGAATATTTAGCGGAACGAGAGTGCTGTTTTCACTTTTGATAGTAGTGTTAGAAATTTAGTGGTTAAAAAACTTTTTTAAATTTTTGAAATGGCAGATACTTTCCAGATTGTTTATTTGCACAAAGAAGAGTTGGAGTATGAGTTAAACATTAGAAGTATAGAAAGTAGTAGGTCTATAGTTGAGAAAAGGAAAATTTTAGGTAGACTTTTGGCTAAGGAAGTGAAAGAACCGGGTTGTTTAATTAATCTTCTTGGGTATACAGTAACATTTGTAGAGGAACGTAAAGAGATTGATTCTTCGCTTGAATCTATAAAGAATATTTTGTCAGAATTTGATGGTAATGTTGCAGAATCTATTTTTAAAAGGGTACAATCTAGACTGTTTCATCTCGTCGGTCAAGTCAAAAGAATTAAACTTCCTACAGAAAATGTAGAGGAAGCTGTGCTGTTTAAAAATGAGACGTTAGCTACAATTTTTATTTTGGAGGCCGAGTTATATGAAAAAGTTAGTAGAGCTGGTGGTTCAGGTGATCGTAAAGAAGTGACAATGGAATCTCCCTCAGTTGTTAGTACATCTATTCTCACAGTTACATATCTTACCCCCTTTATACCTATGAGTTCTTGGCCTGTGAAATTTTCTGGTGACTCAATACAAGTATATCAATTTTTAGACAGAGTAGAAGAACTAGCAGATTCTCGAGCTGTAGCAGAAGCTGATCTATATCGTGGATCCTCTGAATTATTTATTGGAGATGGTTTAATTTGGCATAGTAGTATTCGTAATTCAGTGAAAGATTGGAATTCTTTAGTTAAGCGATTGAAAGAAGATTTTTTGCCTGCTCATTCAGAAGATGACGTTTGGGATTTGATAAAAGCGCGCCATCAAACAAAGTCTGAATCAGTTGTTTTATTTATTGCCCATATGGAAAATTTATTTAGTAGACTACCACAACGCCCTGCCGAGGTTACAAAAGTTAGAATGGTTAGGAAAAATTTATTGCCCGAATTCATTTCATATCTTGCTTTGTCGGAGATAGATGATATGGCGACTCTGACTAAACTCTGTAAAAAGTTAGAAGAAATTGATCATTTAAAACAAAAGTCTGTTTCTGCTTCAACAAGTTATTCGTACAAGTCTAGGGACAATTATCGATCAAATTTTCCTAATACATCTTCAATATGGTTTAAAAATTCATCCAAACCTAAAAGCCAAGTTGAAAGAAATCTGACACAATTTCCTCAAGCTGAAATTTCAAATAGTAATGATTCAGTACTGGTTTCGAGTGGTTCTAGAATAGTCAAGAAGAATAATGGGTGTTGGAACTGTTCGCGATATGGCCATACATTTCAATTTTGTAGAGCTCCAAAGAAATTTTTTGTTGTAAATGTGGATATAAAGGAGTAACTTCAGTTTCTTGTAAGTCGTGTTCAAACAATCTAGTAAAGTGGCAAATGCATAGTGACCGGCCTGCCGTTCCAGTTCAAAAGGCTTCAGTGATGCTATGTAAGGAAGATAAATTTTTTTGTAAAGAAGAGTGGTTAAGTTGGCTTAACATAGTTAAAATTTTTTGTCAAACTACAGTCAAGCCAAAGACAGATGCTTTATTTGAAGAGAAATTAGGTGATAATCGTCCATATATTTTAGTAAAATTGTTAGATAATGAAATCACTGGTCTTCTAGATTCGGGTTGTACAACTTCAGTGGTTGGTTCTTTAGCAATACCGTTAATTGAGAAATTAAAATTAAAGATTTTTCGTACAGAGAAAAAGGGAATATCCACGGCTGATGGTTCGTTAAAAACAGTTTTAGGTTTAGTTGATTTACCAATTTGCATAGGAAACAAATGTCGTATTCTCAACGCCAGTTATGTAATCCCCCAATTGTTATATACATATAAAGAAACTAATAATTAGGAAATTATTAGAAATATTAGAAAATGCGCTAAGTGATATTCAACAATGTAAATAAAGGACAATTCATTTAGTTTATTAACGTTGATGGGAACGGAAACGCTACTTTGTAGGACAGAGATAAGTGACACTGCAGATGTCAGGTCACAGGCGGTCGCAGACAGTCACGTACCGAGATTACTGAGAAGTAAGCTCGCAACAAAGTAATTATGAATAGCATTAAGATCACAACATTGTATTATGAATAGAGTCAAGTGTAAGCAGACATTAGGTCTGCAAGTTCCCACAGCCATGTGAGGGGGTAGGGATATTATAAAAGGCCCGGGAGCTTCAGTCGACGGCAGTTAATCCATCGTTCAGCTTTAACATTGCAGTTCATTAGATAACTCATTTGTACAATTAATTAATAATTTCGGACTTAGAGTAATTCATTTCAAGATTGTCTAAATTCAATATTAATTTCTGTATAACAAATAAATAAATGTGTTAAGAAGTTTAGAAATGTTTTTTTAAAAAGGCCGCTCCCAAGCCACGAATCTTAACTCGCCTTAGTTGTTCCGTCGTTACCACACGCTTTCATTTTTGGCAGTGATTTTGCGAAATTGTTTGAGTTAATTGCAGATTTTAAAAATAATTCGTGGAGTATACAAAGTAGTTCTGGAGAACATGTTTCGTACGTAGGTCAGTCCTCAGTGCCTTTGAATAATAGTAATAGTTTACTTAATATTGACGATTTGCGAAAAGTTCAGGGAAAGCAAGTAGATGCAGCAGTGAATTCTTTTAAAGAAATTAGTAGCAAAGATAGATTAGGACGCACGGATAAAATCATGATGTATATAAATACAGGTGATGCCCAACCTTTATTATAGTCCCATCGGTAGGGTACGCGAGCTACTACAGTCAGTTGGTAGCAATGTTAAATAATTGTAAAAATGATGCGTAAATAAGATATTACGTCATATCAATGTTCAAATTATTACAACGTAATAAAAAAAGTTATACTAATTTTAAGGAAAACCAAAAGGGTACTCACGTAAACTGTAGGGCGACTCCAACGCTACTTCATGATGGCGGCAGCGGGGCTTCGTTGATCTTTCGGGCGTGGGTAATTCGTTGCCTCGGTCGAATCCAAATTCAAATTAGTCTTCTTCTTTCTGGTGTAGAGATACGGTAAGGAAGACAGGTAGAGGTACGGTAATTTGGTATAACAGGAAACCTACATATCAAAAAAGAGAAGACACGATAAGACAGATAGATAACTACATTCGTTGGCCTCTCGGTCACCAGTCACGACACGTCTCCCGGAAATCACCACTACCCTTATTGGCACACCACGTCGGCGCAATCTCGCGCAAACGCACTGTCTGAAGTGACGGAAATACACACACGTCTTTTCAAATCCTTGGCGCGAAATCCTTACAAATTAAAACTTGAATTGAAAATGTTTAGTGCCGATTTTTCGGCACGTAACAATCGCGACAAAGCCATAAAAGAAAAAACTTAAAAAAAAGAAAATGACTGTTAGCACAGTAACATCTTTCAATCTAGATCCTAACTAACCTACATAAATCCTAACTTAAATCCTACAAAATCTTTATTTGAGGCGCCATCTGGTTTTTCCGACCGATAACACGTCTTCCGGATTACCAGGAAACGGAAAAGTGCACACACAAGTCTTTGTTGTGGCGCAGTTATAATCGACAGGACAAATTTGTCGGGGAGCATGAAACACTACTTAAACTAAAACAATTGCGACAAGTCGCCTAACCTATATACTAAACTAAAGCTAACATTACAGTTTCCTAAGTGCAGACGCACATGAGCGTTGCATCTAGACTGTTTCTTCGTTGGCTAAAAAAGCCCAAATTTAAAAATGTTCAAAAGAGTGAGTTACTCTACACTCTAGCAAATTTTTAGGTACTAGTATTCTGGCTCAATAAACAATACACATCAAAACTTGTCCATGACATGGTTGTGAATCAACAAATTTACCAAAAGTACCACCTTACTAATTCCTTACATTAATAACCTAACAAATTACATGGCTACCATCAGGTTAGCTTTTTCACTTATTGTTCAAAAAAATTATTCCTACGTCTGGTCGTAAATACCAAACGTTAGGATGATAAAAAGATAAAACAAGATCTCAAGTTATTATCGAAGATAATAGATAAGATAACGATATTAAGCTAAAGTTATTATTAAAGGTAATAGGTAAGATAACGATATTAAGCTAAGGTTATTATCGAAGATAATAAATAAGATAAAGATATTAACTCAAGTTATTATCAAAGACAATAGGTAAGATAACGATAGAGTGGCTCCTTGGAGCCGTTATATGAGAATTTCTTGTGCCCCCTAAAAAGGGCAACTTGTGAAGCAGGCCCGTTTGCAATAAACGGCATGAGGAATCGGTAAAGGCATTTGGGTGCATCCCTGCACCCGGTGTTAATTGATATCGGTGATATAATCACTTGATATCCTCACAATATGTCTTGATACATACAGGGTGAGTTTGTTGAGAGGTAACGATCGATAACTCAGTTATTATAAATGTTAGGTAAATCAAATTTGGAGGCAAATTAGGCATGCCTAAAGTGCACATTTTAAAATTATTTAGAAGCATACAAGGTGGTTTCATAATTCCAAGGCATATTAAACTTATATTTTTTTTAATGGAACACCCTATATATTATTACATTTTTGGAAAGCCCATAAAAAGAGCTTTAATTTGATATGAAATTGTATTTGTCTATTCCTTTTAGTTTTTGAGATATTCAACTGTTTTTAGAAAAAATGACCCTGATTAGATACATTGCCACTGCACTAATACACAACTTATGCTAATTTTTAAGATGCAGAAAATTTTACTATATACCATAGTATATTTGTAAATACCACTTTTTTAAAATTTCTTCACAGTATACAGGATGTGTCAGGTTTCGCATAATACAATTTTTAAAACTTTTTTTAAATGGTACTCTACCAATTTTATTACTACAATGGATAGTTCATTAAGTGTCCTTTCATTTTTGTTAAGCATTCCCTATACCTAAATCCATTACTTTCTGAGATATTTTTGATTTTCTTCAAATTTTAAGAATGTTTTTAATTTACATAACTAAAAATAACTTACTATTGGAGAATATTATAAAACAATTAATACATTTTGATTAACAATTAACTGCACTTATCCAATAACAATTTTCACTAAAGATATAACAACCTACAATAATACGCTATCAAGAGAATTCTGCCAGATCAACAATATGCATTTTATAGAAAATGTTCAAGCAGGAAATCAGACAGGCTTTGAAAAAAATAACAATTACAATTAAAATGTCATTTAGGTTTATTAATTTTAGTGTGATATTTACAAATATACTATGGTATATAGTAAAATTTTCTGCGTCTTGAAAATTAACATAAGTTGTGTATTAGTGCAATGGCAATGTATCTAATCAGGGTCATTTTTTCTAAAAACAGTTGAATATCTCAAAAACTCAAAGGAATAGACAAATACAATTTGATATCAAATTAAAGCTCTTTTTATGGGTTTTCCAAAAATGCAATTATATATATGGGGGTTCCATTTAAAAAAAAAAAGTTTAATATGCCCTGGAATTATGAAACACCCTGTATGCTTCCAAATATTTTTAAAATATGCACTTTTGGCATGCCTAATATATCTCCAAATTAGGTTTACGTACCTTTTATAATAACTGAGTTATCGACCGTTGCCACACTAAAAACTCACCCTGTATATATAATCATGCACTCATACATTCACACACTCATACATACATTCACTGTTAGCGACTATGTGCTCTGACAGCGGCACCGCATGACCTCACGAAGGATTCCCAGAGACGTGATCCGGGTGTCTGTGAAAACTCCCCGCGCAACCACACGGTGACTAACGGAAATGAAAAGGCAGTAAAACTAGGAAAGGTAAAAAGAGGGAGGAAAGTATTTGGAATGCATAAGAGGCACTTCCAGGTAGAAGAAAATAGAGGAAGGGCTTGCATTGAGCTAAAGAGACAGAAAAGGTGGATAGCAAAGTACTACTCAACCAATCAATGTGGTCAGTAGCCCGGAGTGAGGGAAAAATCACTCTTATGTGGTAGACGGGTGTTCCGGGACGAGAACAGGTTTACCGAAAGAAAGATAAGGCAGAAACGGAGACAGCGGGATAAGAAAAAGTAGAGTTTTTGGACAAGCGTCCGAGAGAAAGTAGAGAGTTGTCCCTATAAAACACAGGTCGGTCTGAAGGACCACCTGCGATATTAATCCGACAAGTTAAGGTATATCATAAGTTAAAAAATTCACTAGACTCTTAAGAGAACTAGTACAATCATTTTCCTAACGAGTGCATCCACAACGATAAGAAAATCAGACAAAAGTTGACACAACAACTTAAAAGTATCACTACAGATACATTCACACAAAAACCCAACTGTTTCAAAGTAATTTTTTAAAAACGGTAACGCCATAAACACACAAAAATGCCTAATTATAAGCCGTTAAATACAGACACACTGTCCCAATATGCTAAAACAACCGAGAATTTGATAAGGTATCAATAAAAAGCGATAGCACCTCACCACGAAGTTCAATATAAAACAACTAAAAAAATGTTTATGTGTTATGATGACTTAGTAGAAAAGAAACAAATAATGATGTAGGATAATGTGGGCGACTGTAAAAATTCAGAGGAAAAACGCATGAAATAGAAAATCCTAGTTTTTTGCAACTGCGAATATGAACTATTTCTTACAATGGCATAGGCCGCCGCGTCTTCTATGTGAGCCCAAAGAAGAAAGCATCCACTCTAACATCAGCTAAAACCAATCATAAAAATTCAATGAGTTATTACAACCAAAGTTACGACAATTACCACACAATTAAACGATGAAAGATAAATACTGAGAACAAAATGATCTGTTGAAGAACAAGGTGCGAGGATTAATTAAATGAAGCGACCTAGTTACACTGGGAGATCTAGAGAATACAGCGATACATATCTAACGGTAAGTTCAAGGAAAAGTCAACCAGAAGTAAAAAGATAGGTAGTTTAAGGTAAATAAGTTAAATGTATAAAAGGTAGGTGCTGTATAAGAGAAGGAATAAGTAATTAAAGTTACTAATTGATAGTAGGGACAGAAAACATTAGGTAAATCGTTAAGGAAATGTAACGTGAAAAACTTAACTAGCATTTGGGTCAGCAGAGAATGGCTTAAGGTCTTTAATTGGCGTTTTCCTTCAGCATCTTGAAGTTCATAGATAAGTGGACTAACGACACGAGTGACCTTCCATAGAATGAATTTAAGGGCTAATTTTGAAGAAAATTTCTTAGTTGTATCCGATAAGACGTAATTCTTTTTCCAAACTTGTTCGCCTAAGACGGAGAAAATATTTCGTTTACGTAGATTATAGTGGTCCTTACTTTTTTCGTAAGCTTTTAACAAATTTTTTTTAACGTCGTTAAAGATAGAAGGTAATGATTGTTGGTCTTTGTCCCAGCGTACTTAATCGTCAAATTCAATTCCGTTAGTATCGTCGGGAACTGAACCATAATAGCTACCATCAATTGGGGTATATCTTCCAAAAACAAGAAATGACGGAGTGAATTGGGTTGCTTCGTGTTTAGATGTACGCAAAGCTTGGGCAATCTTAAAAATATTTTCATCCCATGTAGTATGGTCTGAATCGATATAGGAAGAGATAGCGGTAATTAAAACTCTATTTACTCTTTCGGTAGGGTTTACTTGGGGATGGTATTTTGCGTTGAACCAAATTTTTTGTACTTTGTAACTCTTAACAAAATTTTGAAAATCGTTAGAGATAAATTGTGCCCTATTATCACAAAGAATAATCTGAGGAACACCGAAGATAAGAAATACATTTTGCTCTAAGAATTTAATTATAGCGGCAGATGTAGCTTTACGTGAGGGTTACACCATAACAAATTTAGAAAACCAATCGGTGACAACTAAAAGATATTGGTTACCTTTTTTCGATCGGGGGAGAGGTCCTAATAAGTCAAGCGATATTAATTGAAAGGGATAAGATACACGTTTAAAGTTACCCATTAAGCCAGAACGAGCCTCTTGTGAGCTCTTTTGAGAACCACAAATTTTACAGTTTCTAATATAACGACAGACAGATTATGTTTTTGAAGGAGGACGGTATTTATCGACACGCAATTTTACTTCTTGGAGCGAGCGACATGTCTTTGAACTGAGATAAAGAAGAAATGTGTTGTAACGCTAAACGTTCGGGAAAATATGGATTTAAATTCCTACGCAACTGATCGATAATTTCAAATTCTGATGGTTTATTATCTAGTCTACTATATAGAACTTCTATTGAGGTAATAAAAGAAATTACATTTTCGTCAGGTGCTTGGGTTCGGTTTCTTATTTCATTCCAAAGATCGGTGATATAACCATGCTGTAAGAAATCCCGTTTCAAACACGTAACTAATTCCTCCCAGGTAGAAATCTGACTTCTTATATTTCTGTACCAAATTAAGGCAGAACCAGAAAACATTTTACCCGCTGAAACAAATAAATCTTGATCTGTACAATTCCGTGAGATACTGAAATCGTTAACCCTATCAAGAAAAGACATTAAAGAAATTTGGGAATCAAAGGCCTGGAAAGTTAAACCCCATTTGTAGACAGGTATGGATTTCCCCAATGATGGAACTTGAGAAATTGCAAGTTTCGACAAAGGTACAGGTATATCTGTGTCTACATCTAGGTTCAGCCTGTCAAGAACTGTTCCTTCGAGTAACAGAATGTCTGATAAGAAAGTTTGTTTAGTTTGGTTCGATTGTTCATTGTCAAATAAACACAACAACTCTATCCGCGGCTTAACGTGAGCTATGCGAGAAACAACACGCTTTAATTCAGTTTCAGTTGGTTCTGGATCAATTCTATTTACTATATTAGCGATATCGTCAAGGGATTGTTTAATTTCGAACGTGTTTTGAGCTAGATCAGAGACGAGGACTCTCGGAATAGGTACCCTTTTAGCCTCTCGAGCTAGTATAGCTTTAAGTTGCAAACGTCTGTCATTCTGATTAGATGCGGCTTGAATGTTCCTAGATTGAATTTCGTAAAATAGTTCCGATGACTTGAGATGGACGATATTCATTGTAAGATAATATTTAAGACAACAAATATAAGGAAATTAAGATACTATAACGTTTTTGAAGATAAAAGGTATACTAAAAACTCAATTAGTTGCGTTAGCTGTATTTGAACGCAAAATTTTCTTTAAAAAGGAATTTGTAGGTTATAGTTGTTTAAATTACTAAGAAAACACTTTTAGGACGATATCAGAGTAAGATAGTGTTTAAGGGAACATGTATAACGAAATTACATTACTATAACGTTTTAAAAGATAGAAGGTATAGTAAAAACTCAGTTAATTACAAAATCTATATTTCGGGAGGGAATTTTCTTTATGAAGGTAATTGTAATTTATAATTGATTATTTAGGTTATAGAGAGACACTCAAAATTAAAGAAAAATACAATATTATATGTGTTATTTAAACGGTAGCTTTGAAAAATTGATCTCAAAATACTAAAAAAAGATCTGAGGTTTATAATGTTTATTTAATTGATTTTACTGTATTCTTTTAAGGAGATTTGACTCATAAAGAATGATAAATAGAGGTAATTGTAATTTATTTGATAAGTAATGTACTTACAGGAAAAACTTATGTAATCCAAACACCAGAGTTAGGTTATGTTAATTTAACACTTCTTAAAAGGTTATTCCAGCTTCCTGATAAATTAAACCGTGTTATTATCTAAAAAAATTTAAATTAGAAACACTATTTTTATAATGTTACGAGAATTAATTGGATTTCCAATACATTTATAAAAAGTATACCAAAAATCAATAATCAATATGGCAACTCATGCCAAATTAGCACAACAGCTGTCATTTCATTTCAGATGATTGACATAGTAACTTATAGTGTTACCAACTTATATTTTATAAATTAACAGTTATTAAAAATTTATATAATTATTTATTCTTTAAGTGAAAAAACTACGAATATAGTTAATTAATACATTCTAAGGAATAGGAAGATAAGAAAACAAATTTTTTCAACCAGAAACAACGTTGGAATGCGCCACTATTATAGTGCCGTTGGTAGGGTACGCGAGCCACTACAGTCAGTTGGTAGCAATGTTAAATAATTGTAAAAATGATGCGTAAATAAGATATTACGTCATATCAATGTTCAAATTATTGCAACGTAATAAAAAAAGATACTAATTTTAAGGAAAACCAAAAGGGTACTCACGTAAACTGTACGGCAACTCCAGCGCTACTCCTTGATGGCGGCAGCGGGGCTCCGTTGATATTTCGGGCGTGGGTAATTCGTTGCCTCGGTCGAATCCAAATTCAAATTTGTCTTCTTCTTTCTGGTGTAGAGATACGGTAAGGAAGACAGGTAGAGGTACGGTAATTTGGTATAACAGGAAACCTACATATCAAAAAAGAGAAGACACGATAAGACACAAAGATAACTACATTCGTTGGTCTCTCGGTCACCAGTCACGACACGTCTCCCGGAAATCACCACTACCCTCATTGGCACACCGCATCGGCGCAATCTCGCGCAAACGCACTGTCTGAAGTGACGGAAATACACACACGTCTTTTCAAATCCTTGGCGCGAAATCCTTACAGATTAAAACTTGAATTGAAAATGTTTAGTGCCGACTTTTCGGCACGTAGCACCTTTTCAGAAAAGACCATATGTAACGTCACCTTATATAAATAAGATCTTGAATGAAGAACTAGACGAAATGATCCGTTTGAAAGTCGTAGAGCCATGTCAGAGTCCGTGGAATTCACCTGTGCTTTTAGTTAAAAAGAAAAATAGTAAGGAGTATAGGTTTTGCTTTGATGGCCGAGCGTTAAATGACGTTACAGTACATGATAGCTATCCACTCCAAAATATTGATCGCGTGTTGAACCTTCTACGTAATGCAAACTATATTTCTAGCATAGATTTGCGTAAAGCGTTTTGGCAAATTTCTCTTACGGAGTCTTCAAAAGACAAGACTGCATTCAGTGTTATTTCGCGAGGGCAGTATAGGTTTACAGTAATGCCATTTGGTCTTCGAAATTCTGCACAAACCCAACAACGTTTAGTTGATGTTATCTTTGGATCTAAATATGAACCTTTCGTATTTTGTTATTTAGATGACATAATTCTATGCTCACCATCTTTTGAAGAGCACATAAAATTACTGAGTGAAGTTAAAAATCGTTTACAGGACGCTGGTCTAACGGTTAATTTAGAAAAGTGCGAATTTTTTAAGAAAACATTAAAATTTCTTGGTTATATTGTTGGATCAAATTCTCTACGTACTGACCCTGATAAAATTTCGGCAATGGTTAACTTCCCACGTCCCAAAACCACAACGGAAGTTAAGCGTTTTATAGGTATGTATAGCTGGTACCGTCGTTTTAGCAAGAATTTTTCATCATTAGTTTCTTCCATCAACGATTTAATTAGAAAGAAAAAGAAAGGTCAAGCTATTGTTTGGACACCCGCAGCTGAGTCTTCATTTGCTTAAATTAAGCAAGTTATAGTTTCGGCCCCTTTGCTTTCTCAACCAAATTTTTCTATTCCGTTTATTGTAGAGTGCGATGCGAGTGACACTGGACTTGGTGCCGTATTAATACAAAATATAGATGGGGAGAACATGTTGTTTCTTATGCAAGCAAAACACTTAACCGCACTGAAAGAAATTATCCTGTGACCGAAAAGGAATGCCTTGCAGTGATATTTGCGATAGAAAAGTTTCGTCTGTGGGTTGAAAGAACTAAATTTACAGTGGTAACAGACCATTATTCCTTATTATGGTTGAATAATATCCAAAACCCTACAGGAAAGTTGGCTAGGTGGGCTGTTCGGTTCCGGCAACATACGTTTGAATTGGTGCATCGTAAAGGCAAATTTAATGTGGTACCTGATTGTCTTAGTCGAGCTTCCGTAGTAGAGCATGATGCAATAAATTTGGTAGAAATCAAATTAGAAGAGTTAGATCCTTGGTACATTTCATTGAGAGAGAAGATTTTGTCTTCCCCTGAGAACTATCCTCAGTGGAAAGTCGAGAACGGTTTTGTTTATAAATTTCTCTCCTCAAATTTACCTCACAACAGGAAGAAGTTATCAGATCATGCTACGATCCTTCTGTTGCAGGACATTTTGGTTTTTCAAAAACTTATTCTCGCGTCTATGAAAACTACTATTGGCCAAAAATTAATCTGGATGTTATGAGGTTCTGTAAGAATTGTTTAGTATGTGGTGCACAAAAATCCACTAATGTTGGTCCACTTGGGTTAATGGGCAAGGAAAAAGAGGTAAAATTTCCTTTTCAAATTATGGCTTTGGATCTTATGGGTCCATTTCCTCGTTCCAAAACAGGACATAAGTGGTTATTAGCGGTGAGTGATTGGTTTTCTAAGTACACAATACTACACCCCTTGCGTAGTGCGAAAGCACATGATTGAGCGCTTTATTGAGGAAAGAGTATTTTTAGTTTTCGGCGTGCCTCAATTTCTTATATGTGACAATGGTTCTCAATTGTCAGGTCGCATTTTTAAAGGTTTATGTAACAAATTTGAGATTCAAAAAATATGGTATACGGCAGTTTCTGCACCTCAATGCAATTTTGTAGAACGCTCAAATAGAACAATTGGTACCGCCATTAGGTCGTATATAGATAATCATGACACATGGGACGTAGAAATACCCCAAATACAGTATGCTATAAATTCAGCCAAACATCAGTCGACTGGTTATACCCCAAATTTTTTAGTTTTTGGTCGTAGTGTTTCGATCAGTGGAAAATTTTATGGTGCTGGAATTCTTCCAACTGATGATTGTGAAGTTATCCGTAGGAATCGTCCTTTGTATGTCTCAGACAGACAAGGGTTATGGGAAATTTTTAAGGATGTTCGTTTGAGACTGCATCAGGCTTATGAACGTGCAAGCAGACAATACAATTTGAGAAGGAGAGATATTTCTTTTAGAGTCGGTGATAAAGTTTGGAGAACTAACAAAGTACTTTCTAAAGCTGGCGAGAAATTTAGTGCAAAACTTGTACCCAAATTTGTTTTGTGTGTCGTTCGTAAGAAAATTTCGAATTTGGTATATGACTTGAATAATACTGATGGTTCTAAAGCCGGTAGATGGCACCTCAAAAATTTAAAACCATATTCTGCTTTAGATTTAGATAATGGCGTTTCAGAAAAGTAAATTTTGACATTGATTTCTGTTTGTCAAAGAAAACTTTTGTAGTATGAAGTGTGTCAAGCGTTTCGGTGATAATTTTGTTTAGGTAACAGTCAAGTTTTCGTGTTAGTTCATATTATTTTTTTTGTTGAGACAACATTAGTATTAATTATGAATAGTTTTAGTATCCCAAAGAATTTTTTTTTGATATACTTGCGCGTAGATGATGTCGAAAGAGTTGATTATATTGGTCGGTCGATTATATTAGTAAGGTTGATGTTTATTATGACGACTATAGCGATAATGTTGTCGAAGTTTAGGTTGTTGATTTTGGATGATGCTGAAGAAGTCGAGATAGTGGTTATGTTAGCATCGAGGGTGTTAACTGTGTGTGAGATTTTAGAGCATAGGTAAGCGAGAGTCGCTTGCATTGTTTACAAATTTTTTTTGTGAAGTTGGTCAAAGATGGTGGTTATATTTTGGGTAGAAGATGTTTTGACCAAAGTAATGGTATAGAGTGTTTGATTTGGTAGCAAATCGAATAATTTTTAGTGTCCACTGTAGTGCGGACATATGATGGTAAAGTTAAATTTTATGAATTCCGTTGAGAGTTAGTAAAGTATAGTGTTGAGGTATGATAGTCTATGTAGGACTATGCGTTTTTGGAGTTGAAAGTCTAATGAGGTAGTTCTATCGAATTTTTTTGTGAAAGGTAGGACGTAGCACTCAAGTACTTTCTTTTTGCTGTTTAAGTTTTTGCTGTCGAATTTAAAAGATGAATTTTTAAGAAAGTTTATGTGGGTAGGGTTGTCAAAATTTTGTTGATAAACAATCTTGATTCCCGATTTGAAACCGTTTTGCTTTCAGGACTTTATGAAGTCTAGTTTGAATAGCGTTTGTCCGTGTGTGAATATTCATAAATTAGAGTTAGTTTTAGGACATAGAGAATCTTAGGTAAAATATTTTTAGGTCTATAAGTCTATAATTTTTCGTCTAGTTTATATTTTTTTGTCTATAGAATCGTTAGTTGGTGAGTAGTAGTAAGGTTGTACATATGCAGATACTTATTGTTGTTATCACTTCATTAAGTGACTTTTGAGTGTCAGACCTTCTCGATTAAGCCTTATCTATTTTGTCTTCCCGGATATGTCTCCTTTTTGGACGTGTTGTACGCGTTAGTTACCATTACACTCATTCGTTCATCATTTTTTTATTTTCATCTTCCCATATTACTAGTCAAGTAGGTTATAAGAAAAAAATTTTTGAGTTGATCCTACGTCAATGTTTAAGATTAAGTTGGTTGGTATTTGTTTATTTTCAATTGGTTAGTTAGTTATGTTGAGATTATTACTCCAACGATTATAAAAGAATCTTTGATCCATCTTTAGGATTTGTTTTGTTTATCCAAGATTTTTTTTCTTTTTGGAGAGAGGCTGTGTAACGAATACAATTACCTGCTTCATAAATTTACGCTTTTGTTCTATATATCTATTTAACAAATATCCATTATTAAACAGAAAATATTAAATTCCTATAGTAACAATATATTACCAATTCATACTTATAGCTCCACCTATATTTAAATACTTAAAGTAAAATTTAAGATTTCTTCTATTTGTATGTATCTTGATACAATATTCCCTTTCTGCGCGTGCTTGGATAGTTTAATTACCTCGTGGCCTAAGTTGTAATGGTTATGGAACACTGGAGCACAATTTGTTGTTAGTCGTATTGAGGGTGCAGGGTCTCAAATGCTACTATGTAGGAGGGTGGAATTTTCCACATATGTTGGTTCGTATAGAGGTCAAGCCCGGGCACACGTGTCCGCCGCGCGCACCTGCTATTGTAAGTACTCAAGAAGCTTGACGAACTTGAATGCCTAGCAGATTGTTTGTGGTGAGTCATCCTCAATTTTAGATCAATTTTTATTTCATGAAACTATACTGAAAAAGTACAAATAATTTTTGTAAATTCTATATGTTTATTTAAATTGGTACACGTAATTTTTGTAGATTCAGTATGTTTATTTAAATTGGTACACGAAATTTTTGTAAAATTTTTATGGTCATTTAAATTGATACACGTAGTATATTGTTCAGAATTTAATAGTTGGATATTTCATAATAGCTCTTATAATTACAAAGGAATTTCTATAAGATAATTTTTAAATTTACAAGGTTACACAAAAATGTATTCATAACTAAACACGTGATACGTTGATATTTGTTTGTCACATTATAGAATACAATTTTTTTGGCATTACACTTGAAGAACAGCTTAAATCAAACAATAAGTGTTTTTGACCTTTGATTCCATCAAATAAATTAATTAAAAATGTAGTTCTGTAATCTACGGAAAGTCAGAACATGTATTCAATTAATTGTAAACTCGAACAGGATCCTATTCAAGTATCATACATAAATTGTAAAATAATAATGAAAACACTATATTTCTTATAGAGAATTAACATCAATTTTTCAATTATAAATTTCATATGAATAATCAGAGACTAATACTAGATCTTAATAAAAGTAATTATCTCGAAAGTTTCAGTGCATATAACTTGGTACGGGCGATGTATATATATATATATATATATATATATATATATATATATATATATATGTAAATTAATAGAAAGAATAATAAGTTGTCTTAAAGCTTTCTTTCATTGAAGTCATCAATAATTTTTTATAGAAGTTAACAACCACACTTATGAAATTTTTGTAGTGAAGAAAGAT
This sequence comes from Platerodrilus igneus, assembly GCA_036346225.1. Classification (NCBI taxonomy): domain Eukaryota; kingdom Metazoa; phylum Arthropoda; class Insecta; order Coleoptera; family Lycidae; genus Platerodrilus; species Platerodrilus igneus. The sequence goes on from JARFIW010000705.1 coordinate 55,580, forward strand.
ATACTATTAGTGTTGAATTTAAAATTTTTTGAAGTATAATTTTGACTAGCTGATCTTTTTATAATTTTTTTTCGTTGTGATAAAGTGACTAGGCTCTAACGTAGCTCTAGTCTAAAAATGTTTAGAAGTGATTAAATTTTCAGACAGTACGAGATCGTCGTTCCCATTCCAGTTTGCAGAGTCATAAGTAAGTATCACTTTTCTATGTTTTGCTCGTCAAAGATTTTTTTTTTTCGAAGACTTCCGTATCTGATCTTCTGATTGATTCTTATTATAACAATTATTAAGATACGGTGGCGTCCATTAAAAATTCTGTTATTATCGTATACCATCCTACAACCCTAGCTCATAGCTCTGCTCTAAGTTGAAGAAGCTTAGCTGGCTGGAAGATCTCTTTAGAGGGTCCTTTTTACTCAAAGCCATTTACCATCCTTTTTACCCTGGGCTTAAACCTTAAACAGGAACTCCTCATAATCTATTGAGGCTCTGCCGCCTATAAGGTAGAGTAAACCCACTAAATAAATCTACAGAGGAAAAGTGTGTAACAGTGTTAAGAACGCCCCAAAGGTGTTGATACGTTTTATCATCTAGCTTTCAGCCTGATATAATTTAACTACGCAAGTTTTAAATAACTAAAATGTATGTGGTTCGATACCGGCCCGAGATATGTGTTTCTTGACACGCGATTTATACTACCTAAAAGTGTAGGATATTTAATTATTAGTACTGATTTACCATCATGCATCTAGGTTCTCATTTACTATTAAGTGATATGTTTGTTGTATGTGTTAAGTACACGGTTACGTGGTTGTGCGCTGCATACGAACACTGGTTAGGTTAATCTTTGTCCTATTTGTAACCATATTTTGAAATAATAATATAGAAAAGCAATCACTTATTCTAGAAAGATGTTTTCTTTATTATTTATATGGATATATATATATATATATATATATATATATATATATATACTCAAACTTAGACCAGGGTAGAAAATTAATTAACGACGTCAAATAATTTTAATCACCTTGTATAGAATTTTATTAGATAATACGCGTTTTTAAAATCGTGGAACTTAAAAATTTATTCGTTTCATTAAAAATAAGGGATTTAAATTATTCACTAGACGTTTTCTATAAAAAGAAGCAGAATTAAAATGCTCAAATTGTATGTAATTTAATTGTTCCAAGTATTAAAACAAATAGAAATTACGTGCAAAATTTATATTAATTAATTCAAGTTCTAAGTAACGGGTATTAAACAAAGTGTACAAATAATAATTAATATTTAATTTGTATTCACTAAAAATTAAAGGGTAGAAGTCAATGCCATTCATTATTATTTTAATTGGAGTTAATTGAACGATTATTAAGGTATAATATGCACAAAAGCTTTTAAAAACCCAATAATATTCAAATCGTAGAAGTGTTATTTAAAGTATTACGATTGAACACCTGCGTATTTTTAAATATCAAAGTTCTAATTAATTTGTTTGGATAAACATGCAGCTTCTAGGTATATTGGAAACGGTCGGATGTTTTAACGGGAAGGCTAGATACGGGGTTATTTTACTTACGAATCCACGTGGATTGAAATAACCGATAATAAGGAATATCGATTTGTACCACTCAGATAAGGGTAGAAAGAGATGTATGAAACGCGCAAGGCAGAGACACAGATAATAAAAGGCGTGATTTGAGCAACGTCACTGGGTTTGCGATTGGTGGAAATAAGATGCAGATATGAGAGGTGTAAACGTAACGATTTATATACAAAATTAATTGGTTGTTCTCGGACGTGTTTGCGAGCCGTGTGAACATTCTTGGATTTTCAACTTGGACCTGTGCAAATTTTGTAGAACCGCGTGCCGGACTGTCGAAAAGGGAATAGAGTATGCGAAATTCTGAAAACTGGCCGTCGCGGGACAAAACCGACATACAGGAGAGCTATTATATAAACCCGGACTTTGAACAGTTTCGCTCTCTTAGATTTTCGATTTTGATTCAATACTTTAAACAGTTTGCTCTTATATTTTGGTGATTATTGAATACTTTAAAACAGTTTGCTCTTTACGTGCTACGATACAAGTTATTATGCATTAGTGCACTTAGAAAAGAAGATACAAGGTAATAAAGTCTAGTTATATTTGCGAGTATTACTGTACCAATTATCCAAATTTGTAACGATAAATGAATAAACAAAAGTAGGCAGTTTTGGGGTATAGCGTGAAAGAATTAGGAATTTCTTTGCTATTTTTCGGGGGTGTTAATAATCAAATGTTATTCGTAATCGTGATTGGATCCACAAAACAAGATTTTGATATACTTAGATGAGTTCCTGAGAAGCTCTGAAACAACTTTAGATGAATGGTGGTGTAGAAAATTTTAGAAGCGTTCAGAATCAGAAGCCATAAACATAACCCAGTTGGAATGGTGTGCTTAACAAAGGACGATGTACATTAGAGTCACGAGTGCATTAACCTTCAGGTAACTTATGCTTTGTTGTTCGATTTTTGATGTTTTGGTGTGTGTTGAATAACTTTATAATTTGTTTGCTAAAAAATGGACAGTAGTGAATTTGTACAAACAACAAACTTTTAATTTTAAGGTAAAATTTTCTTGTTTAAGTAGAAAGGAGTATTTAGCAGTTTATGTTCTTGATTATGATGAAAAATTGGGTCTATCTTTGAGCTCAATTAGACTAACCTCTTTGATTAACGTAAAGGGGTGGAAGATGCTCCCTTTGTACTCAGACTCAGGTCTGCAAATATTATTAAATTAATTAGTAGGCATCCTACAAGGACTTTAATTCTGGATGCAAATTAAAATGATGACAAATTTAATCTTGAAATTTTATGATACTGAAATTTATGCTACAATTTAATTTTGAAATTTTAATGTATTATGAATATTCATGTAAATAGAGTTAACGTTGATGTTTGTGGTAGGAATGTGTTTGTTTTTTTTATGAATGAGGATGAAGGTTTTAACTAGGTGAGCAGCCGAGGCGGAAAGAGTAAAGAGGCGATTATCAGAAGAGAATCTACTAAGGAGAATCACAGCAATATATATATATATATATATATATATATATATATTATTCTTATTTTTCTTCGACAGACTAATGTTCTGTCTTTGTTTGTACTAATCAACTAATTTTTATTTCAGAGAGACGACTCGTTTTTTCCCTCTTGGGTTTTGTTTTCGATTACTTTCCCACGCTCAATCTCCGATTGACGTTAGCCCGGCATCTCTTCCTTTGGTTACGTAATTTCGTGCGAGTCTACTTTAATTGGGTTTTTGCTGGTTCTTCCTGACCCGCACGGTTTAACGTAACAAGTTGTCTGAAATATAGTTTTACTTGTTGTCGCAGATTTAACATTTTATAGCTGGGAATGGTTTTATTTTACTTACCCCCTGTCCTTTTCAAGTTGTATAAATGCAAGTTCAACTTTTGAAAGGTTCCCTTAATTATTCGACTTTTCTTTTTGTATTCGACTCTAGTTATATACAGCTTTGTAAACGCGATTATAAAATGCGTTTTTGTAATAGTGTTCTAGTATAGTTAAGTTGGTTGAGCCAGCACCCAACCGTACACGAGTGCAGCCCGCACTTCCAAATTCTTGAAGATAGTGAAAGTTTGACTTAAGGTACAGTGTATTTTTCTGTTAGCTTTATATTGCTGTTTTGGAAAATAGACACTTTTTTTGGAAAATTCCACAATAAATTATAGATTGTACATTACCAAATGCACGCTAACAATGCACGAACGATTATACAATTATTCTTAAAACTTGCGTTGTAGCACTTTTTACTGTTTCTTTACCGGTGTACATTAATGTTAATTGTCAACAACTTGCTAGTTAATACTTGATTATGCTATTTAAAATTTAATATTACGTTCTTAAATCTTACGAGGTGAGTTACATATCCCCCATTTTAAAATGTATATAAAATAAATGTAATTATTATGTCTTAGTAATAGCATGTTACATTGTATTAATTGAAGGTTATATAATTAAAGTTTAACAGAGTTCATATCAGAAATAAAAAAGGAAACGACTATTTTGTATTCCAGACGCAACCTGATACTGCAGATGCAGAAACAATGCAGTCTTAATTAAAATTACTTAGAATAAGACATTGTATGATTATCAAGAAACTGCAGACAGCAAGATCTGCACTTTTCCACAAGATGAAGTGAGACCAGAGGCTTCATAAATACTGTGAGGAGCCCCAGATCGCCAGTCAGCCTTCGAACTGAATAACTTTAACATTGTTGATGGTTCAAGCTACTCATTGTAATGTTTAATTATTGATTTGTTAAAATAGTAACTTGGAATACTTTTGTCAACTTCAATTAAATCTCGTTTAATGAACATAAGCGCTCAAGTTATAAAAGAAAATAAATCAATTTTTGTAATTATACAATTAAAAATAAATTTGATAGAAGTGTTATAAGAAATAAAACTTTTTAAAAAGAAGCTCCCAACGACCCAAAATCTATCTGGCGCAGTCGGAACGGATTCTAAAAGAGTACTAGCAATTCCTAAATCGAAGAACTAGTAACCGTAAATTTCAATTTTTCACTGGAACAGAACACAACGATTGGACAAAGTACAGAATTGACCGAATCCAATACAGAAGGAAGGCTATAGAACTAACAATCAAATTATTACGAGTACCTATAGTTCATTTTCGTTACCATTTTTTTCAATTGCATATTGATATTAGTAAGTAAGATTTGAAAAGAAAAGAATTTTTATACACATTTTATGTACAATTATTATTGAAACATTTATTCAGAAAAAGTCTGAACTTGATGTAATTATAGCAGAGGTTTATAGTTACACACAATCCAAGTAGCAGTAAGTGATTCTTTAAATAACTTTAGTGCAAACTTGACTAAGGTAACAGGGAATAAATAATTATACAAGATTAACTCAGAAAACTTAATATTATATTTAGATTCGATTCCAACGTACGATTGCAATCAAGCTTTGTTAGGGATATTCATTACTGCGTGCGAAACATTTCTGAAGTGTTTTTACAAACACGGAGACTTTAAAAAGAATATGTGGCTATTAAGATTAATCTTAAGTAAATTAACGGGCAGAGCTTTAACATTAATAGCAAGTAGGGACGACTTAACTGACTGGGAAGACTATAAAAAGATAACACTTGCGTATTTCGGCGACCAGCGCAATATAAAACGCTTAATAAGGGACTTATTGAATTTAAGAATGGAGAATAATCGATCACCGCATCAATTTGGTATGCGATGTCAGGATGTGAAAAGTTTAATTTTAACTAAACTTAAATTAGAAGAACCGAATCCTAACCTATGTTTATTTAAAACTAAAATGTACGACGAAATGGCTTTAGATACGTATATAATCGCGTTACCCGAGCGATTATCAGACAAAATAAGATTTAGAAACCCTCAAAACTTAGAGGAGGCAATGAATTTAATAATAGAAGAGGAGAACGTAATGTATTATAGGAACAGGATTTACAATCCAAATATTAATAAAAACAACCAACTGATTAAGACTATACAAGCGGCGAGACCAATACCAAAACAACCCAAATGTTTATCATTTAACACGCCGACAAATCATTCAAGAATTAATAAACCAAACTTTAATAATACAAATTTCAACAATCAATTTCGACAATTTTTCAAACCTACATTTACACCCAAGTTTAATCAGAACGCAAATCGAGCATGGCAAGCATTTGGCATAAATCCTAACAGAAACGTACCCATGACGAATAACAACAACAGCCCCAATAATTATTTCAAACCAACCCGTATGGACACTTCATCTGGTAACACCAGACAGAACAGTAAAATATCTCAGATTAAACCCGACTATACACAAAAACGAAACTTTACTTCCGAGGAACTATTTCACCAAGAAGTAGAAGATTTCAATAATCAAGTTATACTCGAAGACACAGGTAATTATGTAAATCCAAGTAGAGACGATAAAGCCAATTACTCAGAAAACTACGAACATCAAGCCTTACAAAAAATGCGAAGAGGACGATGCAGAAAACGCGTACTCAAATTTTCAGTTGGACAGAACCAAATACGATCAGACGTAATAAATTTAAATAATATTAATCAACACATTTTACCCTATATAGAAATACCACATGCTGAAATTAAATTATTAATCGACACAGGATCTTCAAAAACTTTAATTAGCCCCAAAACCGTGCAGAAACATTATTTAAATTGTGTAGAAGAAGCACCTTTTAAAATAAAAACAGCACACAAAACGAAACTACACCAATTTATTGCGAATATACCTTTACCAAAAACTTTCAATGTAAAAATGAAACACAAATTTTGTATTTTCGAATTTAACGACAAATACGACAGATTGATAGGCATGGATCTTTTAAGAAAATTAGGAGCAAATATTGATATAAAAAATCGATTATTAAGAACAAAACATGGACAAATACCAGTTAAATTTCAAAACAGCAACATTCAAACCGATCAAAAATACACTATCGAACACACACCGGAATTTATTAAAGCAATAGAGAAAATTAAGTGTATTCTTACGAATCACCCTTTGTTAGAGTACCCTGACTTTTCAAAACCGTTTATATTAACAATGGACGCATCCAATGTTGCTTTAGACGCAGTATTGAGTCAAGGCAAAATAGGTAGCGATAAACCAATTAGTTACGCATCACGAACATTAAATGAAACAGAACAAAAATATAGCACAATTGAAAAGGAACTATTAGCCATAATTTGTGCAACAAAATATTTTATGGAAATAAATTTTATATATATATATATATATATATATATATATATATATATATATACAGGGTGGTCCGGTTTTCATTAACCAGCGTATATCTTCTGAACTATGCAGGATATAGAAAAATTTCATAGAAAAAAGTTGTTTGCATATATTTTCTCTACAAATATAAGGCAGTAAGTATTTTTTGTGGCCTACTATATTTGAGCAATAATATGTCACTTTGGTTTTTTAAGCAGAACACCCTGTATATTTTTTTGAAAATATACTCTACTTGAAATCGTCTTTATGGCAATATACCACAACCAATGAGTTCTGGTCAGAATGCACTAAATAACTCAAATAATAGAATTCCAATAGGAAACTGTGATTATTGTTTATTTACTGTATAAATTAATAAATTGCTAATTTTTTTATACATACATCTGAAAATAATAGCTAACAAGAAAACTAATTATCTTAGTAAATGTTCAAATTGTTCACCATTACATTCTAAACATTTATTAACTCGAATAATTAAATTTTTTCTAGCATCTTGCAGCATGACCTTCAAGATTTTGAAAAAGGGTAGAATTAGAATTACACTCGATCTTTTAAAAACCCCCAAACAAAGAAATCAAGAACTGACAAATCAGGTGATCGGGGAGGCCAGAAAGTCGGTCCCCTATTACCGATCCAGTTCTGACCAAACTCATTATTTAAATAATTTGTAACATTGATTCCATTATGTGGTGCAGCGCTATCGTGTTGAAACCATAAGTTTCTCCTGATAACTAGAAAAATATCATCTAAGAAATTTTGAAACGAAGTTTGCAAAACATCAAATATCTATTTTGGGTTAAACTACCATTAAAGAAATACGGACCCGGTATGCGGTCACCTACTACACCTATCCACACATTCACTGAAAATCGTACTTGTGAACGGGTTTCAACAAATTGCAAAGGATTTCTATCATTCCAATAATGTGTATTTTTTCAGTTAAAAATACAATTTTTATGAAAGTTAGATTCATCAGTCCAAATTATACTGTCCAAAAATTCTTTTCCTATACATTCAATATCCATATACAAAAACCAACTCGGCTGTTGGCATAATTGGGATGTAATGTTTGAACCAAATGCATCTTAAATGGTTTCATTGAATGACGCCTCAAAACATTAAAAATCTGTCGAAACGTTTAGTTCAGCTGCAGCTTGTCTCGGAGAAACTTTAGGATAAAGTCTAAAGTAGGCCAAAATAATCAATTTATGTTGTACTTGATTTCTGGTGAAAGTTGAAAAGCTACCATTGGACCTTAAAAAATTTTCTAAATTCTTAAATGTATTTATATTTGGTTGTCTACGATCAGGATATAACTTTCGATATAAAACTGCAGCTTGACGTTTATTGTTGTTTGGCCTATGAAGACAGCATAACATATCAACTTTTTCATTGTTTGACTAATTCATTTCCATTATTTTGCGCGAAACAACTATTAAGAACACAATAATACTTTTACTTATTTATGACAGATAATTGTGAATAAACAACTGAAATACTGCAATGGCATTTGTTAACAGAAATAATCAGATTGAAATTCATTTATTTTGGTTATTTAGCGCACTTTGAATAGAAGTCATTCATTCTGGCATATTGCCGTAAAGACAATTTCAAGTAGAATATTTTTTCAAAAAAATATACAGGATGTTCTATTTAAAAAACCAAAGTGACATATTATTGCTCAAATATAGTAGGCCATAAAAAATACTTAATGCCTTATATTTGTAGAGAAAATATATTCAAAAAACTTTTTCCCATGAAATTTTCCTATATCTTGCATAGTTCAGAAGATATACGCTGGCTAATGAAAACCGGACCACCCTGTGTATATATATATATATATATATATATATATACAGACCATAGACCATTAGTATGGCTATATAAACTAAAAGAACCCAATTCAAAATTACAAAGATGGAGAATTAGATTAGAGGAGTATGACTACGAGATCATATACAAGAATGGAATGTATAACAATAATGCGGACGCATTGAGCAGAATACAACTCAACGCCATAGAGACAGAGTCAGTTGCAGGTAACGTAGACGACCGAGATGAGAAAAGACCCAGAAAAAATAGAAACTATACAGTCAACTCAAAACGACGAACCAAAAACCACAATTAAAATTCTAAACGAAGCAATAGATACAAAACCAAATCAATTTATAATTACCGAAGTTTTAGCCAACCTTGACCCGGTAAAGTATACAAAAACCGGCAATAGGAAAATATATCACATTCAAATAACGAAAGATGATAAAGAGGCTCAAATAATTAAAATTTTAAAGGAATATACCCCGGCGAAAAAACGTTTTTACTTTATTTCACAAACAGAACATTTGTACCAAAGATTTTCAGAATTATATATTCGACTATTTAATAACTCAGGACCAGAGATTATCAGATGCTCACGAAAACTAATAACTTTAGATGACTCAGAGGAAATAAACGACGTAATTCGTAACCAACACGAAACTAAAACAAATAATCGTGGAATAAAGGAAACCCTAAAACAACTTATAAGAAGATATTATTTTAAAGATATGAAGGAATTAACTACAGATTTTATTAATCAATGCGAACTATGTGACAGAGCAAAATACGACAGATCATCACCAAAAATACTTTTAATGTTAACTAAAACACCTGACAAACCTTTTCAAAAACTACATGCAGACACTTTGGTAGTAGCAGCTCGGAACTTTATATCAATTGTAGACGCATTCACAAAAGTAGGACAAGCGGTACCCATTACTTCAAAAAATAGTATTGATATAAATAATTCAGGACTTTTACAGTACTGTACAGTTTACGGTACACCCGAATCAATAACTTTAGATAACGGGAGTGAATTCAGAAACGGGACTATACAGAATACGCTAGAACTTTATAAAATAAATATTCATTTTATTACGTATCTGTATCTGTTACTAAATCAAAAATGTATATCTATGGATACTGGCATGTAAGAGGATTTTCTAATATTTTAGTCTCTTTATTGGGTCTACAAGATTTCTCTTTCTACCTTGAATGCAAGCCAAATGCTCTTATGTAGAACATTGTAGCCAACCTGACAAATAAACTATTAAGTTTTAATCACGGTGACTATGTCTTAATCCTTGGTGGAAGAAATAACGCCCTTCAAAGCAAAGCAATGTCTACTCAAGCTAAACAACTTCTTATGAAATTGATTCTGCTACTAATTTGATTATAATATTACTACCCTTTTGGAAAGGACTTAATATATTGAACAATTTCATACGCACTGTTAACATAGATGTGTATCCAGCATTGAATGCTTCAAATGCAAGTTTCTATTATGTACATATAAATAAAATATTACAACCATTGCCATTTACGTACATGGGCTTCATAAATTAATAGGAAAATATCAATTATTAAACTACATTTAGAATATATCACTAATAAATTTAGACCTAAGATTACAAAAAATTTTAATTCTTGCAACAACATATATATATATATATATATATATATATATATATATATATATATATATAGTATAACCCTTTTACGTAGCTTTAGGCTAACTTTGAGATCTTTTTATGGTGAAGGGATCTCCTTAAAAGGATGGCATCTCAACTATCTTCCGACTATGCTAGGGGTTTATTTCTCGGGTAGAGCTTATGAGGAGTGGTCGTGGTTCTTATGACAAAACATTTTTTTACTTACTGACTCTAATATTACTAAAATAGGGGTGCAAGAGGGGCGTCACCAAGTCCTTACATTTTCTAAACACGGGTATAGCAAAGAAGGACACAAGAGATGTACTCTTGTTACCTTATACTAAAAAAAGAATGGCTATTGATATCAATTAATTGAACTCTATTATAAACACAAGTTTAAGCATTAAAACTCTTGAAAGTGCTATTAGTGCTCCATAGTCAAATGGGATCTAAAACATTAAATTTGTAAAGGGTATTTATGCTTTTTTACCTCCTGATTTAATTACCCTATTCTTGAACTCACTTGTTCAAAATAAAACAATTACTGTGGTGAATTAAATAATTGTTTTTTAATTAAGTATTGCATTCTAAGTAACGAAATTTTATGTACAAAATATACATCTCAAAGGTAGATTAATTTCTTCAACTCAGTAATAGAATGAGAAAATTATGACCGTCTCTACTAAGCATTAAAAATATCAATAATGTATTAAACATATTTACAAGGCTTTCCAAATTAATTGCCCAAAATATCAGATCTGTTATTTGGTTTACAAGTGTGTATTAAAATTTTCAAAGTCTAATAATTTTAGTTTTCATAATTTAAGGTATGATTGAATTTAAATGAAATATTTTGTTAGGATTAAATTAAGGTATTCATATTCATTTATAATAATATCATGCATAATCCTTGATTCAAAATGTGATAAATTCTAAACAGCAAAAGTTTTTCATAATTACAGAGCAAAACAAGAATCGTAGGTTGTAACAATGTTGTTTACGATGTTCTGCCTCGTTGACAAGATAGGCGAACAGCTGTCATGATGTCAAAGTAATAAAAAAGGCTTACCTTGCAAAGCGTTGTTCTAAGCTACGTTATGATAGTTACATTGTCGAAACCAGATGTGCTGGCATACGATCCTTTGACAAACAAATGACGTCAACGTACTGTCCACGATTTATTGCGTAGTAAACTGGAATTTTACTGGAACGCCTTTTGCCCCAATATCTATACCTTATAGCGTTATAAAATATGCTGGTTTTTCTAAAGTTTGTTTTATGCGTTTTATTGCCTTCTATTCCTTACGCAATACGTCGAGTTTGAAAGAGATTTGTTTCACGTTTAAATATGCCTAATTTGTATTTATTTGGAGTTTATGAATGCTTTAAATGTTTCTAAAATGAATTGAGTTGCGCCCAGGGTTATTTATTTTACTAAATGTGGTTCAGTTATTATAGAATGAGCTTCCTTTTTTTTTATGCAAGGTCATTTGTATTTGCTTTGGCGCTTGAGAATGTTTACAAATGTATTAGAAATGCATTTAAATACTCAATCATATGTTATAAAAAAGTGTTATTTATAATTAATCCGGTTTAAACGTTTAAATATTTTAAAGGAAACATCAATATCACTTTACGCTCAAATGCATGTAAAATTTATTTGAAATCGCATATTTTAAAAGAAAATTTCATTTAACAACAAAAGTACGTTAATATTTCAATTGAAAAGACATATTTTTAATTTTAAAAAAACATATTTAATGACTCCATGTTCAAGAATGATGAAATGTGAGATAAATGGTGTATCCAATTATGTAATAGCTTGGAGTGGTAATGAAAGGTAGAACTTAAAAATGCTTGAAAGGGAATGGTGATAGCATGACACATCTACATTCTTGAACAAGTACGAATGTAGATGTAATACTTAGCGAAACGAATTGAGGGTCCTGGAAACAGCTGGAGCCGACTAGAATAAATTATGTCAGAGGAAGTTTGGTTATAAAATCTAATACCGGACAACTATCAGGCTCAGTGTTACTTAGATCTTCAATGTTAGAGTGTTGATTGAAGCTCCGGCATGAGTAGATTATTTGACCTAACTTAAAATGGTACATAGTTAATTGCCCACACAAAATGTAGAATATTTAGTGGTTATGATTATTTAGAAGTTTCGAAATGGAAAGTAGATAATTAAAACTACTGTGAGATAAAGTTTTCTTAATTAAAATAGGCATACAGGGTGGCATTAGTTTTATATCATTAATGTGAAGAGGACATAGAGACCGATAAGACAAACAAAAATTGTTAATGAACCTGTAGTCTAAACAAATGCTTAAGCTACAAACAGACACAAAAAAGTATCAAAAATGTTTTTAAACCACTGTAATGACCTAGGTCATGGGTAAAATACAAACATCATCCTTTAGTCTACCGACCAAATTGTGACCTTCTGCAAACTTAAATTAGTGAAATAGAGTCCATTTTAGCTGTCAAACGAAATAACACGATGCACTTTAACTGCTACTGAAATAATAAAAAAAAAATTTTTTGAACATACGGATGTTGCAAAAAATAATATTCCATGATGCTGATTTGATCGACTGTATTGGATTTCTGACCCCATAGTCTTAAGTTTTTTTTGCAGTTTAGCTGTTTGCAGTATAATGATAACCTACTTTAAGTTGAATGTACTTTTTCATTAAATAGCATGTAATTGGAATAAGTGTATCATCTCTCCTGTTTGATTTTGATACTTGTGTTCTACTAAATATTTATGGTTCCGGAATGGGACCGTGTCATTTTATAAATTAAGGTTAACGTTTCGCCCACTTTTGTAAGGGGCTTCATCAGAACAAGAAAAGAGAATAAGTAATAAAATAAAAATAATAATAAAGATAAGAATGATAATATTAAGTAGACAAGTTAAAGTGTAAAGAGTATGTAGAGTTACTTCTGAACTAATAAACTCACTAGCCCATTTAAGCCAAAAGGTGTCTTGTGGCAAAGTAACTGTGTTCTACTACCTGCTTAGATAATACACATAAGCACAATGTTGTGACAATTGTAATTGATTGTAGGTAATTGCAGAATTTTATCAAGCATTAGTTTAGCGATAACATGGTCATTTTGAACACTTATTGTAAAATCATTTCATGTACATGTGTGATTCAGGATAACACTAGGTAAGTTATTTCTTATAAAAATTTTAAAAAACAGCAGTCCTAAAGCTTTTACTTAAGTTGACTTAGGTTAGGCATTTAAAAAACGGTCCAAGAGTCCTCTTTAATTTAATGACATAAAACTAATGCCACCCTGTATATAATTTGGAATGGTTAGTTAATGTGAAATGAATTAATTTGCACGAAAATTTTTACTTTTTAAAACCAAATGATTTTGGAGCACAGACTATTAATTATGTTGTATAAATTAAAGCCAACAACAAGAAGATCTGTAACAGTAAAATTTAAATCAATTTATTTAGACTCATATTTTTAATTTAAGAGTAGGAGTTGTGTGTAAGAGTCAATTTAATTTAATTTTAAGTGTTTCTGGCAAGTCTGTGGTACAGGTTTGTTTAATACGGTTTTAAGGACAAGCATATTAAAATACATTACTTCTGAAGGTAATTGTTGTACATTTTAAGGATGATTTAATTATGTAGTTGCTTATGAATGATAATCACGTGTTTAAGATTTGTTTAGAATAAGTGAGTGATTATCCTAATTTTAAAAAGATTCTGGATTCTATATTTTAGTTGTGAGGAAGTCATTTTTCATTAATTTTGTAGTTAAGATATTGTTTGCAAGAGAAAGTTGTTGTGGATTTATTATTTTGTATCTGAAGGATTGTTTATAGGAGGATTATTTTGTACCATTATAAATCTGATAAATCTGAAGTATGATTACAATGGTATATTAATCAGAGAGCTAGCAAAAATATTTAGATGACGGGAAATTATAGAACCTTTTATCATTGCATCTTTTATTAGGCCTACAACTTCAAGTAGTCCACAACAATATATATATATATATATATATCACACACACACACACACACACACACACACACACACACACACACACACACACACACATACAGGGTTACTACTAATTCAATGCTCATCATAGGGATCTTAAAAACTATCGAAGATACATGTTCGGTTAGACAAAAGTTGCGCTATTTAGAGATCTTTTAGAATCTGCAAAGAAAGTATGAATATTTTAAGAGGTTTCCAGAATACAGGGTGAAAACTAAAATGCATTTTTTTTTATATTTAATAACTTCTTTAATTTCCAACGGAACTTACTAAAATTTGGTATAGGTACATAAGTCGATATGACCTTTCCACCAAAGTGGTTAAAAAATTTCTAGGCCTACTATGTTGTGCGTCTCCGAAGTCAACGGCTGACATATTGGTTTTTTATACCATTAGTTAGCTAGAAAAATTACGGTTTCAATGATATCACACACTTTATATTTTATTTTAACTAAAGGTGCAATTTATTAAAAAAACTTAGTTTTTGCGCTTTTGGTCAGTTTGTTATTTAGTACAAAATCTAGTTGCCATGGTTTGGTTCTTTTCTTTTTAAATAAGGTTAGTTCTGGCAGATTGGCTTCAAATTATGTATGTATTTTTGAAATTTTTTAAGTAAATCACAGAATTTGTTAAATGAAAATGCTAATTTATTATATTTCTAAAAAATAAACAAAGTACCTAACACAATTAAAACCTAAACTAAAAATATTAATAATTCACTATTCATAAAAGTCTAAATGTTTAAATGTTCAAAATGAAATCCATTATTATCAGTGTATTTTAATATTCATACAGAAATGTTGTGAGTTGCCCTAGCTATCATGTCTGGTGGTAATGAACGTATAACATGAACAATTCTTTTTTGCAAGTCCTCTACATTATTGTAACTACGAATATAAACTTGATATTTAACATATCTCCAAAAAAAGTAATCAAGTGGATTATATCAGGTGTTTAGATAAATAACAATTTTTTTGCAATAACAAAAGATACTTGGCATCCTGAGTCATTGTGGCATTATGTAATCTATCCTCCACCTTGAGAAGACCTAGGGGGTCTATCCAAACACTTAGTTTTTGAAGAGAAGGAGACGAGGCTCTCCCTTAGATAACGAACCAATTTCATTGCTAAAATGTTCATGTTGAGATAACTTTACTAGTTTTAACGTAGCATTACGTAATTCTTCAGAAGTTACGGAACCGAAATGACGATTCGCACAATCGACACGGCAATTTTGATATAAAACGAAAACACCAGGCAAAAACTTGTTGCAAACGTAAAAAGTTACAGAAGTGTCGAATAATGTTACAATCGGGTGGTTTTATTTCCGCAATATAACTCATTATTCAGCGCGTAAGATTTTAATTCCGCATTTATTTCAGATGCATTAAATGTATAAGCGCTTGAAGTCCGCCACTGAGAAAGAGGCTGCTTAAACCAGAGAGGCCCACACCACCACAAGGGGCGATCTATTAATTGTGAAGCTGAGATGTCACGGGAACCACAATACGAGGGATTTTCCTTTGAGTCGACATGGTGCCATTTTATATGAGGCATATTTTCATTAATTTCAATCACTCTGTTAGCTACAAAGAGTTTAAGTAAATGCGGCACGGTTTGGATCCATGTTAAAACGGTTGTACTATCCGTAAAGGAACGGCTTAGTTGAAGTGATAGTACACTATTCAATGAATTAATTACATATATAAATAATCGAGATAGCAATAACGCTCCGCTAAGTTCTAAGCGAGGTATCGGCATGGAATTTAATGGTGCTACACGACTTTTCGCCATAAGCAAATTGGTTTTAATAACTATGTTCTTTTCATTAGAAATGACCAAGTATATAGTTGCGCAATAGCCGCATTCTAACGCATCAGAAAACCTTACTACAACATTATGTGCTATCGATTGTACAGAGAGATATCTGTCGATTTTTATATTTTTTAGAAAATCGTATTCTCGTAAAAATTCTGACGATTATACCTTTAGGTTGCCAAGAATGAGATCATCCGATCCTAATTGGGTCAACTATAATTTTTGCATAAAATATTTTGCCTTGAAAATAACTGGAGTAAGCAATCCCACAGGATCAAATATTTTAGCAATATTCGATAATATTGCTCGTTTAGAAAAAACTCGAGACAACGAAAGCACCTTATAACAAAAGGAATCGGATTTTGCATCCCATTGAATGCCTAATAGACTAAAAAGTGCTTCGTTTTCTTCAAGTGAAACGGAAGTTTCTCTGTGTTCTGGTAAAACCGTTTTCAACAGTTGAAGACAATTAGAAGTCCATTTTTGCAAACTAAAACAACCTGAAGCTAACAGTTTTGACAATTGTTCCTTTATTTCTAAAAGGATATCGATTGAAGAGGCTCCGTTTAAAATGTCGTCGACGAAGGTGTCGCTACATAATGCTTGTGCAGTCAATGCAAATTTTTTCTCCCCATCTTGAGCGATTTGTTGTAAAGTTCTCAGCGCCAAGTATGGGGCTGACGAGACACCGTAAGTTACGGTTTTTAAACGGTAAGCCTTAATTGCTTGTGTGGGGTTTTCATACCACAAATTAAACTGACAACGTTGATTCTCCTCTCTTAGAAAGATCATCCTGTATATTTTACTAACGTCTGCGCTAAACACAAACGGATGCAGTATAAAATGCATGATAATTTCAACAATATCGCGTTGTAACTTAGGACCTACAGTAGAGTATAATTGACAGTTCTCCCTCCTCATGTCCTCCAGAATCCCTCATTTCCTCACTCATCTGGACCAAATAGTTTTCTTCGACTAACCATTTTTCATCTTTCGAGATAAATATATCTTAAATTTTCATCTTTCGAGATAAATGAGCATCCTTTAAATTTCGCTCTTTGCTTTATAAGCAAAACTAACAAATAGTTTTCTTCGTCTAACCAATGCATCTTTCGAGATAAACCTATCTTGTTTGGTATCAATTAATATTAGAATTTTCTCAGCTACCCGAATCTCTAAGAATTTTTTAGATAGCATCATCCCCAAGGGAGCTACCCCAATTTTAAGATTTCTTACCTGTTGCGACTTTTGAGCGTTCTTATAAAAATTTTTTATACATGCGATACATCTTGTTAGTCTAGAATTTTACGCAAAATCCGAATCTGCAAACAGATTTAAAATCGGACCACGCCCTGCAAAATTACACACATACCCTCTGCGAGATAAATCTTTCTCCACACTTCCACCCACGAGATAAATGTACATTGTTTGGTATCAATTAACATTAGAATTTTCTCAGCTATCCGAATTTCTAGGAATTTTTTAGATAGCTCCATTCCCAAGGGAGCTACCCGAATTTTAAGATTTTTTTTATCAATGTCGATTTCTAATCAGCTATCCTTTTTAATATCTACAATCCTTTAACCAAACACGTAGCAGTATTAACATAAATTAAGCATGCAAAAATTTAATAATTTATTTTATTCAATTTACAGTTTAATAAACTAATCATTCCAATGTAATTAAATATGTAAATGGGAAGGTCGACTTTTGGTATAATCATCGCGTGGTTAATAATTAAGAAAGCGCATTTTGCTGGTATGAAATCTATAGAATTTCTCCTGTAATGAAAAGAAGAATGCATTCGTAATTGAAAATGCGTGTCACTTACCTTCAGCCTAATTAAGTATTAATATAGCAAAATATTTAAATTCAATATTTTCGAAACTTCCAATGTAGCATTAATTTTATAGCATTAATTTGTAATTATTTGTAATCCAGCAAATATTCTAGATTCTTAACGATTATGTGAATCACATGCGAAAGCTGTATATAATTTCATCTCCAAACAAATGCGGTTATTACAATAGGAAAGTACGCTAAATGCAAGTCAATTAATAGCAATTTAATACTGTTTACTGACCTACCTTAATTGTTTGTACAAGGAAACACAATAAAATATATACAAATATAGTAACTACCTTATATATTTATGCCCCATGTGTAGGTTGCTGTACTATTAGGACCAGGGTATGCAGACTTTAACACCTCCATGTCGCACGCTTTACACAGATGTTGGTTGTTTCGTTCAAGACCCTTTAACAGTTGGCGGAGCTGAACGTTTACTGCTTAATGACATACCGTGCTGTTTTTCCTTGTGTCGCTGTAAGCTATTCTTGTAAAAGCGATACTGCAAGACCCAGAGTTTAAGTACTTTGCTGCCGACGGATGTATAAGCTTAACCGTGGACGATGTTACACCACAACATTAAATGGCAGGCTTGAATATTTTCTTTGGAAACAATCGAAGATTGCCGAAGACACTCGAAGAGTGCACAAACGCGGTCACTAAACCACAATTAATAATCGCCTTTATAGGTTTAACATTTCTACCATTACCCAATGACTTTAATTTCTTATTGGAGAGAATCCTTATTCTCCCACGCACTGCTGCGTAGTTGCATACCCACCCCTTTTGGGGATATATGCTCGTTATAGGTTGTAAGACCCTCGGTTTTACTTAACTACACTTCGTGAGATCCTTTAATCTTTTTTAATCGTGTCCTTCTCGCGTACAATACAGTAGGACTTAGCCTTACTACCAACAAATTATAATATTAGACCCACATTAAAGTTGTCTTTGAATTTCTCTACAATTTTTTGTTAACATGCGGTAAATTGTGTTTATTATTTGCGGGGTACACCACTTTAAACCTAAAAATAAAAACAGGATAGTTTAATACGTCTATTAATAATTTATGGTAATGTTGGCGATACAAATATGTAAAAACAAACTTTATCAAGAAAATATAATGTTTTTAATAGAATACATACATGTATTGATAACATCTATAAACCGCTGTGGTAACCAGAGTCTAGCGAATCTGGGATACCCTAATCTCTAAACATTTGCGCAAGCGATTGTTTTGCAGTTGCATCTTTTAAGTACTGAATGGGCAAACATTTAATAAGTTTCAACACTGTCAAGTAATTTAAATTGCTGCAATCATTAGACAGAGAAATACTGGCACTGCTTTCTCCCTCTAATAACGTTTGAACCCCTTCTTCCTCCGTCGTATTTCCACATACTTTTTTTATATCACCAACAAATTTTTCGTAAAATTCTGGAAAGTTTCTACACCTAACTCAGCCATTTTAAAACAGATCAATTCTCGCAAATTTAATAGCTTGATGCACTCGTACGCAGGTAGCACAATAACATTCCCATCTTTCGTAATCTCCATATTATATAAATTCTCTTTTCAAAATTGTTCAACAGCCATATACTTCTATTAAAGGCTGTGCTCAGCTGCAATTTGAAATCTTGATCAATTGTATGTCAACAACATCGTTTCCAGTAGTCAAACCATTTAATCTGACTTGTTTTGAGTCTTGAGCAAATTGGCGAATTTGAAATTCCACTTGAAAAGTACACAATTTCTTCCAATCAGTAAGAGAATGTTATCGTAGAATCAGCACACATACCACTACAGCAAATAACTTGGATGGCAGGTTAAAGACCACCATATAAATCAAAACTAACTTCTAATATATGGTGGTGATAATTTGGAGGAAATTCGCCTAACCTATAGGTTGACTTACCAACTAGTTGGTTGATATTTAATTGTGGTACTTGCACATCACTTGTAACGTCAACACAAGAAAAATCCATCTTTAATTTATAATTTTAATCAAACTCGACGATACTTTGACGACTAATGCACTGGAACATGGCTCTCTCCTTTTATGCCGATGTTCGAGCGTGCGCAGCTCCTTATTATATTAGTTAGCGTTATATGCAAGTCTTGACTGGAAAAGTGACGCGTATAATTGTTTTATAGTGGGTTTTACCTGTATGTATTTAACCACCAACACCATTTTTAGAATTATTAAACAAATTACTCTTAGCAGTATTTTTAATATACCATCGCGTAAGATTTCAATTATTATTGTGTTTTCCTCAGGTTCTCAAATCCCTCGGAATTTTTTTCAAATCGAATGACCCCTTACTGATTTGCAGATTAACCTTTTGCAACCACCGTATATAATTCACCTTTAATCTATTTCTAAACCGTATCGCTCTGTCTTTCGAGATAAACCTCTGGTGTAACCTATAAAATTAGTATAGAATTTTCCTGGGGGATTGAAATTAATTATCACGTCTTTTAAAATTAGTTCCAACAAAGACCTGTATATATTGTATTAATATTCAAAAACCTATCAGCAAAACACCTTTGCATTTTATTTAGATTTAGCTCGATAATAGAGTTAAACTCAAAAATATTTATTAGTGACTAGAATTGTTAAAATTTTCAATTAGTGAATCCACATACAAATGATTAAACCAAAAGGTATAATACATATATTAATTCTGCACGGTGACCTAGAAAGTGGTTCGATAATCTATTTTAAATGTAGTTCAACATAAGACGTATATTCTAAATAAATTTAGTGAAATGTATGATCATTAGCCTTGCATTGTTTGTCGATGACGTCTGACTATTAATTTAATAAAAGCACTTTCCACAATTCTAGTTAATATACGGAATACACATTCTATAATTTGATTTAAATTGGGTTAATGTAAGGACAAATTATACTTATACTTTCTCTATGTACATAAATACGGAAATGATACCAAAGTTCATTTTAAGTTTATTTTGTAAAACGTAAAGTCGTTTATAGTGTAATTAATAGTAATACTAAATTTTCAGTCTTTGGTTTAAAATTTCGTGTGGGACTATCGACAAAGAAGAGTAAATCTTAGTTTGAATTTTGCAAACGTAGAAGAAATTAATATTTACATGTATAATTCAAAACTGTTAATCAATAATTTTCTAGAATGAACATCTTAAGTATTGCGTGCAGTGTGTGCGAAAATGTTTTTACTGGATGTGATGCCATAAAAAAACGAAAGGCACATCGAGATGGTTTATTTGGAGGAACTAAAATTACAGCCAATGAGTGGGAACAAATTAAGATTTGGAAAACCAATCGACCGCAGCGCATAAAGAACGTATAAACCCAATTCAGTTAGAACGAACCAAGTTACTATTTGAAAAACCATACACCATAACAAAATCTTCTTCCAAAATCATAATTGTAGGCCTGAACCCGTTCGACGATTACAAAATAATTTTTAGATTTGTTGACACCATTTCGCAGAGCGTACTGATCCCTCAACGTATTTAGGAAGTTTATATCAAATCTTCACATTATACGCACTATGGAAGTTGGCATGCAAAATCAGATATGCAAATTCGACAACTTGCGTTTATTTAAATAATTGTTTAGTGAAGATGATGACATTTGATGGGAATTATATGATATTTACCAAAGGAACTTTAGAGCACTTTAGGGTATCAGATCGTTCTCAACCATGCTAATACTTTAAGAACTAACGGAAAGGGTACTCTAATATAGATCTGTTTCTGTTAGATGTCGCAATGGAAAGATATAATAGAATGATGTTCACAGAATCTCGCACATGATGTAATTAAAGCAAATACAGTAATAGTGATATTGGGGTCATATTATACGAATTTATAAGAACCTACCCAAGATTGTTTGAAAACAGTATTTGTAAACAAGTTGAGTATCATGGAACAATACAACAGGTTTCCATTCCACGCATTTACGATGCGATGTTTAAATTTTAAGCCACAAGACTGAAAATTTTGTAACACTATTAATTACACTTTTGTTTTACTTATACGTTTCTAAACTTGTTGTATTTCAACTACAGATATTACATACGATGTCAATAAAATTATGTTATAGTTTTCAAATAAAACGATTCTGATTAATAATTTTGTAAAACGTTTATAACACCCTTTTAAAAATAACTACACATCTTTGTTATAATTCTTTTCATAATTACTTAGATACCCATTTCAGTTACGTGGACATTTGAAAAATTAAACAATACCAATGTATGCTTTATATTTTAAAACATAAACAAGCTAATATATACAAAATAATTTCTAAATTCACTCATTCATTTCATTTGATAACAGTTGTGGTGGTTAAATTTTATTTTAAAACTTACAATTTAGTATATATTCCATTTGAATATCTGCCAACAGTTTTATAAACCCCATCTCCTCGATATTTCCATAAAATCATCCAGATCCTCGGGCATTGATAACACTGCAGTACAGTGCTGTATTGCTTCCTCGTATGACTGACACATAAGACATTTTCTCCTTCTATCGAGCGTTGCCCACATTCTGCTTTTTACTCGTGAGCATTGCGAAATCTTCGAATAACCTCTCCAAAGTTTTATACATATTTATTATATTGTCTTTTAAACCGTACAATCAACAAATAATAACTTCTACGCGAACAGTCCTTTATATGAGCTACTCCTATTCGGATATGTACCGATTGCACCCGATTTGTGTGCACGCACAACAACGGTATGGAATGTATTCTATGAACAAAATCATTACATTTCTTAAGAAAATGCTAAGGACTTTAAAAATAATTATAACTCTTGTTAGAACCTCTAGGTTTGCATAGATCAAACGTCATTATTTTAGGTTGTGTCACTGTTTTCTAAATCAATTTCCTACATACTTTTTTCCTAAACTATGCGTATCAATTCGACACCAGGTTTAACTTTTTACTGCCATTAACCAGAATCTTGTATATATCGTCTTCGCTATTCTAGCTAACACGTCTCGTATAATAAAGATGTACAGCTCGTCGTCAACTGGCAACTTAACTTTTTAAAATGTCTAGCCATTTTGATTTCAACTTTAACGCTTGTTGTACGTGTGAAATTCTATCACGCTATTCCTTGTGACTAGGAATCGGTGATTTTGCAGGATCAGATCAATTGTTTGTGCACCTCTTGAATTTTGTAGAGATGTAGCGTTCCACGTTTTGTATGCACGCACAAGTTCTTTCGTACAGAATCCTGCATAAAATGAAGTTACGTTTATTACAATAAAATTGTTAATCGTTCGTCATCATCGGACTCATGGATGGAACTAGACTTTTGAATGATGTCACAGATATTTATATACTCGTCGAAATTCTTCCTATATCGACCATTATCCAAATCAAAATCTTTCACAACAGTTATAAAATTATGTTTTGAGTCACCCCAACACTGTAAACACATTTTGTAAATTTCGGCATGTCATGTCACCACTTATATGATCCGAAAGATATGTCTGACGATTGGTTTCATCCTGTTTCCAATGCGATTACATTGGCGTTATCTCTGACTAGTTAAGCGACTACGAAGTTTGACAGTAGAACGAATCTATTGTTTATGTCGCCGAACGAAAAATGAGTGATTTTGCCCTTTGTTTAAAAACCATCGACACATGTTAATGTAAAATCATCTGGTATTAGGTTCTAATAATCGTCGCAATTTCAAATCATGGTATTCATTTCATTTTCATTGGTTATAATGGTTTCATTAACAATTCTGTTTTGGTATTACTTGAAATACATGCATTGAAGGAAAAATTATAAGGGTTCGTGAGTAGTATGTAAGCGTTGGTCAAGTTGTCACAATCAGTGGTCCCAAATATCTATTTAAAAGCAAGGATATCCTATGGTCAGTTTTGCTCTGTAAAATTAATTACCAGAAAATTAGAATAGTTGGTTGAGGTAAGAAAAATTTCCAAGATGTCCAAAGATCCAGGTTAAAATACCTATTTAAGAAAGATAACTTTGATTGCTAATCAAAGGGTGGTAAAATTCCTTGCCCGTTAACAGATATTTTGGGGCCAGAGGTGGGAAGAAATTTAATATTCACTGCACAGAAGTTTAGATTAAAATTCTATGATTTTAAAATTTTATCAACCAAAAGAATTGTTAAAAACTTTTTCCCTTAAAAGAAGAAATTGGGAACCATGAGTTTGAAAAACAATTTATTAATACCAAAAGAAAGTTAATTTTTTTCATGTATTCAAAGGAAAACAAAAATCAATTTTTTTCCCGTTTACAAAAAAAGATTTTATCATGAAATTATTGGCCAAAAATGACCAAGATAACCCAAGAATCCATTATGGGGATGAAACCTCCAGACAACCCATCATTAAATTCTCTTCCGAAATTTAAAGAAATGTGTTTACAGTGTTGGGGTGACTCAAAACATAATTTTATAACTGTTGTGAAAGATTTTGATTTGGATAATGGTCGATATAGGAAGAATTTCGACAAGTATATAAATATTTGACATTATTCAAAAAAAAAGTTAGTTCTCATCCTGAGTCCGATGATGACGAACGTTAACAATTTTATTGTAAATAAACGTAAGCTTCATTTTATGCAGGATTCTGTACGAAAGAACTTTGCGGCATACAAAAAGGGAGACGCTACATCTCTACAAAAATTCAAAGAGGTGCACAAACAATTGATTGATCCCTTGCAAATCACCGATTCCTAGTCACAAGGAATAGCGGAAAGAACCCCCACACCTACAACAAGCGTTAAAGTTGAAAACAAAGGCTAGCTTTTAAAAAAGATTAAGTTGCCAGTTGACGACGAGCCTGTACATCTTTATTATACGAACGTGTTAGCTAGAGACGAATACGAAAATATATACAAGTCGGTTATGGAGTAAAGTATAACCGTCAATTGATACGCATAGTTTAGGAAAAAGTATGGTGGAAATTGATTTAGAAAACAGTGACACAACCTAAAATAATAACGTTTATCTAGAGACCAGAGGTCTAACAAGAGTTATAATTATTTTTAAAGTCCTTAGCATTTTTCTTAAGAAATGTAATGATTTTGTTCATAGAATACATTCCATACCGGTTGTTTCGTGCGTGCACACAAATCGGGTGTAATCGGTACATATCCGAATAGGAGTAGTCCATATAAAAGGACTGTTCGCGTAGAAGTTATTATTTGTTAATTGTACAGTTTAAAGAGACGATATAATAAATATGTATAAAAACTTTGGAGAGGTTATTCGAAGATTTCGCAATGCTCTACGAGTAAAAAAAGCAGAATGTGGGCAACGCTTTTCGATAGAAGGAGAAAATGTCTTATGTGTCAGTCATACGAGGAAGCAATACAGCACTGTACTGCAGTGTTATCAATGCCCGAGGATCTGGATGATTTTATGGAAATAGTCGAGGAGATGGGGTTTATAAAACTGTTGGCAGATATTCAAATGGAATATATACTAAATTGTAAGTTTTAAAATAAAAATTTAACCACCACAACTGTTATCATAAGAAATGAATGATGTGAATTTAGAAATTATTTTTGTATATATTAGCTTGTTTATGTTTTAAAATATAAAGCATACATTGGTATTGTTTAATTTTTCAAATGTCCACGTAACTGAAATGGGTATCTAAGTAATTATGAAAAGAATTATAACAAAGATGTGTATTATTTTTTAAAAGGGTGTTATAAACGTTTTACAAAATTATTAATCAGAATCGTTTTATTTAAAACTATAACATAATTTTATTGACATCTATTAATATCTGTAGTTGAAATACAACAATTTAGAAACGTATAAGAAAACAAAAGTGTAATTAATAGTGTTACAAAATTTTCAGTCTTTGGCTTAAAATTTAAACATCGCTCGTAAATGCGTGGAATGGAAACCTGTTGTTTCTTCCATATACTCAACTTGTTTACAAATACTGTTTTCAAACAATCTTGGGTAGGTTCTTATAAATTGTATAATATGACCCCAATATCACTATTACTGTATTTGCTTTTAATTACATCATGTGCGAGATTCTGTAGGACATCATTCCTATTATATCTTTCCATTGCGACATCTAACAGAAACAGATCTATATTAGAGTACCCTTTTCCGTTAGTTCTTTTAAAGTATTAGCATGGTTGAGAACGATCTGAAATACCCTAAAAGTGCTCTAAAGTTCCTTTGGTAAATATCATATAATTCCCATCAAATGTCATCATCTTCACTAAACAATTTTATTTAAATAAAAACGCAAGTTGTCGAATTTGCATATCTGATTTTGCATGCCAACTTCCATAGTGCGTATAATGTGTGGAAGATTTGATATAAACTTCCTAAATACGTTGAGGGATACATCAAGTACGCTCTGCGAAATGGTGTCAACAAATCTAAAAATTATTTTGTAATCGTCGAACGGGTTCAGGCCTACAATTATGATTTTGGAAGAAGATTTTGTTATGGTGTATGGTTTTTCAAATAGTAACTTGGTTCGTTCTAACTGAATTGCGGCCTTTATACGTTCTTTATGCGCTGCGGTCGATTGGTTTTCCAAATCCTTAATTTGTTCCCACTCATTGGCTGTAATTTTTAGTTCCTCCTGGAAATAAACCATCTCGATGTGCCTTTCGTTGTGTTTTTTATGGCATCACATCCAGTAAAAACATTTTCGCACACTGCACGCAATACTTAAGATGTTCATTCTAGAAAATATTATTGATTAACAGTTTTGAATTATACATGTAAATATTAATTTTTTCTACGTTTGCAAAATTCAAACTAAGACTTATTCTTCTTTGTCGATAGTCCTCACACGAAATTTTAAAACAAAGACTGAAAATTTAGTATTACTATTAATTACACTATAAACGACTTTACGTTTTACAAAATGAACTTTTGGTATCATTTCCCCCGTATTTATGTACATAGAGAAAGCATAAGTATAATTTGTCCTTACATTAACCCAATTTAAATCAAATTATAGAATGTGTATTCCCGTATATTAACTAGAATTGTGGAAAGTGCTTTTATTAAATTAATAGTCAGACGTCATCGACAAACAATGCAAAGCTAATGATCATACATTTCACTAAATTTATTTAGAATATACGTCTTATGTTGAACTACATTTAAAATAGATTATCGAACCACTTTCTAGGTCACCGTGCAGAATTAATATATGTATTATACCTTTTGGTTTAATCATTTGTATGTGGATTCACTAATTGAAAATTTTAACAATTCTAGCCACTAATAAATATTTTTGGTGTTTAACTCTATTATCGAGCTAAATCTAAATAAAAATGCAAAGGTGTTTTGCTGATAGGTTTTTGAATATTAATACAATATATACAGGTCATTGTTGGAACTAATTTTAAAAGACGTGATAATTAATTTCAATCCCCCAGGAAAATTCTATACTAATTTTATAGGTTACACCAGAGGTTTATCTCGAAAGACAGAGCGATACGGTTTAGAAATAGATTAAAGGTGAATTATATACGGTGGTTGCAAAAGGTTAATCTGCAAATCAGTAAGGGGTCATTCGATTTGAAAAAAATTCCGAGGGATTTGAGAACCTGAGGAAAAACACAATAATAATTGAAATCTTACGCGATGGTATATTAAAATACTGCTAAGAGTAATTTGTTTAATAATTCTAAAATGGGTTGGTGGTTAAATACATACAGGTAAAACCCACTATAAACAATTATACGCGTCACTTTTCCAGTCAAGACTTGCATATAACGCCAACTAATATAATAAGAGCTGCGCACGCTCGACCATCGGCATAAAAGGCGAGAGCCATGTTCCAGTGCATTAGTCGTCAAAGTATCGTCGAGTTTGATTAAAATTATAAATTAAAGATGGATTTTTCTTGTGTTGACGTTACAAGTGATGTGCGAGTACCACAATTAAATATCAACCAACTAGTTGGTAAGTCAACCTATAGGTTAGGCGAATTTCCTCCAAATTATCACCACCATATATTAGAAGTTGGTTTTGATTTATATGGTGGTCTTTAAACTGCCATCCAAGTTATTTGATGTAGTGGTATGTGTGCTGATTCTACGATAACATTCTCTTACTTCGATTGGAAGAAATTGTGTACTTTTCAAGTGGAATTTCAAATTCGCCAATTTGCTCAAGACTCAAAACAAGTCAGATTAAATGGTTTGACTACTGAAACGATGTTGTTGACATACAATTGATCAAGATTTCAAATTGCAGCTGAGCACAGCCTTTAATAGAAGTATATGGTGTTGAACAATTTTGAAAAGAGAATTTATATAATATGGAGATTACGAAAGATGGGAATGTTATTGTGCTACCTGCGTACGAGTGCATCAAGCTATTAAATTTGCGAGAATTGATCTGTTTTAAAATGGCGAGTTAAGGTGTAGAAACTTTCCAGAATTTTACGAAAATTTGTTGGTGATATAAAAAGTATGTGGAAATACGACGGAGGAAGAAGGGTTCAAACGTTATTAGAGGGAGAAAGCAGTGCCAGTATTTCTCTGTCTAATGATTGCAGCAATTTAAATTACTTGACAGTGTTGGAACTTATTAAATGTTTCCCATTCAGTACTTAAAAGATGCAACTGCAAAACAATCGCTTGCGCAAATGTTTAGAGATTTGGGTATCCCAGATTCGCCAGACTCTGGTTACCACAGCGGTTTATAGATGTTATCAATACATGTATGTATTCTATTAAAACATTATATTTTCTTGATAAAGTTTGTTTTTACATATTTGTATCGCCAACATTACCATAAATTATTAATAGACGTATTAAACTATCCTGTTTTTATTTTTAGGTTTAAAGTGGTGTACCCCGCAAATAATAAACACAATTTACCGCATGTTAACAAAAAGTTGTAGGGAAATTTAAAGACATTTAAGGTGACTGTGTTAGAATTTGTTGGTAGTAAGGCTAAGTCCTACTGTATTGTACGCCAGAAGGACACGATTAAAAAGATTAAAGGATATCACGAAGTGTAGTTAAGTAAAACCGAGGGTCTTACAACCTATAACGAGCATATATCCCAAAAGGGGTGGGTATGCAACTACGCAGCAGTGCGTGGAGAATAAGGATTCTCCAATAAGAAATTAAAGTCATTGGGTAATGGTAGAAATGTTAAACCTATAAAGGCGATTATTAATTGTGGTTTAGTGACCGCGTTTGTGCACTCTTCGAGTGTCTTCGGCAATCTTCGATTGTTTCCAAAGAAAATATTCAAGCCTGCCATTTAATGTCGTGGTGTAACATCGTCCACGGTTGCTTTATACATCCGTCGGCAGCAAAGTACTTAAACTCTGGGTCTTGCAGTATCGCTTTTACAAGAATAGCTTACAGCGACACAAGGAAAACAGCACGGTATGTCATTAAGCAGTAAACGTTCAGCTCCGCCAGCTGTTAAAGGGTCTTGAACGAAGACAACCAAGCATGGGCATAATTAAAGGTGACTGGAGGTGTTAAATTTTACTGTGTTAATAGGTACAGAACTATAATGGGGCATTAAATTGACTTGCATTAAGGCTATGTATAACGCATTTGTTTGGAGAAGAAATTATATACGCTTTCACATGTAATTCAATAATCGTTAAGAATCTAGAATATTGGATTACAAATAATTACAAATTAATGCTATAAAATCAATGCTACTTGGAAGTTTCGAAATATGAATTTAAATATTTTGCTATATAACTTTTTGGGAAGATAAGTACAGCTTTTCAATGAATTCATTCTTATCGTTACAGAGAAATTCTAAGATTTCATCGCAAAATGCGCTTCTAAATAATTAACCACGCGATGATTATACAAAGTCGACCTCATTTACATAATAATTACATTGAGATAGTTTATTAAACTGTAAATTGATAATTAATTTAAATTTTTGCATGCTTAATTATTAATAGGCTGAAGTGTTAAGTGACACGCATTTCAATTAACGAATAGCATTCTTCTTTTCATTGATAGGAGAAAATTCTATAGATTTCGAGTACTCCTAGGCAAAATGGCGCTTTCTAAAATTATTAGACCATTCGCGATGATTAGTACAAAGTTCTAAGTTACCTGTACCAACATTTACATATTTAATTACATGTGGAATGATTAGTTTATTAAGGACTGTAAATTGAGGTAAAATAAATTATTAAAATTTTTCATGCTTAATTTATGTTAATACTGCTACGTGTTTGGTTAAAGGATTGTAGATATTAAAAAGATATTAAAAAATCTTAAAATTCGGGTAGCTCCCTTGAGAATGGAGCTATCTAAAAATTCCTAGAAATTCGGATAGCTGAGAAAATTCTAATGTTAATTGATACCAAACAATGTACATTTATCTCGTGGGTGGAAGTGTGGAGAAAGATTTATCTCGCAGAGGGTATGTGTGTAATTTTGCAGGGCGTGGTCCGATTTTAAATCTGTTTGCAGATTCGGATTCTGCGTAAAATTCTAGACTAACAAGATGTATCGCATGTATAAAAAAAATTTATAATAACGCTCAAAAGTCGCAACAGGTAAGAAATCTTAAAATTGGGGTAGCTCCCTTGGGGATGATGCTATCTAAAAAATTCTTAGAGATTCGGGTAGCTGAGAAAATTCTAATATTAATTGATACCAAACAAGATAGGTTTATCTCGAAAGATGCATTGGTTAGACGAAGAAAACTATTTGTTAGTTTTGTTTATAAAGCAAAGAGCGAAATTTAGAGGTTTGAGAGCTTTAAAGGGGTAACTTTGCAGGGCGTGGTCCGATTTTAAATCTGTTTGCAGATTCGAATTCTGCGTAAAATTCTAAGCTAATTTAATGTATCGCATGACTAAAAAAAATTATGCAGACGCTCAAAAGTCGCTACAGGTAAGAAATCTTAAAATGAGGGTAGCTCCCTGGGGGGTGATGCTATCTAAAAAATTCTTAGAGATTCGGGTAGCTGAGAAAATTCTAATATTAATTGATACCAAACAAGATAGGTTTATCTCGAAAGATGAAAAATGGTTAGTCGAAGAAAACTATTTGGTCCAGAATGTTAGCGGTAGAAAAAATCTTAAAAATAGGTTTATCTCGTGTGTGGAAATGTGGATGCTCATTTATCTCGAAAGATGAAAATTTAAGATATATTTATCTCGAAAGATGAAAAATGGTTAGTCGAAGAAAACTATTTGGTCCAGATGAGTGAGGAAATGAGGGATTCTGGAGGAAATGAGGAGGGAGAACTGTCAATTATACTCTACTACCTACATATAACACATCATTCAACGATTGACACTTAGGTGAATGTGCTGAAGCATCGAACACCACCCTTAACTTAGTGGTGCTGTTTGACTGCTTTACCACACAGTAATGTGGAATGAAGTATCGTCCTTCCTCAATATTTGAAGAAAATTTCACATGACCTAAACTTTCATATTCGCGAAGAAAAATTTATATAATCTTTCTTAAGGTACGGTTGTCGAGCAGGGCCACGTTCTAAATTATATAAACGGTTAAGTGCTAGATCATAAGTATTTCCAAATTGATAATTGTTTATTTTGAAAAGCAAAAGCACCACAAATGCACTTTCTTTCGTACGAGTATAAAATTTCTTAAACACTTGTTTGCATTTTTCTTCATCTGGATTTATAATTTTACGTTCAGGGATATTTTCAAATTCCCAAAATTTTCGTAAAGACCCTTCTAACGAGTCTGTTAGAGATGTAAATAAGACAGTTTGAATATTTGTAGGAGGGACAATACAGCGTACATTAGTTTTACCTGTAATTACCCAACCAAAAACACTATTAAGTGCCCATGGGGAATCAGGACTGGAACGCAACCTCTTCTTGTTAAACAGGTCTGGATATACGTCAGCACCGAGTAACAATTTAATTCTAGACGGTAAATAAAATTTTGGGTCCGCGAAATGTAAATACTTGAACTGATTTACAATAGTAGTAGGTATTTCTACCGAGGGTATTTCAACCGTAATACTTGGCAACTAACACAGTTTTTAAATTAAACTGATGTTTCTCGCTACTGTAAGGTTTAATTAAACAATCACATGTACCTTTAACATTTAATATGGGATTTTCTCCCAAGCTTGCAACAGTAAAGTTGCATTTTTGAGTCTGTAGATCAAGTTTTTAAGCCCAAGAGGCAGTTAAAAATGAAGCTTGAGTACCCGAGTCAATCAACGCTTTAACTGGTTGAAAGTCATTGGATGAATCCTTTATGTGAACAATAGCTGTTCCTAAAAGAACAATTTGCTTTTGTTGTGGTACCGAAACACAAGATAACGCATGGGTTATTACACTCCCGGCGGTAATGCATGAGAGCTACTGTCAGTTGGTAACACAAATAAATATTTGCAAAATGATGCGCAAATAAGGTATTACGTCATATAAATGTTTTAAATTACTACATCACATGCAAAAACGATAAAGGTACTCACGTAACTGTAGGACTCCTTACAGCATTACGCTATTATGACGGCAGCTGGGCGTCGTTAAGCATTTCGGGCGTGGGTCATCCGTCTGCCCCCGGTTAAATCCAAATTCAATTCGTCTTCTTCTTTTCTGTAGCGGAACACAGTAATACAGGTAAAGGGACGATAATCAGGTAGAAATGGAAGGAAACCTACATTGACTGAAAAAGAAGACAAGAAACGGCACAAAGATAAACCACTAGGCTCGACGTCTCGCTGACTAGTCTTCACGTGTCGGAAAATCACCACTTTCTCCCCACTCTGCGTCTACGCAATCCTTTGCGCAAACGCAACTATCTAAAGACGGAGATGCACGCACAAGTCTTTATAAATTATTGGCGCGAAATCACTTACAAATTAGGAACTTATAAAAATGTTTAAATGCCGAATTTCGGCATGTAACAGGGTCAAAACAGTAGGTTCGGAATTGGCATTATTTGTGCTAACCGAATCTAATGTAGAATGAAGCAATGAATTATGCTTACGGCCACAGAGAAAACCACTGGTTTTTAATTTGCAATTATGGACGCTGTGGTCCGCTTTCAAGCAATTGAAACACAGGTTATAGGCCTGAACTTTGGCCTTTCTGTCAGTAAGAGACAAAGACAAAAACTTCGGTCACCTGTAAACCGTATGTGTATTTTTGCAGCAAGGGCACTGTTTTGAATACGAAGTAGTAACAAACGAACGCTGCAAATTAGAGCTTGGCGTTGAAATTGTGTGTCAAAGTTTAACATATTGAGTCGTATTTGTAAATTTTGACAAACTCAAAAATCTTAATTTGATTTTGTATGAACTTAACTAGTTGGTCAAATGTAAGAATTTCCATCCCTACGTTAGATTTTTCAAATTGTTTTCTAATGTTATTTGGCAGAATTCTTAATCCTAAGTGAAACAGCATAAAATCATCAATATTAGGTATTTGCAAGGCCTTTATTGATACTACCGCTTTATAAAATGTTTGGGTAAACTGAGTAAAATTGTTTAGATTTTCCGTATGAAATTGCTTAGAAGCAAGCATACTATCTAGCAAATTACCGGTCCTGACAGAGCATTAATTAAGTGATGAAACTTTTCTATTTTAGTTAGGCCCTGATTATTATGAATCAAAGATCGATAACTATCATAAAAAACTTTCCAGTTTCGTAACGAACCGTCAAACCGGGGTAGGTTAATTTTTGGTAAACTGCTACTGGATATATGAGACGGTCCCGAAGTTGATATTACAGTAGGAAAAATTCTTTTTGTTACCGCTTTAATTTGAAAATACAGATCTTCAAAAGGCAATAGAGGTTTCGTATCAACTTCTTGATCGGGTGAAATACGCAAGGTTACATCCATAATTGCATTTTGAATTTTTTCAAATTCACGGTAAGTATATACTAGTTTGGAATATCTAGATTCGAAATTATCAATTTTATTTGAATCATTTAAAACGTTTTTTGAAAAATCAAAAAGAATTTGCACACGGGCGTATAATTTTTCTCTGTTAGCTAACAAGACCTTTAATTCCCTTTCTGACATTGTAATCAAAATAAACAAGAAGTAATTACCAATTGGAAATTATAATATACTGTGTTTATTAAGATAAACACCGGTTCCTTTAGAAATGATAAAACAGCTGTGTAGATAGACAACGTTAATACCCACACATCTGTGCTTATCCGAATGTTTCTAAATTTGTGTATCACACGAAAATATGCACAGACTATCAATACATTTTAATTTTAATATTAAACATAAATATTTTAATTCACCCACAATTAAAGCAAATGTATTTTAATAATACGGCTGGAAGTACTACAACTTTTGATAATTGCGGGTAAAATAGGTAAAACAGAAATAAAAGGAATTATAAAATCGGTGGTACTCACCAGTACAATACTTTACGTAACTAATGAAGGCAGTATGTAAGCAGCTCGGGTTTGGCAGTATGCAGTAGTGTTCAGGCGATCGGCACGAGATCCTGTTCTTCCACACACGTACACGTTTCAATAGACAATGACATTATACATTGCACTTTGCACACGCGCATAAGTATTTGACCACACTTTATAGGAAGAGAATGGAACAACAACAATAGAATTTAATTCTAATTGCAATTGCAAACAAAATATATTGCTGTGGATTTACTTAGACTCGATTTTCGCCCCACGAATTGGGCACCATAAAATTGCTGTGGAAGTTGGGAAAAATCGTGTCCACGCTTGGGCCATATAAAAATTTCAAAAAAAAATAAAAATAAAAAATAAAAAAATTTCCAATACCTCTGGAACGTCTCCTTATTTCTGCACACTCCGACTAGCTCTAAAATCTACTTCTTCCTTGATATTTACCATCCTAAGTTCACTCTTTCTCACATATACAGTCAAATAAAATTACCACTCAAATTATGCAACAAGACATACAACCTTTTTATTTATACATATTCAAAAGTTTCCATTACCAAGAAAATATTCACACATTCGTATATACAGTTTCGTAAAATGTTACAATCTTAATCTTTAAACCTTTTAAAATTTCATGATTTCTATTTATTTCAACAGTTTTATTTTATACGAGTAGATGGGCCCGTCGTGAAATCCTAATTGACTTTTATTCTGGTCTATGGTGAGCTCAGTTTAAACCCAGTTACTCTAAATGCTTAAATACATCGCATTTTTGTTTAAAACAAATTTAAAGACCCGTTTACTCCTTACATCAAATTTTTTTATGTCATTTATTAACATTTTTAGATAATAAAAACTAATTGTTCTTTACAAATACCACTTTAAATGAGTTTTAATGGTAATAAAATACACCCCCAATGTGTCAAATCACTCAAGCACAAAATAACAGCACAAATGTCCAAGCAAAAGCAAAACAAATTAATTTTGTTCCCTGGAGTAAGCTTTTTTCATCATCGCATCTGAAGATGTTGTCCATACACTTCGCCGTTATACATAGATCCAACCCATTTTCACTCGCTATCCAAATTTCTGCAGCCGCCTTCAGTGTTTCTACCCCGATACTTGACTAGACGTCGCTAAGCCCCTTCCGTAATTACTAAACCTCACGCATTCTTGTTTCAAACACTTCTCAACTCGCTTACCTTAGTACCATCCGTCCATTTGTTTGTTGAGTGTAGTAACAGCACCGTCAATTAACTAGCACTTACTTGTGCAATTCACAGGTTTAAAAAGCTATCGACGTACTGTACCAACACCGCTTTACACTTTTAAATTAGGATGTTGCTTTACAAGCAAAGCAAAGTCAAACGGATAAACGACGTACGATAATAAGCAAGAGAGTAAGAGATCTTTACTACATCTCCTAGTGTATTTATATTCTCTAATACACCCCTCTCGGACCTTATTTCAGTCGAAAAGCTCATTTTATCATAATTGATTCTAAAAATTTTGCGCGTAACCGACTAGTACAACCGAAAATTCTCATTCCACCGTGCTTTTTGCCTGAAAACCGTTTAACAACATATAACGGTCGCAAGCTTCTTGAAAATTTCTAGCCTTCAACCAATCGTACTCCTATCCCCCATTTCTACGTCCAGCCTTTAGCCATCTTCCCTTGTTTAACCCATATTTGCTGTCTCTTTTAGAATCCCACTCAAGCAACAGAAAATCGATATTGTGGTTGACCTCCAAACCTACCGCGTATTTTAAACGAGTATTTTGACCAACTTTTATTATACATGCTCTCTGTCTGATTTACACAACGGCTATTCTATTTCACTTTGCCTTCAAACCATCTGTTGTTTTAGTAGCTTTTGTATCGACCGTTACATATAATTCCACAGAATTCTGTTCCTACGTTTATTTAAGTTTCCTTGAACTTGTTATTTTCAACTGTCAGGTTTTTCTATGAAGCAAACTGTCCGTTTGAAATTATATTCTTAAGTTTTAGCATTTCTTAGGATTTGTTTTTAACAAACGTTTAGTTTAGTTACATTGAAAATATGCATTTACATTATTGATTTATATATTCAGAAGCTCTGTTTATTATTCGATGCGCTTGATTTAAAATAGTAAAACTAATTATGCGTATCCTTGAGTTTTCACGTACTCCAAAGCTTCTACACGTTATGCAAATTTAACATTCCGATTTAGAAATACAAAAATATGTTATTATCCGTCCGTTTTCAATGTCAAAACTAATTAATTTGGCGCGTAAATAAATTGTTCCTATTTCCTATATACACAGTCGTTAAAAATTTATTATCTAGATCTATCTATCCTTCTTAGTCTATAATTTCCACGACATAATCACCCTATTTCAATTCAAAGAACAACTCCTCAAGTTTTCTTGAATTTAAATAAGAAGACTAATACTTACCAACTAACCTTACATGATATTTATACACACCTATCTATTCATCTAACTTTACCTATACCTATCTATCCAACCTATAACCCTTTATCTAACTTATTCCTGCCTATTTCTATCTATATCTACTTATTTCTATCTATCTACACCTATCTTTATTTATAACTATCTATTCACACCTATCACTACTTGTTAACTATCTATTTCTATCTATCACTACCTCTTCACCTCCTATTTGTATTTACTTACATTTATTTTTGTCGAGCATTATCTCTTTATTCGATTCACTTCTATTCTCTATACCTATCTTTCCTTTTGTCTATTTATTTAAGTTCTTTTTACTTATGTACAGCTAGTTGTATTTACAATTACCTATTTCTATCACTCTCTACTTATTTCCCTAACTATTCACACCTAATTCTGTATCTATCTTTAACTAACTCCCCTTATTTATCCTATTCCTAATTCTACTTCTCTGTATACACCTATCTCTATCCCTATCTATTTAAATCTACCTCTATTTATTAACCTATCTATTAACACGTCTCTTTATTTAAATCTGATTCTTTTCTTGATCCTCCATGTCTTTGTTCTTACAATCTTAATAAACTTCATCCCCGTCTTTCCTCCTTCTATCTCTATACTTATTCTCCCTATTGTCTCACATAAAATAAAACTATTCTAACTATCCTTATTCTTAAATATTTCTTCCTCTGTCTCTATACTTGTCTGTTTCTCATTCACTATTATTCCCTTTGATGCGGACAAACCAAATGATACCACCTTAACATTTTCATCTTCTCCCTCTATAGAAAATCCTTTATCTCTTCTAGACCTTTTATGTACTATAGTCACCCCGTAAAAATCTCCTAACTTTAATTTATCAAAATTATCTTTGCCACTTGTCTCCCTTATGCCTACTTTCAAATCTTGTGTGTAACCTAATGCTGCGTTCGCCTCTACCCCTACTAATTCAGACTCTTTGTTCACTACTGATTGTACCTCTTCTAACTTTCCCTCAGAACATTTACTTGTGTCGATCTCTTTCACTTCTTCTACATCTACCTCCATAACATTAATACATAACCCCGTGTCATCCTCTGTGACCTCATAACTTGCCTTCCAGGGCAATATCCTATCCCTAATCCTAACTACCTTCCTCTCCATGTCTATAATTACTCCTATCTTCACCATTCAATCGACCCCTAATATTTCTTTAAATTTCAATCCTTCTACAATTATAAATTTCTGCTCACAGCTTACTGAACCTAACTCTATTTTCAATACTACTACACTATTCACTACAGCAAATCGCTTTTTATTCGGCGCTACTAGATGACTTCTTTTTATCGGCATAATCCTGTCACACATCTTTCCTTTAATTTCGTTGACGAATTGCTCCGATACTAAACTCGCCTCAGCTCCTGAATCCAACAACGCTCCTAAATTTTGCTCAAAAATTTTAACATCTACTACTGGCAAACAAAAATTTTCTTTAATTTCTGGCTCAACTTCCTCAATTTTCAAAAATTCTCTAGGATGTTCGTACTTGTACACAATTACATCTAGTGGTTTGTCCTTGTTTAAAAATCCTGTCCAGGTCTATTTTCCCTACTCGGTCCTTGTCCTCCAACTACTTCCGCATACGTCCTCGGCGTCTCTACTCCGTTTGTTCTCTCATTTTCTCTGTTCGTCGTCGTCGTCTGTGTCCCCCTCATGTCCGGTGAACTGTTCTGTCTCTGTACCCCAGGTCTTGGTGCGGGTCCTCTACCTACACTGTTACTCCGAAAGAATGTCCGTCGTGGTTCCCAGTTCTGTCTGTTATTACAATTCGTCCCCGTTTTTGGTAATTGTCCCTTCTGTTCTCGAATCTAACCGTATTCACATGTCTTTCCCTATTTTCTCGAGGTCGTCTACTACTCACGTCGTCATACCTTTGCAGGTACTCTAAAAACATTTCCTATCTACTATGTTCTGCAACGCTACGTGTTGCCGAACCTCAACCTCAAAATGTCGTAAAAGGTATTTAATAATCTGTCTGTCTGTCCACGGTGGGCTTAGTTGTTTAGCTATGCTATACTTTCGTATAGCATATTGTTCCATACTTCCTGTAAATTCACCTTTATATTTACCGGTAATTAAATCGTCCCGTACCTGATCTTGTCTGTGCTCGCTCCAGTAATGTTTCAAAAATCTGTCCTCAAATTCACTATAAGTTTCTATCTCCTGTCATATGAGATTATACCAGGCCTCAGCATGGTCTTTCAATAACGCCTTTACAATATTCAATTTTGCCTGTTCGTCAAATAAATTCCCTACTAAGCTTCTAATATTATTTATAAAAATCTGTGGGTTCACCCTATTATCCCCATAAAATTTCATTTGTTGGTCCAGTGACATATTCCTTGTAACAAATCTGGAACCATTCCCCATCAAAGTCGACACATTTTGTTTTATGCCGCTTACCTCTCTCTCAACCTTTCCTAACTGATCTCTACATGAATCTGTCACCTCAGTCATCTTAACATTAATCTCATATTCACAGAAGATTCTAACCTCAGTCTTCAATTGTCCCATTTCCTGACTCAAACCTCTAATATCACGTTCATTTTTATCCACTCTAGTTTCTACTTGCCCCATTTTTACAGTTAGACTATTTTTGAACTCAGAAAATTCTTTCGTCGATTTGTCTATTTTCTCGCTAATTTGCTCAAACTTCCGGTTCGATTCAGCACTCATTTCCCTAATCTCCTCAAACTTCCGGTTTGATTCTGCATTCATCCTCCCTAAATTCTTATTATCATTTCATTTCCTTGCTCTCCTGATTCTGTTCTTGATTGATCCCTACTACCTCCGGCTTCCTCCATTTTTCTTGATTTATCAAATAACGCACTATCGTCACTTCCAATCTGTTCGGTCTCTTTGTCGCACGTTGTCGTGTTTAATTTTAAGTCGTAAATTTGTAGTTGTAAATCTAATAGTAAAACTGGCATCCCTTGTTCCCTTATATCCTGTCGTAAAAATTACTTGTGCATGTGTAAATAAGTGGAACTAAGGGTAGCAGTGAACAAACACTCTCTCATGGATATCGAAGCAGAACAGTCGGTTTTTCGTTCGGTAACGTGAGTTTGTCAATAGTGCCGCGGACTTTATCGATAAACCTCTAAAAAACACAGTGCAAGTGCAAAGTAACACGAACTAAATCTCGCATACAGTCCACTTAGTTGAAGGAATAGGAACTGCAGCTTAGAACAACAAAAAACCGCGGAGGTAAGTCGATGTACAAAGTTATAAGGCCTTCATCACCGGATTATTAATTAATTAATTAGTTCCTATCCTTTAAGCTCCTTATTTATACTAAAATTTAATAATTGTCGTAGTTTTGAGTATGTTTAAACATGTTACGAAGAGAATAACATCCTGCTTACACATTTAATGGTAGAAACATCTGGTTATAACGGTAGATTTTACAATATATCCCTTATCCTTTGTTGCAAAGATTAATGGTCGAACAGTTTACTTTAGGTAAACTAAATTTTATGAGGGGTTATTGTATTGTAAATCTTTACCTTATTTGTCGTTTCAAGTTGGAGGAACCATTCGGGTTCATGCAACTTGTATAACAAAGGGGTTGAAATTTATTTGAAACGTTAAACGCTTTGTCGGGCGAGCACTGTAGTTAGTTGTATTTGTCGATTAATAATTTAATTTTGTAGATTAATTATTTGTAGCGTATTCGAGTTACGCATTTTTTTTATATTAATTTTTATTGTCGTTCATTAATCATTAATCAAATATGGTTATATCAATTGATAAAGCTATTCTTGAAGCTAAATTTGTAGTTAAAAGGTTGATTCATATATACAGTAAAATTAACCAACCGGAAAATGTATCGATTGCTTTAATTAGAGCATCGATTAAAAGTGTCGAGCAAATTGAAACCCATTTCAAATCTTTTTGCAAGGATATTTTCTTTGATGAAGAAAGTGAACAATTGGATGAATTTTCGGCCCTTAGGGTGAAAATCGATGATTATCTATTAGATATTCGCATTATCGCTGAACAATGCGAATTAGATCGGGTAGAAAATAAGCCAAAGGTGGAAAATATGAATAATTCTTTTTCGCCAAATTATTGCATTCGCCTGAAACATCTTTCTGTCCCACGGTTCTCGGGACGCATTTCAGATTTTGAGAGTTATCATGCAATTTATAAGCGATTGATTCATGATAATGTCGGTTTGTCCTCCGTTGAAAAATTTTGCCATCTCGTTGATACACTAGATGAGTCGTCGCGTGCCTTAATAAAACACTTGCCATTAAATGATTATGCATACGAGGAAGCATATAAAATCATTACTAATCGTTTTCAGTCCAAGAGGTTATTACTTTCAACATATTTTAATGCTCTTGAAAAATGTTCTAAGGTCAGTTCCTCAGACTCGCATACGGAACTCCGGCAATTAATTAGTTGTTTTGATGAAAATATATTTGCGTTAAAGCAGATGGAAATAGATTTATTAGATTTCATGTTGTTTAATCTGTTATCAAAAAAATTAGATACAAACATTTTAAAGCGTTTTGAATTAGGAAATAGTGACGAGATTCCCTCGTTCAAAGATTTAAAATTGTACATTGAAAAGCAATGTAAAGTGTTGGAAATAAATGACATTGCTTCAGGAACATGCTTGAAATCTCGAGATTCCGTGAAACAAAGGGAAAAGCTCGTTAGCACTTCGGTTAAAACTTCTTTAGTTAGTACCACCAATGACTGTAAAAATTGTAGTTTATGTCAAGCTGTGCATCCTATTTATAGATGTAAGCAGTTTCTTGATAAAACTCCTCAAGAAAGATTTGAGGTGGTAAAGGTTAAAAATCTTTGTATTAAATGTTTAAATACTTCACATTCGATGAAAAATTGTACGTTAGATTGGTCGTGTAGAAAATGTCATCAGTCACACAATTCGTTGCTTCACTTCGATAAACGAGAAAAATCGGTGTCTCCACGCAGTTAAACCCATCGTCAAAGGTCAGCGTCTCCTCGGAGAGCGGCGCCTAGACTTACTTCTACTAGTAGACCTAGTGAAGACAATCTGTTGTCGTCGGTTGTGCATGAACATCCTGCCACTAGCTCGTTGATTTCGACGTCATTAGAACACACAACCACGCTGTTAGCTACGGCAATGGTGTCGGTGCTTGATTATACAGGAACATTGCAACCTGTTCGTGTAATTTTAGATAACGGATCCATGGAAAGTTTTATGACTGAAAGGTGCCGTCAGAAATTACGTTTAAGGAAATGGAGAGCCAATGTCACTGTTCAAGGATTTGGCTTGAATTCGTCGTTGGTGTCTGGTGCACTATCGTGTGTAGTCAGCCCCTCGGGAGCACGGTCTCCAGCATATGAAATTGAGTGTTATATTTTACCTAACATTTGTAAGCAATTACCTTCGTCGTCGATAGGGGTCTAGGAATGGTCGCATACTCGAGGTTTGGCCTTAGCTGACCCTAATTTTAATATTTCTGGTAAAATTGACATGCTGCTCGGAGCAGAAATCTTTGCTCAGGTTTTGTTGAACGAATCTCGTTGGGGTGTCGCTAACGAGCCAGTTGCTATTAAAACAACCTTTGGTTGGGTTTTAACGGGAAAGGTCGTTTCCCCGAATAATTCTATTACGTCGTTGTGTGCTTTCGTTGAGCCCTTAGACAGCGACATTCGTCGATTTTGGGAATTAGAAAATATTCCCTTCAAAAAACACATTTCTCCTGAAGAAGAAAGGTGTGAAAATCAATTTGTGAAAAATTATAGACGTAACAAGGACGGTCGTTTTGTAGTGTCCTTGCCCTTTAAAATTTCTGAACCCTCATTCGTGGGTAT
The DNA here is from genome assembly GCA_036346225.1 of Platerodrilus igneus. Taxonomy (NCBI): domain Eukaryota; kingdom Metazoa; phylum Arthropoda; class Insecta; order Coleoptera; family Lycidae; genus Platerodrilus; species Platerodrilus igneus. Next base: position 98,247 of record JARFIW010000705.1, read on the forward strand.
GAGATCAATTTGTATTAAAAGATTTTTGTCGTTAGAACGTCGTTTGCTAAAAAATCCTGAATTGTATTCAGATTATAAAAAATTTATGGAGGATTATTTGACAAGCGGTCACATGGTTCATGTGGAATCGCCTGAAAATTCGTCGGTTCATGAGAAAATGTATTACATTCCCCATCATGCTGTACATAAGCGTGATAGCACTACCACCAAATTGCGTATGGTTTTCGGTGCTTCGTGCCAGGATCAACCTGGAAATTCGTTATATGATAGCCTGGCTATTGGTCCTGCTCTGCAAAAGAACATTGCAGTTTTGTTATTGCACCTTCGTGTACATCCTATCGTAATTACAGCTGACATCAAACAAATGTATCGGCAGATTTTGGTTAAAGATACTCATCGTGATTATCAACGTATCGTCTGGAGATTTTTTCCGTCAAATCCTATTATAGACTTTAAATTAAATACTGTGACTTATGGAGTTTTCTCGTCGCCTTTTTTGGCCTTGCGTACTGTTCAAGAATTGGCAAGCTTAGAATCAATTAATTTTTCTTTCGCGTCATCGGTATTGGCGAGCGATACCTATGTTGATGACTTAGTCACTGGATGCAATTCGATTGAAGCTGCTAATCAATTAATTGGTGAATTGAATACTATTTGCACTAGTGGTGGTTTTCAGTTAAGAAAATGGAGTAGTAATTGCTCGGAAGTGATGTCCAACTTGAGGGAGTCCCTGTCAGTAGTGGGGTAAGGTCGGTCCTAATTCAAAACGTGTTCAGACGTATTTTCCATATGTAAAATACACGTGAACCGTTTTGAATTAGGACCGGCCTTATATACTTTCAATGTAAAATAGTTGTGAAAACATTTCAATGTAAAATAGTTGTGAAAACATGAATTCTTATATACTTTCAAATGTAAAATACTTGTGGGCACGTTTTGAATTAGGATCGGCTTTATATTACTTTCAATGAAACATACTTCAAAACACACGTATGTTGAAAAATGTAAGTGCAGAGAAAATGTGTGTAGATGTTTTGAATTTGGTTTTCTAGCGAGAAGTTTTAACGTATGCCAGATGCAAAATATCGCATTCAAGTCAATTGTGTTTAATTAAAGTGGATTCTGATTTATGTTTTTTATTTATGTTTAGAGGCTGCAAATACACATGAGCTGGTTTCAATTCAAAATGTGTTCACTCTTGTGATAGGTTGAAAAGTGGGTTGGCAAAGTACGCAGATGGTGGTAATCTGCTATATAAGGAGATTGCTCCTAATATTAATTTAATTAGTCGAAGTTTACTGCATATATTTACATACAAACATGTATATAATTGATATTCAGGGATTTAAATACAAGAAAAACGAGTTTGTGTGCAAAGACATTGCGGTTTTGGACTTGTTGGAAGGTGTTGTTTGGCATCAAATTTTTAAACTGTCAATGCAGTCTAGTTGTTTGAGCCAAGATCATATAAAACATAACGACTGGGTGACAAGGAATATTCATGGTCTTTCTTGGGATGAATCTTCAACGGCTGGAATGGTGTTATCATATATAGCGCTTTATTTGAAGCAAATTATCCTTTACTGGTTTTACAACATTTAACAAATTGTACAGATATCTCGAAAAATTTGCCAAAGACAGACAGACAGATAGACAGACTGACTTCACCAATTTTCTCATTCTCGCTTTTAAAGAATAACAAGTCGTAGTTATTAAATCGCGAACTCAGTTTATCTGCAAGAAATATATAAACGAGGAAATTTATGAAATGCTCCAACTTCAAAAGAACTAGAAATAAATCTATTGAAATATATGCTAACGTTGCAATTGGTGGATCTGCTCACGGAGTAAACAATTTTTTCCAGCACTTCATTTGGATCGACTATAAACTACTCAATAATTTTAACCTAACCACTATCATTATCCTTTCCTGACAAGGGCAATTTTAAAAAAGTTTTCATTTTTGATTTGTACTATAGAACACAACTACAACTTGACAATAAAGATTGAGCGATTATCACACACATATCTTGAGTATATATAAAGATATTAAACAACAAGAACAGCAGAAAATTCAACCCATGTCAGACAGCTTTTTTTTTCTTGTCAACGATAGTCTAGTCTAATGCTTCTTCAGCATTTGCATTTCCATAGTTACGTACTGAAGGCAACTCTGCAATTTTAGATCACATGCATTTCTAATTTCAATTGCAAGAAATATGAAAGCATCTATTTGAAATGCATTTCTAACTTTAATCGCAAAAAAATGAGAGCATCTATTCGAAATATGCACTCAGATTAAAAGTGAAAAATTGTTTTACACCGTTCTGTAAACTGAGATTACGTAGTTATTAAATCGGGAGTAATGTGAAATGAAACACACAATGTATTTTTCTTTATTGTAATTTATAAAATACATATATATATATATATATATATATATATATATATATATATATAATGTTGTGTACTCTAGAATAAACATACTATAATTCACTTAAGTTCCCAAATATAAAGAACAGTTCTAACTCACTCCAACTCTGAACGGCAAAACATATTGCATTATCAGTTCTATGAGGGCTGTCTTCTTCATCTTTGACGCGCGGTCGTTTCTGGTTGTTCTTCTTCTTCGTGTTCACTAAAAAAGATTCAAATAAATATTAGATCAAGTAAATGCATTAAGAAAATTAAATCTATATATTAAGCTAACGAATACATATACTCTGTATTGGTGTCATCAGGTCGTACGTTGCAATTGGTGGATCTGCTCACGGCGTCAACGATTTTTTTCTCCAGTACTTAATTTGGATTGACTAAAAACTACTCAATAATTTTTAACCCAATCACTATCATTATTCTTTCCTGACAAGAACAATTTAAAAAAAAAGTTTTCATTTTTGATTTGTTCTATAGAACACACATACAACTTGGCAATAAAGATTGAACGATTATCACACGCACATATCTTGAGTATATAAGGATATTAAACAACAAGAACAGCAGAAAATTCAACTCATGTAAGCAAGAATTTAATGCTAAGGTATTGTCTAGATAGCAATTGTAGAAATATGAAATCTATAGAAAATTTAATAAAGCCAGTCATGTATAAATTTTTTTAATGCTGACATCCACAGAAAAATAAAAAGCGAGAAATTTAATGCTAACATCAGCAGAATAATAAATAAATCCACTTAGTCAGCATTAATAAAAGGCCGGTCTGGCTTCGAAACGGTGCACGCGTATATACCATATTTTAAAATTAAAGTTGTCAATTGCAAAACAAAAAAATTAAATTTTACCTAGAAATCATTTGAAATATTTACTTTTTTCAGTACAACTGAAAGAACTTGACTTTTATACATTTTTTTAATCGATATCATAGACTTTTTTCTATACTGTTGGTAAAATCTACGTCAATATTAAACTGACCTGTTAGAAAAAAAAATTAAAAATTTGCATCGTTTTCTGAAAAAATTCAGCTCTGTAATCTATTCTAATGAATAAAACAGCATGTAAGCGAATATATTTATACCTCAGCAGAAATAATGAATTAGATTCATTGTCTGAAAAAGAAATTGCAATGAAGGCACATAATAAAAAACCTAAATTAGATTAATTTCGTTTTAGATTACTGCTTGCAAAATGTTTTTTTAATACTGGGTTTTTAAAAAAAACCATGAGTGCCTGTAAATTATTATATTTTTCTTTAGATTAATTTCGTTTAAAATAATGCAATGCAAATGGTTCTTAACTAGTAATATATATAGAATAAGTTTTAGATTACCGCTGACATAAGTTATATGCATATATAGGTAATTGTGTGTTTACACGATTCATGCCGCATAAGAAATTCTTTAATACTGGGTTTTTAAAAAACCATGAGTGCGTATAATTATTAAACAACATTGACGGTTTAATGTCAAACATGATGTGTTTACTATTAAACAAAACAAAATTGTTCTTAATTCAAGTGATGATAAAAGAATTCTTAGTACCTCAACCACTGATACTAACTATTTGCCTATTTTTGTAGTATTGATTACAAAAATTACATACGACAGCGAGTACTGTGTTAAAATTGTTTTCGTCGCAGAAGTAACTGATGTATTGATATACCCGTCAATATTACTGTATTAGTCGATTAAGGCATGAGTTAATTTTTTACTACGTTTCTTTTTTATTCGCTTAGGGCAACGCAGAAAAAGTTTGAATTGGCAACATTTTTTTATAATAAAATAAACCTAGATACAAAATCACATTCAGTTTTACTGAAAAGTAAATATTTCACATTAATATTTTCCCTAAATTTTTAGTTAAACAAAAAAACGCATGGGTTTGATTTTTTCTGGGATACTCAAATCTTTAGGGATTTTTTAATTGAAGCAACATTTTGAGCAAATTGTATCATTATTAAAATTTACTGAGATTAAATCCATCTCTTCCAATAAATTAAAAATTGCACGACGTAATTGTATTATGATAAAACTGCAGAATGTTTTCAGAGTTGCCTTCAGTATGTAAATATTGGAAATGCTTGCATAGCGAATTTGTCATAGTTACGTACTGAAGGCAACTCTGAAATTTTTTAGATCGCATGCACGATTCAAGCTTGAAAATCGTCTTGAATAAAAACGTAAATAAAGGCGATTTCTTTTTAACAATTGCATTCAAAGCAATTCGCTATGCAATTATTTTGATTTGCATGCAAATTCTTTTACAGTTGTTTTGCTTACGCGAGCAAGAATATTTTTTCCGTAAACTCAGCTGAATGAAAAATGATGTGAGATTGTTGTTATTGGAAATTAAAATTCAGTATTCATTTTTCTGCTGATGAACGTGCTTTGTTCAGGCAAGATTTCGAATTTGCTTTATTTTTCTGAAAAATTGCAAATGTCTAATTTTATAGCTATTTTGCTTACATCAGAACATTTTTATGTATAAATAGCCAATAAATCTTTACAGATATTAATTATAAAGTAATTTAGCTAGTGACTGATATTTTAAAGTTAACAGTGAAGTGTTACACTCGAAGGTAAATATAAACAATCATGATCTGCTTAAAGAGTGTGTTCAACGTTTGTTCCCGTTTCGGACTTTATAGCTATTCACATTTTTGATTCAGTATTACGATACAATTCCAATTGCATTAAAAGACAATATTAATTCTAAATATTTAATGTATTTTGATGTTAATAATTTATATGGGGTTGCAATGTTTCTGAATATCTTCCATATGGAGAATTGTAATTTTTTTTTAGATGGCACCAGTCCAAAACTATTACATTTGAACGTACTTAATATTACCGTAATTATAGCGTGTAGTAAAACTAACTCATGATAGAGGTTTAAAATAATTTTTTTAAAATTCAACGAATGCTACGTAATGAAATTCTTTCATTGCCAAGGTGCTGCAACAATATATTAAATTACACGATGTTATTTCTATGATAAAACTTTTGGTCTTTTATATGACCTTAATTAATACTTGTTTGAAATGAATGTCAATCGCTTTAAGTGAAGAAATCAGTTAGACAAACCGCTCATTTGGCTCTTTGTGAGTTTATTTACACAGATATAGAAAAATATTATAACATCGTACAGTTAGCAATCTCCTCTGATTTAATAATTTTTTTTCAGTTAAATGTGAAAATATTTACTTTTCAAACTTTTTCTGCGTTGCCCTAAGCGAATTTAAAGAAACGTAGTAAAAAGTTAACTCATATCTTAATCAACTAATACAGTAATATTGACGGGTATTGAATATTATAACAAAAACTTTCAATCCGTAATGCAGACCTATAGCATAAACTATTATAGCGTTTTTTCTATAAAGAAAGCATGCATTGTGGAACGTGTAATTAAAACTTTAAAGGGAAAAATTTAAAGTAATATTGTGAAACAATACAACAATACGAGAATACAGTTCACAGTACTCGCTGTCGTATGTAATTTTTTGTAATCAATACTACAAAAATAGGCAATAGAAAAAAGTCTATGATATCAATTAAAAAAATGTATAAAAGTCAAGTTCTTTCAGTTGTACTGAAAAAAGTAAATATTTCAAATGATTTCTAGGTAAATTTAATTTTTGTGGTTTTTGCAATTGACAACTTTAATTTTAAAATATGGTATATGTAGAGCTTTATTGACTATTTATACAAAAATATCATCTGAAATAAGCAAAACAACTGTAAAAGAATTAGCATACAATCAAAATAATTGCATAACGAGTTGCTTTGAATGCAATTGTTAAAAAAAAACACCTTTATTTACGTTTTTATTCTGATGTTTGGCATCACATTTTTAAACTGCCAATGCAGTCTAGTTGTTTGAGGCAAGATCATATAAAACATAACGACTGGGTGACAAGGAATATTCATGGTCTTTCTTGGGATGAATCTTCAACGGCTGGAATGGTGTCATCATATATAGCGCTTTATTTGAAGCAAATTATCCGACCCGGTGAAGAAGTATTTGTGAAGGGTCTAGAAAAGAAGAAATTGATTGAAACATATCTAATGCAAAACTTTGTAACTGATATGCTTGCACTAGGTTGTCCTAAGCTATCGGTGTTAAAAATCAACAACCGTTTAAAATATAACATCCATTGTTGTAGACACAGCAATAATAATCTGCAATGCGCAAAACAAAAATACCTTTTTATTAAAATAATGGCTTGATAATAATAAAAAACAATAAAAAGATTTTGTCTGTATTATTTATTTTAATATAATTTTACAATGTTAGCCTTATTAACTATTATTATTATAACAACTTCTAGCAAACATTATTTTTATCGATCCAGCTATTGTGTACGTTAGAGAAGCCTAACCATTTTACAAATACTTTATTTCCACTCTTTCTTTGGACTTTTTTCTACCAGGTAAATTCTTGGATGTTTAACCTTTTGCAACTCCATTTTATAAAATGCACCTTTGATTTCTTTCTCGTCTTGATCTTCTAATATAAATGTTGTCGGATTGGTTACGTTTACCTTTTTAATCTTAAAAATTTCATTTGACCAGTTTGGCGTGTAACCTTTCGTAAATGCTTCCCTGTGTTTACTAATCCTTACACTGTCTTTAATTGAATATTTTGGTATTTTGGTTGCAAGTTTGATGTGAGTAAATGATGATTTAAGAATAGTTTTTTCATTTGATTTATCAACTTTTACAGGTTTGACTCCGATAGTATTGTAAACTGTATTGTTGTATTGTTTCACAATATCGCTTAAATTTTTTATCCAATTGTATAATAATGATACAATTTTCCCAAAATGTTGCTTTAATTAAAAAATCCCTAAAGATTTGAGTATCCTAGAAAAAATATACATCAAACTCATGCGTTTTTTGTTTAACTAAAAATTTAGGGAAAAAATAATTTTAATTTTAAAATATGGTATATGTAGAGCTTTATTGACTATCTATACAAAAATATCAATGTGAAATATTTACTTTTCAGTAAAACTGAATGTGATTTTGTATCAAGGCTTATTTTATTATAAAAAAATGTTGCAATGTGCAACGCATGACATTTTCCATAAAACTTTGTTAAAGCAATTCATTTCTTTATCAAGTGAAGGATTAATTATAGCACGTAGTAAAACTAACTCATGATAAAGGTTTAAAATAATTTTTTAAAATTCAACGAATGCTACGTAATGAAATTTAAATTACACGACGTTATTTCTATGATAAAACTTTTGGTCTTTTATATGACCTTAATAAATACTTGTTTGAAATGAATGCCAATCGCTTTAAGTGAAAAAATCAGTTAGACAAACCGCTCATTTGGCGCTTTGTGAGTTTATTCACACAGATATAGAAAAATATTATAACACCGTACAGTTAGCAATCTCCTCTGATTTACTTTTCAGTAAAGCTAAATGTGATTTTGTATCAAGGTTTATTTTATTATATAAAAATGTTGCCAATTCAAACTTTTTCTGCGTTGCCCTAAGCGAATAAAAAAGAAACGTAGTAAAAAATTAACTCATGCCTTAATCGACTAATACAGTAATATTGACGGGTATATCAATACATCAGTTACTTCTGCGACGAAAACAATTTTAACACAGTACTCGCTGTCGTATGTAATTTTTGTAATCAATACTACAAAAATAGGCAAATAGTTAGTATCAGTGGTTGAGGTACTAAGAATTCTTTTATCATCACTTGGATTAAGAACAATTTTGTTTTGTTTAATAGTAAACACATCATGTTTGACATTAAACCGTCAATGTTGTTTAATAATTATACGCACTCATGGTTTTTTAAAAACCCAGTATTAAAGAATTTCTTATGCGGCATGAATCGTGTAAACACACAATTACCTATATATGCATATAACTTATGTCAGCGGTAATCTAAAACTTATTTTATATATATTACTAGTTAAGGGCCATTTGCATTGCATTATTTTAAACGAAATTAATCTAAAGAAAAATATAATAATTTACACGCACTCATGGTTTTTTTTTTTAAAACACAGTATTAAACAAACATTTTCCAAGCAGTAATCTAAAACGAAATTAATGTAATTTAGGTTTTTTATTATGTGCCTTCATTGCAATTTTTTTTTCAGACAATGAATCTAATTCATTATTTCTGCTGAGGTATAATTATATTCGCTTACATACTGTTTTATTCATTAGAATAGATTACAGAGCTGAATTTTTTCAGAAAAAGATGCAAATTTTTAATTTTTTTTCTAACAGGTCAGTTTATTATTTAATATAAATACTTCACGTAGATTTTACCAACAGTATAGAAAAAAGTCTATGATATCGATTAAAAAAATGTATAAAAGTCAGGTTCTTTCAGTTGTACTGAAAAAAAGTAAATATTTCAAATGATTTCTAGGTAAAATTTAATTTTTTTGTTTTGCAATTGACAACTTTAATTTTAAAATATGGTATATACGCGTGCACAGTTTCGAAGCCAGGCCGGTCTTCCATTAATGCTTACTAAGTGGATTTATTTATTATTCTGTTGATGTTAGCATTAAATTTCTCTTTTTTTTTATTTTTCCTGTGGATGTCAGCATTAAAAAAAATTTATACATGACTGGCTTTATTAAATTTTCTATAGATTTCATATTTCTACAATTGCTGTCTAGACAATACCTTAGCATTAAATTCTTGCTTACGTGGGTTGAATTTTCTGCTGTTCTTGTTGTTTAATATCCTTATATACTCAAGATATGTGTGTGTGATAATCGTTCAATCTTTATTGCCAAGTTGTATGTGTGTTCTATAGAACAAATCAAAAATGAAAACTTTTTTTTTAAATTGTTCTTGTCAGGAAAGAATAATGATAGTGATTGGGTTAAAAATTATTGAGTAGTTTTTAGTCAATCCAAATTAAGTACTGGAGAAAAAAATCGTTGACGCCGTGAGCAGATCCACCAATTGCAACGTACGACCTGATGACACCAATACAGAGTATATGTATTCGTTAGCTTAATATATAGATTTAATTTTCTTAATGCATTTACTTGATCTAATATTTATTTGAATCTTTTTTAGTGAACACGAAGAAGAAGAACAACCATAAACGACCGCGCGTCAAAGATGAAGAAGACAGCCCTCATAGAACTGATAATGCAATATGTTTTGCCGTTCAGAGTTGGAGTGAGTTAGAACTGTTCTTTATATTTGGGAACTTAAGTGAATTATAGTATGTTTATTCTAGAGTACACAACATTATATATATATATATATATATATATATATATATATATGTATTTTATAAATTACAATAAAGAAAATACATTGTGTGTTTCATTTCACATTACTCCCGATTTAATAACTACGTAATCTCAGTTTACAGAACGGTGTAAAACAATTTTTCACTTTTAATCTGAGTGCATATTTCGAATAGATGCTCTCATTTTTTTGCGATTAAAGTTAGAAATGCATTTCAAATAGATGCTTTCATATTTCTTGCAATTGAAATTAGAAATGCATGTGATCTAAAATTGCAGAGTTGCCTTCAGTACGTAACTATGGAAATGCAAATGCTGAAGAAGCATTAGACTAGACTATCGTTGACAAGAAAAAAAGCTGTCTGACATGGGTTGAATTTTCTGCTGTTCTTGTTGTTTAATATCTTTATATATACTCAAGATATGTGTGTGATAATCGCTCAATCTTTATTGTCAAGTTGTAGTTGTGTTCTATAGTACAAATCAAAAATGAAAACTTTTTTAAAATTGCCCTTGTCAGGAAAGGATAATGATAGTGGTTAGGTTAAAATTATTGAGTAGTTTATAGTCGATCCAAATGAAGTGCTGGAAAAAATTGTTTACTCCGTGAACAGATCCACCAATTGCAACGTTAGCATATATTTCAATAGATTTATTTCTAGTTCTTTTGAAGTTAGAGCATTTCATAAATTTCCTCGTTTATATATTTCTTGCAGATAAACTGAGTTCGCGATTTAATAACTACGACTTGTTATTCTTTAAAAGCGAGAATGAGAAAATTGGTGAAGTCAGTCTGTCTATCTGTCTGTCTGTCTTTGGCAAATTTTTCGAGATATCTGTACAATTTGTTAAATGTTGTATAACCAGTAAAGAGCTATTGCGTTGATCAATTATAATTGCTTTCAGGGTTGAGAGTCCCATTCGTGCTGTCTGAGTTTAATTGTTTTTTTCTGCAGACATCAGCATTAAAGATTTCTTACTGATTACAATAATAATACAGACACAATCTTTTCTATTGTTTTTTATTATTATCAAACCATTCTTTTAATAACAAAGTATTTTGTTTTGCACATTGCAGACTATTATTGGCGTGCCTATAACATTTTGCAATAGATAGGTTTCCATCCTTTTCTTCTTTTCTAGACCCTTCACACATACTTCTTCACCGGGTCGGATAATTTGCTTCGGCTAACATTGTAAAATTATATTAAAATAAATAATGCAGACAAAATCTTTCTATTGTTTTTTATTATTATCAAGCCATTCTTTTAATAACAAGGTATTTTGTTTTGCACATTGCAGATTATTATTGCTGTGTCTACAACAATGGATGTTATATTTTAAACGGTTGTTGATTTTTAACTCCGATAGCTTAGGACAACCTAGTGCAAGCATATCAGTTACAACGTTTTGCATTAGATAGGTTTCAATCAATTTCTTCTTTTCTAGACCCTTCACAAATACTTCTTCATCGACTCGGATAATTTGCTTCAAATAAAGCGCTATATATGATAACACCATTCCAGCCATTGAAGATTCATCCCAAGAAAGACCATGAATATTCCTTGTCACCCAGTCGTTATGTTTTATATGATCTTGGCTCAAACAACTAGACTGCATTGGCAGTTTAAAAATTTGATGCCAAACAACACCTTTCAACAAGTCCAAAACCGCAATTTCTTTGCACACAAACTCGTTTTTCTTGTATTTAAATCCCTGAATATCAATTATATACATGTTTGTATGTAAATATATGCAGTAAACTTCGACTAATTAAATTAATATTAGGAGCAATCTCCTTATATAGCAGATTACCACCATCTGCGTACTTTGCCAACCCACTTTTCAACCTATCACAAGAGTGAACACATTTTGAATTGAAACCGGGCCATGTGTATTTGCAGCCTCTAAACAAAAATAAAAAACATAAATCAGAATCCACTTTAATTAAACACAATTGACTTGAATGCAATATTTTGCATCTGGCATACGTTATAACTTCTCGCTAGAAAACCAAATTCAAAACATCTACACACATTTTCTCTGCACTTACATTTTTCAACATACGTGTGTTTTGAAGTATGTATGTTCCATTGAAAGTAATATAAAGCCGATCCTAATTCAAAACGTGCCCACAAGTATTTTACATTTGAAAGTATATAAGAATTCATATTTTCACAACTATTTTACATTGAAAGTATATAAGGCTGGTCCTAATTCAAAACGGTTCACGTGTATTTTACATATGGAAAATACGTCTGAACACGTTTTGAATTAGGACCGGCCTTACCCCACTACTCCTGTCCAGTTCGGACGCAATTACATTTCAAGATAAAGATAGTGGTTCAATAAAAATTTTGGGCCATTCGTGGCGCGCTCTTACAGATGCATTTTTATACAACTTAGACGTTGAAGAGCGCACTTGCACTAAGCGTAATATTTTGTCGGCTATCGCAAACATTTTTGTTCCTATCGGTTTGATAGCGCCTTTAGTACTTTTCGCTAAACGTTTAGTTCGAGATCTTTGGCTTTAGGGCTCGGTTGGGCCCAAGAGCCGCCATTGGAAGTCGTACAAAAATGGAAACATTTTTTGGGTGAATTGCCGGCGGATTCGAATATTGAGATTTCGCGTCGCATCGTAAATCATAATTTTAAAAAGTGCAGTTGCATGGGTTCTGCGATGCTTCTGAAGCCGGGTATGCAGCTGTCATCTATTTTCGTTCGTTCGATTTAGAAGGTAATATTACCATGTCCTTAGTATGCGCAAAATCGAAGGTTGCTCCTACTAATCGCGTTTCATTGCCCCGTCTCGAATTGTGTGCTGCCATACTCTTGGCAGATTTAGTAGATTTCGTCAAAAATACTTATATAGATATTTTATCCTTTAGTAACATTTTCGCATGGTCAGATTCTACTGTTGTTTTGTCTTGGATTCGGTCTTCCTCGCATAAGTGGAAGACATTCGTTAGCAATCGCATTTCGCATATTCAAGAACGTATTCCTCCATCTTCATGGTTTCATGTTAAGTCCCAGGATAACCCTGCGGATTATGCCTCACGTGGGCTTTTGGCTTCAAAGTTGGTTCAACATCCATTATGGTGGACAGGACCTTCCTGGTTAGTGCGTCGTAATGAAGAATGGCCAGTAACATCGCTGCCAAAACTTATCGACTCATCTCAAATGGACATCGAATATCGTACTTTGTCGTTAACAGTCGTTATGTCTGAGAATTTCTTAGATTTGTTGTTGGATAAATTTTCAAAACTGCAGAAAATTTGTAGGATCATTACATGTATTCGTCATTTCATTCGTAATGTTCAATGTCCAGCAGATTTGCGTTCAAAATATTCTGATGGTTTGTCTCTAGCTCAGCAGCAAGAGGCTATACATTTATTGATTATAAGAGTTCAAACAAATGTTTTTGTCCAAGACATTGCAAATATTAAAACTGAAAAACTTGTTAGTAAACAACTTCGTAGCCTTAGTCCGTTTCTAGATAGTCGTGATTTGTTGAGGGTGGGCGGCCGCCTACGTAACTCAGAGTTATCGCATGATGCAAAATTTCCAATTTTGCTTCCTCGGTCGCATCGGTTGACTGAAATTATTATATTAGATTGTCATGAAAGACATTTACATTCTGGTAAGGACGGTATCGTTCGGATACCTACAATCAAGACAGCCCAAGGGCTAGTTAAACGTCCTCTAGTGAAACTATGTTTACTGCCAAATAGTTACTATTTAATGGTATGCATACATATATTCACTTATATAGGTTTGTCGGTTTAGGTTTTTTAGTTAATAGTTATTATTATTTTTTAAATATAAAATAAGTTAGTTCATACTTATTTTGGTGGGCGGGATGTTGGGTCTCTTTGTCGCACGTTGTCGTGTTTAATTTTAAGTCGTAAATTTGTAGTTGTAAATCTAATAGTAAAATTGTCATCGCTTGTTCCCTTATATCCTGTCGTAAAAATTCCTTGTGCATGTGTAAATAAGTGGGACTAAGGGTAGCAGTGAACAAACACTCTCTCATGGATATTGAAGCAGAACAGTCGGTTTTTCGTTCGATAACGTGTGTTTGTCAATAGTGCCGCGGACTTTATCGATAAACCCCTAAAAAACACAGTGCAAGTGCAAAGTAACACAGACTAAATCTCGCATACAGCCCACTTAGTTGAGGAGCAAGGAACTGCAGCTTAGAACAATAAAAAACCGCGGAGATAAGTCGATATAGAAAATTATAAGACCCCCCGTGCTGAACACAATCTCAACCCCTTGACTTCTTAGCCACTCCTTCCTCTGCATACGTTTAAATCACTTCCTCACACACTCAAAATTATTTACAAATTTACACTACATACCCACTCTCACGCAGCTCGCCAGTTTCCTGGAATAAAATTTTTAATTCTATTTGGAAATCGAGCCCTCACGTTCGGGTCGCTATAAAATTGCAGTGGATATCTCTTAAATCGAGCCCCAGCGTTGGGCTGTCATAAAATTGCTGTGGATTTACCTAGACTCGATTCTCGCCCCGCAAATTGGGCACCATAAAATTGCTGTGGAAATCGGGAAAAATCGTGCCCACGCTTGGGTCATATAAAAATTAAAAAAAAAAATAAAAATGAAAAATAAAAAATTTCCAATACCTCTGAAACGCCTCCTTATTTCTGCACACTTTGCCTAGCTCTAAAATCTGTTTCTTCTTGGATATTTACCATCCTAAGTTCATTCTTTCTCACATATACAGTCAAATAAAATTACCACTCAAATAATGCAACAAGACATACAACCTTTTTATTTATACATATTCAAAAGTTTCCATGACCAAGAAAATATATACATATTTGTATATACAATTTCGTAAACTGTTACAATCTCAATCTTTAAACTTTTTAAAATTTCATGATTTCTATTTATTTCAACAGTTTTATTTTATACGAGTAGATGGGCCCGTCGTGAAACCCTAAATTGACTTTTATTCTGGTCTATGGTAAGCTCAGTTTAAACCAAGTTACTCTAAATACATCGCATTTTTGTTTAAAACAAATTTAAAGACCCGTTTACTCCTTACATCAAATTTTTTGTCATTTATTAACATTTTTATATAATAAAAACCAATTGTCCTTTACAAATACACCTTTAAATGAGTTTTAATGGTAATAAAATACACCCCCAATGTGTCAAATCACTCAAGCACATAATAGCAGAACAAATGTTCAAGCAAAAGCAAGACAAATTAATTTCGTTCCCTGGAGTAAGCTTTTTTTTATCATCGCCTCTGAAGATGTCCATACACTTCGCCGTTATACATAGATCCAACCTATTTTCACTCGCTATCCAAATCTCTGCAGCCGCCTTCAGTGTTTCTACCTCGATACTTGACTAGACGAAGCTAATCACCTTCCGTAATTACTAAACCTCACGCATTCTTGTTTGAAACACTTCTCAACTCGCTTACCTTAGTACCATCCTTCCATTTGTTTGTTGAGTGTAGTAACAGCACCGTCAATTAACTAGCACTCACTTGTGCAATTCACACGTTTAAAAAAACTATCGACGTACTGTACTAACACCGCTTTACACTTTTAAATTATGATGTTGCTTTACAAGCAAAGCGAAGTCAAACGGATAAGCGACGTACGATAATAAGCAAGAGAGTAAGAGATCTTTACTACATCTCCTAGTGTATTTATATTCTCTAATACACCCCTCTCGGACCTTATTTCAGTCGAAAAGCTCATTTTATCATAATTGATTCTAAAAATTTTGCGCGTAACCGACTAGTACAACCAAAAATTCTCATTCCACCGTGCTTTTCGCCTGAAAACCGTTCAACAACATATAACGGTCGCGAGCTTCTTGAAAATTTCTAGCCTTCAACCAATCAGACTCCTATCCCCCATTTCTACGTCCAGCCTTTAGTTATCTTCCCTTGTTTAACCCATATTTGCTGTCTCTTAGAATCCCACTCAAGCAACAGAAAATCGATATTGTGGTTGACCTCCAAACCTACCGCGTACTTTAAACGAGTATTTTAACCAACTTTTATTATACATGTCCTCTGTCTGATTTACACTACGGATATTCTATTTCACTTTGCCTTCAAACCATCTGTTGTTTTAGTAGCTTTTGTATCGACCGTTACATACAATTCCACAGAATTCTGTTCCAACGTTCATTTAAGTTTCCTTGAACTTGTTATTTTTAACTGTCAGGTTTTTCTATGAAGCAAACTGTCCGTTTGAAATTATATTCTTAAGTTTTAGCATTTCTTAGGATTTGTTTTTAACAAACGTTTAGTTTAGTTACATTGAAAATATGCATTTACATTATTGATTTATATACCCAAAAGCTCTGTCTATTATTCGATGCCCTTGATTTAAAATATTAAAACTAATTATGCATATCCTTGAGTCTTCGCGTACTCCAAAGCTTTTACATGTTATGCAAATTTAACATTCCGATCTAGAAATACAAAAATATGTTATTATCCGTCCGTTTTCAATGTCAAAACTAATTAATTTAGCGCGTAATTAAATTGCTCATATTTCCTATATATACAGTCGTTAAAAATTTATTATCTAGACGTATCTATCCTTCTTAACCTATAATTTCCACGACAATATATATATATATATATATATATATATATATATATATATACTCATATTTAGACCAGGGTAGAAAATTAAATAATCACATCAAATAATTTTAATCACCGGGTATAATGAATATTATTAGATAATACGCGTTATTAAAACCGTGAAGCATAAAAATTCATTCGTTTTATTAAAATTAAGAAATTTAAATTATTTATAAGACGCTTTATATCAAAAGAAACAGTATTAAAAAGCTCTGCGTGTAATTTAATTATTCCTAGTAAAGAAACAAAGAGAAATTACGTGCAAAATTTATATTAATTAACTCTATTTTAACTAACCGGTAGTAAAACAAAGTTTACACATAATAATTAATATTTAACTTGTATTCGCTAAAAATGAAAGGATAGAAGTCAATTTTAATTGGAGTTAATTAAACCATTATTAATAATAAGCATAAAAGTCTGTGAAAATCTAAGATTATAATACCAGAAAATAAAGCTCTGAGAATTAATATTATTTTGAACACCTGCGTAGTTTAAATATCACGTACGGCGAAAATTGTGTAGATAACAAATGGTTTCAGAGAATCTTGGAGAAACCGGGGCTTAATATTCACGGGAAGGTGCGATACGGGGTTATTTAACCCAGATAGTCCACATGGACTGAAATAATCGATAATAAGGAATATCAATTTGCACCAATACGAACAGGTTAGAAAAGGAAAGAGAAAATGCGTCAAGCAAAGACACATATAGTAAAAGGCGTGATTTAAGCAACGTCACGAGGGTCACAATTGGTTGAAAATAGGATGCAAATATCAGAGGTAGAAACAACAATTTCTGTACAAAATTAATTAGTTTTTTTCGGACATGTTTGCGTGCCGTGTGAGAATTTCTGAGATTTAACTGGGACGAGTGCAAAATTCGTAAAAACCGACGCGCGAGCGACGGAATGGGAACATAGCATGAGAAATTCTTAAGAATTGTCTGTTTTGAGGACAAAAGCGACGTGCCGGCTATCCGCTATATATACCGGTGGTAATATGAATTTCGCTCTCTTAGACTTTTGACTATTCGATGCGTTAAAAGCTCTCTTAGATCTTCGACTTGATTGAACGCGTTAAACAGTGCTTTTTAGTTTTCCGGCTTTAATATTAAATAATTTAAACAGTTTGCTCGAATATTATGTGATTTAAAACAGTTTGTTATTTACGTGCTAACATGAATGTACTTTAGTGCACTTAGATACAAGGTAATAAAATTTAGGATCACTGTACCAATTGGTAAAATTTACAACGACAAATATATACACAAAAGTAGGCAGTTTTGGCGTATATTGGTGAAAGAAGTATGAATTTCTTTGTTATTTTCGGGGTATTAATAATTAAATGGTGCATAAACGTGTCTGGATCCACAAGACTAGGGTCAGATATACACAGATTAGTTCCGGAAAACCCTGAAACAACTTTAAATAAATGGTGATGGAGAAAATTTTTAAAGCGTTGAGAATCAGAAGCCGTAAATATAACCCAGTTGGAATGGTGTGATTAACAAAAGGGACGATGTATATTGAAGCTACGAGTGCAAGTAACCTTCAGGTAAATTATACTATTTTGTTTGAACTTTGAGATTTTTTGTGTGTTGAATAACTTTATAATTGATTTACTCAAAATGGACAGTAGTGAAATGGTACTAACAATAATATTTTAATTTTAAGGTGAAATTTGCTTGTTTAAGTAGAAAGGGGTATTTAGTATTGATGTTTGGAATTATGATGAAAATTTGGGTATGTCTTTGAGCTCAATTAGACGAACCTGGTTAATTAACGTAAAGGGGTGGTAGATGCTCCCTTTGTACTCTGCATATATTGTTATATTAATTAGTAGGCATCCTACAAGGACTTTAATTCTGGATGCACATAAAATGATAATAAAATTAATCTTGAAATTCTTTTAAAACTGAAATTTATGCCGAGTTTTAATTTTGAAATTTTAATGTATTGTGAATATTGATGTAAATAGAGTTAACGTTGATGTTTGTGGTAGGAATGTGTTTGTTTTTTTTATGTATGAGGATGAAAGCAAAATTGAGGAGCAGCCGAGGCGATTAACAGAAGAAAGTCAATGGACCAACACAGTTAAGGTAATGAATAGCTTTTTGTAGGATTCACAGCATTCTTGACATCCAATTCGTAGGGGCTCGATTCGAAAAGCGGAGTACCCGGATTTTGGTGGTATCACAGCAATATATATAGTAAATAAAATGAAATAATAACTTAGACTTTTATGCAAAGCCCAAATGATCATTTCAAATCGAGCTAGTAATTGAAAGATGGAAAATATAAGGTTTTGGACAGGACTTGAACCTGTATCCTGGTTTTTCCGGAACCATGCGTTTACCAATTACGCCACCGAGACCGATGACACAATTTTTTTTTGTATATACCAGTGTTTTACGGGTAATAATTAATTTTAAAATCGATTTTCTTATATTATTATTACCTATACACTCAAAAAAAAACTTGACAATGTCAAATATGATTGACCAAAATGCCAAACGTAATTGAAAGTTAGGTTTATGTATAGTTGTGTCCCCAATTTAAATTTGTAAATTTCTCTATTGTGTCATCGGTCTCGGTGGCGTAATTGGTAAACGCATGGTTCCGGCAAAACCAGGATACAGGTTCAAGTCCTGTCCAAGACCTTATATTTTCCATCTTTCAATTACTAGCTCGATTTGAAATGATCATTTGGGCTTTGCATAAAAGTCTAAGTTATTATTTCATCTTATTCACTGTAATACTATAGTATTTATCAACTTACCTTGTGTAATTAACTATCTAAAATATTTATATATTTAATATTTGGCTTATAGCCGTAATTTCGAGCGTAGCTTCCTGTCTATAACTGACATAAATCAAAAACTTGACAATGTCAGATATGATTGACAAAAATGCCAAACTTAATTGAAAGTTAAGTTTATGTATAGTTGTGTACACGATTTAAATTTGTAAATTTCCCAATTGTGTCATCGGTCTCGGTGGCGTAATTGGTAAACGCATGGTTCCGGCAAAACCAGGATACAGGTTCAAGTCCTGTCCAAGACCTTATATTTTCCATCTTTCAATTACTAGCTCGATTTGAAATGATCATTTGGGCTTTGCATAAAAGTCTAAGTTATTATTTCATCTTATTTACTATATATATATATATATATATATATATATATATATATTGTCGTGGAAATTATAGGTTAAGAAGGATAGATACGTCTAGATAATAAATTTTTAACGACTGTATATATAGGAAATATGAGCAATTTATTTACGCGCCAAATTAATTACTTTTGACATTGAAAACGGACGGATAATAACATATTTTTGTATTTCTAGATCAGAATGTTAAATTTGCATAACATGCAAAAGCTTTGGAGTACGCAAAGACTCAAGGATACGCATAATTAGTTTTAATATTTTAAATCAAGCGCATCGAATAATAAACAGAGCTTTTGGGTATATAAATCAATAATGTAAATGCATATTTTCAATGTAACTAAACTAAACGTTTTTTAAAAACAAATCCTAAGAAATGCTAAAACTTAAGAATATAATTTCAAACGGACAGTTTGCTTCATAGAAAAATCTGACAGTTAAAAATAACAAGTTCAAGGAAACTTAAATGAACGTTGGAACAGAATTCTGTGAAATTGTATGTAACGGTCGATGCAAAAGCTACTAAAACAACAGATGGTTTGAAGGCAAAGTGAAATAGAATATCCGTAGTGTAAATCAGACAGAGGACATGTATAATAAAAGTTGGTTAAAATACTCGTTTAAAGTACGCGGTAGGTTTGGAGGTCAACCACAATATCGATTTTCTGTTGCTTGAGTGGGATTCTATGAGACAGCAAATATGGGTTAAACAAGGGAAGATAGCTAAAGGCTGGACGTAGAAATGGGGGATAGGAGTCTGATTGGTTGAAGGCTAGAAATTTTCAAGAAGCTCGCGACCGTTATATGTTGTTGAACGGTTTTCAGGCGAAAAGCACGGTGGAATGAGAATTTTTGGTTGTACTATTCGGTTACGCGCAAAATTTTTAGAATCAATTATTATAAAATGAGCTTTTCGACTGAAATAAGGTCCGAGAGGGGTGTATTAGAGAATATAAATACACTAGGAGATGTAGTAAAGATCTCTTACTCTCTTGCTTATTATCGTACGTCGCTTATCCGTTTGACTTCGCTTTGCTTGTAAAGCAACATCCTAATTTAAAAGTGTAAAGCGGTGTTAGTACAGTACGTCGATAGTTTTTTTAAACGTGTGAATTGCACAAGTGAGTGCTAGTTAATTGACGGTGCTGTTACTACACTCAACAAACAAATGGAAGGATGGTACTAAGGTAAGCGAGTTGAGAAGTGTTTCAAACAAGAATGCGCGAGGTTTAGTAATTACGGAAGGTGATTAGCTTCGTCTAGTCAAGTTATTATTTCATTTTATTCACTGTAATACTATAGTATTTATCAACTTACCTTGTGTAATTAACTATCTAAAATATTTATATATATATATATATATTAAATTTACGGTAGAAGTGGAAAAGAATAGATCGGTACCATTTCTAGACACTCTATTGATTCGAAACAATGACAACACTGTAACCTTAGAATGGTATCAGAAGCCTAATAACTCGGGTAGGTACCTAAATTACCTTTCATACCATCCTTTCAAGATAAAAGTAAATTTTATTTTGGGCTTAAAAAGCAGAATAAGAAGAATATGTCATCCAACACTATTTCAAAAGTATATATATATATATATATATATATATATATATATATATATATATTTCTCTGCATTAGCCTCTTGAATGGGCTCCATAATTTTCTCTGAAGCTAAACTGGATTGAAGCCTAACGCTTGGGCTGCTATAAATGCTCTGGAGTTAACCTGCAAACAAGTGCTGGATTACCTACCTTCCTGGTCGCCTAACTTATTTTCTTCAGTAAATTTTGCCACGGCTGATCTGCTACTTATACCTAAAATTATTACCCTATTTTCTATCAAAGGAAACTCGACTACCAAACATTCAACACAATTTATTCCAACAGAAAATTCTATACAACAAAAAAAATTTATTTAATAATTATTTCACACATAGATTACATTACAATCATCTTTACTTCATAATAATTCATTTTCAATCTAATATTTGCACTACAACTCTACTCATCCATAAATTCATTAAAATAACTAGGCTTAACCATTACTTTAAATCCCTGGTCTAATAAGAGGTCATAGTAAACTTTTTTGTACATGTGTGCTAATTTTTGCACTAAAAATTACCTATAACTCGTTTACTTTTTACATAAGCAGATATTACACAATTATTTTATAATACAAATTTCTACATAAACATATTTTCAAATAATTCTTTATAAATATTAAATAATCAATTCTTTTGTCCAGAGAATTAACAAAATACACCCAAAAAGCACAGAATGTCATAACACCAAATAATCACAAAAAACAAATGTTTTACAAAAAAATCAGTTACCTGGAATGTAGCACAAACAGGTACCTGTCATTAAACCATCGCTGACGTAACCCTCATCACCGACTGCATATACAGGTATCACCCCAAGTTGACTCACACCATCTGGGACAGCAATCATCTAACCAAATTTCTATTTAACCAATCTAGGGTAACTCCAATCCTCCTTTCATCTGCTAAGATCCAACAACATCCACTACTCCATTTAAGTGCTCAACCAGCACCAACAACCAAAATAATAAAGTAATCACTACTTACACTTCAGCATGCTTTGCTTTTTCAAAATATATTTTATAAAAGTTAAAACTACTATTTCAACATTACACCAACTTGTACATGTTTAATTGATTTCAATTACAATATCAAACTCACTTGTCGCTTAACTCATTTACTAATGTTGTTCGAAACTTAGATGAAAATTATAAGAGAGCTTCTCACCGCTTCTAGGTGGTTTATATAGACCAAAAAATGCCCCCCGACTAGTTCACTTCTTAAAACACACCACCACCACAAACAAGCTTTCTTTGTAAATTTGTACAACGGCCAACACAATTTTAAAAACAATATGCACAAACAACACTCAACTGTCTGTTACGTGCCAAATTGGCACTAAACATTGTTTTAGGTTAATTTTGATGTGCGGAAGTTTCGCGCCATAAATTCAAAAGACTCGGTGCGCGTATTTCCGTTACGTCACAGTGCGTTTGCGCCAGATCGCGCGACGCGAGTGGAGTAGGGACAAAGTGGGGAGAAGTTTCCGTGAGTCTCTGTAACGAGGCTTTTTTGCCTGAACCTTCGAGTGCATTGGACGTTTTTTGGTAACGTATCGTTATCTTTATCTATGTAGATATCCTTGCTGGATTATCTTTGTTTGTCGCCCTTATACCATGTTTCCTTTCCGTTCCCTGCATAGGTAGGTGATGAATTTGTAGCCGTTGGCAGAACCGCATTCCACGCCGGAGCACCATCTTTAATTACTCCGGAGTGGAGCCCTGAGATCGAGTCCAAGCCATTTGGATGTACGTCAGACGTACCCTCTGTTAATTGCCTTCAGGGGCCAGCAGCCGCCCTTATGGACGTGCTGACGCCATCTTTATCTATCTTGAAGGACGATTGGCGTACTTCGTGGAAATCTGGACCTATTATGTGAGTACCTTATTGACATAATTGTTGTAAATTTACTTTATATATTGCGTAATTTAATTTGTGCATTGGTGATGTCATTGACAGATGGGCGCGCCAAAATCTGTACAAAGTTTAGCGTTACCAACCGCCAGTAGCGTCGCTTTTTCATCGCGCTTGCGCGATGTATTTATCGACGTTTTTTAAACTGTAAGAATTCGTTTAAATCGTAAGATGTCGTCGATTTTAAAAATCCCACTGTTAACCTTCAACAATTCATTGGAAAATTGGCAGTCGTATGCCAACTGTCTAAAAAATCTAAGAATTTTGAACACAAAATAAACGCTTTACTTCGAAAATCTAATTAAAATTTATAACGGCTATCCAATTCGTTGAAGCCTTTCGTCAACTGACACAAACACGAGCATCTAAAACACACCTCTCGAATACGCTCTAACTTACATACAAAAATGTTCCGTCTTCTATTTTGTACCCTTCCTATATTTTCTATGTCTGTTACCAGTTTATTGTATCCTTGTCTAACCCGTATTTTATATCTCTTTTCCTTTACATACCCTGTTTACAAGTACGATAATATCTTAACAACATCTACCCTCTCTTGAGTATCATCTATCACCTTTCTATAAGTAGAGTTCAATCAACTATCTCCGTTTTTCATATGCCTATTATTATTATTAGTCTTTGTAGAAGCCAACCACTCTACAGTTTAAACCTAAATTTTGTCTTATTTTAATACATGCTAAAACACGGCACTTCTATCTAATATCGATCCATATTCGTATTCAACCTTCAACGCCTATCTCACATATACTTGTTGTTCGTCTATAGCGATCCTTTACGTAGAAAACCTTGACAATTATCTTCCTCTTTTAAATTAATACTGTGAACGTATTTTTAACGTTCAATTTTTACTAGAAATGTTTTGTTTGCTTGCACGGTCTTTTCTTCGAACCCTTAGCCGTAATAACTTGTTTATCGACCACACTATCCTATCTTATGCTATAACTTTGCAAAGTTAACCAATGTTAACGTTTTATACTATGCTAAATTATGTACACAAAGAATCTGTATGCTTTGAATATCAGTTACTTTATGCAATTAAACAATTTATCCTCTTAAATTATTGATTTTCACTATATACTGAATCTGAAAACTTTCGGATTAATAAACCTACACGCTACTCCTTTAAGATGCAAGTCTTTACACTACCTTTTATGGAACTACGTTTCCCATCTAATAAATATTAATTAATATTTACAGTTGTTACTACGACGCAAAATTAACCTTCAAATTTATTGTAAAATGTAAATCCTATACTATCGTTTAGAAAAACGTCTTAAATTTTAGTTAACTTGTATATTCATGGGGTACCCCGCCATAAATAATTATATGCCTTATCTAACACCCATTATAACCTATAAATCCACAGAAAAATATATATATATATATATATATATATATATATATATATATAAATAAAAGAAGAAAGGTAGGTTTAACGTGCCTTAAATTAATACAAAGTAACAAAGAATTAATGGCAAGTGACTCAAATTCATCCACGAAGGCATCCTATCGATGCGTTTCGCCCTAATTGGGGTTCATCAGGACAAGAGTAGCAAAGTTGTAATATTTAATACTTAATATATAATATTTAATATTTAATACAAATTTTTATTATACACAATTTGAAATGCAACAGGACATGTCAATCATGTACCATCACCGCTATCTCTTCCTATATTCAATCCAACCCTATTAAATAAAACTAAAATATATTTAAAATTGCACAATGTATTACGTACCTCTAAGCATGAAGCTACTCTCTGCCCACCTTCATTTTTAGTTTTTAACTGTTATACTCTAAATGACTGTAGTTATTATGGGTTCTGTTCCTGACAATACCTATGTGATTGAATTTGATGAGAAAATACATTGGGACAAAAATAAAATGCTATTACCTTCTATCTTTACTGGTTAGAAAAATTTATTCAAAGCTTACAAAAAAAGAAAAAATTATTACAACCTCCTTAAAAGAGACATTTTCTTTGGAAGAAAAATCATATTTTATCTGATGTCACTGAAAAGTTTTCCACTAAACTAGCTCCTAAATTTATCTCTGTTATCTATGTTCAATCTCTCGTGTAATTTCTCTATTAATCTATGAACCACAACATTCAAACGGCAAACCTCAAGGACGTTGGCATATTAAAGACCTACAACTATTTTCGTCTGTCCCTAGCGAGTAGTATTTACTTACGTTTGTGTTTATGCTTTCATCTAGCTATATTATTCCTTTTCTATTCTTATTTCGACCAATTCTTTCTTTCAGCATTTATCTTCTGTGCCTAAATATTTTCTAATTATTGAGCTTTCATATCGTTTATTTCTACGAAAATGTAGTTTATAACCTTTGACGTATTCTATTGTACATCTAAATGGATATTACTCATTAATCTACAAGTGCTCTAAATCTTGTCATGCCATATATATATATATATATATATATATATATATATATATATAAGGTTTAATTTTAAAAGATATACCTCTCATGTAGTTATAAAATTTTTTCCTAGTAGTCATTACATGCCAATAAATCCAATTTCTTGTAAGTTTTTATCTTCAATTGTGTTATTATTTTAGAACCTAATACAGTCGTTTAGTGTTGACGTATTTTTCATCTGAATAACCTAGCGAATTTTTGAGGCTTGTGCTAATTGATGTCGGGTTGATGCTTTAATGTTTTGATACCCATAGCAGGCACAAACCATGTCCGCATAGTAAAATGTCAATTTCCACAGTTGCGAATACAAGAAATTTCTATTCGGTGTTATATATTTCAATCACCTTGTACAATTCCCGTTATGAATCGTTTTATATCATAGGAACGTTATGCATTTTTTTTTATTTTTCTGAATGCGCTTGTTTCAAATATTATTTTTTATATTGTGATTGTATGCAAATTTTTCTATTATTATCTTCGATTAACTGTCTATCGTACAATTATCGCTGTTTCCTGGCAATTATGTCATTGAAATTGTTACGTGGGTATATTTAACTTGATTACACTACTGGCGCGAATACTTCAGGGAAAGAAAATATTGTAAATGAAAGTTCCTTCGACAGCGGACCACCCTTATATTTACGCCAAACAATAATGTAAATATGAACAGTAAATAAAAACGTAAAAATTCTTATTACTAAGCACTCACTATAATGGTCGTAGCTTCAGTCGAATCTTGTAACGTAGACTTTGTGAAGAAATTGGGAAAAGAGGAATGGAAAGAAGTAAATGGTTTTTAACAAACACTACCGCGTTTCGCTGTTTTAAATTTGAGTCGCCCGACTGCTATCACTTCACTTGCTGAACTGTCCTATCCCAGTTTGCTGTCCACTTGGCGCGAATGCGATAACAACAATACTGATTTAGCATAAACTAAATATGATATTGACACTGCCTAATAGTGTCGAATAGTAATAAATGAAATAATAAATTACAGCAAATATTTAAATAAAATAACTACGCATATGTTGCTGTAACAACTACTTTTATTTGATTTTCTTATCACAGTGGATGCGCCTGGTAGGAAGACGATGTTTTTAAGTATCTAGGTGGTAATATAGGTTTTATCTTTTCGTTAAAATTGCAGGTGGTCCTTTAGACCAATCTGACTTAATAGGGACATTCTGTACTCTTTTTTCAAGGGTGCTTATCCTAAAACTCTACTTTCCTCTTATCTCTCTATTTCCGTTTTCAATCTAATTTTTTCTCTAGTGAACCTGTCTTAGACCTAAGACAACCGTCCATCATGTAAGAGTGCTGTTCCCCCACTCAGGACTACTGACTACACTTTGGCTGGTCGTGTAGCGCTTTGCTATCTATTGTTTTTCTATCACTATTGCTCAAGACGAGCCCTTACTCTTCTCTCTTCTACCTGGTTGATATAGAGCTCCAACGCTTCTTGTCATCTTTTCTTTATTTTCTATTTTTTATTTACTTTCTAAGTCGCTGCATAGTTGGAAGGTTGTTGCTTCACAACATTGGGCCGTGAGTGTGAAGAACCTCCATCTAGCTGTATGTCGTCACTGTCTTCAGCTGATGTACATTAAAGTCATTGACAGTGAATTTGTTATCTAATTTGACTGGTGGGCCGATTCTTTCTTAATTGACGCCAGGATGCGCCCCGTTTCAATGGGGATCACTCTACTTCGTCGAGAGTCCTTATTCTCTTGTTATATTTATACAAGGGGTGGTACGCCGTGACAAGTATAAGGACTCCGATCTAAAAATTAGGTTCTACATTATCTTTTTTAAAAAAAATATTTCCTTTATTATTAGGTTAAACCATTATGTTCAGTGTTTTATCTTTCTCTTCAAAGTTATCTTAGGGATTTTATTTTATCTGATTAATATATGACCATAAATGGTTAATTGTCTTTTTTTGCAAATATCATACCATAAACATGCCCCAACTCATAAATGGTTAGGTATTTATCTTTTTCTCTGCAATTATGTCTGAGATGTTACTTTATCTTACCTTTACCTTAAAGCAAATAAATTATTTATAACTTTCTCCTTGTACAATGTCTTAAACTGTTTTGTCTACTTGTTGATCCGGACCTTTGGTATCTATGACCAAAGAGAGGATTTATTATTAATAACATAAAAAAGCTAACTTGCATTTAGTATTGTATTTGACGGAATAGGATTAAGAGAATTACGTATTATAAATGCAGTAGCACCAGCTAATTTGTTAACTTAACATTTTGACTGCTGCATCTTATTTTGTCTTAGCCTGTTAAAAACCAGCAAGAAATTTGTATGCATTTGTATGCGAATATAAAAATGAACTTTATATTTAGATTTAGAGTGAAGATAAGTGGTAGTTTTAAGTGAGTTTTATGCTCCCAACTAAATTTGTGCTGTCGGTGCGGCAGTAAACAAGACCTTTGCATGCTTAGTTGAGTAAGCCTTCAAACCAGGTGGCTACTCATTTCTGTTAAAAAGCTTAGGTGGTGCCTGTAGACAATTTAAATTTTTCATGCATGTGAGCTCTCATACGAAGATTGTTGCTTTCTATTTTGCTTTTTGAAGCTTTAAGACGATTGTTGTGCCTTTTTTTAAGAAGGCTTCACTTTTTCATTTTACTACTTAAGTTCAGAGGATTTTTAAATCCCTTGTGGGAAAATCCTCTATATTATAATTTTTTTAGTTTAAGCTTCATGTGTAAATTCCATAAAGATCTGGTTCTCACATATTTTAGGACATTCGCCTACGATTTGTGGAGTAGAAAACAGCAAATGTTGCATTTCTCATAGTCTTTTTTATGTCAAATTTGTATGGTTGGTGACACGGGGATTTAATCTTAAATAATTTGTACTTTATTGTATTGCAATGTATGTAGCTATTCAAGGCGGACATGACCATGTGTTGGGGTGGTATGAAGACAAGTTAAAAGTTAAGGGATATGATACATAACTTCAAAAAGTGATTAACTTTTCCCAGAGGGAAATAACACGGCAAGTGACATGAAAGTGAAATACACTGGCATCTTGCGCAGTGTAACGCGAGTTATGTATCCCCCAATTATCTATATGTATTGAATATATTAAATCTAATAGGAATTATTAGAAATTGTTAAATAAAGTATAAGTTCATTGCAACATTGTAATACAAGGATAACCCAGAGAGGTTATCGACAGTTCATGAGAACGGGCATGCAACTTTGCATCCGAGAGGGCAGTGATACTGCAGGTGGCAGGTCACAGGCGGTTAACATACCGCAATTACTTAGAAATAAGATTGTTACATTGTAATAAAGTGTACAATTAAGAGAAAAGCAGACATGAGATCTGCAAGTTCCCACAGCCGTGTGAGGGGCAGGTTATTATAAAAAGTCCGGGAGCTCAAGGCCCGGGAGTCAGTCTGAGTATTACAGCTTTTGCATTGTTGTCTACCTAGACTACTCGCCTTAGTACAATTATTTCTTTTTATTAAAGTTATTATGTTACAAGTTATTCAAAATTCCATTGTAATTTCTGTTTCAAGTTAAAATAAATTTGTTAAGTCTTCGGAATTGTTTTTAAAGACACCGCTCCAAAGGCCCGAACTATAAACGGGCGCAAAGGTAACGGATGTCAAAAGGGCACTAAAAATCCAAAAATCGGAAAATTGGTGACCAAGAATTTCAATTCGCAATTTTGACAGAACCCAAACCAGGTTGGAGAAAGAACAAAAATAGTCTAAATCCAGCAACAAACCAACGTGAACAAGATACAGCATCGATCGAGCCCACAAAAGAAACAGATGAAGAAATTAATGTAAGTTCATTTCCACTTATACCAATTGATCTCACAAACTATAATTGATATATGCTAGTTTTATTATTTTATTATTTGATTACCATTTATTATTATTTTATGAATGTTATTTTATTTTATGCCAATATTTTTTTAAAATAGTTACAAAGAAAAATTATTTTCAAACGAGAATTTATAAAATTTTATGAGACTTGAATGTTAAAAATAAAAGAGATTTTCTTTTAAAAGCAAAAGAGACTTGATTATTTAAAAGAGATTCTTATCACAATTATTACAACAAACTCAAAAAAATAAACCAAAAATAACTGACGCACATACATTAATACCGAAATGCGAAAAATTAACTACCGCGATACAAAACGCACGTTTTATCCGGTAAACTAAAAAGACAGAACGCAAATTAATTCCAAAGCCAAAGGTAATTCTTCAAACAAGCAATTACGGAACGATTATTTAAAACATTGACCTTTATAAATTACAGCAAAACACTCTGCAGTAACTGAAACCACTGTAACTTAAAACCTTCACCTAAGATAAGTAAAGCCCGCAAACGCAACATCATTATTACCTCAGAGAAATTGCTATAACTTTCAGCAACGCAATTTTCATCATAAGTAATTAATCCATCACGGAATAATAAAAGCGCGTGAAATTACACCCAGATTTAATGAAAACTATCTATAAATAAATTGCAGCACAAACACGGTATAAAAGCTAAACGTTTTTAATTAAAACCACTCTTCATCGCATTATCCCAGTACAAATACTGAGTAAAGCTAAACGGTCATCGTAAAAGGTTATAATTAAAACGCCCATAATTGCAACCTAAAAACCTACAATACGGAGAGATTCAATTACAAGTCGTGCATCACAAAATAAACAGACGCAACATTGTGCAAAGCAATTAACTACTAAAGAAGCGAATTGTTTAATCCCCATAAACTGAAATTAACACCTGTACGTGTTAATCACCTTAACAGGTATAGTCGTATGCTATTCAGCACGTACGCAATTACCAAAAAACGAGAATACACCTTTAAGAGACATAACTTAGTGATTAAAATTACCAAGTAAGTAATTAATCTGCAAGTTGAATTTAGAATACAAGACAGACGAACTATACGTTTATGCAACTCAATTAAAACCGATATAATTACAAAATTAACAGAACTAAACTAACACAAAGCTAAGTAAATATCGCAAAAACAAATCTATCCACTAAAGATTCTTCAGAAAGCAGAAACTCGAGCAAACTCAAACAAATTAAAACCGCGTGATAGAAACAGGCAAATTCAAGGCTACAGTAATTAAATCAACATTATCGAGTATAAATCTCACAAGTTCATTACCGCACTGTGTAACTAAGTACAAATAATAGCAATTACGATTCTAAAAATAACCCGACGGAGTCTAAACTGAAAATTAACAAATCCAAACCAAAATTAATGCTACAAATAGAAAAGTTAATCTCAATTTTTACAAAATTTGAATTTACCCAATCTAAATGAAAAATTAATAAACCCAAACCAAAATTAACGTTTCAAATAGCAAAATCAACCTCAATTTTTACAAAATTCAAAATGATCCAATTTAAACGGAAAATTAATACATCCAAAGCATAATTAACGTCACAAATAGCAAAATCAACCCCAATTTTTACAAAATTCAAAATTATCCAATCTAAACGAAAAATTAATAAACCCAAACCAAAATTAACGTTACAAATAGCAAAACCAACACCAATTTTTACAAAATTCGAAATTACCCAACCCAATCGGAAAATTAGTAAATCCGAAGCGAAAATAACGATACACATAGCAAAATAAATCTCAATTAAAAAAAATATATTTTTTTTTGAAATTACCCAAAATCGAAAGCAACCCTTAACCAACATGAGTAGCGCTGACATGAAGCTTTATTTAAAAACAATCCAGATCTTTGAGGGCACGCAAGCGAATCTTGTGAATTTTATTGGAGCAGCCAAAATGTTCCTAAAAACCTTCTGCAAACCAGGAGATAACGAAAGAAATTCATTGCTTATACGCTTGATAACAAGTAAACTAACCGAAAGGGCACTAACCTTAATCGCCAGTAGGGACGATTTACAAGAATGGCAGGAATTTAAACAGCTACTAATTGCATATTTTGGAGACCAACGTAACATAAAATGCCTGGTACGAGACCTAATAAACCTCAGAATGGAACACAACCAATCCCCCTATCAATTCGGAATGAAATGCCAAGACGTGAGGAGTTTAATCCTAACAAAATTAAAAATCGAAGAACCCGATGAAAACGTTCGACATTTAAAAACAAAAATGTATGATGAAATGGCACTGGACACGTATATAAACGCTTTACCAGAACGACTATCGGATAAGATCAGATTCCAACGACCCCAAAATCTAGAGGAAGCTATGAACCTAGTAATAGAAGAAGAAAATGTAATGTATTACCGCAACAGACTATACAACCCCAACGCGAATAAAAGTTATTCACCAATAAAAACTATACAAGTTACAAGACAAACAATCCCTCAACAAAAATTCACACCCTTCAACGCACAAACAAATCAACCGCGAATTAATAACCCAAATTTCAATAATACGAATTTTAATAATCATTATAAACATTTTTCAAAACCAACATTTAACCCAACTTTTACGAAACCCGCATTCCAACCAAGATTTAATCAAAACCTAAACCAACAAAGACCAGCATTCAACGCAAACCCCAATAGAAATACACCAATGAATAATAATCAACCCTAATAATTATTATAAACCAACACCCAATGGATACCTCATCTGGTAACACCAGACAAAATACCAAGATAACACACATCCGACCAAACCCTCATCAGAAACGTAATTTTACATCGGAAGAACTATTTCACCAAGAAGTAGAAAAATTTGACACTGACCAGAATAATTACATTCAGACAGGTACGAACGATGAATCAAACCATGCAGAAACTTATGAACGCGACGAACAATACGAAACTTACGAGGAGTACGACGATGAAGACTCGAACTCAAATTTTCAAATGGACCAATTCATAAACGACCAAACCTAATAAACTTAAATAATATAAATCACTTAGTATTACCATACATAGAAATACCCCACGCCAAATTCAAACTATTAATCGACACTGGATCCTCTAAAACATTAATTAGCCCCAGAACCGTACAAAAACACTATTTAGCTTATGTAGAAAGAGAACCATTTAAAATTAAAACAGCCCATCAAACAACACTACACCAATTCGTAGCTAATATACCCTTACCGAGAACATTTAATGTTAAAATGAAACATAAATTTTGTATTTTCGAATTTAACGACAGATATGACGTCTTATTCGTAATGGACCTTCTAAGAAAATTAGGAGCCAACATTGACATTAAAAATCGTTTATTAAGGACAAAATACAGAAAAATCCTCATTAAATTACAAAACACACAAATCGAACATAAATACACAATAGAACCCCGAACGGAACAAAAAATAAAAATCCCACTAAAATCTAACAAAAAAGTAGGAATAATAAATCATATGACATTTCAACAAGGAGTAGAAACCCCAACCGCTTTAGTACAAATAAAAGATAATTATGCAACCACAACGATATTAAATTCAAACGACTATCCCGTAGAATTATCATTAACAGACCCAATTAACGTAGAAGAATTAAATTTTAACGAAATGAAAATAGACGAAACCTCTAGAGGACATTGCGAGTACAAACGAATGCCATTTGAATTAAAGAACGCACCCGCTACTTTCCAGAGAGTCATGGACAATATACTACGAGGAATACAAATGAAAAATGCCTTGTGTACCTAGATGACATCATAGTTTATTCCACATCATTGGTAGAACACATAGAAAGATTGAAAGAAGTATTTGAAAGACTAAGACAAGCACATTTCAAAGTACAATTAGATAAAAGTGAATTTTTGCAAAAAGAAGTATCATTTTTAGGACATGTAATAACACCCCAAGGAGTAATGCCAAATCCCGACAAAACAAATGCAGTTCTAAATTACCCTATACCAAAAACAACCAAAGAAATTAAAGGATTTCTAGGACTTAGTGGTTACTACCGCAAATTCATTAAAGGTTACGCTCAGATAACCAAACCCCTGACAAACTGTTTAAAAAAGGGAAACAAAATTGAACACACCCCGGAATTTATTAAAGCCGTAGACAAAATTATAAACATATTAACGAATCACCCTGTATTAGAATACCCAGACTTTTCAAAACCATTTATACTGACGACAGACGCATCGAATGTAGCATTAGGCGCAGTATTGAGCCAAGGAAAAGTAGGTAGCGATAAACCCATCAGCTACGCATCCAGAACCCTAAATGAAACCGAACAGAAATATAGTACCATAGAAAAAGAATTATTAGCCATAATTTGGGCAACAAAATATTTTAGACCTTACTTATACGGAAGAAAATTTTACATATACACTGATCATAGACCATTAGTATGGCTATGCAAACTGAAAGAACCGAATTCAAAATTACAAAAATGGCGAATCAGACTCGAAGAGTACGATTACGAAATTATATACAAAAAAAGAATTTATAACAACAACGCAGACGCTTTAAGTAGAATCCAACTCAATGCATTAGAAACGGAATCCATTGTAGGAAACGTAGACGAAGCAGAAATAAGGGAAGATCCAGACGAGATCGACACGATACATTCGACACAAAACGAAGAACCTAAAAACGCGATTAAAAATTTAAACGAAGCAATCGATATGAAACCCAACCAATTTATAATTACCGAAGTTTTAAATAACCCCAATCCCGTAAAATATACAAAAGTAGATAACAAAAAGATATACCAAATTCAAATAACTAAAGATGACAATGAGGAACAAATAATTAAAATTCTAAAAGAATACACCCCCGAGAAAAAACGATTTTATTTCTATTTCAACACCGAACATTTATACCAAAGATTTTCAGAATTATACGTCAAATTATTCAATAACTCTGGCCCTGAACTCATCAGATGTACTAGAAAATTAATAACATTAGACGACCCTGACGAAATAAACAATGTAATTAGGAATCAACACGAAGGAAAAACCAACCATCGTGGAATTAACGAAACAATAAAGCAACTTGTAAGACGTTATTATTTCAAAGACATGAAAGAATTGACCACAGATTTCATTAACCAATGTGAATTATGTGACAAAGCGAAATACGATAGGAAACCCCCAAAGATACCCTTAATGTTAACCAAAACACCCGACAAACCATTTCAAAAGCTACATGCCGATACTCTAGTAGTAGAAGCACAAAACTATCTAACAATGGTAGACGCATTCACAAAAATAGGCCAAGCAATACCAATCACATCCAAAAATAGCATCGACGTGACCCAAGGATTTTTACAGTATTTCACATTTTATGGAACACCCGAATCAATAACTCTAGACAATGGTAGCGAATTTAAAAATGAGACAATACAAAACACTTTAGAACTTCACAAAATAAAAATTCATTTCATAACGGAAAACCACCCTGAATCAAACGGACTAATTGAACGACTAAGTTTAACCCTGTTAGAACAAATTCGATTATTAAGAATAAATTATAAAAAGGAACATATAACCAATTTAATGTCATACGCACTAATCGCCTATAATAATTCAATCCACTCATCAACAAATTTTACACCCTTAGAATTAACCTTAGGACATTCAGATTCACAAAATCCCTATGACATACACTACAACAAGGAAGTATAGCAACAATATGCGAAAGACCACAAAGAAAAACTAAAAATAACTTACGACAAGGTAAAAGATAAATTAGAGAACGATAAGGAACGTATCACCACAACCCGAAACAAAAATACCGACGCAAATAAATTTTCAATAGGACAAACCGTGTATGAGAAAAACTTTCAAAGCAAGCGACATAAAACAGCACCCAGAAATTTAGGACCATTCAAAATTAAGAAAATATCAGATAAAAATGTAGCAGTAGTATACAACGGTAAAATAACAAAGTACATTCATTTGAAATACCTAAGACACCCTGTCATTTCAGATGGACAGTCATCACCCTTACCGTCAACCTCCGCCCAGGTAGAACGGACAACCAAGTAATAATAGAAGATATAAAAACAACCCCGGTATACTACCAATTAAATTAGGCAGTATGCAAAACACGATCGACTGTTGGACATTCGCACAAAAATTCGACCTAACAGAATTAAAACAAGAATTTCAAACAATCGCAGAAAATTATGACCGATTAAAACAATCAATGGACACAGCAAAATTCGGAAAAGAATACGCAATAGAAATGAGGAATTACAACAGTATAATAGAGAGCATTTTAAGAAACATAGAAGATAAACTTAATAGACTAATACCCAACGAACAAACTACAAGACGAAAAAGAGGACTAATCAACGGATTAGGTAACATAATAAAAGCTATCACAGACAATTTGGATAACCAAGACGCAGAACGTTATGACAACGCAATACAACAATTAATTGAGAATCAAAACGACATAAAAATCATAATCAGCAACCAACTATCATTAACCCAATCAACGATTATAAAGTTCAACGAAACATTGAGAAAGTTAGTAAGAAATCAGGACAGTATAGCCAACCGAATGCAAACCCTTGAAACCACCATGCAAACTACCTCGTTAGGCATGCGAGATTTAATTAGATTTAATACAATATTTACTCAAATAATATCCGCCCTTACTTTAATGCAACAAATTTTAGCAACATTAGAAAACGCAGCAACATTTGCAAAATTAAATACCCTACACTCTAGTATTATTGGACCAACCGATTTACTAAAAGAATTATTAAGAATTAGATCACTTATAATTAACAGTAAATTACCTTTTGATGTAACAGAATCAAACATTCTAATATTTGAAAAGATAGCTATAGTAAAAGGCTATATTAAGAATAACGAAATAATATTTTTAATAGAAATCCCGATAGTAGAAAGTAACAATTATAATTATTATCATTTATTTGCTTTTCCAACAAAAGTTACTAGTACATACCAAGTAATCATACCCAAAACCAAATTCCTATCCCTAAATGAACTGAGATATGGTTATACAAACGAAAAATGTACTGAAGTAACACCAAACCAATACTTATGCTAATCAATGACGACCACAACCATTCAAGAAGACAGCCCTTGTGAAGTACAACTATTAAAATTTTCAAATCATTACGAAAACTGTGAAGCCAAACAAGTGCAAATAAACAACATGAAAATTCAAAAAGTTACAGAAAACAAATGGATAGCCATTTTTCCAACAGAAGTAGTAGCAACCATCCACTGCAATCAAGATGAAAATAACCAAGCACTAATCGGAAGCAAATTAATTACCCTCAAAGAAGACTGTTATGTGAAATTGAAAGACGAAGTAATCAGAGTTTATCAAGATCCCATAGCAACAAAGAAACTTGCAAACCTACCGGAACTACAGTTCAAGATAGAACAAGAAGACGAAGAAATAGTCAAGAAACCCATGAAGCTAGAGCATCTAGACTTAGACGACCTCAACCACGCCATGAAATTAGTGGAAAGTTACAAAGAACAATTAAGTGAACTCAAAACGCCAAAGTTACATTATGATAATATAAGCGTTTGGACAATTGTATTAATCATTTTAATAATTTTTAATTATATATGTATTTTACAAAATGTACCTTAGATATAAGAATGAAGGAAACAGTTCTAGATTTAAGGAAACAAAGAGAAAAAAAGAAACAATAAGTATACCCTTAGAAACAATGAATTTTAAATGAAATTGAATAATGAATTTTATGTATTTAAAAATTAAGTAAAACCTTAATTTTTCATTTACGGTGGGAGGAGTTATGTATCCCCCAATTATCTATATGTATTGAATATATTGAATCTAATAGGAATTATTAGAAATTGTTAAATAAAGTATAAGTTCATTGCAACATTGTAATACAAGGATAACCCAGAGAGGTTATCGACAGTTCATGAGAACGGACATGCAACTTTGCATCCGAGAGGGCAGTGATACTGCAGGTGGCAGGTCACAGGCGATTAACATACCGCAATTACTTAGAAATAAGATTGTTACAATGTAATAAAGTGTAGAATTAAGAGAAAAGCAGACATGAGATCTGCAAGTTCCCACAGCCGTGTGAGTGGCAGGTTATTATAAAAAGCCCGGGATCTCAAGGCCCGGCAGTCAGTCTGAGTATTACAGCTTTTGCATTGTTGTCTACCTAGACTACTCGCCTTAGTACAATAATTTATTTTTTTTATTAAAGTTATTATGTTACAAGTTACAAGTCTTCGGAATTGTTTTTAAAAACACCGCTCCAAAGGCCCGAACCTTAACTCGCGGTGTAACATCAGCTGTTGTTGCATTGGCTAGTAGTGTAAAAACGGATGTGCCTAACACCATGCCAACTTATCATGAAAGTTAAACATAAGATGAAATTTGTATCTGTAGATGGTAACTGACTTTTGGGAGATTTCCGGACTACCTCTGAACTCTTCTTCAGCAGGATGAGACTATCAGGGGGTTCGTATAATAAATAACGGGTAAGTCAAGGCACCACTACACTTATAAAAAAACAAACAACAAGTAAATATCAAATAAAAGTGTAGAAACTTCAACAAACAAACCACGTTTTAAAACCCTGAAGACTTGACCTTAAATTGGTACAAACTCTATACATGAAATAAAGCATGAGGTTAAATAAATAACATGAAACAGCAGCTTGCGTCTCTTTACAAGAATATACCAAAAAATATTAAAATATGAAACTAAGATTTCGGTTGGAGTTAAAACTCACACTATCACCATACTTCTGCGAATGTCGATATTTCACTCAGTTTGTAGCATAAATATGTTATAAATATTAATCACTGAGTAAAAACGAATTCTTACTTTTATTGGGAGGTTCTGAAATATTACCAGAAATAAAAAGTTTGATATAACCATTTTATACAAGTATTGAAATTAAATATTTATGCTCACATATGAATAATAAATATTTACAAAAAGCGTTCAATTATTTTGTTCAGTAGATTATCTGAATAACTTTTGTAAGCTAAGTAAAGAAACAAACATATAAATTTTATTCTTTTATCAAATTCATAGGCGCTAAATATTTCATTGACAATAAGTATTATTTTATTTAGATTTACATCAATACCAGATCTGATATTGATTTACAAATTTTTATGTTCAATATTCAACAAGTAAAATTTATTAATAAGAAGATCAAGTTCACATTCAATGACTTTAGGATATTAAGATTTCATAATCTAACAATGTGGAAAAGTCTAATTCACTTTATAATTCATGTTCAAAACAACTTTGTATTTTGGACAATAGGGTACAAATAACATATTTGCATTAAATTTCAATTTCAAGAAAATTGCTGGCATTTAAATATTTAGCAAAAGTAATGTTAACGACACTGTCACTTTTGACAATTTATGTTTCTACAGGAGATGGTTAATTGAATTTTTTTCAATTACAAGGAATTGACCAACAGTTTGTCAAATAATAAAAAGTTGACTTACCAACTGATAACAAAAGTCACTTTTATAATTACCAACAACATCCAATAGCGAACGGTGTTGGAACACAAACATCAAAATGGCTGGTAAATTACTTCTTGAAAAGCTGGTTTATTCCTTGATGATACACGACCAAACAGCAGAAGATCTTTGACGATAGCAGAGATGATTTCTAGCCAATTTTCCAATGACAGCATAACATAACGTTCCAAATTTTATATCTTCAAATTAATGCCAAAACAAGCAAACTCGTTTCGTTCACATAATTATTGAAATTTTACATAAAGCAAAGGCAGATTTTAATTTGTTTTCATAGTATTAACCTTATTTTCATATAATTTTCAATTAGTTTTTATATAATCTTAAGTTTGTTTTTAAATTTGTTTCCAAATTAGTTGTGCATTGTTGAATCAACCAGATAAGGGCACATGTAAATTAATGCAAATTAAGTGCGATCCAAAGATCGATGATATTCAAAACTTTCCACCTCATAACTGCACGAAATTCTATCAGCGACTACTCAAAAGGGGCCTAAATAACCTGTTGTAGAAATTGTAGCGTTGGCGCGCAACCAAAGGAACGTGGCTTGCTGGACGCAAACAAGACACGATCGAGTTATATTCGATCTTCAACAAACTTAAACTCACTTATTTGATGAAATTTTTTAATATGTTAACGAGAAATAAAATACAATCTGAATGTGTTCGGCTTTATCTATTTCACTTCGATAAACTTTAAATAAATAGAATAAAACAATTATACAAGGTGGATACTAAAAATATAATATCTTAGTAATTTTTATGAAAATTTAGGGTTCGGAAAATTAGAATGCTTCAACGAGGAAAAATGATTGAAAGAAAAAATACTGACAGTTGCTGGAAATCCTGGAATTAAAAAGAGTAATAGTATGAGCTTTATGTAACAATTTAAAAACGATGTTATATGAATTTTTAAATGTCAATGGTATGTATTTCTGTAATAATAGATTAAATAAAATGAACATAATTGTTTGGTTAGACTCATTAGTAACAGAAAGGGTGTATGTATATTGATTTTAAAAACCAAATTTATTGGTGAAATTTAAGTTACTAAAGCTATAAATCTGGTATTTTTGGAATGGACAATGAAAGAATATAATGAAAAAGTTGTTTTATGTGTTATTTAAGTGCATTTCCAACCAAATTGGGATTTATAATGTCACATAATTCATATGGGAAATCAGAAAAGTTTGGAATGAATTATTGTTATTGGATGTAATTTAATGTTTTCTTTAGGTTTTGTTTAATGATACGGCGTACGTTAATGTTTTTCCTTTAGAATTTATTTGAGCAATATCTGGTCAGGAGTGATGTTAAGAAATTAAGGATATTTGTATTTAGAGTGCGGTTATTTTATGTTAATAGAAACTGGTGGAATTTTATTTGAATTTATTTAAAACTAGGATAGCAGACCCATCCAGCTACCCCAGTGATGGAATTTTATTTAAAAGAGGCATTTTATTTTAGGAAATTTCTTCAAGTATGATAGAATTAATAAGTGTTTTTAAAGTATTTTCAAGAAAGATAGTTCATAAGATGATAAAATTTAGAATACCAAAGCAAGGAAGATTTATGCAGAATAACGATTTAGCACTCCTCAATTTTGGACAAAAGTAGAAAAAACTTTTCATGGTAAGTGATAATGTAACAGAATTTTTGTATTTCAATCCATTTCTTAAGTATGTTAGTACTTCTTTATTTTGTGTTCTTTTGTAATTTTTTCCATAGGAACCTACTCCTGCACCACTGCAGTAAGCCGGCACACCCCTATATTGTTACAAGGTCCCCGCCCCTTCAGGGCAAATCAAAATTAATTAATTTCATTCTCATTTTACTATAACAAGGTTGAAAAATGAAAACGAATCAATAACACTAAAAAAATATTTGTACCCAGTAAGGAATCAGTATTCATGCCAAATTTATGGTTTTTCGAATCTATGCCTGGCAGATCACAGCCGTGACACAAAACTAATTTATAATCAGGAAAATCTGCTACTACATCTTCTTTGGATTGACAGTGTACTTAGTAAAATTATACATAGTAGAATATAAACAGCTATTGGTAAAAATTTTGGTGAAATAATGAAACAAATATTTTACTTGATAAAGTGATGTAACGGTTTAATTATTTTACCCTTTAACTCTACAGAGTAGGCAATTAGTACACCACTAGCATGTTTTATTTTGAGCTGGTAATAGCATCCATATCCCCTCTAAAAGTATTAAAGCTCTGAATTTTAATTTCCCCCGGTGAAAAATTGTCATAAAGTCAAGCTACCATTAAAATAAAAACTTTATAAGTTTGCAGATAATACATTAAAATTAATGTTTGTAGTTTTGTATGTAGACCTCCACATTTTGACAATACATTGCTAATTGGGATATGAAGTTTTTGCCAGTTACTGGAGTTTACTATTATCAAAACACTGTTGATACTGCTTTTAGATCAAAATACCTTCAATGCTGACATGGAATAGGTTAGAACAATTTTCATTGGTTTTCCTTTATGGTTTTACAACCAACTCAAATCACTTTACCAACTCATTTTTATCAATGCAAGACTTCAGAAATTCCTATGACATTTTTGTCTTTCTCAATGTAAGTTTCGATTCTACAAGATTTGTTACGTTCACTTTCGGCAATAATTAGTTATTTTATTTACATCAATTCCTTTTCTAGTATGGAACTCTTCAAGAATACACGATATATTGTACCTGTTCAGATAAGCTCGCTTTACCATAATTTTCAACTCAAATCCCTTGTTAATTCATTATCCGTTCGTATAAATTCCATGTCTATTGGCAAATCCTTGCGCATAATTAATAATAAAACTCTTTCTAAGAATTTTTCAACGTAAATCTAGTTGTTTTGAAACGACAAGTTTAGGCTACAATTAATTAGTCAAGATCCTGTTAGGTATCTGTGAGTGCGTTATACCTTCCGATAACGTATAATTGCGTTCTAGTGGGTTTCCCATCTAAAGATACGTCGAAATATCATATCCTACTTTTCTCCGGTAAAACCGTGTTTTCCAGTTTCAATCGCGTTTCGATAACGTGGACGTTTGCTTTTCGAGTTCGCGTTATTTTGAACTCCCTTTAGAACTTTGATTCTACAGCTGGTGCAATGGTGCACTTATAAAAACTACTCGTTCTGTTACTCCAAAAGCGATGCACGTTTATCCTCTATCAAATGTGTAGATTTGATGTATATCGGTAAGCGCTCCCTTTTTTTTAGTTTTTAGCTAGAGACTAAATTGCTTGTTGCATAGCCCGAATATTCCTTGATGTAGATCAACTGCTCTTGCATGTAGACAGCCGTTGCTATTACGGTAGTAGTATGGTTGTTGCTGTGTCAATTCGCTTCCGAGGGCTGACCAGATAAGTATCCCAACACATGTATGTGACTTGTTTTCCTTTTCTAACATATCCAGGGATAAACCCAATTTGAAATTAGAAACGCTAATGTTTTTTCTGGTAAAATCCTTACTAGAAAAGCTTCGAACTTTAATGCTTTTGCCGTTTGTACTTAACCCATCTGCTGATACGAAAGTATCAGCAGTATTTTTTTTACTGATTAGAGTTATAACAAATACTTCGTATGGTAAAATCCTTACTCGAAAGGCTCCTAAATTTAATGTTTTTTTTTAATTAGCCCATCCACTTATACGAAAGTATCAGCGTTGTTCTTTTGGTACTGATTACATTTATTGCATGTTAGCTACAAACTGCGCACTTCGTGGAACAATTAGTGAATTTGTCCATAGAGTAAAATTGTTTTATTAAATAGTAACCTTAGTTAATTTTGTTTTGCTGTTTCTATAAAAATTTCTATATTTCTGTGTTTTTATTGTAAATAGAAAATTGTTGGCGATGAATTATGTTTGAGTTGCTAGGAACCCCTCCCCTCACCGCATTGGTAGTTAGCCTGGTATATTTACGTTTTCTTCCGGCTACGTCATTGTACGTAGCACATTGTATAGCATACAGTTGTTATTTCTAGAAAAGTGGTCCTGAATCTCGCCATTCAGTGATTCTATGAAGTCTTTCTCCATTCTTAAGCTTTAATTTCTTCTTGAATATTAAGTAGTTTAAGTTTAATAAGCGAATTATTCTTTATATTACTAGTAGGATCAGCTTAAAACATTCTAAGCAATCTTTATTCAATATATTAGTGCTTGTTTTAAAGATAATAGCTCTATGTTCTGTACTGAATAACTATGTACAATTTTCTGAAGTACAGAAAATTTTACAATAGCAATCGCAAGTATTCATTTTATAATCTTTATTTACAATATTGGGACAAAATACATAGAAACTAACCATCACAACTGTAATATTTTGACCCGCAAATAACAGGATAACCTGAGATGTGTAGGATTTATTTGGATATGAGCAGCAATAACCATGTGGTACAGTAATATTATAGAAGATACATACTATATCAGCAGGCATACAACTTATTGTTTATTTGACAACTGACTTTATTCTTATATGTTAATGGCTGTGTGTACAATACATCACAATCCTCCCCCTTAAGCTTCCTTATACTAAAAATATATCGATTATGTAGAACAAAGACCTAGTCCCTTACAAATTTAAGCGATCAGGCGGTTTAATTTGACGCCTCGGTCTTTCACTCATTCTATGCGTTATCTTACCTTCACATGTACTACCGTTAGCCACTTGATTTGAAGCATCCTCCTGACTACTGGTTACAACTGGATGTTTAATTAAGAGATCCTGAGCTTCATTAATTGACTTATTCTTAAAATCTATATCGTTGTTTCGTCCCTAAACCATTTACCTAAGTTATTCTTCAACAATAAAGAACCCCAGTGGTGTGCGTGTAATAGTAACTCGTTGGCACGCATCATTTCATCATACAAGTTACAAGTGACTGTTCGTGTAGCCACCGACGAGTTAACATGTGCATTTTCGAGTAGCAACAAGTTTTTGTTTGGCAGCAGTGAGTTCGTCATAAAACCAGCAATCAGTAGGTGTACAATCATTTACATACAACATTTGAATTATTAATTGCATCCAAAGTCATATTTGGTGGTTCTTTATTATCAAACATCCATTAGCAACCCTCGATAAGCTCCTTAATTAATCCGCATTCATAACATTGTTGTCCTTCGATCAGATTCAGCTGTATGTTTTAATTACAGTTCACTAATTAATTAATTAAGAAGTATACAGTTGAGTTTATTAAGATTGCAACGCGAATCTATACAATTCCGCATTCGTATTTTTGCAAAATAGAGTAAAATAACTGGTTTTCAATACTAGTTCATCCCTTTCGTGTATGATTCATGAAAAACCCACATTCCTTGTACCTGATATTTACAGTTAGGGAAAACAAGTTACATATTTTTATTTGCCATTTCTCATATTTACAGGTAGTAAATCGTGTTTGCTATTTGCAAGCGCCTTCGAATTATTTGTTCATTTTATAAAAACCCCGCATCCTTAGAATTTATTCAAAATTTTATGAGCAAAGGTTTTATAAAAGCTCAGGAGTGAAGTTTATTTATTCCACTCCAACACACGCATTACATCTTTGGTTTATTTTTGTGGAGCTTGTATTAAAATAATTATTATCTTACACTTTACACGTAGTATTGTTTCAACGAAAATGAGCTATGCATTAGAAAAATCCGTAGTCGTGGCGAAACAGACTATTGCACGTTTGAAAGCTTTTGAAGCTTTATCTAACAATTTTGATGAATTGCAGAACCGACGCGTTTAAAATTGCATCAAAATTATATGACAAATTTCAGTCGGTTAACCGCAACACTTTAGTTGATGAATCATCTGAGAATTGGACGGACTTTTGTAATTATATATTTGAAATGGATATATTATTTTGCCA
Organism: Platerodrilus igneus; assembly: GCA_036346225.1. NCBI lineage: Eukaryota > Metazoa > Arthropoda > Insecta > Coleoptera > Lycidae > Platerodrilus > Platerodrilus igneus. The sequence continues at coordinate 143,074 of JARFIW010000705.1, forward strand.
ATCAGAGGCTGTCCACATGAGCATCAGGGATGTTCCCCAAAATCAAGATTTACAAAGTCCAGTCGAGACTCAGATGGTGGAAACGCAAGTGACAATGTCACGTCTCAATTCGATTGAATCAGTAGCGTTGGAAGTGCCAATTCTAGCAATAATGTAAGGTTACCAAAAATTGAATTGGCACGTTTTGCAGGTGAGCTTAACGAGTGGCTTTCCTATATTTGATCTCATCTCTTTCAAAAGAGCCTTTCTCTATTATCAAGCACTTGCCTTTGACTTCTGATAATTATTTCATAGCATATAATACGCTTTTGTCTAGATATCAGAATGAGCGGTGTCCTAGCTACCATGTATTGGCAATCAATTTTTAACGCACCAAAATGCAACAATGATTCAATTCAATCATTACAAAATTTATTAAACACTTTCAATGAAAACTTAACTGCACTTTCGCAGTACCAGAACATAGATCTTTGGGAATTCCCACGTTTTAATTGGTTGATGCAAAGAATAGACAATTCTACTCGCAAGACTTTTAAAATAAAATTCGCAAATGTGGAATTTCCTATTTTTGAAGATTTGAAACAATTTTTAATAGACAGATGTCGTGCATCAGAAAATAATTCGTTGGCTAGTGTTTCCAAGACTAATAATATCGCAAACCAACCTTCATATAGGCCAAATATTAAGGATCGTCCTCGAGTATTTTTAGCTTCTACTGAAAGTGAAGCACCAAAACCAAGATGTGCCCATTGCAAGGCCACAACACATTCACTTTATAAATGTGTCTTTTTTGCAATTGCCAGCGACTGCATGCTTTAATGTTGTAAAATCAGCACGTTTATGCATCAATTGTCTTAGTTCGTCGCATTTGTTAAATTCATGCAAGTCGATGTCTACTTGTAGGCATTGTTCGTCTAAACATAATTCGTTATTACATTTTTCGAACGTTGCTCCCAGTGCACCTCCCGCAGAGAATGCTACAAGGCAACCCTCTTTGCAACCCGCACAAATTTCCGTGTCTTCGACTGGAGGCTTAAACAATTTGTATGCTAATCACACAGTTTTGATAGCTACTGTTGTTTTTGAGGTCAAAAATAAATGGAATAATTTCCAACTTGTAAGAGCAATTTGTGATTCTGCAAGTCAATCAAGCTTTATGACTAATCGTTGCCGCAAACGTTTAGGATTGCCTCTTCAGCAGGCTTCCGCACCTATTAGAGGTTTAGGTCAAGTTGCTGTAAGTTCTTCACATGGAACCATACAATATCAAATTCGCCCAGTGAAATCGTCAGATCTTCACTAACATTTTCCGCAATGGTTTTACTTAACATTTGTTCAGACTTACCAAGTTTCCCTCTGCCTACGCAGCAATCGTTTTCTAATTTGAAACTCGCAGATCCACAGTGGTTTTTGCCGGGTTCAATCGACGTATTATTAGGGGCAGATGTTTTCGCACTAATTGTAAAAGATGGTTTTATTCCTGACGATGGTGTTCATCCAGCACGTATAAATACTGTGTTTGGTTATGTTTTATTAGGCACAGTTTCCGCACCCGCACCAGTTTATTCATTTTTTGTATCAATAGAATCCTATCTCGATGATACATTAAAGAAATTCTGGAATTTGGAAGAAATTCCTTCGAAATTAAACATTTCTTCTGACGATCAACAAGCAGAGGATTTATTTGTTGACACGCATTTTCGTGAACCGTCAGGTCGCTTTGGTATTCGGCCACCTTTCAAGGATCCAAAGAATCTTCCCATCTTTGAGGGTTCTTTAGACATAGCCGATCGCAGATTATTATCTCTTGAACGCAGGTTGGCCAGTCAATCTGTTGTCCGCAACATGTATGTTGATTTTGTGAATGAGTATCTCAAGTCCAGACACATGTCAAAAATTTCGGATACATCGGATCCAAATTCATGTTTTATTCCGCATCATTGTGTTTTCAGAACAAATGGTGACACAAAAGGTACTCGTGTGGTCTTTGATGCATCAGAAAAGGCACAAAAGAATGTTTCCCTAAATGATTGCACACTTAGTGGAGCCAAACTTCAAGCAGACATTGTTGAAATTTAACTTATTTTTCGTACTTACATTTTTGTTTTCACATGTGACATCCGTCAGATGTTTAGACAGATTTTAGTTTGAGAACCGCACCGCAATTATCAATTAATTCGTTGGAGATTTACTCCCAAAGAATAGATAGGTACATATCGCCTCAATACGGTGACGCATGGGGTTAGTTCTAGCCCTTTCATTTCCATTCTTTGCCTTCTTCAATTGGCGAATGAAGGTAGACATGAATTTCCACTTGCTTCGCAAGCACTTCGATCAAATTTGTATGTCGATGACCTGGTCTGTGGTTGCCAAGATCTTTCAGCGGTCTTGGAATTACGCAATCAGCTCATTGCCTTGTTACAGTCAGCAAATGGGCAGCTAATAATAGCACAATTTTGGAAGACATTCCATCAGAACATATTTAGTCAAATCATTTGAGTTTTGATAATGATTCAATTGTCAAGATTCTAGGCCTCCAATGGCATTCTAATTTAGACATATTTTCTTTTGAAGTCACAACAATCGACTCCTCTTGTACAAAGCGAACCATTCTTTTAGAGGTGGCCCGTATATATGACCCTTGAGGCTTTTTAGCTCCTTTAGCATTTCTCGCCAAACATCTTATTCAGTATTTTTGGGCGTTAGGCTTAGATTGGGACTCTACACCTCCAAAAAATGTTTGCACACAATGGAAAAAATATAAAGATTCTCTGTCGCAATTGTCTAAAGTCAGCATACCTAGATGTTTGAGACCTACTTCATTTTCTCTTAGTCAACTTCACCCATTTTGCGATGCCTCGGAACTAGGCTATTCCGCCGTCGTTTATTTTAGATTTATAGATCACCAAGGAAGGGTGTCCATATCTTTTGTCATAGCCAAGTCCAAAGTCGCGCCGCTCAAACGCATCTCTATTCTCGTTTAGAGTTATGCGCCGCAATACTACTTTCAGATTTAGTAGATTTTCTTTCACAAATCTATCGACATTATTTACATATTGATGAAATCTTCGCATGGAGTGATTCCACAGCTGCTTTATCATGGATTTGTTCTTCACCAGACAGGTGGAAGACTTTTGTAGGCAATAGGGTGACTCATATCCAGGAAAGGTTTGTTGGCATCAAACTCGTTCAGCTGACAACCCAGCAGACCCAGCGTCCAGAGGTTTATTACCTCAAGAGCTTATCGTATGCTCCTTATGGTGGGTGGGGCCTTCATGGCCTTTTGCAGCATCTTTTGCTTCTTTGTCAACTGCTATCACTGAAGAAGAAAGAATTTTAACATTTGTTTCAGAAGTGTTACCGTTTCTCATCGACTCGCTTCTCAATCGATTTTCTTCACTTTGCAAAATTCAACGCATTTTAGCGTATTGCTTTCGTTTTAATAATAATCTTTATAAGACTCCCAAATTTTCCTGTGCTTTAGTGGATTATGATTATATCAAGTTTTACTATACATTGTCATAGATACGCAATCTTCCGCATTTAAAACTAAAATCGAACGCATCAAAAGGGAACTTCCATATTCTAAACAATTTCAAAAACTTTTTTGGATAAGTATGAAATACTTCGTGTTGGTGGTCGATTGTCCTATTCATCCCTGCCGTTTGAAACTAAACATCCCGCACTTCTCCCCAACAGGCATTGCTTATCGGAACTTTTGATTCTTCAAACTCATCATAATCATTTACATGCTGGAATTAATACTACAATGTATTTAATTGAACAAAAATTTTGAATTTTGTCCGCAAAGCGTTCGATTAGGTATTACTTATCAAAATGTAACGTGGATCTAGAACTCAAAAGGCCTACATATGTATTTTTGTTTGCCGTGCAGTCAAGACTCTTCACATTGAAGTAGCTTCCGACTTATTACGGAATCATTTATAGCCACCTTGCATCGTTTCCTTTCACGCCATGGTCGCTGTTCTCAGATCATCAGTGACAATGGCACTAACTTCGTCAGAGCCAACAAAGAGCTTATTTCGCATATGAAAAACGCCGTAGAGGGTGAAGCAATTGCTTGGAGTTTTCATCCCCCTTCCCCACCTCACTTTTTTGGACTGGTAGAGAGCGGTATCAAGTCTGTCAAAACTCATCTCCGTCACGTTATAGGCATGCAAATCCTTACATACGAGGAATTCAATACTGTTTGCATTCAGGTTGAGGCATTGCTCAATTCGCGTCCTCTATGTAGCATATCAACATATCCAAATGACCTCAGTGTTCTTTCACCTGGACATTTTTTAACGCTCGAATCATTGACTGCGCCTCCGCATGCAGCTTTGAACCATTTAAAACTTTCTAGATTGTCTAGGTGGCGGTTAATCCAGCACCTTCATCATGATTTTTGGAAGCGTTGCCTCAATGAATATCTCCATAATTTATGTCAATGTAGCAAATGGAACAAAACTCGTAATCTTGAATCGTCAAATATTGGCATCTTGATGCTCATAATGGAGGACAGTATTCTCCCGTTGCAGTGGAAACCGGGTAGAATTGTCGCCCTACACCCTGGTCATCATAACATTGCACGTGTTGCGACCATTCGCACCTCTTCAGGCCAATACAAAGGTCAATGGTAAAGCTTTGCACCTTGCCTACACAATAATCCATTAGTTTTAATTTTGTATATATGTATTGCTTGCGCACATTGCAATCTATATAAACTTAGTTTTCTTTCTCTCTTTTTGCATATACATATAGTTCATATTATCGTTTGGGAATTACCCATTTTTTAGTAATTTCGGTGGGTGGTATGTTTCGTCCCTAAACCCTTTACCCAAGTTATCTTCAAAAATAAGGAACCCCAGTGGTGTGTGTATAATAGTAACTCGTTGGCACGCATCATTTCATCATACAAGTGACTGTTCGTGTAGCCACCGTCAAGTTAACATGTGCATTTTCGAGTAGCAACAAAGTTTTCGCTTGGCAGCAGTGAATTCATCATAGAATCAGCAATCAGTAAGTGCACAGTCATTTACATACAACATTTGAATTATTAATTGCATCCGAAGTCATATTTGATGGTCCTTTATTATCAAACGTCCATCAGCAACCCTCGATAAGCTCCTTAATTAATCCGCATTCATAACAATCGTACTGTTCCAGAATTTGCTCCTTTGCATTTTTCTCTATACAACTACTTTCCCCTTCAACGCTTTTTAACATCTGCTCCACATGCCGTTTCAACATTATCCTATCACTTCAATCACCATCGCCTTTACCCATGAACTATCGTTTGCTCTATAATCTTTCACGTAACATTGCTCTCCTTCCTCAAACTGAACCTCTCGCTTCCCCTATAATATTCAATTTGATTTTCCCCTTGAACCTCACGCCATTTTTTTGTCATAAAATCTAATCGCGTTTTAATTTTTCTCCCAAACATAATTTGTGATGGACTCTCATCTGTAGTACAATGTGGTGTGTTGTGATAAGCAAACAACTATCTATTAATAAATGTATTCAATAATATGTTCATGTTATTTTTATCACTACATGCCTTCCTTAACCCATCTGTAAATGTTTTAACTTGATTTTCAACAGCCCCATATGTAGAGGGATGGTATGGTGCAGAAGTAATGTGCACGATACCATTCCTACTACAAAATTGATTAAAGTTATCAGACACTAGTTGTCGGCCGTTATCAGATATAATTTTGTTAGGTAATCCAAAACGTGCAAAACAATTCCTTAATTTCTCTAAGGTTTCATTTGTTGTTAAGTTTTTCATTTCGTAGATTTCATGCCATTTTGAATAAGAATCTATAATTAACAAAAACGACTTATTTTGAAATGGTCCCAGAAAATCAAGATGAATTCTATCAAACACACCTTTTGCTTCCTTAAATTTAATCAATGTAGACTTACCGGGGTTTTTAGCATTTGTTAAACAAGCCTTACAACTCTTACATAAAACTTCCAAGTTTTTATCTAAATTTGGCCACCAGACATATTGTCGAGCTACTGCATTCATCCTAACTATTCCACTATGTGTTGCGTGTAACTCTTTTAACATTCTTTCCCTAAGCTCCTTTGGTAATATTACTCTATATCCCCACATTAAAACTCCCTGATCAAGAAAGATTTCATTTTGCCTATAAAAATAAGGTTTTTAACTTTCTTCACATTACTTAGGCCATCTTTCTTTAGCAGACATTGCTACTTTACTGAGCACCAAGTCTCTTTTAATACCCCTTATTATTTCCTTCTTATTTATTGGTATATAGTCCTCTACCAAAAAATTAAAATCGTCTTCCCTTATGCTTATATAATTCGCCCGTCCGCTACTTCATTAATTTTACCTTGAATGTATTGAAAAGTGTAATCGAATTCACTTAAAAATAAAGCCCAACGCTGAAGCCTTCCAGCTGCCATAGGAGGAATTCCTTTATTTTCACCAAATAATGCCAACAATGGCTTGTGACCAGAACAAAGAATGAATCGATTGCCCATTAAATACTGGTAAAACTTTTTAACTGACCGATATATAGCCAATGTCTCTCTGTGTATTAAGAGTACTTACGCTCTGCCGAATTTAATATTCTTGATGCAAAACAAATTGGTCTTTCAGGACCACCTGCATATACATGCAGAAGAACTGCTCCGTTACCTATATTGGAAGCATCGCAAACAAATTTAATAGTCATTTCACTATTAAAATGTGCCAAATTTTGATCATTTTCCATTAAACTTTTAATATTTCTGAAAGCATTTTCACAGTCTTTACTCCATATAAATTTAACATGGTTCTTTAATAAATTGAAAAACAGCCTCTAAATTATCTAAATGCTCCTTCTCATTTCTATCTGTTACTACTGTCATCTAAAATATTTATAACACCATTAACTCCTTGCAGTGTTTTTTCAACCAAATGGCAATCTATTTAAAAGAAAAATACCTTTGTGTGTACTCCATGCAACTAACTTACGAGCATCGACCATTAATACTAATTGAATATAATCGTTCAAGAAATCTAATTTAGTAAAATCTTCGCCCCCTTGTAAAGCATCGAATAATTCTTCTACTCTAGGCAATGGGTGTTTTACATCCTCTAAATGCTTTTTAACTGTAATTTTATAATCTGCACAAATTCTTATTTGATTTTTACCCTTTAGTATAGGTACTAATGGTGTACCCCATGCATTATTATCGGTTAGCTCAATTACTCCATTCTTTTCTAATCTATGTAATTCCCTATCTAAAAGTTCCTTAAAAGCATATGGAACTGGTCTAGGGTTAATAAAAACTGGTTGAATTTCATCTGCTATTTTTAGGTCAACCTTTTCGTATTTAAATTTCCCCAGACCTGGAGCAAAAACTTGACACTATTTGCTAATTAATAAATTTATTTGTTTTACAATGACATTTGTACTCAACGAATTTATTGGAAAAGTGTTAACCTTTAACATTGAAATTAAGTCACGTCCCAATAATGGCCTACATCCGTGTCTAACTACCACTAAGCGACCTTCCGCCTGTATATTATTTAAAGCTATTTGAACTTTAATTTTACCGACTGGATTTATTACTGACCCATTATAGGTTTTTAACCTCACATTAGAATTCCTTAATTAATACTTATTTAAAAATAACTCCATATAAGTTTTTTTTTGGTATAACAAACATTGCCGATCCTGTATCTACTTCCATTTCCATTTGCTTATCATCAACGTCCACTGTAACTACTAACGGTGGAATATTGGTGTTATGATCCATATACAAAACTTCTTTAAAATCAAGCATTCCTCCTCTAACAAATGGTTAGTTTTACTAATTTGCGCCTTACAACCTACTGCTAAATGCCTTATTAATTTACAAATTTTACATTTATATTGTCTATACTTACATCTAGCAAAATCGTGATTCTGTTTACCACATGCATAACATTTATTACTATTGCTATTTTTTACCTGCAACTCATTACTCTTAATTTCCTTACTAGTAATAACTTGGTTAAATTTCTTGGCAGAACCTTTTGCATTTACCTCTCTAAATTCATTATTCAAGCATGCTGATTGTAGAGCTGCTTCCTTCCTTAGTGCTATTTCTACAATTTCTGTCAAAGGTATAGCACCATCTTCATCCATAACTAGCTTTAACTAAACCTTTTAGCATGCCACACACAAAATGGTCTTTGACATGTTCTTCTAGCTGTGCCCCAAATTTACATGTTGATGCTTTGTTTTTAATTTTTACATAATACTAACGAATACTTTTGCCTTGAACCTGTTTAAGCTCATAGAACTCCGTGCGTTCCCTGAAGATAAAAATGCGAGATGCAAATTGCTTTCGTAAAATATTACATAATTCCACATATGTAAATTCCTTTGGTAACCTCAGATCGCATAAATCTTTAAGTGTTTTATAAGTGTCACTACCAATCGTAGTGATTAACACTGCTACTTTTCTTGCCTCTGATATTAAATTTACACCGAAATACTGCTCCAATATCTCTGCATACGTATTCTAGTTTTCACCCTGAAAATTGGCTACAGCATCAATACTTGCACACATCATGGGTTGCTCCATTGTCCTGGGCTCTGCTTCCTTAGCGGTGCCCTTTTGGACCTTGCTTTCAACTTAACTTTACTTTCTTTTATACTAGTCGCCAATCGGTAATATTCTGACCCGCAAATAACAGGATGACCTCAGATGTGTAAGATTTATTTGGATATAAGCAGCAATAACCATGTGGTACAGTAACATTATAGAAGATACATACTATACCAGCAGGCATACAACTTATTGATTATTTGACAACTAACTGTACTCTTATATGTTAACTGGTTGTGTTTACAATACATCACAATAACCTCACTTAACAACACGTTAAAAACCTTTAAAAGGAGTTTAAGATTTATTGTAATAACTAACTCCTTTAAAAAATAAGTATTTATTTATTTTATTTATTTATTAATCTTTATTATCCAACAGATTTTTACATCCAATTATAGGACAATGCCAAAAAAATTAGAAATAAAGTAACAAACAAGATAGTAATCAATCAAATAAACAATCAAAACACGCTATAGCTAAATACACTAAAGAACTAAAGAAAAACGTAAGTAGATAAGGATATTCTATCAATACATAACTATCTACATGTGTCGCACTACTATACATCATACAAACTCAATAATGAGCTTAGAATAAGTAAAAGTAGTCTCTCATATTGCTTTTTAAGTCTAATAGTCTACAGTGATTAATGTCACAAAAACCTGCGATTACATTAAAGTTATTACACATTATGTGAACAGGAGACTTTAGTAATGTATTACTTTGCGCTGTGTTACAATAAAATGTTAAAGTGTTTCTGGTAGATAATTGCGGTATGTGAAAATTGATTAACGACAGTAGATGCATGGAATCAATTTTGTTATGCATTAACTTATGCAACAGTGTTAGACTAATCATTATTCTACCAGCTTCAAGGGATTCCATATCAAACATAGATAGCAATGAACTCTGATCAATACCAAGAGGTGGATAATAACCATTCATTTTAAAAAACATATACTTTCTTATAAACCGGTCGTTCGCTATACTATATTGCAGGCACTGAATATACTATTGCGCAATAGTTAAAGCCGCGTAATTCCTATAACGCGTACTACCACGTTTTAAGTATTGTCCAATAGCCAAAGTTTCATGCACATATAACGTAAAACGGTTACTCACTTGTATTTTTTAACATCTCAGGATCCTAGTTGTTTTTGTGAGTAGGCTACGCCATTGCTGAGTCAAATTTCCAATCTGTCCTAAACCACTTTTCCCCTCGTAGCGGACTGATAGGAACCCCAGGTAAAGGAACGACAGAAAGACACAGGAACCTACATCCTAAAAAGAGAAAAGACACTTACACAACACAGGTAGATGTTCTTGACTTCATGTCTCGTAGCTTAATGGCGTCCTTTCACACACTCAGCACCTGCACATCTTTTTGCACAAACGCAACTGTCCGGAATGACGGAAATTGACAAGTTCATTTAAAAATATCCGCGAGAATTTATTTACAAATTATAAGAATGTACATTACCAAAATTTGGAATGTAACAACTTCAGATATCTTCTCTGTATTTTTCTAGATCGTCCTTTTGATATTGGTATATAAGATACCATATAATCGCACCATACTCTAACTTGCTTCTAACATACGCATTGAACAAACTCTTGAATGCTAGTATATTGGTAAAAGATCTACAGTTGTGTATTAAAAAGCCAACATTCTGATTGCTGCTGTAGAGGTTGCAGATATGTGGTTTATAAAATTAAGTTGAGAATCAAATGTAATGCCTAGATCCGTCACTGCATTGCATCGACTTAGCTGTACAATGTTGCACGTATAATGGTAAATAACAAGTTGAATCTTTCTAGTGAAGGTAACAACTTTGCATTTATTTATGTTAAGATGAAGGCTGTTTGCAACACACCACTGTTGTACTGACATTATTTGCCATTGGAGAAAGTCACAACCTTGAGGTGTGCTTATTCTGGCAAATATTTTCAAATCGTCCGCAAAAGCAGCTTTTCGCAGTTTACAGCGTTAGGTAAGTCATTGATGATTAACAAAAATAGTAGCAGACCCAAATTGGATTCTTGAAGAACGTCCGACGGTGCCAAAAAGTTTTCTGAGCTGTAGTTCCTATACATGACATACTGCATACGGTTTTGTAGATATGATTGAAACAATAATAAAAGTGTTTTGCTAAAGCCAAATGTGCTTAATTTTGTAATAATGATGGAATGGTCTATCTGATGAAATGCCTTTGCAAAATCAGTAAATATTACATCAACTTGACCTTGGGCATCTAGCGATTCTGACAAAAACTAGATAAAAAGCATAAGGTTAGTTGTAGTAGAGCGGCTCATCATAAATCCATGTTGAAATGTAGAAATATAGCTTCTAACTTTAGTATATATTTGATTATATAATAGTATTTCGAATACTTTAGAGAAGTTACACAGTATACTTATTGGTCTACAATTGTTGATTTTCGATGGATTGCCGGATTTTAGAACAGGACAAATTCTGGCAGTTTTCCATACATCAGGAAAAATTGTAGTTCTCAGAGAGAGATTGAATATAATGCTCAGCAGATAAGAAAATACTGTGCAACATTCTTTAACTAAAAAACTAGGCATACTATCAGGACCAGAAGTCATTTTGTTTTTCAATTTAATGATGGTTGATTCAACTTGCCTGATTGTAAACTGCTCAACATTTATGATAGGCATGTTATTAAAAGTAGTTATACCTGTACCAACGTTGGAGGTCGAGTACACACTGCTAAAGTATTTACTAAACGTGTTCACAATAGCTTCAGAGGAATCATATGTTTGGTTGTCGAAATACAATTTTCCAGGTATGCAGATTCCACCTCGCTTTTCCTGAATGTATGACCACAGTTGTCTAGGATCAGTAGTAAATGATTGCTGAATATTAACGATATTTTTTATAGCATGTATTCATTTGCGATTTAGCTATGGACCTTAGTTTTAGAAATTCTTCACGCTGATCAGACCGTTTAGCTATTTTATATTTTTTATAGTACAGGCTTTTCAGTCAAATGTATTTGATAAGCTCCTGCAAATACCATCTGTGATATTTGTGCTTTTTACAACTAAATAGTGGTATAGTAGAATTTATTTAAGAAGAGCATCTACGTTATCATGCACACACGACTAAAACTGTGTAAGATTAGTTCATTGTTTATAAATAGGTGTGTTCGTTCAGTATATCAGTGGCGTAGATAATTTGCTATTAAATGTCAATAGATATTTGTGACTTTGGTGATCTATATTTATTTCTTACGCTTTCGTAGTTTTCTTTCTGTTTCTTTGTGTTTTATGCCTTGATTATTCGTGTATTCGTTATGTAAATTTAAACCACCAACAAAATAAAACTTGATTTTAGAATATTTACTCTATTTACTCTTTGATAAAAATTATTAAATCCGCTACGCCACTGACTTTCAAGGTGTGCGCATATGTCAAATGACGTACAGGCTCTTAAATAAATTCTACTCTACGTAAACATCAAAAAGCGTATAGACATAATCGTAAAAATATTTACAAACTACATTCACATCCGATGATTCTAACAGAAATGACCAATCAGTATTAGCAAGGGTATTATTCAAACCAATGAAGTCGGTTTTTTAAAAATTGTATGCCTTTTTACCACGATTAATGGGAAATGTATTACTTACAACATTAGGAAAATCTATATTTGTCTTCAACACTGGATGATAAAAGTCTCCCTTTACAAAAGGTAGTGCATCGCGTCTAATCATATAAATCATAATCTAATCATATAAATATCATAAGAGAAAACTGTACTACACTGTTAAAAATGGATATTATAAATGATAAATGCATCCAATGCAATTTAATAGTTAATAGTGTAGAAGAAAGCTACAATTGTGATATTTGTCATAGATTAGTACATAAAAAATGCTTTACTCTAACAGCATCTGAGATCAAATGCATGCCATTGCAAAAGAGAGTGTTAAAGTTAGTTTGTCACACATGTGATGACTTTATCAAAACCCTGCCAAGGCTAATCAGTCTAATCACTGAAATGAAAAATGACATTACACTGCTCAAACAGAACATATTGAAAAACTTGTCGCCAGTAGAAACACCCAGTTATGCCAATATAGCTAAGAATAAATCTGAACCTGTGCTGATAGTTAAGCCAGTACAAGTGCAAGAAAGTAAAAAGACAAAGTCAGATATAAAAAATTCAGTTGATCCTGTTAGTATAGGGATTAATGTTTCTAAAATTAAGCAAGTCTCAAAAGGTGGTGTACTCATTGAAGTCGACAACAAAAGCAAACAAAGACTGTTGAAAGACAATATAACTGACAAGCTTGGTGATAAATACAAGGTTGTTATCCCCGTTCTTATGAAACCTAGAGTAAGAGTATCATATGTGGAAAATGAAGACATAATAGATAATGAAACTACTATCGCAAAGATTTTAAAGCAAAATAATATAGACAACACATTACAGGATTTTCATTTGAAGGTCATAACAGTGTTAAAAAGCAAATTTGCTAATAGGTCAACTATTGTATTGGAAGCCGATCCTCTGACACATAGCATACTAATAAACCTTGGAAAAATAGCAATCGGGTGGTCAAAGGGATACGTGTCCAACCATCTGAATATTGCCCAATGTTTCAAGTGTATGGGATTTTACCATCATGCAAAAAACTGTAAAGAAGTAATTTGTTGCTCTAAGTGCTCAGGGAACCATGATTATAAGTCGTGTGAAACTAATACTATGACATGTGTTAATTGTGTCAAAGCTAATAAAACCTACAATTACATCTCAAAACTGACCATAGTGCAACAGACCATCCTTTTTATATAAAACTGTTAGAGAGACTAAATTCCAAAATTGACTATGGATCTAAATAGCAACCACAGAAGTCTTCCCGTGAAATCAAAATCTGCCACTATAATATTAGATCACTCATAACCTATTTTGATGAATTTTGTACTTTTGTTCAAGGTAAAAATTTTGTACTTATTTCACTTTCTGAAACATGGCTCTCAGTAGACTTTCCCTCTACATTAATTACAATTCCTGGTTATACTCTATTCAGAAAAGACAGGCCCACTAGAGGAGGAGGTGTTTGCTGCTATGTGCATAATAAAGTAAATTGCAAAATTATAGAAGCTGAGTTTACACAAATGGGAATTGTAGAACAGTTATGGTTAAAACTCACAATTAAGAAAATAACATATGCTGTAGGCGTTATTTACAAACCACCCCTTAGTCCCTTATCTTCACTTCAAGACTTAGAACGTGCCCTGTCAATATTATACCTAAAATATGATAGTATATTACTGATGGGGGACTTGAATATTAATCTCCTGAAAGAAAACTACAATTCTCAATACTTAAAAACAATATTCTCAACATTTAAGCTGACACAACATGTCTATAAGCCAACGAGAATCACTGACACTACTGCTTCACTTCTTGACCTTATTTGTGCTGGTGAAACCCTACAATGTGTAAATATTGGCTATTATGACTTGGGTCATATCTCTGATCATTTAATGGTGTATTGCAGTTTGTGTATTCCTCTTGATAAACAACAACTTGAGTTAAAACAATCCGTAGTTTTAGATACTTCAATCAACAGAAGTTTGCCAATGATGCAATTAACATTGACTGGCTACATTGCTGTACCTATCGACAATTGATGAGAAATTATCTTATTTTAATCATGCTGTTACTTCACTTTTGACATACATGCCCCTATTCATATATTAAAGAATAAAAGCAAAAACCAGGATGGCTAACTGAAACTTTAGCAGAAATGATTAAGTTAAGGAACAAAGCTCTTGAAAAGTTTATTAGAACAAAACAAACAACAAGTTACAACTATTATAAAGAATTACGAAACTACATTACACAAGCTGTTAGGAATGAAAACAGGCATTCTACAGATATCAAGTTCTAGCAAATATAAAAACCCTAAAAACTATGGAATTTTTTGAGCAATATAATATACACACCAAACCTAAAAATATGTTAATTTAGCAAGTAACGATCCGAATTACATTAATCAATATTTTATAGATAGTGTTCCAATATCCACAGTATCTGAAGAAATAGTAAACTATTTTTCCAATAACAAATATCCTTTGGCAACTGAAGATCTGATGTTTCACACCGTACATTCTAGTGAAGTAATCAGGGCTATTACAAGACAGAAATCAAACACTACAGGTGTGGATGGGATCAACTTACATATGATAAAACTTATTCTTCCTTATTGTGCTGATGCTCTGACTCACCTTATTAATGTCATTCTAGAAAGTTCTACTATGCCCAGTATATGGAAAAAGTCCATAATTACACCTTTACCTAAGGTAACCACTGCTACCACCTATAAGGAACTCAGGCCGATAAGTATTTTACCAGCATTATCGAAAGTGTTAGAGTATATTGTGTATTGTCAAATTTTACAACAAGTTGATGCAAACAATATTTTTCCTAAAACCCAGTCTGGGTTTCGTGCAAAACACAGCACTGCAACTACTTTGTGCAAAGTTACAAATGACATTATCAAAAACATGGATGAATCAAAAGTAACTGTAGCTGTATATCTGGACTATAGCAAAGCATTCGATTTAATAAACCATAAATTACTTAATGCTAAACTAATGTACTACGGTTGGAGCCTGCCTGCTTTGCAATTGATGCAAAACTACTTATCATTACGACTACAGAAAGTGAAATTTAATGGCAATACATCCAATGAATTGTATGTAACTCAAGGTGTCCCCCAGGGAAGTATACTAGGGCCTCTGCTTTTCGCAATTTTTACTGCAGATCTTCCCTCGATTGTAACCGAAAATTGTGGCATCCATATGTATGCTGATGACACACAGTTATATGTGTCAGGTAATCCTTACAGTGCTAATTGGATTGTTAATGAGCTTAACATTAATTTAAATGCAGTGCATCAATAGTCATTATCCAATGGACTACTCCTAAATCCTGGGAAAACTGTTTGCCAGTGCATAGGATCTTCCTACAATAGTACAATATTCAAGCAATTAAAAAGTGAAAATATTGTTCTCGACAATTGTGTATTAGATTTTAGTCAGAAAACAAAAAATTTAGGTATAATTTATGACACAAATTTAAATTTTGAAAGCCATGTAAAGAAAATTTGCAGCGTAGGATACTTCAAACTCAAGTCGCTCTACAGATATAAAATGTCACTTCTGCCACAAACAAAGTGGAAATTATGTCAATGTCTTATACTAAGTCATATTTACTACTGCAACACAGTATACTTTAGTTATCTTTCAGAACACTATAAAAATAAGTTACAAATCTTACAGAACAGTTGTTTAAGATTTTCATATAATGTGCCATATAGGAACATGTGACCCTGTATATAATAATTTGGGCATTCTTAAGCTAAAATTTCAATGTGAGTTGTTTTTTGCCATTTTTTTATTCAATATTTATAAGAGTAAACAGCCTAGTTATTTATATAATATTTTAAATGTACGATGCTCTAATCACAACCTTAATCTTCGCAGCAACAGTACATTAACAATTCCAATCCATAAAACAACTAAGTTCAAGTGTTCATTTGAATATCATGCTGCAACAATATTTAATAAATATTTTGATTTATATTTAAGAGCAAGTTCAGTTCAAACCTTCAAAAAGGCATTGTTAATTAGAATTATTGAAAGGCAGAACCACATATAATTGGTGTACAGAGGTACTCTGTGAAAATCAGCTTTGCTGACATTGTACCATTTAAATAATTATTATGTTTATAATTTATTATTTAATAAACTTTTCTATTCTATTCTATTCTAATTACACACTTGGTATATGAAAATACAAGATCAAGTGTTCGACCTTGTACATTTGTAATGGAGTTAAATTTTTTCATATTTATAGTTCAGTGAAGCCTCGCATTGGCCTACTTTTGCAATCGTCAACATCTGGGTTATTCAAATTTGGTATATTAAAGTCGTCCACAATTATGACGTTTTTCTTATAACAACATTGTAGTTGCTCGAAAAGGTCAACAAGTACCTGATAATCTGCAATCGTTGTGTTACGAGGTACGTAAATAACAAATATGTACAACGAATTTGAGTTCAAATTACACTTACATCCAACGATATCAATATTGGGTAGCACAGACGTAAAATGAGATAAATCCAGAATTTCAGCCAATATGTGATTCCTTACCGCTAACAAAGCACCGCCACCCCACACTTTGTTTATAACATCATACTGACGATCACACCTAAAAACGTTAAACGAGTTTGGAAGAATCTCACAGCTGAAGATATCAGGTGTGAGTGCAGTTTCAACTAAACATACTATATCAAATTCACATCCTCACACTGATGTAAAACACTGTTGAGTTTTTATGCGCAGACCTCTAACGTTTTGATAGTTGATTCGCCCTTATCAATTCTGCTTCTGAGTTAAGATCTAAGTTTAACCATAAATTCTCGCTGCCTCGGAGTCTCATCTAGTTTAATATTAATTAAAGCTTTCACCTGTTTCAAAAGAGCTTTGCTTTTGACAATTCGAAGCGCATCAACAGAGGTTGTTAATGTTACTTTGATCGGACGCGGTTTTTGAGTTGCATCGACCTTGCCCAGCCGAAGCACACTTATATCGCTAACAACAATGTTGGGAATAACTTTAAGAAGTTGTTTAACGTTATCTAGATCATTTGAGGATTGCCTTTCCGGATTTTCTAGTATGTTAAAAATAATTATGTTGTTTGCCCGATGCTGCCGCTCCATAACTTCGTTAATTACTTCCTCAGAGCTTAGAACAAAATATTGCTGCTTGGATACAGATAGGTTTTTTACTTCATTAATTTCATTTTTAAGCTCACTTATCAGCTGCTTCAGCACATCTACTTTAGATTTTTCAGAGATACATTTATTG
This sequence comes from Platerodrilus igneus, assembly GCA_036346225.1. Lineage (NCBI taxonomy): Eukaryota > Metazoa > Arthropoda > Insecta > Coleoptera > Lycidae > Platerodrilus > Platerodrilus igneus. The sequence goes on from JARFIW010000705.1 coordinate 160,601, forward strand.
TAGTGATATACCACGCACCTGTCTTTGCTGGAAATACATTGCACTTTGGACCTTGATAAACCGGAACACGTTGAATGCAATGGATTTTTACATTTATCGCAAATAATTTCTTTCTCTGGATTAAGGTCGTGGATACATATTGAACACTTGTTAATTATCGGCATAATTGCAGAGATAGTGATTGAATGAACTAATATTTATAGAAATAGTTCCTGACCTCACAAAAGCACGTCCGTGTATAACACATGTCCACATGTTCCATAACCTCACTCACAAATATTGAATTTTTATTATTTGGAAATAGTTTAGCCTATACTATTAAATACTTACCTGCAGTTGGAAAAGGATTTTAGTTAAATGGCAGCATCTTTAAGTGTAATTATGTTTGTTGTACATGTATCTTCCTATACAAACAAATGAAACTACTTATGTATATATAACCTTATATAATACAATCAGATGAGATTTAACAATACCAAAAAGTACAATGATAAAAAAGCACACGCACACACACACATATATATATATATATATATATATATATATATATATATATATATATATATATGTATATTAAGATTCATTTAACAGGCAATTTCATATACACTTAAAAATGGATCACCTTTGCGCAAAATTTTCTCCCCCATAAATTGATATTCATTATCAAAGCAATACATATCAAATACTCAAAGTATTATATTCTTAAAACAAGTGTTAAAATAAGGGCTGCTTGTTTTCATTCTACTTTTGTAAAACATACTGGTAATATGTAACTAAAATCAATACATCTTGTTATTTATAAAATAAACTTAAAATTAAACATCACAGGTTTTGCATACACTTGCAAACTCTGATATAGTCTCTAAAATAAATCATATTCATTAAAATACAAGTGTATGCTAAATAACATATATTTGTTTTTTAAACTAAATTTATGTAAGAAAAATAAGATTCATAAATAGTATTTCTCTCAAAATTCATCACAGTAAACTAAAGACTAATATATGTTACAAAAGTAAAATATCAGTGCAATATCCAATATGTATGCAGCAGGTATTAAACAAGTCTACCCAAAATCAATAAATAAAAATTCAACATTTAAAATTCAAGTTTTGTTGATATAGTTACAATTTCAAAACTATAAACAAAACATATTTTTATACCAAAACCCTGTTTGTATACAAATACATACAAATAGCTTATATATGTATACATATATGTATATGTATATGCATGTATGTATGTATGTATGTATGTATGTATGTATGTATGTATGTATGTATGTATGTATGTATGTATGTATGTATGTATGTATATATATATATATATATATGTATGTATGTATGGTATGTATGTATATGTATAATACATACACACACACATATGCGTGCACTCACACATATACACACACACCACATGCACACACACACACACACACACACACACACACACACACACACACACACACAGAAGCCATAATATCAACACAAACCAATGAACAATAGAAACTATACCCAGGAGTCCCTATTAGTTCCAACTTGCTGTCCTTCAACGTTATTTGCATTTCCAAGACTAGGCTGACGATTGCGTTTTTTCTCCATATCAACTTGAGCATATAGAGGCTCCAGCTACAACAGAAATTAAGTAAGTATAGGCCTGAAAACAATACTGGGCAGGGCCTCTCGTTTGCTGCCAAGCAGTAAGTGTACAGTAAACCAAAGGCCCTGAGCAGTTGTAATACTAATCTTACCTTGGTCAAGAATACAGCAACTGTAGCTGTCAGGGCCTTCTGCTAACTGCCCACCCACCACAACACAGCTCATATAGCATCAAGTGCATTAATTTTACTACAACTAATACTGATAGATGTTTTAAACAGCACTTACATAAAGCTAATTCAATATAAAGAAGACCGATTAGTTGTTTTCAATAAAACTATAAAAATATAAAACAGTCAAGGATAGATACCTATTATATACAGAAATGCAAACTCAACTATAACTACAATAAAATTAAATCTAGATCACAGTTAGGCATTAATACAACACAAGTTTTCTACATGATGTGGCAGTGAAGATTGTTTAATGTAGTTGGTATACATTATCAAAATAAATAATTAAAAAGTAATTCAGGGTTTTTTTAAAAAATATTTTTTCTAAAACTGCAAAATTAAAAATTCAACCACAGTTATATAAATATGAAGTTTAAAAAGTTGTCTTGACCGTGTAATAGCATCAAAGAATACGCTATACAACATCACATACATTTTAAACTTGGTGTAAGCAATAATTAAATTGAACATCTACACAACTAAGTTTATCACTTAATTATTTAAACAATATGTTAGTTGATACAAATCGTTATTTTGGTTCTGTTATAAAATGATCTCTTAGGTTAACATGATTTCCCCTATAGCCATAATAATTATTATGGATAAAAAAGGTTGTATTAAATGTAAAAAAAAGTGAAACATGAAAATGATGAACGCTATCAATCTGATATGTGCTATGAATATGTATATGCACCATGTAATGAGCTAACGGCATCAGAAACTAAATGTACAACTTTAAAAAATAGAACTTTGAATTTAGAATAAGATGCATGTACAAAAAAATATGAGAACATTACCTAAAATATTAGAAATGAAAACTGACATGAAAGAAACTAAAAGTGTTTTGTAAGTTATGAAGGAAGACTAAACAACAATTGTGAAACATATAATAAATATGCTTATGCTGATGCACTTAAATATAGAAAGAAGGAAGTTATCATTAAACCAGTGAGGAAGCAAAAGAATAATGAACAAAAGCAGATTTAAGTGAAAAGATTAACCCCAGTAAGCTAAAAATTTGTATTGATGGAGTTAGGAACATTAAAAATGGTGGTACAGTAATTAAATAGTTTTTAAAATAATACACGTTGACCATATTCTTTTCAAACTGTTTCTAATTTGGTAATAGTAATCACTTGCACAGATATTAAAACAAAAGCTATACCAAAGAAAATAGTAAATGAAGAATTTAATAGAAAATACAAGGTTGAAAAAATTATATTGAAAAGCCCTAAACTTATTATTCGAGGTGCAGAAGTAAAATATACGTGTAGTGAAGATTCACAAATACTAAATAGTCTAACTGAACAAAATGATTTCAAAGATCTTGACATAAACGTAGAAAAAATAACGGTGATAAGTAAACATGCAAACAAAAACAGAAAAACATAAGTGCAATATTATACATTTCTATTTATAATAAAATTACAACTAAAAAAAATTTGAACACGGATAGCATGTATGTGTGGTGGATGATTACTATAATGTAGTTCGATATTTTCAATGTTGTGGATTTAATCATTTTGTGCATAAATGTAAAAACAAGAAGCACATTTTAAATATGGAGAACATACAATGTTACAATGTGAATCACTTGAAACAAAATGCATTGATTGTGTTAAGAAAGTGAAGAAACTAAAAATAAACATTATGTTGAACATCTAGCATATGATTACAGCTGACCATGCTATCATACAATAATAGAGAACAGACAAAAAATTAATATTAAAAATATTTAGCAATAGCAGCAACATATAAATTAGTTTACTTAAATTGCCAGGGCTTCTTGAATACTACACCAAAATTAATATAGTGATATATGAATAAAATCTTAGTGTAATATGTGTAGTTGCAATTCATATCATTAATGATATTGCACCAAATGAACTATATATTAGTGGGTATAAAACTGTAAACAGTGTTTCAAATAATAAGCATAATAATTGAGTGTTAATATTTCTTAAGTACAATATTCCATTCACAACTAAACATAAATAACGACAATTATTTATAGATGACATCTATTAAAATAAAAATTAATACAAATAAATATATTATAACACCACTCCCCTGGCCATAAAAATATCATTGTTTTTAGACGTTTGGGAAAAAATGAAAGAAATATCCGAGTTTCAAGGTGAAATAATTTGGGTAAGGGATTTTAACATTGATTTACGCAAAAATACTTATTATTCTAATAAATGCCAAAATAGAATTTACCATAATAACAAGTAATAGTTCTACTTTAATAGACTATACAGTAACAAATAATAAACGTCTTAAGCATACCCTCCATTCAACTCTGCGAATAGCTGATCATTATTACTATACAACTGGGTAATAAGAATGTTATTACAAAAAAAAACCTATCCAAGTTAGGTCATTCAAACAGTATAATAAAATCAGTTTTCAAAATAGACTGAGACAATCAGACTGGAATGGTACTAATGTAGATAAAATAAATTATCTATGTATTATGTATGTATTAGACGTTATGTGTCCAGTAGCAGAAAAGTTGTATAAACCAGAAAAATATACAACCAAATGGCTGACAGATGAAATTAAAATACTTATGAAGGAAAGATATACAGTATGAGATTAATGTGTTTACACAGACTGCACAAGAATGGGGTTCCTATGAACCTTTAAGAAATACAGTCAATTATAAATTAAAAGCATCGTTTGGTCTTCAGTCCTGGAACTGGTTAGAACAGAAAAAAATAAATATTATCAATTGATAGTCCAGAGCCAAAAAAGTAAAGAGTTATGGACAAATCTTAAACTATTACTACCAAGTAAACCCAATAAAAGTACATTACAGTGAGTCAAATTTGGTGACAACATTGTTACACATAATAATGATATAGTAAACTTTAACAATTACTTTATAAAGTAAAACAATATTATTTAGACAATACACGCAAGTGTAGATTGTTCTCACATTTTAAACGAATAAATATGCAACAAAAGAAAGTGATAGCCTCCTTAAAAATACAAATAGTGTGTAAAATGGTATTCCATAATTTTCAAACGATGCATTTGAAGCTATTGGAAATAGAATGCTGGAAATTATTAATGCTCATTAGAATATGAAGTGTTCCCTAATAGATTGAAGGAATCTGTAATAGCTCATGTTGACAAGGTTGTTAGGGTAACTTTCTGAAATAGAGCGATTCTGCATTAAATTACAATGACCTTTATTGAAAATGCTAATCTAAATCTTTTATGTTATTCTCAAATAATAAGTTCAATATTCATATATTAAAACCATCTTGCACAAAAATTTTCCTCGATAACGTGAAATATACCCTATACCCATTTATCAATTCGTTACCTCCTAAACCCTTAAAATTCCTTGAAATATTTGCTGCTCAAACAATTTTAAATAATGTCTCTTCCTTGGAAATGTGCTCGTTATATTCAATAGTTATTCATTAAAAAGATTAAATACTCTAGTGGTCTGTTATTTGTTCGTGTTCCATGAAATTCTACTTCATTATATCAATCGCTCAACTTTTATGAGCAATAAAACTCGCCGCCCTAATTGAGCTATTTCGTGGTAGCATGGATCGATAATCATACAAACACCTATTATTTCTAAAACGCCAGGCCATAATAGTAGTTCTAGTTGTCTAAATCGCAGGGGCATTTTAAAATGTTGTTTGCTTTCGCATGCGAACAACGAAATTCAATGGAATTAATTATCGTATTTTGTTTTCTTAATTCTAGGAAGGTTTTGCCGTTGTATATATTTTCGATTGCCTTCTCAGAATATTCTACATCAATATCAGTGGGAATGGTTTTATATTTTCCTTCTGTATTTTCAAAGCTGTATTAATACAACTCCAACTTTGAAAAAGGTCTCTTCACTGATTCGACTGGGTTCTACTGCTGTTATGCAACATCCTCTGAGTGTTGTAAAGTCGCGTTTTTAAAATGCGTTAGTACTAGTGCAGTACAGTTAAGTTGTTCCAGCCCCACCTGCATTTTCTGAGATGGTACCACAAAGAAGATAGCTCAAGGTTCAATGTATTTTTCTGCTTGCTTTATTTTGGGCTGCTGTTTTGGCAGATAGATATTCTGTTGATTAATTCTACAATACATTGCAGACCGACGTTAATGCACGCTAAATATTCGACCAATTATGTATTAATTTTTTAAAAATTACTGTACAAAAATTTTAATACGTTTAGAGCGTTTTTCTACTGCTTGCTTTTTACTGTATAAATTAATGTGAACGTCAACAACGGACTGTTTAAAATTTTAATGTTACGAGATAAATTTCCTACAGCTTTTTACTTACTATATTATTATTTCGATATTTCTTGTACATATTTAGGGTTGGAACATATTGTATGCTTATATTTAGATAGTAAGATTTTATGCTTGATATTTTTTCATGTATACTGTATACTGTATTTTATGTAAATTAACGCTTTATGTACATCACGTTGTAACGAACCATTATGCAACTATGTATTTTCGACATTCGTAAATATTTTTTTGGCACTGTATGTTTTCCTTCATGTGTATAATATAAATTTCTTTGTTACTGAGGTTTCCAATTCTTTTCTTTCTGGGTTCCCCAACCCACTCTCTGATGTTTTTGAGCTGGCCCAAACTCTGATTCTTTTGGAATTCAATTCTACCATTCGGTTCCTGTATTTTGTTGCGGTATTCGATGTAAGCAATTTTCTACTACTTACTGTGCTGCGTTCTTTCTTATCCGCACAGAATACCATAACAAGGTAACAAATACTATTTTATGTTAAAAATTCCGTGGAATACACACTGTACCTGCATATGAGAAACTGATAGAAGTTGTAGTTTAAATCAATTGTTGAGCTTCTGTAACAAGAATGTGATTGTTAAAAATCAATCTGGGTTTCGTATTAGTCACCTGTAAAGCTACTGTGCTGAACATTTGTGATAAGTAGTTTAAAGAACTAGACAATGGAAAAGTTATTTTGGTAGTATTTCTGGATTTTTGCAGAGCTTTTGAAAGTGTGGATAGGTTATTATTACTACAAAAATGAGAGAAAATGGATATAAATGGCAATGTCTTTAAATGATTCTTCTTAGATAAATGATAGATGACAAAAACTGAAATTTAATCATGTATTGTCATCATGTATCAATATGAAATATGCAGATCAACAAACGATAGTTTTAGGAACATTGCTTTTCATATTATATATCAATGATATGGTTTATTTCCTCCATAACTGTGAAACTTCAATTTTTGCTGCTGACACTATGTTGTATTTCTCAGGAGATAATTTGCAATCTTTGGTTGCTATAATTAATAAAGGGTTAATTTTAGTTTATTTTTCCCGAAAAATACATCTAATGTATGTTTAGTTGAGATACATTAGTTCAAATTACAAAATTATAATGTCATTTTTGTAGCTTTAAATAACAGAATGTCAAATGTTAAACTAAATTTAGAGCAATACAACTATATACATAAACACATTTGCTCTCATACAATTATTAAATCTTGAGTTACGACTATGCAATGCATAGAAGCAAATTCTTACAAATATACAAAAGCAAAGCAAAAAAAGTGATACATATAAGATCATTGCCAATTTTTTAAAAAATTAGGTGATTTGTATCACGAGTTGATAAATCATATTAATAATTCATGCTATTACTCGATTAACTGTATACACATTACATGAATATATTATAATAGAGATTCTTACGTATAATTAGTTTATTTGTGGACGGTTATTTTACCTAAAATCTAATGCACTAGGATTGTGGTTATGTCGATATATTCAATTGTCGAGAATATTGGCTAATTGAGGGCTTGAAATAGGCTTCAGAGAACATTGGGTTTACTACTAAACATTATTTGATCATAGAACGTTTTCCTGCAATGGCTAAGTTTACTGATTTCATTCCATACTCTGTAGTGACATAGTAAGTGTAATTCAACACATACTTGGTAAGAACAGTAAAATAATGCTATTGAGTCGCATGCTTCAATCCATAAATATTTTAGCGTAATAAATAGCGTTACACTATGTTCAAAGACAACAAACATAGAAACAAGGATAAGAGTGCTGAAAACATACGTGTAGAGCACAGCACTGTATGACTGAAACGTGGACAGTAGGAGAAGAGGACCGTATAAAGGTAGAAGCCTTTGAAATGTGGTACTACAGACGTATGATGAAGATACCATGGACAGACAAAGTTAAGAACAAAGAGGTTCTCAAAATGGTAGGGAACGAAAGAAATATGTGGAAAACAGTAAAAAATAGGAGAGAGAATGATAGAACACATACTAAGGCATGAGGGAATAGTGCTTAATATATTAGAAGCAGAGAAAAGAAAAACGAGAGGTAGAAGTAGATGTACACTGGATTATTATACACAGTTGGTGAAAGATGTAGGCTGTGGGAATTTGTAGGTTGGCTCAGAATTGAAAACAATGGAAACACGTGTCCAACCAGTTCTAGAACTGAAAACTAAATGATGAATTGAGATTGATGCATATAATGTTTAATAAAATGACTGTGCTGCATATTCTATTCCATTAATTTTTTTGCCTCGTTCCAGTATTGCAACGAAGAAGTAACTTCTCCTTACAGCACCTGTGTGTTGATATGTGGAGAATTTTTCTTTCAATATGAGACTAATTTTTACATCCTATATGGTTTTGTATGTTTGATTATTATATATAAAATCAGACTGTAATGAGCAAATTTGATATTTTGCACAAAACTTTAGACAAATAAGGGAATAGAGGTCTATAACAAATTTAGAGTTTTTAATTCTGGGCTAGCTATAGCATAGGTTCTCTAAATATTAAAATTATGATAAAATGCCAAAATATTTTACCTACTGCTTTTAGAGTGAGAGCTAATACAGGAACAGAATCTTAACATTGCAAAATTTGCAGATTTCATTTTACATTTACTTGGAAAACATAAATATATATATTATGTATATGTATATTATAATAATGTATATATTATAATGTAAGTTACATTACAGGAATTAAATACCGAGTTAAATTATACCTAAATTTTAATTATTAACAATAATACAACTTGTCTATAAATGCAAAAACTTAAATTAAATTTGTTACGGTCACTTTCTGACAAAGAACTAATCCGTATCCTTCTTCTTTCATTATTCATTTACGTAGATTCTGCCTCAATCCTCCAACAACACTGGTATATTTTACCTTTTTGCGATAAGTACACTTTACGTAATTGCATTTAAATCTATTTATTTCAAAACGAAAAGCTCTTCTACAATCGAATAGTCGGTATCTTGTTTTAGGTGTCCGCTGGCATGGTACCTATTCCTATAGAGCGTAATTAATGCTGATACTGTTCCAACCTAAAGATTCGTTGAAATAATGGATCGCACTTATTTGATAAAGCGTGTTTCCAATTTCTAATCACCTTTTGGTATGTTTGATAACGCCGGTATGGACATGAATCGGTGCTATTAAACGAATTAATATTCATTTTCTTTTCTGCATACGATCCAAATATAATTGTTGTTCCCATTCTGTATAAAATTTTTGTGCACACGCTGTGTGGTAAGTACTGACAGTTTTACGAAACATACTTTTCTTTTGTAAAGGGTCTAATCTTTGACTGTAATTATTATAGCTTCCTCCGGTGGACATGACAGTTCCCTGAATTACCGCTCCTTGTGATATGGAATGCTACACCAGTTATGTGGTCTCAGGTCCATCTGTCCCGCTCCGGCCCTAAGGAGGGTGTGATAGATCTAACACCATAGGCACACGGGTGAGTGTTTTATTCCCTGCTTGTGTTGCGACCCTGTTTACATAGACTTTGCTATTTGGGCTCATACATGCCTCGCATTAATTCGTATGTATAAAAATAATTATTTTTGGTGAGGGGACATGTGTTACTAATATTGTATTCTTCAATGATTTTCTTATTTCTGTGACAATTTTTATTTTATTTTATTTTTTTCATTTAATTTCAACTATCTTACAGACCAAACATTGGTCCAATTACACGATAGGAAAGAAGATCATACATCAACAAGATAATAAACATTACCTACAATCTGAGTTGAATATACAATTGGTTAAAACTACGATAGCAAACAAACAATAGTTAATTATTTATTTAAAATTACCTGCTTGAATTGCGACGGGCTTGTATGGAAGATGTCGATTGTATTTCACATATTATTATAGGTAGAGCATATTATATACAACGGTGAAAATTTCAGAACATTTGTTCGAGGTGTGGAGTTAAGAAATGTTCACGGATTGCGTGCAGATATACGTGGTACATTGAATGATAAACGCTCTAGAATTTTGGGATATTGGAAAGTATAGCTTATAATATGAAGAAATATTATGGCATGAAGGGACCGTCGAATTTCTAAAGTGGAATAATTGAAAGCTCCCAAAAGCAGCTGGTGAGAGTAACTAATGGGTGGGTAAAAGCCCGAGGTACGGTACACAACCAGTTTCAAAAATTTTCTTTGAATACGTTCTATTAAATTGATATATTTATCATACTGTGGGCACCAGATAACAGAGGCATATTCTAATTGGGATCTGATATATACGTTAAAAAGCATAAGTAGAGTGGCCGGCTCTCTAAACCAAGTTGAATTACAAATAATGAAACCAGTTATTTTACTAGTGGATTTCATCATGTGCAAAATGTGCTCTGTAAAAGTAAACCTGGTGTCATAATACACTTCAATATCCCTGATGAACTGTGGACGCTGTACAAGTGAATCATGTAGGATATAGTTATAATGAAGTGGTTGACTGATTCTTACAAATGACATTACATAACACTTCTTGGTATTTAATGGAATACTGTTAGCAGTGCACCATTCAACCAATATTAAAAGGTTTGCTTGCAGTCTCAAACAATCATCAAGGGATTTTATTTCATGGTATAATTTTAAGTCATCTGCATACAGAAGATAGTTGATATCTAAGGAACAACCAATGTCATCAATATAAATTATAAAAAACAGGGGTCCTAGAACAGACCCCTGGGGCACTCTGGAAGAAGCAAAAATTCTTTTAGACTTGTAGCCACAGTATTGAACGTATTGAGTACGATCTGTCAGATATGATTTTATGAGTAGTATTAGTTTTTAGATAAACCAATGTTGTCTACTTTGAGCAAAAGAGTGGAATGGCAGATACGAGCAAACGTCTTAGAAAAGTCAGTATATACAACATCAACTTGAGAAAAGTAGTCAAGAGATACCGCAATAAATTGGGTGATACAAAACAGGTTTGTGGTTGTAGACCTCCCCTTTATAAAGCCATGCTGATAAGTACTCAGTTGGTTATTTATTTGTTCCGATAAGTGTGAGTGGATGATGAACTCAAAATTTTTACAAAAATTGCAAATGATAGCAATTGGTCGAAGTTGTTAATTTGCTTTTATCTCCACTTTTGTATATGGGTGAGATTTGTGATAGTTTCCAACTAGTGGGAAACTCAGAGGTATGCAGAATTAGATTAAATAATGAAGTTAAAGAACTAAGTAGTATGTACGAATAATCTTTAATGAGAAAAGCAGGAATACAATCCGGACAAGGAGTCATATTAGACTTAATATGTTTTACTGTTCGAAGAACCTCATTTTCAGATACTCGCTCCACAAACAATGTAACATAGTTTTGTGTTGAACACTGTGCAGTCGAAGTGGTAGCATGTGGGGTGGATTTGTAACTTGTAGAAAATAAGTCGGCAAAAGCATCTGTAATATCTGTACCTGTTGAAAGTGAAACATTATTGTAATGCATCTGGGATGGAGCTGATGCAAAATTATTTCTATAAGACATGTGGGACCAGAATTTCTTAGGGTTGGTTTTTATACCTGCCTCAATGTTCTTTAAAAACGCACAATAAGAAGTGTTAATATCCAGCTTAATTTTTGTGCGTAAAACACTAAAGCGGCGATAAGTTTGTGAATCTCCAGTTTTGTTGTACATTTTCCATAACGAATATTTATGCTTAATGTTCTTAATAATGACTGGCGTGAACCAAGGTGAATAGTTATTCTTTTTCGGAGAGGTTTTTGGCACACAACTGTCTAAAGTATCATACAGTAGTGTATAGAAATGATCACAAGCTAAATTGATATCTGTGTAATTGCAGATACTATCCCACTGAATATGAGATAAATCAGCATATAACTTTTTAACATCTGCTTTCCTAAAGTTATATGTTTTTTGTAGCTGATGAAACCAAACATTGTGAGCCTTCAACTTCTATAACCGTTCTTATATTAATATTTGGTGGTGGATGGTGTGTATCCCCTGCCAGTATGCTGTGCTCAGATTTGCTGACATGCAAGGCATAGAACAAAACACAAGGTCTAGTAGCCTTTCATGTGCTTTGACAATAGTGTTATATTGTTGTAGAAGCCACAAAAGGTATTAAGATGTGCAATAGTAAGAGTGCAAGTTGACCCACCAAGGCTGGTAATAAATTCTGAAATGTTGAAGTCCGCAATAAATAAGTTTTCGGGCCCATAGTTACAGTCAAGTGAAACAAGTTCTTCAAATAACAGTTGGTAGTCGCCATTTGAGAGAGCAGGCGAAATATATATGACAAAGATGTTCAAAAACTTATTGTGTGTACATAACTTTATACCAACTATATCTACAGGCAAACTATCAATAAGGACACAGTCTATATATAATCTGGAGTCGCTAAGTTTAGTAGAGATAGCAAGTAGGACACCTCCACCTTGTTTCGTGTTGGTTAGAGCAAAATTACGGTCTGAACGATATACCTTAAATGAGTTGGGAAATAACTCATTGTTTTGCACACTATTGGTGAGCCATGTTTCAGTTAGCGCAAACATAAGGTATTCATCACTACTTTATATATCATGTGTTACTAATATTGTATTCTTCAATGATTTCCTTTTTGTGGCAATTTTATATATTTAGTTGTGCTTACGATGGTAATTTAGAACTGTTGTTTTTGAAGTTATAAATTTCTGTTAATTAAGATATTGTAGTAATAATTTTATGTATTTAATCTTTGTGCGTACGATGATGATTTGGAGCTGTTGTTTTTAGAGTAGTAATATTTTTGTTGTTACTTCAGATTAGTAGTGACCTAAAAACTGCAGCTTGCCATTTTAAACACGTGATTTTTTTGGTTTCTTTTTTTGATATATGTACATTGTATTTATTGATTTTGTGAAAAAGCTTTGTAATGAAAATCCCTGCAGGATATTTTGGAAAAATAATTAATGTTTTCTAGCAGGGTAGACTTCCATCTATTTTGTGACAAATGTTGCTAATTAGAAGTTCTTTTTAAATGGTGCTTTTATTATGAATTAGTATGTTTGTTTTTATTTCAGATATTTCCTTTTTTTGTTGTATTAGTACAACTCCGCCTACTCGCCAATTGAGTCCGGTCATTCTTGTATTGTCTGTCCAGCTACGTCGATGTACGTAGCAAATTAGAACGACATTTTGATTTATTCCAAATACGAAAAAAGTTCTAATACAAACAAAATTATTATTACTAATTATTGCTTGTTTACTATAAATACGCAAGGATAGCAAAGCTCTTGTAGCTATGAAATATTACAAGTACTTGTAACAATCAATGTATTTGTAATTTTAAAGTGTAATTATGTAAGGATTCCATGTTACAAGTATTTGTAATTTTCCATATCTACAAGAACGTTGTTATCCTTGCGTATTTATAGTAAACAAGCAATGATAAGTAATAATAATACTGTTTCTATTAAGACTTTTTTCGTATTTGGAATAAATTAAAATGTCGTTCTAATTTAATTTAAGCTTTTGCTTCTATAGACAAGTTGAATTAATGTTAATAATTAATATTTAGGTATACTTTAACTCAGTACTTAAATCCTGCAATATAACTTGCATTATAATATATACATTATTGGTAAAGAGTTTAAATATTCTGTCAAAATAAAGTAGGACACATGACAATTTGTTATCCATGAAGGCTAGATCTAGCCGAACCTGTTAGAACCGGTTGTAGCGATCTAAACTACAACGAATATACATCAACATATGTAAATACGAGATAAGAAATATATATAACCAAACCCTTAGAATTATGAAACGCATAGGATGGGTTGCCTAACCTCCCGCATTGAAATTATAGAAACGACATAAACCAATTTATAATTTATATTAAGTAAGTTGAAGAGATAAGCAAACCAGAAATTTTAATGGATCGAAATTCGCGATTGAAAATAAACTTCATGAAACACGTACATAAAGTCTTGTGATATTTAGAAAAGCAAACATTGTTGATAACAAAACACCACTTTTTTAATGTTATATCAAAATAAGACAGATTAAAGTATTTAAAATTATAACTGAATATTCTAATAGAATCATATACAGTGATGGATAAGCAACCACTTAAATTAAAAAGACAGTCAAAACGTGAAATTTAAATAAAGCAAGAACAGAAATATTCAAATGCGGAACTGCATGTAACACGCTTTATGCAAAAATTCATGTAATTGTTTATTATTCCATTCAACAGATGTTAATATTTGCAGTGATAAACTGAGATATCAAAAACATACCTCTTATTTATTAAGAAACATTTGGACAAATTAGTAATTTAAACAGTCAGATTTTATGTTTGGTAAATCAATTCGATTTTGCATTGTTGAGTGCATTAAACCAATCAAGATACTTTGTTGTGAGCTGAAATGATCAATATTAGTATAAGCCTAAAACTTCCATAAAATATAGAAGTTCCTGAATGATGTTCTTGTTTACAATCTAGATTATTGGTTATAAATACAAGAATAATTGTAAAACGGATGATTATTAATGTTCTGCTGACAAATAAAGCAATTTTAGAATAAAACAGAAATTAATAAAATAAAAATTAGTGCAAGTTTAAGTATTCATAATTGTTACAAAGTGTCTGCAGTTAGTTGATTTTCACCATCTGTAGAAAAAATTGTAAGGCCTGTATTTGTGAATTAGTTTAAATAATAGAGGATTATTTTAAAGCTTCAAGCTCTATTCTAGTTGGATTAAATTCAATCAACTTCAATTTCAATTCAATTCGGTTAAAGTCAATTTAATTTTCTGGTTAGCTTTCTCGTATTGGTGTTAATGAAAGTGGTATTCAAGTAAAAACAATATCAATGCTAAGCAAACTTGATGGTAATTCATATGTGGAGGAGACACTTACTAATAAAGCTTTAGTAGTTGGATTGTATATAATTTTGGGAGAGCTGATAAATCTGGAATTATTTCAAGGCATCTGTAAATAAAAGTTAAATAGCTTTTGAGATTTGTGATTATTATAAGAAACTTTTATAATGATTTTTAATCTGCAATTTGTGTAATGTTTTATAATTTGATAACTATATTATAAGAGGTAGTAGCTTTTGGGTTTAATCAATTATAAATCTCAAGATTTTCATTTAAGAATTTATTGCTTTTAGAACAAAGGACAATTCACATGTATTGGAGAGAAGAGGTATATTTTTTAAAGAGTAAAAACGGAGTTGTGAATATACTTGGACGCCATACGTATAAAATAAAACTATTTTTGGTGTAAGTTGATACGTTGATCTTTTATAATTTTTTAATTTGATTTAAAACTGTAAAAAATTCTCCAATATTTTATTATATTATTTATAAATTCTTTAAATAACTACTAGAATCCAAACTGAAAAGTAAGAATACAAATTGCAAAGTAAATCTCAATTTATACAAAAACTTAATATTAATTAGAACTGAAAACGACCATTAATTATTAGAACAATCATGAATTCCGACATGAAGCTCTATATTGAGAGTATTCCCCAATATAACGGAGATCAAGTGCTGCTGGTCAAATTTATTACCGCGGTTGAAATATTTTTAAAAACTTTTTATAAACTAGGAGACAACGAACGCAATGTTTTACTTTTACGCCTAATAATAAGTAAACTGACCGGACGGGCACTAACACTAATTGCCAGTCGTGACGACATTGAACAATAGGAAGACTTCAAACGCATCCTAATTGCATATTTTGGAGACCAACAAAACATTAAATGTCTAATCCGCGATTTAATAAACCTAAGAATGGAAAATAACCAATCACCCTATCAATTCGGCATGAAGTGTCAAGACCTACGAAGTTTAATTCTGACAAAACTAAAATTTGAAAAACCCAACCAAAATATCCGATTATTGAAGACAAAAATGTACGACAAAATGGCATTAGACACCTACATAAACGCACTACCTGAACAGTTATCAGACAAAATAAGATTACATCCCAAAATTTAGAAGAGGCAATGAATATGATTATAGAACAAGAAAACGCTATGTATTACCGAAACAGACTATATAACCCTAACTCAAATAAAAACTACTCACCGATAAAAACCATACAAGCCGCAAGACAAATATCCACACAACCAAAATTTACACCCTTTAATGCACAAATGAATCGACAGCGAATTAACAACCCAAATTTTAATAACACAAATTTCAACAATCAATTTAGACAATTCCCGAGACCAACATTCAACTCAAATTTTACAAAACCCACATTTCCACCAAGACTTAACCAACACATAAACCAGCCAAAGCACTCAGCGCAAACCCCGATGATTAATAACAGTAATAACCCCAACAATTACTATAAACCAACTCCTATGGACACTTCATCTGGTAACACCAAACAAAATACAAAAATATCACAAATCAAACCAAATTATAATCAAAAACAAAACTTCACTTCCAAAGAACTATTCCACCAAGAAGTGGAAGAATTTAATAATAATCATGACAGGAATAATTATACAAACTCCAGTAGAGACGATGAACCAAATCATTTAGAAAACTACGAACGTGACAACCCATGTGAAAATTATGAAGAGGACGACCAGGAAAATGCGTGATCAAATTTTCAGTTAGGCCGATTCAAATACGACCAAACGTAATTAATTTAAATAATATTAATCCACAAATATTGCCATACATAAAAATACCCCATGCAGAACTTCAATTACTAATCGACACCGGATCTTCAAAAACACTAATTAGCCCCCGAACAGTAAAACAAACATTATTTAGATTTTGTAGAAAGAGAACCCTTTAAAATTAAAAGTCCATAAAACAACATCACATCAATTCATAGCGAACATACCTTTACCAAAAACTTTCATCGTAAGAATAAAACATAAATTTTGCATTTTCGAATTTAACGACAAATACGATGGACTGATAGGCATGGATTTCTAAGAAAATTAGGAGCAAACATCGATATAAAAAACCGCTTACTAAGAACAACACAGGCAAATCCCCATTCAATTCCAAAACAGTAATATACAAACCGAGCAAAAATACACCATAGAACCCCGGACAGAGAAACAAAAAAATTTTTAGTAAATTCAAAAAACGACGTAGGCATTATAAACCACATGTCATTCCAACCCGGAGTAGAAAACCTACAGCATTAGTACAAATAAAGAACAATTACGCCACTACGACAATTCTAAACTCAAATGACTACCCCGTAGAACTATCTCCGACAACCCCAATTAACGTAGAAATGAACTTTAACGAAATGGAAATAAACAAAAACTTAAAAAACGATTACAACCCTATAGAAAACGACAGGATGTTAAGAGAAAATTTAATGAACATTCGTTTTAATAACGACATTAGTAACGAAGAGGAGAGCAATTAAAGACATGTTTAGAATACCGTGATAGTTTCCATTGCAAAAGAATATCTTTAACTTTTACTAACACAGTCAAACATAATATAGAATTAATGGATAACAAGCTAATTTTTACCAAAGCATACAGACTGCCTCAGGCAAGCCAAGAAGAAGCAGATAGACAGATAGCAGACCTATTAGAGCAGGATATAATCGAACACTCGAACTCACCATTAGGAATGGACTCGGGCTCGGGTTTTCGGGCCGGCCTGGCCCGAGCCCGGCCCGATTTCGGGCTCGAATCCGGGCCGGGCCGTTGACTACTTTATTCGGGCCGGGCCAAACAATTCGGGCCGGCCCGAAATTTCGGGCCGAAGAACGTGGAAGTGGTATTCCATCGTCGTTTCACTTCTATCTCACATTGAGTAAGTAAACGTTCTTAATTATATTTTCACAAAGTATCTTCATGAATCGATTAATAATCAGTTTTTCGTCTTGTTTAGTGTAAAGGAGGCGTGATATTATAACTCACTTCTTATCCCGAATATTTTTTTCTAGTCCTATTTAATGTTCCTCGTATTGTACTTTAGGCAACTTAAAAATGTCCAGGAACATCAAACTAGGTGATTTATTCATAATTCAAAGTTTGCACGATTAATATTATGTATATGTATATACTTCAAATTTCAATCATGCGGCAAACGTCGATATTATCAATCGCGTGTATAGTTTATGTCTACCGCATAAAACACTAGAGAGTTATTGCAACGTTTATTTTAACAATTTTTTAAGTTTTCCCTTATTTGACATTTACACATGGGCAATTAACACACCTTTAATGTTTGTACTTTATTAAAATGCAGGACACCTTTATTTAATTTAAATACAGGCAAGGAATGCTTTTATTTAAGGCGCCAGTTATGTAATCCCCCAATTGAATTTTACATAAAGAAATAGAATAAATTAGGAAATTATTAGAAATATTAAGAAATGTTAAGTGAAGCGCAACAAAGTAAATCAAGGACAATTTTATACAGTTTATTAACGTTCATGGGAACGGAAGCGCTACTTTGTAGCACAGATGATAGTGACACTGCAGATGTCAGATCACAGGCGGTCACCGACAGTCACGTACCAAGATTACTTAGAATTAAGATCGCAACAATGTATTTATGAATAGAGTAAAGAATAAGCAGACATGAGATCTGCAAGTTCCCACAGCCATGTGAGGGGGTAGGAATATTATAAAACGCCCGGGAGCCCCAGTCAACGACAGTTAATCCATCATTCAGCTTTAACATTGCAGTTCGTTAGATTACTCATTTTTGTACAATTAATTAATGTATTTCGATTAAAGTAATATTAATTCAAGTTTGTCAAAATTCCAAGTCAACTCTGTATAAATAAATAAAAATTGTTAAGAAGTTGGAAATGGTTTTTTAAAAAAGGCCGCTCCCAGCCACGAACCTTAACTCGCCTTAATTTTGACATACACCAAATGCCTAACGTACAAACTTACATTTAATTGTCTGCTTTCTGTATACATATTGTGAAATTAAATGGCTTCTGTAGTGTTGTTTCCGTAATTAAATTTAGAGATATAATGTCCAAGTTTATAACACGAAAAGGATATAAAACGTCAACGCTCTAAATACGAGGACGCTGTTTTGTAATGCATTTTCTAGAAGTAACGTGTAAAAATCATTTTGAAAACAGATATGCTATATGCTTAGGAAGAAGTAAAAAACAGTGTCTTGAAGTAAACTCGAAGAGTATTCCGTGAAAACACTTTGACAACACATACAAATGTTATCGAATTAGTGGGAAATGAAAGACTCAAATAATAAAAAAAGGTTCATCTTTGTGTGAATACAATTTTTTTGATCTTTTCCAATATAGTTAAACATGTATAATAGGTCACCTTATCACAAAAGAGATTAATACTTTATTCATTTTTAAAACATAACCTACAGATATAGAATACTGAACATATATGTCAAAATAAAGAATAAAGGAAAAAACACTTGCGATAACACTCCTTTAAATTGGATGCAAACTTTTAATAAAGGATACTTTATTTGAAGATTCTTTTAACAAAGTCTACTTGGAATGAGTTTGCAATAACTCTCTAATATCAAGTAGGCAATGTTAGTAAAATTCTTTGAAGTAGGAACGGGAAGATAAAGCGGACGCAAATTTGTAAGGTACATTAAGCCCACACTCAATTTACATACAAGTCCAATTGATGTCAACGCGTTCTTGCAACAAATTTCTATTTTCAATTTATTGTAGGATTTACTGTCGACCCTGTTTTCAAAAATTGCCTGTTGATTTACTCACTCCATAAAATCATAGGCCTGTTTTATATTTTTATATGTGCAAATTTTGCAGCCACATGTTGTCTTTAATAGCTTTTGTAGTTTAAATTTATAGTTTTATAGCTACAAGTTAAAAATGTGGTAAGGTTGTTTAAAAACATTGTGTATCTTCACTAAATTGGTAGTTTGCCGAAAAGCTGGATGTACCCATTCCTTATAATTCCTCGTACATTTTGTACGCAATATTTTTGGTGCAGATGCAAGGCCGTGTAGAAAACAGTTAGTTTTTATGGTAATTGTACTTCCTAGGAATTGTTTATTGTAGTTCCTTAGATTTTTAGAAATTTTGCTCAGGTCTCCCAGTCTCGGTACGTTGATGACATCTTTATACTCAAGACTGCCTTTACTTGGATTTAATAATAACACTTATTTCTAGTATAGTATATAGACTACTGAGTGTAACAAATATATAACAAATAAAATAATATTTACCTACTTCATATATGATAGTGTTGTTTGATATAATAACTATCACGTCAGACTTTGATAGCGACGATAGCGTGAAAGACCCTAATTATAATCCCAATAAAAGTGGTAATAGTGCTGCTGATAGTCAAACAAACCTATGTTTTGATATGACAACCGAGTCGACATCCCGCACCAAATTTAAACAATTTCTTGAGTTTGGTGTTATTTCAAATGATACAAAAACTGCGTCTTGTTTGGTGTGTAAAAAGAAAACCCATAGGGTGGAATCCAAAATTAAATATTCACGCACCGTCAATTTAAAACATCATTTAAAATCAGTTCATGAAAGTGAATATAAAGATTTATTTGCAAATGCTGACTAGACCGGACCCAGTAAGGACCCATTTTATAAGCAGAAGACTCTAAAGGAGATGTACCAGTTAAAGGTAAGCATAATTTTTACCGATTCTTATAATTACGAATTTAAAATTTCAAAATAAGGTGTTTGTGTATAGACGAACTGAAGACATAAATTACCTACAAAAATTAAGATGTCTTCAAATGGCATCTAAACTAAACTTTACATCGACATCAATAACGAGGAAAAAATCCATTATCATAATTAGTTTATTGGGGTTAATTACATATTTTATTCTTGGCAAATTAACCATATGCATATACTTTTTATTGCTTGAAAAATTTTTTTGGCATATATGTCAAGAATAATATATGGGCTCACACCTATTCAATGACACAAATTTAGACTAAAAGTAACAGCTGTTATAGCTTCTCAGAGGTGTCCAACCCTTCAGGTATTTCTTCCATATAACGTCACAGGGATTATGATGCAGGTGGTGGTACTATGTTTGTTCGTTGAATTTTCTCAATTGCATTTAAACGAAAGTGAAAGTTTGTAACATACTGTTTTAATACGCTCTAATTAGTTCTATGATTTCTAAAAATAGTTATTTTCTAGTTTAATTTTAGCATTCTAATTATTAGAATGAAGGTCTGGTAACATAAATGTCTGTAATTGTAATGGTTGCAAGACTACCCAAGTAGCGTCCTAGCGAAGTTTCCAGGAAGGTCTAATCCAAGAGTTAATCAATTTTTCTAAAGGCACTTTACTTCAAAGGCACTACACATGTCAGATTAGTTGCTATCTATGATTAGATGTCAATCATGTTTTAGGATCCTATTTATGTCAGGGTGGTCGGAAGCAATTTTTCAATTAGCGGAGTACTCAACTAAAATTAGTTCCGAGATCTACTTGTGTGGCTATCTTAGGGCAATTGGCAGTTTAATTATTCTTAAAGATTTACGACCGGCGTATCCTAAGCCGAGTATGAGAGCCAAGAAAGGGGTTATTTTCAATTAACTTAAAGGTATATAAGGATGCCAGCCGGTGGTAATCGGGGTTGTTTATTTCCAGACGCGTTGTAGTCTAAAGCTCGCGGACTTGCAAGATTGAGTAAGTGTTTTATTTCTCTGAATTCAAGTGCGTGCCGTTATGTTCAAAGTTAGTTTATTTCTCTGAGTAAGTAATTATTATATATGGTATTACTATGAACTCAAGGCTGTGTTATGCATCATAAGTCATTTATTTGTTTAAATACAATATCTGTCGACTTTCATAGCATACAACTTCGGGTTAAAGCCCCATTCCAGTAATTTAATCCCGTTAGGTTATTGTTAAAGACCGCATCTTTTGAAGGGTTTCTTATTTTATTGTGTTTCGACGTTGTCCGAGGCTTGTAATAACTAAGCCACGAATTCCGTTACTGTACTACTTGACCCGTGTGAAGGTCATTGATGACCCCGTGATTAAAGGAAGGTCGTTTCAGTATGCAAGTTAAGTAGACTGCGGTAGCGTTAATTAATTATATGTATTGGGGTGTTTGCACCCAGAACTGTTGTTAATATTCATAAAATAAGGACTTTAGAATTGTTTAGTTAAGTTGTGTTTGGCTAGCCGGAGACTTTATAAGATTTGCTCCTGTGAAGTGAAGTATTTTCTGTCCTGCAATCTTGGTTCATCGCCACGAACAAAGTGCGACGAGAGCTATTACCGCGATCGGCCCATGGGCCGTTTAATTCCCATGGTGGCGCCCTATTGTAAATAATGTTAATTACTGTATAATTTTGTATGCATATGTAATTAGGTTAAGTTAGTTAGTAGGCCGTTTAATAAAACAATTGGAATTTTGTCTTAGTGTGTTGTTGTTTAATGAACCTCCCCTTCTCACCGACTGCAGCAGCTTGCGAGGCAATGTCCCGAAACGTGAGGGTACTATAGTGTTAGAGGTCCTTCCCATTTATTATTTATTGTTAATTGGATACCCTCACGCGGTAGGTAAATATTTAAATTACAAGTTTACCTCACTAAAAGCCAAATAGGTACCTTACCTACACCAATTTGTACCCACACATTTGTTCATATCACTCACGCTACTCAACTGTCAGAAAGAGATTTACTACTTATTCTAATTTACTTGCTTGAGCAGTTTCCAGTTTGTTTTAGAGAACTCTTATCAAAAAAACTAAAAACTTTTATATTAATTTTGATTAAATTTTGTTAGGGTTTTTCCCTGTCAATTCTCAAATAAAATATCAGATCTCTCGAAATTATATCTTAAAATTCTTCGAAACTTTTTGCAGAATTATACAAGATGATTAAGATGAATTTAAAAACCATTAAATCTAAAACCTAAAAACTCCCACTTAAAACTGATTCAAAATGCGAATTTATAGAGATTCATCATCGATAGCAACAATGCTTTAAATATATCTGCTATATAGCCGTTGGTTTATATTAGATTAAATAAACATCATTAGAGTTACGGTTTTTATGTTGGCGGCTACTAAAATTCTTGCGAAATAGTTACTTGTTGAACACAACTGAAAAAATATCTTCTCATTCACTGAATGAAAGTCGGACCGGCCCGAAATTTCGGACCGGGCCGTCAATTTTCGTTTCAAGTCGGGCCTCAGGCCGGGCCGGTCACTTATCTGCATCGGGTCGGGCTGGGCTTTTAATAAGCCTGGCCCAGCCCGACCCGAGTCCATCCCTACTCACCATGGAGCAGCCCTGTATTAATAGTACCAAAGAAATTAGATGCCTCAGGGAAGCAAAAATATCGAATGGTTATAGACTATAGAAAGCTAAATGAAAAACCGGTAGACAACAAATATCCACTACCCAATATAACCAAGATTTTAGACAAATTGGGAAAGTGTCAATATTTTTCAACATTAGACTTTGCCTCAGGATATCACCAAGTAGAGATGGACAAGAAGGACACAACGAAAACCGCATTTAACATACCTAGAGGGCACTACGAATACAAACGGATGCCATTTGGATTGAAGAACGCACCCGCCACCTTTCAAAGAGTCATGGATAACATTTTAAGAGGAATACACAATGAAAAATGTCTTGTGTACTTAGACGATATAATAGTATATTCAACATCACTGGTAGAACACATTGAAAGATTAAGAGAAGTTTTCGAAAGATTAAGGTTCAATTAGACAAAAGCGAATTCTTACAAAAAGAGGTATCATTTTTAGGACACATACTAACCCCACAAAGAGTTATGCCAAACCCAGACAAGACAAACGCAGTACTAAATTACTCCTTACCCAAAAGTAACAAAGAAATAAAAGGATTTTTAAGACTCAGTGGTTATTACCGCAAATTCATCAAAGGTTACGCACAGATAACCAAACCACTAACAAACTGTTTAAAAAATGGGAAATAAAATTGAACACATCCCAGAATTTATTAAAGCCGTAGAAAAAATTAAATGCATACTTACGAATCATCCTGCATTAGAATACCCAGACTTTTCGAAACCATTTATATTGACAACTGACGCATCAAACTTAGCACTAGGTGCAGTATTGAGCCAAAGAAAAGTAGGTAGAAATAAACCAATCAGCTACGCATCTAGAACCCTAAACGAGACATAACAAAAATACAGCACAATCAAAAAAGAATTATTAGCAATAATTTGGGCAACGAAATATTTTAGACCATACCTTTATGGAAGAAAATTCTATATATACACTGACCATAGACCATTAGTATGGCTATGCAAACTCGAGGAACCGAACTCAAAATTATAAAGTTGGAGGATTAGATTAGAAGAATATGATTACGAAATTATATACAAAAAAGAAATTTATAACAATAACGCAGACACAATAAGCAAAATACAACTCAACGCAATAGAAGCAGAGTCAATTGTAGGCAACGTAGACGAAACAGAAATAACAGAAGACCCAGAAGAAATAGACACCATACACTCGACACAAAACAAAGAATCAAAAACCGCCATTAAAATATTAAACAAAGTCATAAACATAAAAACCAAATCAATTTATAATTACCGAAGTTTCAACAAACCCCCAATCCAGTAAAATACACGAAAACAGATAACAAGAAAATATATCAAATTCAAATAACTAAAGACAATAATGAGAACAAATAATTAAAATTCTAAAAGAATATACCTCAGAGAAAAAGCGTTTTTACTTTTATTTCATCACCGAACATTTACACAAACGATTTTCAGAATTATATATTAAATTATTTTATAAGTCTGGCCCTGAAATTATTAGATGTACAAGAAAATTAATAACTTTAGATGACCCTGACGAAATAAACGACGTGATTAGAAATTAACACGAAAGCAAAACCAACCATCGTGGAATCAGTGAAACACTAAAGCAACTCATAAGGAGATACTACTTTAAAGATATGAAAGAACTAACCGCAGATTTTATCAACCAATGCGAATTATACGATAAAGCAAAATATGGCAAAACACCCCCAAAATACCCTTAATGTTAAACAAAACACCCGACAAACATTTTCAAATATTACATGCAGACACTCTAGTAGTAGAAGCACAAAATTTTTTAACAATTGTAGATGCATTCACCAAAGTAGGTCAAGCAATACCATTACTTCCAAAAATAGCATCGACGTAACCCAAGGATTCTTACAATATTTTACATTTTACGGTACACCCAAAACCAGAACTTTAGATAATGGTAGCGAATTCAGAAATAAAACGATACCCTAGAACTCCATAAAATAAAAATTCATTTTATAACTGAAAACCACCCTGAATAAAATAGATTAATTTAAAGATTACACCTAACCCTATTAGAGCAGATCAGATTATTAAGGTTAACTTACAAGAAAGAACACGTCACTAGTTTAATGTCATATGCACTAATTGCTTACAACAATACAATCCACTCATCAACAAATTTTACACCCCTCAAATTAGCATTAAGACATTCAGACTCCTGTAATTCTTACGACATACATTACAACAAAGAAGTATACCAACAGTATGCTAAAGACAATAAAAGAACTAAAAATAACGTATGATAAGGTAAAAAATAAATTAGATAATGACAAAGAACGTATTACAAGTACCCGCAATAAGAATACCGACATAAATAAATTTTGAATAGGACAAACCCTATATGAGAACTCAAAGTAAAAGACACAAAACGGCCCCTAGAAATTTAGACCCGTTTAAAATCAAAAAGATATCAGACAAAAATGTAGCCGTAGTAGACAATGGAAAAATAGTAAAATATATTTGTTTGAAAAACCTAAGACACCATATAATTTCAGATGGACAGCCATCACCCTTGCCGTCAACCTCCATCCAGGTAGAACGGACGACATATTAGCAGAAGACATTAAAAACAACCCCGGTATACTACCAGTAAAATTGGAAAATATGCAAAATACAATAGATTACTGGACATTTGCACAAAAATTTGATTTAACGGAATTAAAACAAGAATTTTACATAACAACTACTACAGATTGAAACAATCAATAGACACAGCCAAATTTGGAAAAGAGTACGCGATAGAAATGCTAAACTACAACAGTATAATAGAAGACATTTTAAGAAACATAGACGATAAATTTAATAGATTAATACCAACGGAAGAAATTACAAGACGAAAAAGAGGACTTATTAACGGATTAGGTAATATAATAAAAGCTATCACAGACAATTTAGACAACCAAGCTGCAGAACGATATGACAACGCCATACAACAGTTAATTGAAAACCAAATCGACATAAAAACCATTGTTAGAAATCAAATATCTCTAACCCAGTCAACTATAATAAAATTCAATGATAAAAGCTAGTAAAAATCAAGACAGTATAGCCAATAGAATACAAACCTTTGAAACTAACATGCAAACCACAATGTTAGGAATGCGAGACTTAATCAGATTCAATATGATATTCACTCACATAATATCAACCTTTACTGTAATCCAACAAATTTTAGCCACATTAGAAAACGCTGTAACATTTGCAAAACTAAACACATTACACTTTAGTATTATAGAACCAAGTGACTTATTAAAAGAATTATTAAGAATTAGATCATTTGTAACTAACAGTAAACTACCCTTCGAAGTAGTAGAATCAAACATACTCTTATTTGAAAAGATAGCCATAGTGAAAGGCTATGTAAAGAACAACAAAATCACATTTTTAATAGAAATCCCCATAGTAGAAAGTAACACTTATAATTATTTTCATTTATTTGTTTTCCCCATGAAAATTACTAGCAGGTATCAAGTTATTATCCCTAAAACCAAGTTCCTTTCCTTAAATTAACTTAGGTATGGCTACACGAACAAACAATGTAACGAAGTAACGCCAAGTCAATATTTATGCCAATCATTAACAACTACAGCTATTCAAGCAGATAGCCCTTATGAAGTACAATTATTAAGATTTTCAAATCATTACGACAACTGTGAAGCAAAACCAGTACAAATCACCAATACGAAAATTCAAAAAGTTACGGAAAACAAATTGATTGCTGTATTTCCACAAGAAGTAATAGCAACCGCCCACTGCAACCAAGACGAAAACAATTTAGCATTAACTGGAAGTAAAGTAATCACCCTTAAAGAAGACATCTAAAATTAAAAAACTAAATTATTCGGGTATATCAAGACACAAGAGTAACCAAAATATTCGCAAATTTACCAGAACTACAGTTCAAGATTACACAACCCGAAGACGACGAAAGCAACAAGAAACCAATGCAACTAGAACACTTAGACTTAAACGACCTCAACCATGCCGTAAAATTAATGGACAGTTATAAAGAACACTTAAGTGAGTTAAAAGTGGCAAAATTACATTATGATAACATAAGTGTTTGGACAACTTTATTAATTATTGTAATCATTTTACTAACTATGTATGTATTGTACAAAATGTATCTTAAATATAAGAATAAAGAAAGAAATTTTAGTCATAAGGAAACAAAGGTAAATAAAGAAACAATAAATGTACCCTTAGGGATAATGAAATTTTAAAAAATTGTTCAGACTACTCGCCCTAATTTAAATTCATTTAACAGAAATTTCGACTTAGAGTAATTTTATATAGTTTTGTAAAATTCCATTTGTAATTTCTGATTAAATAAAAATTGTTAGAAAAGTTTTTGGAAGAAGACTTTTTAAAAAGGCAGCTCCCAAGGCCCAAAACGTAGCTCGGGAGTTCTTTGAATAAACGTTTGTTTATTTAACGACGTTCAAAGGATTTCTTAGGATTTGATGTATTCGTTCTTTATTAATCCCGAAAATTCCAGAATATGGTTTGCAAATGCAAAAAGATGTGCATCTTAATAATTGTAGAAAAAGATTGGTTTTACAGCAAATAGAACGTGTTCCAATGCATAGCCCACACACAGAAAATACATTTAGTATATTAATTAATACAGGAAATAAATTATATCGTTCTTACGCTGATTAAATGGCTTTTTGTATTTATGTAAGATACACAGGAAGTGTTTTTATGATAAACGAAATGAATGGCTTAAATCCAAGTTATTTCTAGTACTTTCAATGAGAGTTTCATTTATATATGCTTTACAGACTGTAATAAATGTAATATGCGGAAATTATGCTTCTTATTAATGAGTCGTTTACAAGCTATAATGTTTCTTAGTATAGGGATTACTGCCACCTCGAAGACTGGCTTTCGTGTGCCATTGGAGGTGTTTATTTTTGTAATAAACTATAGAGGATTGCATGTGAAAATTTTAAAAAAATTTTATCCAGCCCTTTGCGAGGTACGTTTTAATTTGTTTAGGGATTGCTGCAAGCCCAAATACTAGCTTTGGCACACCATTGCTGGTGATATTTTTGTTATATATTACTAAACATATCATGAAAAAATTTTGGAAATTTTCTAACGAGTTGTTTACCAGCTAAATCTTTTTTAACATAATGGTTGCTGCCACCCCCACGACTGTGTTTGGTGCACTATCGTTGGTGGATATTTGTGTAATATACTATTAGATTGCATGTGAATATTATAAAAATGTATATCGCATCGTTGACGAGCTACTATTTTTACAGTATAGGGATTACTACTACCATAAAGACTGATCTGGGCAAGGCGTTGCTTCAGGATAGTTTTGAAGGAGACTATTAGAAGATTGATTGTAACAATTTTAAAAACTCTACATGGCAACACTTATAAGCGACGTTTTTTTAAAATTTTTTATCCAGCTCTTTAGGGAGAACACTTTAATTAGCTTGGGGGTTGCTGCCACATCCAAGAATTACTTGGGCACATCATTGCTGGTAGATGCTTTTATTACAGACTATTAAGCATTGCATGTTAAATTTTTTAATTTTTCTAGCGAGTCGTTTAGGAGCTAAAAATTTATTTATTATAGTGGTGTTGGCGCCCTCAAGACATACTTTTGTGTATCGTTGCTTGCAAATATTTTGTAGTATGCGATTAGAGGATTGCACTTGCAAATTTAAATAATTTACTTTTCAGCCGTTTATGAACTACAATTTTTGTTGAATAATGATTGCTGCTACCCTCAACGCTAGCTTTTGTGCACCTTTGCTTATGAACGTTTCTATTATAGACAATTAAAGGTTGTTTACCTGCAAACATTTTGAATATTTTCTATTGCGTCATTTAATAGCTTCAATTTATTTAGTGTGGGGGTCGTAGCTATCCCTTGAGTAGTAGGGTAAGATAGAACTATTTACAGAATTATAAGTGCAGGTGTATTCAGAAGCAATTCGCAAAATTGGAAATATTTGTTATCGATATATAAATTTTATTTTCTAAACTTTACAAAAATTTTGCTGGGAAACAGTGAATAACTTCATAGAAATATATAAATGCGATATCACATCATATAAACAGGTCCATAACCTAAGCGGCAAGCTAAAAATTTTAAATACTCAAGCACTTAATATATATTAGTGAATAAAAATTTGCAGCAAACTCTATGGCCGCAGCTTCTACAAAACTTTTCGTCGCACTATCATCTAAGCAGACTAACTGGCGCCACGCTGTGTTGCCATTTAGCGGTTGTAAAGATGATAACAAGATGGCTACCAATGAAGTGTCCATTGAAACAATGCTACATAAACTTTGTTCATATTGCAAGGGAAATGTGCTTAATAAGTTTGTACAATGTATCAAGTGTGAGGAAAGAGCTCATCCTTCCTGTGGTGGCAGAAAAGGTAGTATAAAAACGCTTTTTGATGGTGCTAAGCAGTATATTTGTAATAATTGTGTTAGGCGAGCATTCGAATAAGAGGTAAAATGGAGGTCCCATGTGTGTGTTGTCACGCACGTTAAAGATCCCTACCTTGTTTGGAACAGCAAGGGTTCGGCAAAATTCCAAATTTTCCAGGTAAAAAACTCGCTTCCTGGCCAATGTAGTACCTTCAGGTGGAGCATTGGAAAATCACATGTAATGATAATAATAATGGTTACAGTGCTATACCTGATAATAATGATAGTGTACAATCTAATATATATGAAGATCAAGCATCAGGTGACAATATCATAATTGATTTTATATTGAGTAATAAATTTAAAGATGTAATTAAATGTGTTGTGGAAATAGAAACAAAAAGTTTATTTCAAGAAATTACTGACTTAAAGTTAGAAGTTAAGAACTTACGTGACTCTAACATAGATTTAGTCAGACTACTTACTGTGGGGCCTAGTACCCCTGAAAATCATAATATTCATTCCAATAAAATCATTACCAAACATAGCTTTGGTTTCAATAACACAGCTGACATAAATAATGTTGATTACAAGAATAGGACATCTGAACCTGTTGCTAATCTTGCTTGGAGTGATAAAACAAATTTTCCACATGTATCTACAATGTTTAATGTTGATGTGATTTCTGAGGATGTGAACAAATCAAATGTAAACAACTCTAATAAAGGGAATGAAAATGATGCTCTAAAGGATAAATCTACTTACAGGACATCAACAAGACTACAAATGAGTCACAAGAGGTGATTTCACATACTTCAGGAGAAAAACAGCCCTGGAGCACAGTTATATGTAAAAAATCTAAACCGAATTATAGTAGATTGATTGTTGGAACTGCACCTTCCAATAGTGATGTAATGGATCATGATGATGAGTTTGTAGCTGTTAAAAAACGTGTTCGTTTCTCTTCATTACAGGTTATGCAAACTTGCAGCTGACTAAATACCTTGTTAACAATATACCACCCATCATCCAAATAGATAAATTAAACTCAAATTTCCAAACATCTACAGCTCTTTTAAGTTAACTATAAACTCTGAATATTTCACTAAAGTACTAAGTCCTCATTTCTGGCCAAAAGAAATCGTTGTATGCAAATTCTTCGAGAAAGATCACAAACAGAATCAATTAAATAAAGTTTCAGAGCAAAATTCTCCATGTGTTCAGCAAAACTTGATAATAAGTTGAATAATAATATTTTTTTTGTTATTACCAAAATGTGAGAGGCTTAACATCTAAAGTTACAGAGTTGCGTCTAAATGTTCTTTCTAACAATTATGATATAATTGTGTTCACGGAAACTTGGCTTCATATGGGCATACTGTCTACTGAACTGTTTCCTAATAATTTTAGTGTTTATAGATGTGATAGACAATATGATATGCTTAAGTGCAACCGTGGTGGTGGCATATTAATTGCAGTGCATAGTAAATTGATATCTCGAGAAATTTCCAACAGTCAACATATTAATTTTTAAGACCTGTGGATCAGTGTTACTATACATAATGTTACATATATAATTGGGTCAGTGTACTTTCCTCCAAAGTGTTCAATAGAACATAGGAAGGTATTTGTCGATACGTGTATCTCGTTAAGAAACAAATACTTGCATGCAAAATTTTTAATTCTTGGAGATTTTAATCTTCCTGAAGTATGTTGGTATACAGATGAGGAGGGCCAGATCATGCCAACAAACAGGTTCTCTGATGAAGCAGAAATCATTTTAAATAATCTATTCTTTCTTGAACTTCAGCAATTACACCTGATTACGAACAAAAATGGAAAAATCCTTGATCTCATTTTTTCGGACGATTTATTGGATTATTCAGTCAAGAAACCCAACAATGTTTTAATAAAAGAAGATAAACATCATCCCAGTTTAGAACTTTCTTTTAGCATTTCCTTTATTCCAAGAATCAAAGTATCTGATGTGGTGGTTTTAAATTCTTTAAAACAAAGAGCATTCTCTTATTGATGATCTCATAGGGTCGTGGGGATTCTTTGGCATGAAAAGTTTAGTACGTGAGTCAATATACCTTCAAGCAAACTATATTTCTTTAAATTACGCACTAAATATTAATAGTTACAAAAAGCAAAATAGACAAGTTGTCTTTAAAATAATTATAGCATAAACAAAATAACTTCTTATACTTGCAAAGCTAACAAAATTATAAGAATAACTCCACACACCAAAACTCTTACAAATACATCAATTTACAATGCACAAAAATACCACAGTAGAGCATGCTCACCTGTGCAATAAAATTATAGACAAAATGTTTGATTATGCGTTTTTCTTTTGGTTGATTTCTAATAATACTCCATTTCCAGCTTTAAACCAAAATTGATGGCTCGAAGTTGGTTACTTGAATCCGCCTTTGGATTATCTAATCATTCAAACCGCTGTCGACGACTGTCGTTTTATTCCCGTTGCTGCTTAAATTTTACTTACTTCGTGTATATACGTGTTTGTTCGTAATAATTAGCAGTTAAACAACTCATTTACGGATTCGGCGAGAAACTCCTATATATGGATACATTACACTGATTGTTCACTTAATTTTTGCTTTACCAGAACTAATTTTGGATTACTTAATGCTCACCTTAAAAATATTAACTGGTCTTTCTTAACTGATAGGACCGAGCCGCTAGATGTGCTTATCAAAAAATTCTATAAACTACTATTTGATGCATTTGAAGTATTTGTTCCAAAAAGAAAAATTAGGAGTAATAAATTTCCAAGATGGTATTCTTATGATCTTAGAAAGATTATAGCTCGCAAAAATAACTCATTCCACAAATATAAGAAAACTAGATCGCGTGAAGATTAGAATAATTTTTCTCTGTTGCGCAGAAAATGTAAAGCATCTATTGACTTATACTATATGTTACTAACACTGAACATATTATACCTACTAATGTTAAACATTTCTGGTCATACATAAATTCATTAAAAAATGACAATGCTATCCCAAATAACATGTATCTGTATGGTAAACAATATGATACATTAGAAAATATTACAAATGCATTTGCGGAGCACTTTAAAGCTTCATATTCTACCCATGACATCTTAAATATGGAAGCTCCTAATAATATCAAATTTTTCTCAACTCTAGCAAATCATGTATTTACTGATGAAGAAATATCTCGGAAAACACAATCTTTAGATTCCAGTAAAAAGGCTGGTCCTGATGGTATTCCTCCCATCATTTTTAAACAGTGCTCTGCTTCAATAGAACCGTTAAGATTGAACAGAACTCCTTTGATCAAGGAATTTTTCCTCAAATTTGGAATGCTAATTATAGAGCCATTTCCTTAATGTCATGCATTGCTAAGATATTCGAATCGATTATTACTGATGAATTAATTATCACTTACAAGAACTACATAATACCGGAACAGCATGGCTTCTTCAGGGGTCGCTCTACTACAACAAATTTAGGTGTCTTTCACCAGTTTCTAACTATAACCTTGAAATTGGGCATGCAGATAGATGTTATATATTTTGACATCTCAAAGGCTTTTGATAGTGTGGGTCTTGCTCTTTTGAGATTGAAACTTGATATCATAGAAATCCATGGAACTTATCTCAAATAAATTGATTCTTATTTAAATAATAGACAACAATATGTTCTACTTAAAGGTGCAAAGTCTGCTACATTCAGCATCACTTCGAGGGTACCTCAAGGGTCCCACCTTGGACCAGTATTATTTACACTATTTATCAATGATATGACCACTTCTCTCTCATCCTCTATTTGCTTATTGTATGCAGATGACGTAAAGTTTTTTAGTGCTATAACATGCATCGATGATTGCAACAACGTACAACAGGACATCAATAACTTTTCTTTATGGTGTGCACGAAATTTTTTTAACATCAACTTTAGTAAATGTAAGCTAATACACTTTTATAAATGCCAAAGTCCCATCAATTCGTCATATGTTATCAACAAATCTCAGTTGCAATGTGTTGAATTAATAAGTGACTTGGATGTAATTTTTGACAATCATTTGTTTTTCACGGAACATGTTGATAACATTTATTTAAAAGCTTATAGAATGTTAGGTTTTATAAAGCGTCATACATTACATAAGAACGACACTAAAGCCATAACTATGCTTTATTGTAGCTTTGTACGTAGCATTCTTGAGTAGAACAGCATTATTTGGTTTCCTACTCACAGATGTGCAATTATCAAACTAGAAAATGTTCAAGCTAAATTTGTAAAATACTTGTTCTAATTCCGCATTCCACATGCTAATATTTCAAGAAATGTTAGGCTCCAAATGGTGGAACTTCAATCTCTTGAATGCAGGAGTTTGGTATCTTCGGCAGTTTTTATATATAAGGTAGTGCATACCTATATTGATTGTGCGAGTTTATTGGCAAGGATTACGCTAAGAGTTACATCCAGAGAAACCCGATGCGACACCTTGTTTCACAATAGTCATCATCGTACTAATTATGGCACCAAGGCATTTATTGACAGATTATTAAAATGTTACAATTGTTATTTTAATAAATATGATGTGTTTCACAATAGCATTAGTACTTTTAAATCTCATAATTTTTAAATGTCAAACAACAGAGTTGACTGTTTGATTTACTAATATGTTCTATGTACCATTTGGAGTTACTCTGTAGCGTACTTAAATAAGAAAATAAATAAACAATAGAATATTCCGTATATTAAAATATATTCTGTGGCGCTCTCAGCGGAAAATCGCTAGACTAAAACTATACGATTTTTGTACATTTTCCTATCAATTTTAAGTCCATTTTATGTTTCTTAAATATTTAAAATAAAAATCTGTACAAAAACCTATTGACTTTGACATATTCCAAATCTTACCAATTTGGGTCTTCTTCCTTTTATACATCTTAGGCAAGGAAGCGCAATGTAATAACGCCAAAAAGTGAAATATTGTATCTTGCGTTCGAAATACGGTAGTAAGTTTACAAGGGACGCAAGTGTGAATGCAAATTCCGGTCTATCGGGTGCAAAACTGATAGTAGGATTACATTGGACACACAAACAGAAAAATTAGTGTTAGAAAGGAAGAACATAAAAACGCAATAAAAAAGAACTAAAAGACCCCATTGCTAGCTTAGCACTTCAGCACTACAGGTCACAACATCGACCTCAAGAATACTAGAACACTAGCTAAGATTGAGCACTACACCTCGTAAATAATCTGAGAAGCCATTGAAATATAGAAGCGCCCACATAGTCTCAACACAAGGGACGATTCCCAAAGACTGCCGCAGGCATGGAAACCAGCAATTACTAGTCTGCGCATCATTGAACGGTCAGAAAGGAGCATTATGTTAAATCAGCCATGCAGAATAATTAAACAATACACACCAGAACCAATGACACGGAGCTGCACTCGGAATCAAACTAGTGCAACAGAGAATGTATTCTAACTAGTATATATAGCAAGACAAAGGAACACTCCTTCATTCACTGCTCAACCTACAGAGCCTGAAGATGACAGATGTGATTTTGCCGAAACATTGCCAAATTGACAGGGGTTCACTTCAGAACCAGCCACCTATTCTGAATAATACCTGGAAGATTACCATATATATATATATATATATATATATATATATATATATATATATATACCGTTAAGGCGTTCTGGTAAACCATTGAGTTGTTCTCTTCCATGTGTACAAACCACAAACGTGTCATCAACATATCTTAGCCATAATTTGGGTTTATATATAACTGTTTTTAATGCACGCACCTCAATATCTTCCATGAATAAATTAGCAATCACTGGTGATAATTGTGATCCCATAGGTGCTTCTTCAACTTGTCTGCAGCGTTGTTTGTTGACTGTAAAATGGGTTGCTGAGACAATGCTGAGTTAAGTCGATGATGTGATCTTCATTGTTGTATTTCTCTTTCAAAAGTATGAGTGTGTTCTCTATCGGTATATTGGTAAACAATGATACCACATCAAAGCTCTCTAATAGATGTGTTTGAACTTTTTAGTACTCAGTAGTTGGATAAAATGTTCAGCATTCTTAACGTATGAAGCTCCCATTTCAGCAAGAGGCCGTAGGTGTTCGATTAAGTATTTTGCTAGTGGCTGTAAGGCCGATCCTATAGAACTCACAATTGGTGGTGGCGGTACTCCTTATTTGTGAATTTTGGAAAGACCATATAGTTTTGGACACCTTGATGATTTTTCTCGTGGAATTAGTTGTTCTTGTTCCACCTTGTCTCCAGAACTTTTCTTCATTTTCATTCTTGTGGTCTTTTCCAGATGTGGTTGGATTGCTGTTGATAGACTGATATGCTTTGTCATTAAGTAGAGCGTTCATTTTGGTGTGACAATCTTCTGTATTCATTATTACTGTTGTGTTTCCTTTATCCGCTGGTAGAATAATCATATCTTCATTCTGTGGTATACTTATCAACACAAGCCTTTCTTCCTTTGTAAGTTTCTTCTTTGGAGAGTGAGATGTTCTTAAGATATTGGAAATATCTTGGCGTATTGATTCAGCTGTAATGTTGTCGAGCTTGTGAATTGCTCCTTCTATGCCATAGATGATGTCCTCTACAGGTATTCGTGCCGGTGCAATGGCAAAATTAGATCCTTTGGTAAGGATGCTCAATGTTGCATTGTCTATCGAATGGTTGGATAAATTTCAGACTACCTTTGCGTGCTCTATGGTTTTGGTCTCTTGAATTGGTGATTGTTGTTGTTGTAGATGTAGAAAATTCTTCTTCTGCTTCTGTGTTGTCAGATTGGTGTTCGTTTGTATTGTATTGTATTTTTATTTGAACCCATATATACATGGTAGTGGCAGAGACAGCAATATAACAAACAATATAAGATATAGTGTACAACAGTGTTGAAAGTCTTAAAATAAATACAATAAAATATATTTTATAGTCATAACCAATAAAAATTAACCAACAATAATGATTAACAAAGTATCTGTCCTAATAGGTCTACTTGAAAGATTCATCATTCAAAAACTCCTCCACCGTGTAGTAACACCAGTCGTGCAGCAAGGCTAGTAGCGACAATTTAAAATTGAGTACTCGTAGAGTTTTTAATGCTGTCAAGAAGTTTATTATAGAGAGTTGGTGCCATAAAAGTATTGATTTATAAACCCGAGTTGAAGTAGGTGTAATTTTGTAGATATCTCTTGAATTTCTTGTAATGTGTGAAGATTTAGTGTTGGCACTATTATATTTAAGAGTGTTTTTACGGAAGAGCAGCAATGTATCCAAAATGAATAGGGAAGAATATGTAAGAACTTTCAGTCGTTTAAAGAGCAGCCTTCAGTGTTCATCTCTTGGTTTATGGCAAATAATACGGATAGCCCGTTTTTGCAATTTGAAGATGAGATACATCTTTTCTAGCGTGGTATATCTCCAAAAGGGTATACCATACCGTAGTCTGGATTCAAACAAGGCATAATACACTTTAAGGGCAGAGTCAACTGCTAGTTCCATGGATATAATTCTCAGTACATAACACGCTGATGCTAAGTTAGCGGCAAGCAAGGATATATGATCTGACCAAGTTAAGCCATGGTCGATAGTTAAGCCTAAGAATTTAGTATTAGTGACAATACTTAGTGATAAATTGTCTAATATACTTATAGTTTCAGAGGTGACTTGAAGTTTGAAAATTATACAGCAAGTTTTTTTTTAGTGTTTATAGAGAATTTGTTTATTTTAAACCAATTTTGAGTAGAAACAAGATCCGACAAAATGCAATTGTGAAGTATAGGAGCAGAAGAAGAGTCCTAATACAAAGTAATATCATCGGTAAATAGTGTAGATGAAGCATATTTAACAGAAGATGTAGTCATTAATATAAAGTAAGAATATTAAGGGTCCCAAAACAGAACCCTGGGGAACTCCTAAATTTACACGTACCATATTTCATACAATTGTTTTACATTGACTAGACAGTTTAACGGATTGAGTTCTATTCTCTAAGTAAGATTTAAGCCATGAATTTGCCACCCTCTAACACCATATTGTCAAGTTTATTTAAAAAAATGCTATGATGCACGCAATCAAAAGCTTTACTAATGTCTACAAATACAGCAGCAGATGCAGACTTTTTTCTATTCAATGTTGTATAGAGACCCATTAAAAATTTATGTATAGTATCTGCAGTGGATTTGTTAGAATGAAAACCAAACTGATTAAAATTTAGAATATCAAATTTGTTAACAAATCTGGTAATACGTTCCTGTTCGGAATTCTGCCATTGGTTTATGATGCATCATAAGCTTTCATGGAAGGGGTTGCTCAGGTGTAGATGTAGTTGCATAAGTTCTTCATTAACCTGATTCAGCATTCTACGTGTATTCTGGATGGCTTCTCAAAACAGTGCAAAGCTTGTCCTTCAGAGTATCTTTTTCGTAGAGTAGTTTGTTTTGTAGAACGTTACGTCCATACACTTCGGTACAATGTTATTATCTCTGCAAAGTTGTAAAAAAACTACCTCACATAGTAACTTACCTCTTCTTGAGTGTTGCTTCTCCAAGATTCTGGTTTGATAGAATATATCCTCCCTGTAGAGTTTCATAATGTTAATCTTGAGGTTTCTGCGGACGTTGTCTGCTTCGTCAATTTTCCAGATATTATTCCGCATAGCTGGCTGGTTCTGAAGTGAACTGCTGTCAATTTGGTGACATTTTGGCAAAATCACATCTGCCATCGTCAAGCTCTGTAGGTTGAGCAGTGAATGAAGAATTGTTCCTTAGTCCTGCTATATATACTAGTTAGAATACATGCTCCATTGCACTTGCTTGATTTCGAGTGTGGCTCCGTGTCATTGGTCCTGGTGCATGTTGTTTAGTTATTCTGCATGGCTGATTTAACAGAATGCTACTTTCTGACCGTTCAACGATGCGCAGACTGGTAATTGCAGATTTCCATGCCTGCAGCAGTCTTTGGGAATCATTCCTTTTGTTGAGACTATGTGGGCGTTTCTTTATTTCAATGGCTTCTTGGATTATTCTCAAGGTGTACTGCTCAATCTTAGCTACCATAAAAGATACATGTTCGGTTAGATTAAACAAAAGTTGCGCTATTTAGAGGCCTTTTAGAATCTGCAAAGAAGGTATGAATATTTTAAAAGGTTTTCAGAATACAGGGTGAAAACTAAAATACTGCATTTTCCTTTATGTTTTATAACTGCTTTAATTTCCAACGTAACATAATAAACTTGGGTAAGAGTACATAAGTCGAAATGACCTTTCCACCAAAGTTGTTAAAAAACTTCTAGGCCTATTATGCTGCACGCACCCTAAGTAAACTTTAGTTTTTCTTTTGGCTGGCATATTGAATTTTTGTACCATTAGTTAGCTTGAATAATTACGATTTAAACGATATCACACATTTCATATTTTATTTTGACAAAAAACACAATTTATTCAAAACTTAAGTTCCGCTCTTTCCATCATGGTTGCCACGGAAAGGCAGTTTTGACAGACATCCGTAATTATCGAAACTCGGTTCTTGCTGCTGAACAATATCAACTATTGTATCCAAAAAGGTGTCAACCGCACAGAACGATTTTTAAAAGATTGGATAAATAATGGTGGATTTTTGAAAAGCAAAGTAAATACAATGTACAACGTGGAATAATCAATACCATAAATGTCTAGACCCAAGTTCGCGCTAATCCTAATTGATCGACTAATTAAATATCCCGTGAATGTGAAATTAGTCAACATAGTGCTTACATGATATTAAGAAAAAGTAAGTTTTGCCCTTACAAATACTAGGTCATTCAATAATTAAGGCAAGAAGATTCTCAACATAGGTTGAATTTCTGCCATTGGTTTTCTACAAAACTGAAAGAAAATCCTGAGTTTGATTAAAAAGTTCTGTTTACAGATGAACGTATGTTTACGAATAATGGATTGTTTAACTACAAGAATTTTCATTATTAGAGTAATGAACATCCTCATCTTACATTTGATTCATAACACTGAACACGACTTAGTGTAAATGTGAGGTATGGTTTACTAAAAAAAATTTTGGGACCATATTTTTTAAACAGGGCCCCTAATGGCGACCTTTATTTACGATTCCTAGAAAATGATACATGATAGATGAACTTCCTTTACTATATCTACAAAACTTGTCGCTACAGCAGGAGGGTGCACCATCACACAACACTGCAGTCACATCAGAATATTTAAATAGGTAATTTGGTGAACGGTGGATTGCAAATAAGGGTTCTATTCATTGGCCTGCAAGGTCACCTGATATAATCCACTTGATTACTTTTTTTGGAGATATGTTAAATATCAAGTTTATATTCATAGTTACAATAATGTAGAGGAATTGCAAGAAAGAATTGTTCATGTTATACGTTCATTACCACCAGACATGATAGCTAGGGCAACTCACAACATTTCTGTATGAATATTAAAATACACTGCTAATAATGGATTTCATTTTGAACATTTAAACATTTAGACTTTTATGAATAGTGAATTATTAATATTTTTAGTTTAGGTTTTAATTGTGTTAGGTACTTTGTTTATTTTTTAAAAATATAATAAATTAGCATTTTCATTTAACAAATTCTGTGATTTACTTAAAAAATTTCAAAAATACATACATAATTTGAAGCCAATCTGCCAGAACTAACCTTATTTAAAAAGAAAGGAACCAAACCATGGCAACTAAATTTTGTACTAAATAGCAAACTTGTTACGTGCCAAAATTTGGCACTAGACATCTTTTTAGTTTAGTCTTGATATGCGGGAATTTCGCGCCACAAATTTGAAAGGCTTGGTGCGCGTATTTCCGTTACCTCAGAAGTGCTTGCGCGAGACTTCGCGCCGACGCGAGTGGCGGGAGAAAAGTGGGGAAGTTTCCGGAAGACGCTGAGAAAACGAGGAACCTTGCCTTTGAACATCGAGAAGAGTGGCTGGGTCTGGTATCTTATCTTTATCTTATTGTGTAGATTCCCTTGCCTTTTTGATTATTCGTCCCCTATAAACCCGTTCCTTATCGTTCCCGCTACATATAGGTAAAAGAAGACAAAATTTGGATACAACCTGGCAGCAGTCCACGACCCTAGAATGAACGAGTCCAGGGAGCCCCTGCAGTAGCTTGCCGGAGCAATCCTGATGGAGGTCGCAGCCACCATCTTTAAATAATTTGGAAAGGGGCCACGAGCAACCCTGAAAAAAGTGATTCTGTAGGAAGCTGGACCTATTCATGCGAGTACCCCGTGTGTGGGATTTTGTTTATAATACCTTTTATAAAATTGGCATATTACGTCATTTACGTGTAATAATTTGCATATTGTGTGACGTCATTGACAAATGGGCACGCTAATTTCCATATTATAGTTTAGCGTTACCAACTGCCGTTGTGTCGCGTATACCGCGTCGACGGTAATGTAAGAATCACGTTTAAATGTAAGAAACTGACCAAAAGAGCAAAATTTAAGTTTTTTTAATAAATTGCACCTTCAGTTAAAATAAAATATAAAGTGTGTGATATCATTGAAACCATAATTTTTCTAGATAACTAATGGTATAAAAATCCAATATGTCAGCCGTTGACTTCAGGGGCACACAACACTGTAGGCCTAGAAATTTTTTAACCACTTTGGTGGAAAAGTCATATCGACTTATGTATCTATACCAAATTTTATTAAGTTCCGTTGGAAATAAAAAAATTAAACACAAAAGAAAATGCATTTTAGTTTTCCCCTGTATTTTGAAAACCTCTTAAAATATTCATACCTTCTTTGTCTAATCTAACCGAACATGTATCTTCGATAGTTTTCAAGATCCCTATGGTGAGCATCGAATTAGTAGTAACCCTGTATGTATATATATATATATATATATATATATATATATATAAACACAAGGGAAGTCACGGTCGTAACTTTGTTAGTACTTAAATTATAAGGGGTGTCGACCTAATTAATGAATAAAACAATTCTCTATAACATTTACACCTATCTACTACATTTACAGGACAATCGAAACGAGAGAAGGAGTAACCACTAACCAATGAAAACATTCGGAACATACATAATTATAGAAACGTACTCGACTATAGAAAGATTGACGAGTTACTATCAAACTTGATCACCTGACATATGAAATGGCATAACTGGTTTATATTAAAAATTACACTTGATTTATATCCTTTTCAATCCAACCCAGCACGAGGTGAACATCAACCTTCTAAACAAATAATGTAAGAAAAATGTTTTTGAGAGTGATTTTTACTGTGATATTTAACTTTAAATGTTAAGTATTGATATATGTGTATGGTTTTAGGGAATCAATTTTAATAATGTAAGTAATCGATTCAGAATATTTTTCCACTGTATCACAACTTTTAGATCCCTGATGAAGTTGTCCAACAGACAACGAAAGCTTGGAAAATTACCATAGCATTAATAAAAATAATGTTATAGAGAATTGTTTTATTCATTAATTAGATTGACACCCCTTATAATTTAAGTACTATATATATATATATATATATATATATATATATATATATTGCTGTGGACTGCTAGAGGTTGTAGGCCTAATAAAAGATGCAATGATAAAAGGTTCTATAATTTCCCGTCATCTAAATATTTTTGCTAGCTCTCTGATTAATATACCATTGTAATCATACTTCAGATTTATCAGATTTATAACGGTACAAAATAATCCTCCTACAAACAATCCTTCAAATACAAAATAATGAATCCACAACAACTTTCTCTTGCAAACAATATCTTAATTACAAAATTAATGAAAAATGACTTCCTCACAACTAAAATATAGAATCCAGAATCTCTTTAAAATTAGGATGATCACTCACTTATTCTAAACAAATCTTAAACACGTGATTATCATTCATAAGCAACTCCATAATTAAACCATCCTTAAAATGTACAACAATTACCTTTAGAAGTCATGTATTTTAATATCCTTGTCCTTAAAACCGTATTAAACTTATCTGAATTTAGTTATGTTCAATTCGCGTTGTATAATGCACAAACCTGTATCACAGATTTGCCAGAAACACTTAAAATTAAATTAAATTGACTTTTACACACAACTCTTACTCTTAAATTAAAAATATGAGTCTAAATAAATTGATTTAAATTTTAGTGTTACAGATCTTCTTGTTGTTGGCTTTAATTTATTCAACATAATTAACAGTCTGCGCTCCAAAATCATTTGGTTTTAAAAAGTAAAAATTTTCATGCAAATTAATTCATTTCACATATAACTAACCATTCCAAATCATATACAGGGTGGCATTAGTATTATATCACTAAATTAAAGAGGACTCTTGGACCGCTTTTTAAATGCACAACCTAGGTCAACTTAAGTAAAAGTTTTAGGACTGCTGTTTTTTATATGTTTATAAGAAATAACTTACCTGTGCTAGTGTTATACTGAATCACACATGTACATGAAATGATTTCACAATAGGTGTTCAAAATGACCACGTTATCTACTAGTTTGTGGTTGGTATAACTTCCAGTCATCATATTTTTAAATCAGAATTCACTAAACTAATGCTTGATAAAATTCTCTAATTACCTACAATCAATTACAATTGTGACAACATTGCGTTTAAGTGTATTACCTAAGCAGGTAGTAGAACACAGTTACTTTGCCACAAGACACCTTTTGGCTTAAATGGGCTAGTGAGTCTGCTAGTTCAGAAGTAACTCTACATCCTCTTTACACGTTAACTTGTCTACTTAATATTATCATTCTTATCTTTATCATTATTTTTATTTTATTACTTATTCTCTTTTCTTGTTCTGATGAAGCCCCTTACAAAAGTGGGCAAAACGTCGACCTTAGTTTATAAAATGACACGGTCCCAATGTGAAACCATAAATATTTAGTAGAACACAAGTATCAAAATAAACAGAAGAGATGATACACTTATTCCAATTACAAGCTATTTAATGAAAAAGTACATTCAACTTAAAGTAGGTTATCATTATACTGCTAACAGCTAAACTGCAAAAAAAACTTAAGACTATGAGGTCAGAAATCCAATACAGTCGACCAAATCAGCATCATGGAATATTATTATTTGCAACATCCATATGTTCAGAAAAAATTTTTTTTAATTATTTCAGTAGGAGTTAAAGTGCATTAAGTTATTTCGTTTGGCAGCTAAAATGGACTCTATTTTACTAATTTAAGTTTGCAGAAGGTCACAATTTGGTCGGTCGACTAAAGGATGATGTTTGTATTTTACCCATGACCTAGGTCATTGCAGTGGTTTTAAAACATTTTTGATACTTTTTTGTGTCTGTTTGTAGCTTAAGCATTTATTTAAACTACAGGTTCATTAACAATTTTTGTTTGTCTTATCGGTCTCTATGTCCTCTTCACATTAATGATATAAAACTAATGCCACCATGTATGCCTATTTCAATTAAGAAACATTTATCTCATAGTAGTTTTAATTATCTACTTTCCATTTCGAGACTTCTAAATAATCATCGCAACTAAATATTCTATATTTTGTGTGGGCAATTAGCTATGTACCATTTTAAGTTAGGTCAAATAATCTACTCATGCCGGAGCTTCAGTCAACACTCTAACATTGAAGATCTAAGTAACATTGAGCCTGATAGTCGTCCGGTATTAGATTTTATAACCAAACCTCCTCTGACATAATTTATTCTAGTCAGCTCCAACTGTTTCCAGGACCTTCAATTCGTTTCGCTAAGTATTACATCTACATTCGTGCTTGTTCAAGAATGTAGGTGTGTCATGCTATCACCATTCCCGTTCAAGAATTTTTAAGTTCTACCTTTCATTACCACTCCAGGCTATTACATAATTGGATACGCCATTTACACATGCT
Organism: Platerodrilus igneus; assembly: GCA_036346225.1. Lineage (NCBI taxonomy): Eukaryota > Metazoa > Arthropoda > Insecta > Coleoptera > Lycidae > Platerodrilus > Platerodrilus igneus. Next base: position 205,381 of record JARFIW010000705.1, read on the forward strand.
TTATCTCACATTTCATCATTCTTAAACATGGAGTCATTAAACATGCTTTTTTAAAATTAAAAATATGTCTTGTCATTTGAAATATTAACGTACTTTTGTTGTTAAATGAAATTTTCTTTTAAAATATGCGATTTCACATAAATTTTACATGCATTTGAGCATTAAGTGATATTGATGTTTCCTTTAAAATATTTAAACGTTTAAACCAGATTAATTATAAATAAAACTTTTTTATAACATATGATTGAGTATTTAAATGCACTTCTCTAAATTTCCTTAAAAACAATTGCTTTTATTATAAAATATTGATAAAACTCTTTTATAAATCCTTGTTTATGCATCAGATATTGTAACAAATTCAAATTCCTACGCAAATATTTGTATGTAATTACGATAACGTTACATTAAATCAAGTCACCTTCGTTTAACATTTCGTCTTAAAATATTAAACAGTTTAAATAATTAGTTACATTATTAAAATATGTAATATTATTGTGTATTCTGCTTTGGTTCTATATTAATAATTCGCGTTTCTGTATTGGGTGTAATTTGTATTGCATATGGATAGATATATAGATATGGGTTTGAAACAATGCATTCAAAATAGTAATTATGAGTTGTTACCTCTTGTAAGGTTAATACAGGCGTATGTAGTAATGTTTGTTAATACGAGCAAGGACAACATTTAGGAGTCGCCATTTTTCCTACTTGTGGAGTACTGGAAAATGTTTTCCAAGTGCTTTGCTTGGTCTCAGCAAATTGCTTTAATTATTAGAAAAATATGGTTGTTGTTCTTTGGATTTCATTATGTGCTCCAGATGAACGGGTATTGGCCTTGTTCTACAGCTAATCAACGTAACAACGATCATTTTAATTAACATTGTTACATGAGATAGTTGATGATTTATTTCCATTAGCGGTAAATTTGGTATGAATATAAATTGCAATCACGTTAATTCTTTTACATTACAGCATAAGGAAAGATAATATTTTTGGAGAAAGTAGTGTTACGATTTTTAATGTCCTGTTGAAAATTATTTAATTTGAAATTAATATGGAGGCCCACTTTTCAAGTTTATATTTAGTTTGCAATTATGGAATGGTAGTTTGCTTATTAAAGATGCGATGATGGTTACCAAACTCTTATAGAGTGCAAGTACCTATTATTTCAATCAACATGGATTTACTCTTGGTGAGTGTTGAATATTATAAACAAACTTCATAATTTTCTTATTTTAAATATTGTGCAACGGAAATTGTATTATTTAACTCTCATCAAGATTTCAATATATAAAGTAACTTCAGTGTTTAAAAACATACAATGTATTATATTTTAATAAAGCTTAAAAATTAAGTTAGGACTGTCAGGTGATTTTGCTATTACATTCTTGTGAGGTTTCCACCCTTCAGTTAACTCATTAAGCAAGATTTAGTAATTATTTTAATGGTTTAGAGATACAGATACAGATGTTATTTGATTAAGTTTGCAAAGCATTAATCTGCATAAAAAGTGTTTATGAAGAACTTTTCTATTTATTTCACATGTGTTGAATTTTATTATAAAATAAATAGAATGCGCTGACCTCAATTTGCATATTTTTGATTCAAACATGCCAGGTCGTCTAATTAGACTTTGGCTCTAACTTTTTGTAAATAACTTAATAGTCAATTTTGAATATCGTAAGTTTATTAATTTTTGATCTTTGGACTTATTATTAAAATTGAAATGCCTGTACTTTTATGTCATAATAATTATTAGAAATTCTTATAAAATAAATAGTTTAGTAGACATTATATTTTCAGTTCAAATAATTAATTTATTTATTTATGAGTCTGAATGATTTTGGAAGAAAATATTGAGAAAGTTAAATTCTTTGTGGTGGTGCAATACACAAATAAGAGCTTACATTTATTGTGAGAACAGTAAATGTAATAGATATTACTATCAAAATCTAATAAATGGTTAAGTGTTGCAAATCGGTTACAGTGATATATTTAAAAATTTTTAAAGGTAGCGCATCATTAAAAAGTGTTTTTTTTGGATTTATTTAATATGTTTCTATATAATAAAAGTAGAACAGAATATAATAAAAGTTAGAACACAAATAGTGTTCTCTCGTTGATAACTTAACTGTGTTACTTTATCCGTTTCCTCACACACCAATTAAACATAAATCAGACAAAATGTTAAAAAAAATAAATACTTAAGACACAATTGATATGAGTAATTCAGTAAATAAATAGGTAAGACACAATTGATATGAGTAATTCAGTAAATAAATAGGTAAGACACAATTGGTATGAGTAATTTAGTAGTATTGATTTTTCTTTCTTTCTTTATTTTTTTTTATGTTTTAAAATAGCATGCAAGTCTATTGTAAAAGGTATCAGAACGACAAAGATATGGTAAAGCAACAGATAGATATTTAAAGTAATAACCAGTAGAAAATAGTTCAACTTACAAAAGTCCTTCAGCAACGCTTCCTTGCAACGGAAGGGTGAGATTCAACGATGTCCTGCACTAACGAAGCACTTCACTCTTGACTGTGAGGGTGTTGATGGAACTTCTCACACGTTACACTAATCACACCTACGTATTTCACTGGTGTTAGCAGCAGACATTATCACGCGTCGGAACTATGTAGCCTTGATAAATTTCTTGGTAATTCTATTTCCTTAGACAATAATTTCGAAATATTCTGAAGCACTAGTTTAATTTCAACTGGGACCAAAGGTATCTTATTTTCATAAACATCCCGAAAAGCAGTGAGAAATTTCAACCAATACCTTTGTAAGCCGGTAATCTGTTATATTTCACCAATAACGAAATTTGCACCAGCAATGATCTATTTTAGATTCTTTGTTGTTAGAAAATTCAGAAACTACAGTATCACTGTATTTAAACAATCCAAAGTATGCACCACTCCGAAAAGAAAAAAAAAAAGGATCGCGAAACTAGATCGCACTCACACAGTTTTAATATCAAAAGACAAAACAACTAAAAAGAACCATAATAGGTAAAGCACATGTATCACTTAAGTACGTCCGTCAAAATGTTCCATAAAACACTTTTGTACAGTTAATATACAATTTCTATTTCACAAGAAAACAACTAAAAAATCGTGCCGTGCTCGTACATGAACAATACGAAAATTAAATCCCGCATTAATTCTCACTAGTCAAAGCAAAGAGGCAACAGAATTTTTAACGTACTTAGTATATTGGAATCAAGAAGAAAACACGACTCCTCATCTGTTTATTCAACTCGTTCTATTACACTTCTTATCGTCTCTTATCTAGACTTGCTAATAACCACATAAGGAACAAAATTTATCTTTACGGCAAGACAAGAACGATGCACTCTATAATTAACTTCAGCATAATTAACTTTTACCTTACAAAATATCAAATATTTGATACACATATTCTGTGCTAAGTTTGTTATCTACTCAAAGGCATTAACACTTTGTGGTTCGCTTATCTACACTAATATTTTTCCCACATTTAAATATTATTTTATTATTACATTAATTAGACTAGAATTTGAAGCAAAACATTATTTACACTTAACTTAAAATGTCAAAATACACATGAGGAACACCCAAAACGTGAATGCCGCAATCATATATAATAATTAATTACAGCGGTTTATAATTTTCAATTTATCTATCTTTAAATTACTACACACGAGTTAATAAATATCAAATACAGAAACAGCAATTTGCAGAAATGCATTTATAAATTGAGAAACAGCGTAAAAGTTTAAAACTACAAAAATTGCACGTTACATAAGGCTAAGGTAGAATATCTCTGATCGCCATGTCTGAGTTGAATTTATCTTATTCCATTCTGTTTCTACTTCCTTAGTATCAGAAATCTTCTCGATATCTTTTAACAATTTATTTGACATTTTCTCAGATCATTCGTGGAAAGCTATATCTTTTAGCTTCTCAAAGTCAAATAATGTGTTTGTGATGGTTAAATTGTTTTTGTTGCAATATTCTACCAGCCTGTCGTTTCTCGTGCCTAATCCAAATAAACATACTACCGCTCATTCTCTTCCTTCACATACGAATGCATTAAAAACCCCCGCAATTATAGAATTTTTGTGTCCTTTTACGTATTTTAGTATGCCTTCGATATCTTAGTAGATCGCCTCTACCTTTTTGTTGCTTCAGCTATATGTGGGCATGTATACCTGTATTATTACTGTATTTACCTGTCTAGATTCTAACCTAACCATGGATACTCATATGTTGTTTAGTAAATATTTTTTATACAGTGTTCTATCTTTTTCTCTTAACTATCCTCACACCCGAATTTCCTTCCTCAGATCCTGTATGAATTGTCCTAAAGTCTCCGCTTCAAAAATCTCCCACCTCTGGACACTGAACTTCGCTGATCCCTATTGTGTTCAATGCTAACCTATCCATTTCAGTTTTCAAACTCTCTAACTTACCTACTTGTTCCATACTTCTTACATTCTACGCTCCGACTCGCAGAGTGTTCCCGGCTCTTTTTCTAAACTTTCCGATTACATCCTCCGAAGTAGGCCCTTCAGGATATCCGAATGGGAGACTACTTTAATTTCGAAATTTTTTACCCCAGAAGGATGCTATCATCTTAAACATCAATTTAAGTACGCTGTGCATTTGGGAGGCAATGTGGTGGTTTCCCGTTGCATTCCACATCGCACTAGTTCGTCTTAGAAACCCATATTCGCCCCTATGGTCTCTGCCACTCTAAGTACCGAAAAAGCTGCTACCCTCTTTCGGGGACCTGTCTTAGTCTGGTTTCTTACTAGAGACCCCACTAATTTAGTTAAATCTGTAATGCGGCTTTTAGATTACTAGAACTCTTAAGCGATTCTACCCGTTTTAGTAATCTAGAACCTGTTCAAGGTGCAGGTTCATTCAGAACGGTCGATTAGATTAATTAGTCAAATATATTGATGTTTAAATAGGGAGATTATGTGTTAATTTGTTTTCCCTAAGGCATAATTGTATTAGTCGCCCATTGGTCTAGAAGCGAACAATGGAGTGAGTGACTGCTACAACGGCGTCTTTAAAGAACCGATATTAAGCGAATAAAAGCGATGGTACATGTACCGAGAATCACCTCGTAATTTCTGGAAACATAACAAAGTCATGTAGTTCGATGCATAAACCGCACGAACAGACGGTTCAACTTAATATTGTTTTTGTATACTCAAGTCGTAGGTCCATTGACGAAATATACTAGTAGTCATTTTCGGTCATACCTGAGGGTTTCTGCATTTCACTTGTGGTTTTTCCCGTAGCTCATGTATCTCCGCATAAGTTAATTCTTAAGCTTAGCCTGCAAGTACTGTTTTATGTTTCTATATTTTTGTAGCCGCCCTTAAACTTTTCATATCTAGGTATATCTCTGATCATTAGGAACCCCAAGTGTCTACAATAGTGTACAGCGCTTAAAATAAAAATGGCAACACTGACACCACCAACTTTGACTAAAAATGTAACAGTTACAACATAATAATTACCTTTATTTTTATCTAAAACAGGATCTTCTATAAAATAAACTCTTTCAATAATCACTATTTTATGCATCAAGCACGAAGGCAGATTACAAATATTTTCTATACAAATTAATATCTAAATAATTTGTTTTTCTCAAATTTTCTCGAATATATGAAGTCAGATATTTATCATATGATGACCTTTTATGATCTATAATCTCTCTCTAACACACGCATGCATGCACACATGTGCATGCACCCACCCATGCATGTACACATGTGCACACCCATGCACCCACCCACCCACCCACACACAAACATACACACACACCTATGCACACATGCACACATGTATGCACGCACACCCATACACACACCTATGCATGCACACATGCACTCATCCACGCACACATGCATGCACCCACCCACCCATCCACATGCACACACACATGCACCCACACATACACACACCTATGCATGCACGCATGCATGCACACACACACACACCCACACACACACACCGACACATACACACACACACACCGACACATACACACACCCACACACACACTCACTCTCTCTCTCACACACACACCGACACATACACCCACCCACACACACACTCTCTCTCTCTCTCTCACACACACACACACATGCACACACACACAACACACATATATTTCCAGATCCAATTGTGAATCTGTTTAAGTTAAAGCAAATTCACTGTATTATTTGCATATCTTTTATTTTATGACATATGACCATGGGTTTTTGTTTTATTTGTGTTGCAAAAATTGTAAGCAAATGTTATCTTAAAATATGTTATACATAGTGTCTTATATTATTATATTAGAAACTGTAAAGAACACAATGAAACGTTGCAGTGAAGATTTGATGACACCATGTTATTTAAAATTAATTTTATATCAAAATTTTTCCTTTTCCATTCTTTAAAATGCTTTAGGTAGAATAAAGTAGTGTCAATTTAGACAACTTTTTTCATTTATATATATATATATATATATATATATTATATATATATATATATATTATATATATAATCGTGTAATTAAGGGTTCATTGGGAATACATAAGGGCATAGGTTAAGCTAGAAGTTAGAACCATAAGTCATTAGAAAATCAAATATTAGTCATTTTTGAAATTAGGATATTTTTAAAAAATTATTTTAGAGCTTAGGTAATATATAATAATGTAGGGTTAATTTAGTTTAGCCATATTTAGCTAGGAATGATGTAATATAGTATTTATTTAAATATAGGGCATAAGAATTAATAATAATCGGGTAAAAGTATAGCATATTTAATTTATAGTTAAGTATTATAAGGGTATATAGAAGCGTTGAATGTGTTAAAATAGCAGTCTTATTTTTCAAAAGTAAAACTCAAACGTTTAAAAGCAGAGCAGAATAACAAGGGGAGATATATTTCTAGATAACATTGATACAAACAAGCTTTAATAGGTTACAGGAAAACAGTCGACCATTGGAATTAACGTAGTCAATTTGCAACAGGGACAAAGCAAAACCACATAAATCTGACAAAGACGCAATATGTTTGTTAAGATATCGATTTTAATTCTGGAGCTAGAATAGGAGGGAGCCAGAGACAACTGTCACGAAAGAACAAAGATGGAACAAAAACGTATGTATACAAGCGAGAAGCATTGAGTTAATCACAGAGCTAGTATTGCAGGGTGACTTGAACAAATTTAGTTTAGCAGGGGACAAAAATCAATAATTTCAAGGAATTTTATAGGCAGGCACGCGTCGGTGGAAAGCGGAAGAAGGAGCCAAGCAAGGTGATTGGAGAATATAGATATACGTGCGACAGGTTTAGATTAAGAAGGGCAAATATTCAGCTGGTGGAGGCATATACGTGAAATAAAGTTATAGGTACAAGCGAGATGAAAGATGTTTTGTTCTAGTTTAAGAGATGGAAGTAGTGAGAATGAACTGAACCGTTGAGGCTAATTTCGTGGAATGAAAGTGGCAGTTGACAGTTAGAAACGTTTTACCAAGTATTTGTATGTTTTGTTATCGAAACTCACGCAAAACCGAGATCCGTTAGAGATTTTTCACTGGAATACGAGACGGTTAACAAACAATTTTAAGAATTGTAAAAACGGATATAAATTGTACGTGCGATTTAGAAACATGGGGGGGGGTAAATTATTGGTTATTAAACCATTTTCGAATGTCATCAGTCATTCGCAACACATCTTGTTACTTTCAAGAGAATTAGTACAGTTTGATGAAAAGTTATTTAAAAGCTAGTTACGTGAAAGTTAATCTTGTATGTAAGTACAAACAAATTGTTATTGTGTTGTTGGAGTGCACAAAATTAGTAAAGATTAAAATTATTTGGATGATGAAAGCAGCAATTTTTGGGTATTAAATTTAATTTGGAATAAGGAGTAAAATTTCGGAGATTGGATGTTTATGGTTGTATACTGTTTATGGAGAGGTAATTTGGAGTAGCGGCAGACATGGTGATTCGACCGGGGAGCTATTTGATGGACTGAGGACGTACTGGACGGCATCATCCCCTAGGGCTAGTTGGTGAACAACATTCAGAAGATAGCTACCAGGTAGGCCATTATGTAGAACATTGAGTGGTGAATATTTTCCATGGTTTTTGTGATTATTTTGATGTGTTTTTGTGTGTTTTATAACATTATACATTTTTATGAACTGAAATTTATGAGACTTTAAAATGAAATTAAAATTTAATTTTGAAAATAAAGAATAATTAATTAATTTACAGATAATCATGCGATGTTGTAAAGAGGTATAGAGGGCTTATTTGATATTTGTTAGTGCAGTAAAGTTGTATGCACATTTATAGAGTTTTACTATGAGCTCATGATAAGACAAAGGGTTAACGTAAGGTATAAGGAACACCATCTTGCTTTAATTAAAAAATGTGTTTAAAAGGGTTATCGATTTGAATTATTTTTATTATTTTGAAATTGTTGACAATACGAGTGTACATAATATATATATATATATATATATATATATATATATATATATATATAATAACATTACTATATTGGAAACGATTAGAAATACAGAGTCAGTTAAATGAGAAAAGTTGCATACTTTGGAGTATGTTAAAATGATTTTAAAAATTTACACTACTTTATGCTGTTCTCAAGTTATACAGAGAAAACAAAAAATGCCACTTTTCGTTTGTGGGGCCTATCAATTCTACCTAAAAAATATCAAATAATGGAAAAGGAAAAATTTTGTTATAAAATTTTGAATAACATGGTGTCATCAAATCTTCACTGCAACGTTTCATTGTATCCTTTACAGTTTCTAATATAACAATATGAGACACTATGTATGACATATTTTAAGATAACATTTGCTTACAATTTTTGCTACACAAATAAAACACAACCCCATGGTCATATACCATAAATTAAAAGGTATGCAAATAATACAGAGGATTTGCTTTAACTTGAACAGATTCACAATTGGATCTGGAAATAATAACAGACTGCCAAACTTACCAGACCACAATTGTGGTAATTATATTACTGCATATGCACTGATTTTGGTCACTGAACATGTTGATTTTGTACGACATGTTTACTGATATTTTTTGTATTAATATCTAAAATTATATAAGTAAAAATAATTAGTATATGTACACACACTTAGGTCCCAAATTCAAAGGTACGTAGAAAAAAATAATTCCAGAAACTAAAAGATGCAATTACTTTCTAACTAACAAGAGATGCAATAATAAATTTCATTACAGTTCTTAATAAACATCAAATTGAAATAAAATGCAAAAATGCTACATATTTTAATTTTTCCATACCAGAAATGCAGTTGTTTTTTAACACAGCTGTTTTACGAAAATTTTTATTTTGCATATTTTTGTCGGATTATCATTCATCATATACAATAACAGTTGGGAACATTACTAAAGCAATATTATCGTCTAAATAACTAATGGAATTTCATATCAATGTACTGGAACCTACTATTCTAGGAGCATAAAATCTGAAAGAAATATAATATGTTATCTACACCACTAAATAACAAAAATGGAAGTAAGAAGTTCTTTATACCCATATAAAATTATCAATAAAACAATGCCCAACAATGATCTAGATGGGGCCATGACATATTACACACCCACACTCACACACCAACATCCACACCCACTCACACACACACACACATGCATGCATGTGCACTCACACACATACATACATACACACACATGTATATGTATGTGTGTGCATGTATTTGGGGTTGCGTGTGTGTGTGAGTGCATGCATGTGTGCATGTATGCTACCAAGATGCTAAAATTATTACATGTCTATACTATTTAACAAGAACATATTAAATAAATTGACAAATGCATAAAGCTTGTGCTAATGGCTTATTAATGACTTACTGGGGGTGGGTTTGGGCCAGAGCCAGAAGAATACATGTGTACTGCAGCTATTGGTGGTGGTTGTTCTGAATATACCATCTCCACAGGAATGTTATCATTCTAAAATTAATTTAATTAAATGTGTTCTCTAATTATATTTATACACATACCCTTTGGTAAATTGGTGCTACACCACGAAGAGGATTATTTCGTTTGATGGTTCGGTCTTCATACCGTGTACCACTTTGTGATGCCATTGGCCGATTTAAAGTACTATTAGTATTATTTGGTGAATTAGGACCAGCATTACGAGCTGCGACAGTTTTGGTTACAAAATCTTGTTCTTTCCATCCATGTTTTTTGTATACATCTCTTAAATCTTGATGCTGCCACATAGTAAATAATACTTGACTGGCAAATTTCAGCACTCTAGGAGTATATTTTTGTCGTAGCCTAGTTATAGTCATCAGTCTTTCTACTCCTGCAGCTTCTAACAATGATCTAGAAAATTCTGCATTCTTTTTTATTACTTCATTTAAAGTAGCTAATACAGCTGCAATTGTGTCATCAGAGGTACCCTGATCGTGTTGCAAATTACCAGAAGGCAATTTCTGTACTAAATCTCTCATAGCATATTTACCAATTAATTCCTTATTTCTCTGATCAATTGCTAAATTTCTTAAGGCAGTTGCAACAGCGCACACTACCCTATCAACTTCCATGCGCAGCAATTCCACAAGAATAGGAAGACCTTTTTCTTTTCTAACAGCTGCTCGAATTTCTATACTTGGCTGCCAATAACAAGCTGCCAAGTTCTGAAGTGCACCAGCAGCTGCCTCTAATGTTTCTGGATTTGAACAACTCTGCAATAATGCTAAATATAACTGCACAACATCAGTTTGCCATAGAAGTTCAACACCATTTAATGGTTCTGTTTTAGATAAAGCATTTGAAGTATTTGATGTTCCCACATTATTAAGCTCTGTAGCTTGTGGAGTCCTCTTCTTTTTACTACCTCCAAAGCAACCTAAATTTTCTCCTGCAACAAGAACGAAAAGTCATACTTTCAAATCTAACAAACAATTTCATCTTATTTTTGGAGGCTTTCACAGCCACGACCACAATCATAATATGTATGCCAGATTTGAACTTCGTTGACATGGTCCTCAACCCAGAAATGTATAGTGATCAATTTAACCTTTGTTTCAAATTGTTTATTAGAATCTGAATCTCAAAATATTTACTTTATGCTATTTATATTTAAACTATATAAAACTTTTTTTATAGTTCAAACACCTCTGACATGATTATGGAATATGATGAATATTTAAGATAATACATTTCCAAAAATTATTGTTCAGATTTTTCTGTTAAAATTTATAATTCTTAAATTGCTTAAGAACCTATATTTATTGGACAATTATATGATTACAATTAATAGTACTGGTAGTTGTTATTTAAAACTGAGTAAGTAAATATAAATTACACTTAAACTGCAACTATGCTGCTATATGTAAGCAAATGTAACCTATTTCAAAATTTATCAAGCTTCAATATTTCTGCTAATGTTAAAAATTTTGTCATTTATAAAGTCTATATGGCAATACTTTTATTAGAATTTATGGTAGAATATGACAATTTAATTTTGCCGACAAATCACTTTTATTGAATAATGCACTATTTAAATATTGTGATACTTGTCAAATATCAAAACAGCTCGTTATATAAATTACATTATGCTGTTTATTATTGGAACTGTCCTTTAATTTCAAAAATAAGCAATTTAGCCAAGATGTACAATCTGTTGAAACGCTGCTTGTATTTTATAAAATATAAATACATTGTACGATTATTTTCATTTGTCAATGTTCTACAAACTACTTATAATTATATTAAATATGTTAGATTAAAGACTAGAAGTTTGGAGTTTTTACTGGCATATTGAACAGAGCTTAAAGTGATCTCAAATCATTAGGAAACTTTTTATTGCAAGGAATTAAAAGGAAAATTAAAACATTTGTTGCAATAATTGTTGATGAAATAAACGACATCAGCCACAAAGCTCGATGTTGACTGTATTTTGTTACATAAAAGAAAGTGGTAATGTTAAAAAAAAGAACCATGTGCTTTATGGATGTGAGTGAGAACAAAGACACAAATACATTATTTTATTATATTAAGGGTTAATTAGACAAATTTCAAAACACTAAAAAATTAATGGCACAAACAAATGACGATGCTGTTGCAGTGGTGAGACAACATATTAGTGTCTAAATCAAAATTAAAGAAATATCAAAACATGCTACGCTCAAAGATTTAACAGTTTTCTCTTGATCTGTTGGATATGTAAAAGAATGTCAAATATTTTTCAAAGTATGATAGTAAATTCATATTTTTTTCCTAAATCAACTAAAAGATCTGATACCTTAGACCTCAAAGTCAAAAAAAGTTTTCTTTTAATCATACCTATGAGATAAGTACAGTAGCAAGATTGTGAAGCGCACTATAGAGCATAAACACAAATTAAACACTTTATTGTTGAATATGGTTGAAAGTTCAGAACGAAATTGTTATACTATAATTGCTGCAACATGATTAGGACATTTGTAGCGCGTCCACATTACTTTAGATACCAATAGAATAAGAAAGAAATAATTTCGAATGGACAAGATAAATACAGATATTCGGCATATTTAGATTTTATGCATAGTTAAGGTTAATTAAATGTGACATTTCAATTTTTTTGTTTCTATAAAAGCAATTCAGATTATAAACAGTAACCCCAAAACTATAACATTCTTTCTTTTACATACATTATAGCATGAAATAATCTAGGACAATGACTTTACATAAAATCTGCAGATGAAACAGAGTTAAAAGATACAAGTGTGCATAATTATAATGACAGTTGTGGACGAACATACCAATTCCAATAATAAATTCTTTTTGTAATGCTATCGTATTATTTTAAGAACGCGTACTTTATCAAGCGAAAGGTTTTAGACTTGTTTAGACTTTTGAAAGAGTCCTATTATATTCTATTTTACACGTGTTATTCGTAAGTCGTGGTGTTAAAATGATTCGCCGTACTTAGTGTTCAGTATAGTTAAATTGGTTCATTCAGCATACAGTTTATCGACAAATTCAAGCTGCATTTCCTAATCGTAAGATGGTACCAGAGACAGACAGTTTGGGCTGAGGTACAGCTTTTCTGTTTACTTTACCTTTGATGCTGCTATAGAAGATTCACACTTATTTTGCTGTTTCTGTAGTTTTCTTAGTCATGGTTATCTAACAACTTGCATACAGCACATTAGCAAGTTACGTTCACAGTGCATGAGTAATTATGTAATTATTCTCAAAGTGACAACTAAACTAGTTAAACCAAAGCTTGCATTAAAGCACTTTTTACTGTTTCCCTTTTCTTTGTAAATGAATGTTAACATCAACAACTAGCTTACCAAATTAGTTAACACTTAGTTCATTTAAGTTAGGGTTACACTATTTAAGTTTAATGTTATGTTTTTATTCTTACTAAGCGCACTTCCTAAACCACGTACAAATTACTATATATATTGTCTAATTATCCCTTGTATATATTTAGAGCTGGAAACAGTATACCGGTATATATATATATATATATATATATATATATATATATATATATATATATTGCTGTGATTCTCGCTCAGTTTTTGAATTGCCCACGTTCTGTGCCAAGAATTGCTGTGAATCTCTTGTCCGTTGAATCTCTTCTGATAATCGCCTCTTGACTCTTTCCTTCCGCCTCGGCTGCTCGCCTTGTTACAACTTTCATCCTTATTCATAAAAAAAAAACACATTCCTACCACAAATATGAACGTTAACTCTATTTACATCAATATTCATAATATATTAAAATTTCAAAATTAAATTTCAGCATAAATTTCAGCATCATAAAATTTCAAGTTCAAATTTGTCATTATTTTAATTTGCATCCAGAATTAGAGTCCTTATAGAAAGCATACTAATTAAGTTAACAATATTTGCAGACCTGAGTCTGAATAAAAGGGAGCATCTCCCACCCCTTTACGTTAATTAAACAGGTTCGTCTAATTCAGTTCAAAGACAGACCCAAATTTTCATCATAATCCAAAACATGAACTTGATAAATACTCCTTTCCACTTATACAAGAAAATTTTGCCTTAAAATTCAAAATTTGTTGTTTATACAAATTTACTACTGTCCATCTTTATCAAACAAATTATAAAAATATTCAACACACACCAAAACATCTAAGATCGAACAATAATGCATGTTACCTGAAGGTTAATGCACTCGTGGCTCCAATGTACATCGTCCTTGCTAATCCCACCATTCCAGCTGGGTTATGTTTACGTCCTCGGATTTCTGGCCGCCTTTAAAAGTTTTCTACACCACCATTCATCTAAAAGGTTTCAGGGCTTCTCAGGAACTCATCTATGTATATCTAAATCTTGTTTTGTGGATGCAATCACGTTTACGAATAACACTTGATTACTAACACTCCCGAAAAATAGCAATAAAATTCATAATACTTTCACGCTATACCAAAACTGCATACTTCTATTTATTTATTTATCATTACTAATTTGGATAATTGGTACCGTAATACCCGCAAATATAACTAGACTTTATTATCTTTATCTATCTTCTCTAAGTGCACTAATGCATAATAACTTGTATCGTAGCCCGTAATCACCATCTATTCTGCTTGAAGCATCGAATAAAATCAAAAATAAAGAGAGCTAAACTCCTATCAGCACGGGTTTATATAATGGCTCGCTTGCAAGTCAAATTTGTCCCGCGACGGACGATTTTCAGAAATTCGCATTCTATTTTCCCTTCCGATGGCTTGGCACAATGATTCTACTGAAATTTGCACTCGTCCGAGTTGAAATCTAAGAAATTTCCACATGCCTCGCAACACGTCCGCGAACAACTAATTAATTTTATATAGAAATTGTCATGCTTCCACCTCTCATGTTTGCATCTTATTTCAACCTTACTCGCCAATTTAGTCTGTTCGTTCTATCTACAACCTGTGCTCTTGTTTTACATATTTCCCCTCATTTAACTACCAATGCATTCCCTCTCGCTTGTCTTTATACCACAAACTTGCTTTCTTACTTGCACTCATATAGCCTAAAGCTTATCGACTATCATATACATCGTTATTTTTGCAGGTGTTCTTAGTTCTAATATGCTGAAGGCTTTTACATGACTTCCCCACGTCGTTATAATTTCTCGATAGCTTTAGTACTTGGAAAAATTAAATTAAGTACAAGTTGAACATTTTAACTCGGCTTCTTTTTATAGAAAGCGTCCAGTGAATAATCTAAACCCCTTATTTCTAACAAAACGAATAAATTTTTATGCTCCATGGTTTTAATACTGCGTGTTATCTAATGAAATTCTACATTACTTCCTTCTACACGTTGATTATGATTATATACAAACCCTACATTCTAATTGAATGATTTAAATCTACACAGTAGGCCTTTAATTAAGCGTACTATTTTCCACTGCTTTAATATACACGGTGTTTAACATTATCTAAACAATATAAACCTTATGTTTAGAAGTAAATGACGAATTTATCCAACATGCCTTTAAATGAAGTGTATTATTACCCAAAGCGTCCTTATACACGGTGATTAAAATTATTTGATGTCATTAATTAATTTTCTACCCTGGTCTAAATTAGAGTATTTTCCCCCTATTTGAATACAAATAATCCCACTTATTTGAATTCAAATACGAAACTTCTAGACTGTAAAAAATATTAGAAAAAAAAATTGTCTATCTCACTATACACTTATCTTTCTAACTTACCTTACTTATATCCAATCCTAAAAATATTTACACCTATCCTATATCCCTATTCTATTCCTAACTCTCACCTAATTTTATAAACTGAAATTATCCCTAACTTCATCCTACTTATCCATCTAAGTCTATATACATCCTATATACCTATCCTATTCCTAAATTTTAGCTAATCTTCACTATACTCACTTCCACCTACCTAATCCTATATACCTATATCTAACTATCTCCCATATTTATCCTATACCTAGCTTTATTTTCTATAAACACTTACTTCTACTCTTCTATATACACCTATTTCTATTCCTATATTTTGTTCATTTAATCTTCATTTCTTATTTAAATCTGACTCCTTTCTTGATCCTCCAAGTCTTTCTTCTCACCATCCTAATACTCTTCATACCTATTTCTCCTCCTTCTATATCTATACTTATCATCCCTATTATCTCACATAAAATAAACTCATCCCTATTATCCTGACTCTTAAATATTGCTTCTTCTTCAGTCCTTACACTTGTCTGTTTCTCATTTATTATTATTTCCTTTTCTGCGGACAAACCAAACGATACTACCTTAAAATTATAGATTTTTCTCTCTACAGAAAATCCTGTGTACCTTCTAGAATCCTTGTGTAATGGAATCAGCCAGAATGAATTCCTTAAACCTAATTCACTAAAGACAAACTTGCCACTTAACCTCGTCAAAAGTGTGTCCATGGATGGTGGACAATGGAATTGCGGTTTGGTCCGTTGATTAATTTTTCGTGCATCTAAACATAAACGAATACTATCATCCTTTTTTTTAACCACCACCAACGGATTTATGAAATGAGTGTTTGAGACCTCTATTATGCCATCTTCCAACATTTTATTTAATTCTGCCTTCACCTGCTCCCGATATGCTGCTGGAATAGGATAAACCTTGGCGTTGAACGGTTCTGAATTATCCACTTCCAACACGTGCTCATAGCCTAACGCTGTACTTGCTTCTACCCCCACTAATTCTGCATGTTTTTGTAATAAAGCTTGAACCTCTACTATCCTATCCTCTGGACATCTTATTGTGTTGATCTGTTTAACTCCATCATCCTCTACCTCTACTACATTAATACTCAACCCCGTGTCATCCTCTGTGACTTCATAACTGCCCTACCATTTTACTACCCTATCCTTAATCCTTACTACCTTCCTTTCCATATCTATCAAAACCCTTAACTGCATCATACAGTCAACACCTAAAATGCTCTGAAACTTCAGTCCAGGTACAATTACAAACTCCTGTTCACAGCTTAAACCTCCTATATTTATCCTAAGCACCACAACACTATTTACTACAGCAAACTTCTTTTTATTTGGAGCTACTAAATGGCTACGCTTTATAGGCATAATTCTATCACAAACCTTATCCCTAATTTTGCTGACGAATTCCTCCGATATTAAACTCGCCTAGGCCCCTGTATCAAGTAATACTTCTATGTTATTCTCAAAAATTCCTATATTAATAATTGGCAAACATAATTTTTCTACAGTTTCTGGCTCTATTTCCTCCTCAATTTTGAAAAATTCACGTGGATGTACATACACATTTACACAGAAATCTAGTGGTCTGTCGCGTTCTAAAATCCTGTCTCGTCCTGTTTTCCGTGCTTGGTCCTGGTTGTCCTTCTACAGCCTATGCGTACGTCCTCCTCGTATTAATATCCGTGTCCCTGTCTCTATTCGGCGTGCTCGTCACAGTCCTGTTTACTTCCGGTAAACTATTCTGTCTCGTGTAACTAGGTCTTAGCGTCGGTCCCCTAGTCGTACTATTGCTTCTGTATTCCTGTCCTCATCGTTCCCAATTCGGTCGAAAATTTCTATTGTAGTCAGGCCGTCTTGGAAAATTCTGTGTCCTGTTGTCAAACCTAACCGTGTTAACGTTTCGTTCACGTATCTCTTTTGTCCGTCCTACACATACATCGTCATATCTCTGTAAATACTCCAAAAATGTCTCACGTTCCGTAATGTTTTGTAAGGCCATGTGTTGTCTGATTTCGAGTTCAAAATGTCGTGATAAGTATTTGATTATTTGTCTGTCCGTCAATGGTGGATTAAGTTGTTTGGCCACACTGTATTTGCGAATGGCATATTGTTCCCTAGAACCTGCAAACTCTCCCTTAGATTTTCCTGTAATCAAGTCATCCCTAATCTGATCCTGTTTGTGATCACTCCAGTAATGTTGTAAAAATTTGTTTTCAAAGTCCTCATATGTATCTATGTCCTGTCCTACTAAATTATACCATGCTTCCGCATTGTCTTTCAATAAAGCCTTTATCGTATTTAGTTTAGTCTGTTCGTCGAATAAATTTCCCACTAGATTTCTTACGCTATTAATAAAAATTTGTGGATTTACCCTGTTATCGCCATAAAATTTCATATGTTGGTCCAATGATACGCCACCTGTATAAAATCTAGGACCACCCCCCGTTAAACTTGACATGTTGTATTTAATACTACCAACTTCGCGTTCTACCCTCCTAACTGATCCCTACATGAGTCCGTTACTTCAGTCATTTTTATATTTATCTCTTCTTCACAAAAAATACGTACTTCGGACCTTAAATGTCCCATTTCCTGTCGAAGACCTGTAATGTTTTTCTCATTTCTATCAACCCTACTTTCTACTTCCCCCAGTTTCACGGTAAGACTATTTTTAAACTCTGTAAATTCTTTAGTAGATTGCTCAATTTTCCCGCTTATCTGCTCTAATTTTCGGTTGGACTCCTCCCTCGCTCTATTCGATTCATCGCTTAGCTGTTCTAATTTTCAGTTGGACTCCTCCCTCGCTCCATTCGATTCATCGCTTAGCTGTTCTAATTTTCGGTTGGACTCCTCCCTCGCTCTATTCGATTCTTCCCCAGCTCTATTCGATTCTTCCCTAGCTAATCGCATTTCCTCTAACATTCTCATCATTAACTCATTTCCTGTTTCTCCTGAATCCGTCTTAGACTGATCCCTACTACCTCCTGCTTCTTCCTCCATTTCTGCTTCTGTCGTCCTAAATAAAGCACTATTACTGCTTTCTATTTCCACCCCTTGACTTCGAAGCCACTCTTTTCTCTGCATCCGTTACACTTTTCACTCCCACACACGCCTACACACTTCTTTCACACACCTACAAAAAATATTCACACTCAGCTCCTAATTTCAGGGTTGTCAGTTTCCTGAAACAGTTACACACTATCTGAAATTCGAGCCCTCACATTCGGGTCGCCAAGATTTGCTGTGATTCTCGCTCAGTTTTTCAATTGCCCAAGTTCTGTGCCATGAATTGCTGTGATTCTCTTGTCCGTTGAATCTCTTCTGATAATCGCCTCTTGACTCTTTCCTTCCGCCTCGGCTGCTCACCTAGTTACAACTTTCATCCTCATTCATAAAAAAAACACATTCCTACCACAAACATGAACGTTAACTCTATTTACATCAATATTCATAATACATTAAAATTTCAAAATTAAATTTCAGCATAAATCTCAGCATCATAATATTTGCATCCAGAATTAGAGTCCTTATAGGATGCATACTAATTAAGTTAACAATATTTGCAGACCTGAGTCTGAATAAAAGGGAGCATCTCCCATCCCTTTACGTTAATTAAACAGGTTCGTCTAATTCAGTTCAAAGACAGACCCAAATTTTCATCATAATCCAAAACATAAACTTGATAAATACTCCTTTCTACTTATACAAGAAAATTTTGCCTTAAAATTCAAAATTTGTTGTTTATACAAATTTACTACTGTCCATCTTTATCAAACAAATTATAAAGATATTCAACACACACCAAAACATCTAAGATCGAACAATAATGCATAAGCTACCTGAAGGTTAATGCACTCGTGGCTCCAATGTACATCGTCCTTGCTAATCCCACCATTCCAGCTGGGTTATGTTTACGTCCTCGGATTTCTGGCCGCCTTTAAAAGTTTTATACACCACCATTCATCTAAAAGGTTTCAGGGCTTCTCAGGAACTCATCTATGTATATCTAAATCTTGTTTTGTGGATCCAATCACGTTTACGAATAACACTTGATTACTAACACTCCCGAAAAATAGCAATGAAATTCATAATACTTTCACGCTATACCAAAACTGCATACTTCTATTTATTTATTTATCGTTACTAATTTGGATAATTGGTATCGTAATACCCGCAAATATAACTAGACTTTATTACCTTTATCTATCTTCTCTAAGTGCACTAATGCATAATAACTTGTATCGTAGCCCGTAATCACCATCTATTCTGATTGAAGTATCGAATAAAATCAAAAATAAAGAGAGCTAAACTCCTATCAGCATGGGTTTATATAATAGCTCGCTTGCAAGTCGAATTTGTCCCACGACGTACGATTTTCAGAAATTCGCATTCTATTTTCCCTTCCGATGGCTCGGCACAATGATTCTACTGAAATTTGCACTCGTCCGAGTTGAAATCTAAGAAATTTCCACACGCCTCGCAACACGTCCGCGAACAACTAATTAATTTTATATAGAAATTGTCATGCTTCCACCTCTCATGTTTGCATCTTATTTCAACTTTACTCGCCAATCTAGTCTGTTCGTTCTATCTACAACCTGTGCTCTTGTTTTACATATTTCCCCTCATTTAACTACCAATGCATTCCCTCTCGCTTGTCTTTATACCACAAACTTGCTTTCTTACTTGCACTCATATAGCCTAAAGCTTATCGACTATCATATACATCGTTATTTTTGCAGGTGTTCTTAGTTCTAATACGCTGAAGGCTTTACGCTGAAGGCTTTTACACGACTTCCCCACGTCGTTACAATTTCTCGATAGCTTTAGTACTTGGAAAGATTATATTAAATACAAGTTGAACATTTTAACTCGGCTTCTTTTTATAGAAAGCGTCCAGTGAATAATCTAAACCCCTTATTTTTAACGAAACGAATAAATTTGTATGCTCCATGGTTTTAATACTGCGTGTTATCTAATGAAATTCTAAATTACTTCCTTCTACACGTTGATTATGATTATATACAAACCCTACATTCTAATTGAATGATTCCCAAAGCGTCCTTATACACGGTGATTAAAATTATTTGATGTCGTTAATTAATTTTCTACCCTGGTCTAAATTAGAGTAATATATATATATATATATATATATATATATATATATATTGCATATATATATATATATATACACACACATGCACACATATGCACACACACAGTGTGCACACATGTGCATGCACACACCCATGCCCATGTACACACATACACACACACATGCATGCACACACCACACATCCTGCTAACAATTCTGCATCTTTACAAAACTGATACATTTTCATGTACCCCACAAATAGTGGAAATAGTTAATTACATGTATGGAATATATTGTTATTTATTTCTTGAAGAAGCTTAAAATCACAAAAGAATTTTAAAATAGTGAAATATATCGATATACACTATTTTATATATTCCTATCATTTTAGAATTCTTTCAAAATCATTTAGTGTTGTGTTTTACATTGAGACTACTATCACTTGAACTAGACTCAGGGGTTCGCTAACTCGTTTCTTATGGGTTCTCTTCGAGGGTTCTTTAGGATCATGAAATCTACAACCAAAACAAACGCGACTTCATCAGTAACCAAAATTAGGTCAGACTACACAAAGATAAAAACAAATGCCACCCAGCTAATGTTTCTCAACTAAACTAATGCAAGAATGAAACTTAATATTAATTTCGGTAAGGTAACCAAAACAGTTACTAAACGTGCTTTGTATTTATAGCCTAACAACTCCTATATCTAATTTCTACTACTGCAAGATCGCAATGACAAGAAAGGATTCATTAACCCTGCGATTACAGAAGGTAGCCTTAAAAATAAATCATATCTAAACTTCCCACACCACTAAATTAACCGTTGGTACCAAACACGTGCCTTGCGGCCGAGAACGTTTTATTCGCCGAGGGCCCAGTAAACCGACACAAAAATCTCGTAAACAAAATGTACAATCCTCCAACACAGCTTACGTTGTGGTAACAAACCAACAGCACAATGGCGCGTCAATTTGCTTGCCTACGTTCTAGACAAACACTCTACTTAATAAGCAAATGCTTCGTAACCAACGCAGATTCAAATTTATCAATTATAAAAAAAGGTAGAAATACCTGCATTCGTGTTGCTTTGAAATTCCTTTATAAATTCTCAACCCCTTGTTGAGAATCTACTAATTCTTGAACACGGTACTTTTTTTAATTTCACTTTTATCCGCTTCCACCTTTACAGTTATTAGCGGAGGTTGGAAGTATTATTTATAATCTATGCTACAATATACGTTTATCTTTGTATGTTTTATATACGATGTAGGATTTCTATGTCTTTAAGATAATTTAGCAATGGTTCAATATTGGGTGTGTCTCTCAGGATAGTTTGTACATCTTGTTGTATGTTGTATTTGAGTCTGTTTTTTTGATATTTTTCACAATTCGTTAGGATATGCACTACTGTTAGGTTTGTTTTACATTGTTTACATATCGGTTGAGCTTCTTTTGTCATCAAGTAGTTGTGTGTATATGCAGTGTGTCCTATTCTTAATCTTGTTAATCTTATTAATTGTCTTGTTGATTTTGGGATAAGTGCATACGGTTCGGTTTTTGGTTTTATTTGTCTAAGCTTGTTATTTTGGGTGTTTTTCCAGGTTTATTCCCATTTTTTGTCTATTTTGCTTGAGATAATTGTAGGGATGTCTGGTATTGGAGTTTTGAGTTGGATGTTGGTATTGGTTATTTGTTGTTTAGCTAGTTTATCTACTGATTCATTTCCTTGGATTCCAACATGGGCTGGAGACCAAATCAGTATTATTTCAGTTCCGGATTCTTCTGTTGTTTTTTGTATAGCATCATGTACGTTGTTCATTATTGGATCTGTTGTGTACCATTTTTCGAGTAATTTAATAGTGCTTAAAAAGTCTGTGCATATTGCATACTTGGTGTGTGTTGGGTTTGATGTTATGTCTTGGATGGCTGTTAAAATTGCTACTTTTTCGGCTGTATAACTGCTGCTATATGGATGTAGTGTTGTTTGGATTTGTTTATCTTGACTGAGTACAGCCGCAGTTACTTGTGGGTAGTTTATCGACCCTTCTGTGTAGATATTTCATGCCTCTTGTATCGTTCCTTTAGTTCTTTAAATCATTGATGATACTGAGCTTTGCTTGTATGTTTTTTGAATAATTTGATAGTGATACATTTGTCATTATATGTTTTCTAGTCCATGGTGGGAATATAGGTAAATATTGTGCAAGAATTTCAGGTTGGGATAGTTTTAGTTGTTTCATTATGTTTTTTATGTGTACGGCTGTTGGAGTACTGGTATCTAATCTTGTGTTATATGGTTAATTTTGAAGATTGTTGTGTTATTATATATTAGGACACTGGTTTCATAATAACGTTGTTTATTAATCGTATCTAAATACATTAATTGAAAACTAACATATTAATAATCCTTAAGCTTGTTGAGCGTGATGCAACTTTACGTCTCGGGCACGGCAGTGTCTTTCTGCACGCTATGCAGTGTTGAACATAATCATCAAACTAAAACTAATATTACAACATGCCCCCTTTTTTTCAATTATATAAAACAGAATGCAAAACTGAAAATTTAACTATAATTCTAAATACTTTAACTTAGAATAATTTAACTGGCGTCATCTTCAGTAAAAGCAAATCTTCTAGGCTTTATAACTCGTCTACCTCTACTAGTGAAAACGCCATTTGCATCTGGCACTATTGTACCTTGAGTGTCGTCCACTTCTAGATTTAACAGCTCAACAGCAGGTGTAGGACTAAATTGTTCCACCATATGTCGTGGAGTAGACGAATTTTGATTGTCCTCTTTTGAGTTTAATATATGAAAACAGTTACGACGATATCTAACACCCTCAGGAGTCTCGATTAGGAAAGACCGTGGCAGAGGGCCTACTTGGACTACTGAAGCGGGTGCCCATGGTGAATCGGGAGTTTTTTTTTTAATAGACATTATCCCCCACACGCAAGGGTGGAAGAACTTTAGCATTTTTATCATGCTTTTTCATTTTATCTACATTCTCTTTATATTTTTGACTATATTGTTGATAGTCAATTACTTTAGGCTTTAAATTAGTACTTGAGATAGGCAATTTCGTCCTCAAGCTTCAGGTCATTAAGAATTGTGCAGGTGAATGTCCACTATCTTGTGGCGTATTTCTGTATTGTAGTAGAGCGATATATGGATCCGAATTGGAGTCTTGACATTTGTTAAAAGGATTTGTTATTGTGCCAACTGTTCGTTCTACAAGACCATTACTTTTTGCATGGTATGGACTTGTTGCGTTATGGGTTATATCCCATTTTTTAAGAAATTTTTTAATTCTGCTGAGTTATAAGGAGGTCCATTATCTGATACAATAATGGAAGGTATTCCGTGACGAGCAAACATTGATTTAAGGTTTTTTATAAGTTCATTAGCTTTTGTGGATATGACAGTTACAACTTCAAAGTAATTAGAAAAATAGTC
Organism: Platerodrilus igneus; assembly: GCA_036346225.1. Classification (NCBI taxonomy): domain Eukaryota; kingdom Metazoa; phylum Arthropoda; class Insecta; order Coleoptera; family Lycidae; genus Platerodrilus; species Platerodrilus igneus. Next base: position 229,715 of record JARFIW010000705.1, read on the forward strand.
AACAACTAGTAAATAAGTGTGTTTTCTATAATCGAAATAATCAATACAAAGTTTTTCCCAAGGTAGAGTTGCTGGTTCATGAGGTAATAAAGGTTCCTTTTAATTAGCATTTCTGTAGTTTGTACAAGAACTGCATTACTCAACTTTATTTTTTATAGCGATGCTAATATTAGGCCAATAAACTATAGAACGCGCTTGTCTTCGACAACGATCAATACCTAAGTGACCCTCATGAATTTGATCCAATATTTGAAGCCTCAGTGTCGTGGGAGCTATCAAAAGGTTTCCCTTAAAGAGAAGATCATCTATTGTGCGAAGATCATGACGTATATTGTAATATGGTTTAACTGAATTTGGGAGATCTTTTCTTGACGTTGGCCATTCATTACAACAAAAATTTATAATTATATTTAAATCTATGTCGTTCTGTGTGGCTAATTTAATTTCATGTAATTTTTCTGGTGTAACTGCTAAGTTCCTGAAAAGTAGATTCATATGAATATGTAATTCTACTTCAAGTAAATCATTTTGATCCGGCGGTTCTACTGGAGCTCTACTAAGAGTGTCAGCAATAAACAAAAGTTTTCCTGGAGTATATGTGGCATTAAGATCATATTTTTGTGCGTTTAACATCATTCGTTGAAGTCGTGTTGGTACTTCAGACAGTGGTTTTCTAAATAAAGTTACAAGTGGTTTATGATCAGTTTCTACTTGCACCTTATGGCCATAGATATATTGATGAAAACGGGTACACCCAAATTGTATTGCATATAATTCTTTTTCAATCTGAGCGTAATTAGTTTGACAAGATGTTAAAGACTTTGACGAATAAGAAATTGATCTATGGTCATGTAAAATAACCACTCCGACAGCAAATTTTGAGCTATCAACAGATAAGACTAATGGTCGATTATGATCAAAATATGTTAAGACTGGAGTATTGGTTATGATATTTTTTTTTTAAGTGATCTTAATTGCACAGTTTTGTTTGCTAGGTTGTCAATATATGTACCTAAATAATTAACCATCCCTAGAAAACGTTTAACTTCCGTGACTGTTTTAGGTCCTTCTAGCTTACAAATAGCAGTTACTTTCTTTGGATCGGGACATATCCCTGATAAACTAAAAATATGTCCAAGATATTGAACTTCTGACAAGAAAAAATTGCATTTGTCCATGTTAAATTTTAAATTAACTTCCCAAGCTTTTTCAAAAACCCTTTTTAGTGTTTCATTGTGACCTTCTATTGTATTATTATAAATTAGAAGATCGTCTATATAAATTAGAACACCTGGTATATCAGAAAATAATTCCGACATAGTTTTATGGAAAATTTCAGGTGCACATGAAATGTCATATGGTAACCTTAAAAATTTACACCTCCCAAAGGGTGTATTAAAGACACATAGATTTGCACTACTTTCGTCTAATTGCAACATCCAAAGTCCGGACTGTGCATCAAGGGTTGACAAATATTTCGTTTCAGACAATTTTGAGCAAATATCCTCAAATGTAGGAAGTGGATAATGACATCGCTTAATAGCATTATTTAAATTACGTGCATCTATACAGATACGTAGAGAATCATTTTTCTTTTGGACTATTACTAACAAATTCACCCATTCACTACGTTCATTCATTTTAACTATGACTTTTAATGATAACATACGATCTAATTCTAGTTTTAATTTCCTATGCAGTGCAAAAGGCACTTTGCGTGGATGATCAACAATAGGCATAATGCCTGGATCAACTGTAATATGGCATTTATTTGGTAAACAGCCTAACCCTTTAAAAATGTCTTTATAGTCATCTATCAACTCTTTATGATTTAGACTACTAATTCTTTTTATAAGACCTAAATTTTGACAGGTTGGAAGACCTATTATGGTTGAACAGTCAATTCGTATCACTATAAACTCAATACAAGCTAATGAGGTATTTATAACACAGTTATTATTGACCTTACCTTCAACAGGTATATAATTACCTGAAAATGACGTTAGCTTCACATTTGTAGGTTGTATTTCACCTTTAATATTTAAATTTCTAAAATTTTTAAATGACATGACATTTGCTTCAGCCCCTGTATACAGGTTACATTTCAAAAGAATGTTATTAATATAAATATCTTGAAACCAATTTGTAGCATTTCTGTTTAGATTGGTAACTGTTTTATAAACAATAAGTCATCATTGTCACTATAATAATTATTATCAATATTAGAGTCAATGTTACCTTCTAGGTTAACTGTTTTGACCTTCTTAACATAACAGAATTTAGCAAAATGATTCAATTTACGACAATAATTACATCTTACCCTTTCTGCTGGACATTTATTATAATGTTTTTGACTACAACGGGTACGTATTTTAGTATTCCCTTTATTATTAACAGTATTACTACGGTATTTAGCTTGTGGAAGATAACTTTTATTTCTTGACGATGATTGTGTGTTTGATGAATTTTCACCATGAGACTGCTTGACTTTACTGATTACCATTTCATTATTTTTAACTAATTGCTGTGCTTGTTCATGGGCGATTTCAATTGACTTTGCTATTTTTATAGCTTTTTCTAAATCTAAGTCATCTTCTTGTAGTAGGCGTTCCTTAATTGAACGATTGTTACTATTCAGACCAGCTATAAACATATCCTTTACCAAACTTTCTCTAAGTTGACCTAATTCACATATTAAACTTAAATTTTTTAGTACAGTAGCAAATTCATCAATATTCTCACCAGTATTTTGAAATCTGGTTAAAAATTTATGACGTTCAACTGCTAGGTTAGTTTTTGGTTGACAGTGGGTTTCAATTTTTTTAATTAATTCTTGATACTTACAGGTATCCATATCCAAATTAAACAGATTGAAAATCGAAATTGCATCATTTCCAATATAGTGCAAGAAGATCACTACTTTGCGTTTATCTTCCTCGTTTCCAAGACCACTAGCACGCAAATATATTTTAAATTGCATGTACCAATTTTTCCAATTGTTTGACAAATTACCTTCAGTAATTAATGGTTTTATTGACGACGGAAGCTTTGGTGATTTTGTACCAGCTTCCATAGGATTATTAGACAACATTTCGTATTTTTCACTAAAAATTCCAAATTAGGTTATGTTCTCCTTCAACAAATTTTTAAGACTAACCTGACACCATGTCGTGTTATATATTAGGACACTGGTTTCATAATAACGTTGTTTATTAATCGTATCTAAATACATGAATTGAGAACTATAACATATTAATAATCCTTAAGTTTGTTGAACGTATTGCATTTTCACGTCTGGGGCACGGTAGTGTTTCTCGCACGCTATGCAGTGTTGAACATAATCATCAAACTAAAACTAATAATACAACAAAGATGTCGTGGTTTGCTTCCATTTTCTGGTTTGATGCTAATTTTGCAATATATTTTAGGTTCAATTTATTTCTTCATATATCTAAAGGTGGTATATTTGCTATGAATTGTAGACTATTGACTGGGCTTGTTCTGTAGGCACCTGTTGCTAATCTGAGAGCTGTGTTTTGAATTGTGTCTAATTGGTTTATATTATAAGGTTTGGCAGTGCTGTATGTGATACAACTGTAATCAAGTCTTGATCTGATAGCAGTTGTATATATATACCATGCAATAAAATTATATAACTGTCTACCACAAAGTATTAAATCATTACAGCATTTACAATTTAAAACAAAAGTAAAAGCATTTTTAACAAAGCAAGCATTCTACTCACTTGAAGAGTATTATAACAGTGACCTCAATTTCTCTTAGCCAGGGGCCATATACTATAGTAATTTAAGTTTTAATATATATACTAAACAGGACATGTGTGTTGAAAATACATTATTTTATTAATTAAGAGCCATATACTCTAGAACTATAGTATATGTTTTTAATCTATGTATTTCATAGGACGTGTGCATTAAAAAATGTAACATTTTATTGAGCACGAATAAATCTATCTATCTATCTATCTATCTATCTATCTTTAATTGCTGTTTTGTGTGCGCTCCCCAATCTGTGTTTGAGAGTATTTTTAAGATATTAATTTTTTTGTTGCAGTCCTTTCTTAGTTCTGTTATGTGCTTTCTCCATGTTAATTTTTTATCAAAGTAGATGCCTAAAAAATTGAGGTTATCTGTATATTCTATTTGGGATTTGTTTATTAGAAGTTTTGGATCCATATGTTTTCTTTTTCTACAAAAATGTATTGCTTTTGTTTTTGTGGATGAGAATGTGAAACCTATTTCTTTTGCACATTTTTCTATTTCTGTTGTTTTGTTGTAAATTTGTTTGTATTGTGTTGATATTTTTGCCTTTGTGGTATAATACGATATCATCAGCAAAAAGAAGTATTTGTGTTGGTTTCTTCACAATTTTTGTTATTTTGTTTATTATTAGCAGAAATAGTGTGGGACTAAGTACTTCCCCTTGTGGAACTCCATTTTCTTGCTTTCTTGGTTCTGATAGGCATCCATTTGTTTCGACTTGAAAAAAGCAGTTTTTCAGGAAGTTTTTTATGTAGCGTAGTATTTTTCCTTGTATGTTATGTTCTATTAGTGTTTGTATTATCGCATATTTCCATGTGGTGTCATATGCCTTATGTAAGTCTAAGAATATTGCTACTAGATGTTGTTTAAGTTCGAACACTTTTTCTAATTCTATTTTTAGTTTAAGTGTTTGATCTGTTGTTGTTCTGCCTGTCCTAAAACCTGCTTGGGTATTGCTTAATATGTCATTATTTTCTATATACCACATTAGCCTTTTATTTACCATTTTTTGCATTATTTTTGATAATACATTTGACAGTGCTATAGGTCGATAGTTTGCTGGGTTTGTATTATCTTTTGTTGGTTTTAATATTGGTACTGTAATGACTTTCTTCCATTCTATGGGGTATACATTGTTGTTCCATATGAAGTTATATATGTCTAGTAGGTGTTTCTTATTTTCATCTGGTAGGTGTTTGATCATTTCTGGAATTATTTGGTCTGGCCCTGAACTTTTTTGTTTTTATTTTGTTGTAAAATACTGTTTTCTAGTCCGTCCATTGTAAAGGATTTGTTTAATGGGTTGTTTTGTTCTTCAATTTTGATAGTGTGATTGTATTCTGTATTTGTTTTTATTGTATTGAACTTTTTATTATAATTTGAATTGCTTGATATTTTGGCAAATTCGTCTGCTATTTTTTCTGCTATTTCTTGGGGGTGTAAAATAATTTTGGTGGGTTCTATGAATATTACATCTGTTGCATGTGGGATGTTATTTATCCTCTTAATTGCTTTTATTTTGTTCCAAATTTAGTTATCAGGCATATCACAAGTTATGGAGGAAACATAGTTTCCCATGCTTTTTTCTTGCTCTGTTTTATTGTACGTCTGCCAATAGCTTTTGTTCTTTTAAGTTCTATTTGGTTTTCTATGTTTTTGTTTTTCTGATATTAGTATAGCGCTCTTTTATTGTCGTTGCTTGCTTTTTCGCATTCTGTATTCCACCATGGTACTGTTTTTTTATTCTTTCTATTGAATAACTTGAATGTTTGTTTGGCTGTTTTATTATGTTTTGGCTAAAAGATTCTATGATTTTGTTTATGTTGGAATATTGTTTGTTTTTGGTATTGTTGGTTAGCAATGTTTGGAATTAGGGCCACTTATTCTCTTCTATTCTCCATTTTGAGTATGATGTATGGGGTTTGAGGTTTGTATGACTTTCTTGCGAGCTAATAAGTATAGAAAAATGGTCACTACCATATAAATATTGAATTACTTTCCATTCCAGATTTGGTGTAATTTTTGGGTCGCAAATCGTTAGGTCTATATTTGAAAATATACCTGATTTTGAGCAAAAATGTGTTGATGAGTTATCATTTAGTATGACGAGATTGTTTTCACTTATTATTTTCTTTACCATTTTTCCTCTTTTGTTGGTTTGTTGGGAACCCCATATTATATTGTTCCCGTTTATGTTACTTAGTATAATGATTGGAGGGGGGTAACTGTTTTGATAGATGTTCAATGGACTCTTGATTACGGTTTGGTTGTGGTGGTAGATATATATATATATATATATATATATATATATATAGATTCTTATAGCTATTGCTTCTAAGTTTGTTGTTATTTCCTTTATAAGCTTTTGTTGTTTACTAGAATTGCCACCCCTCCGCTAGCTATTTGTGTGTTTAGTCTGTCCTTGCGATATTGTATAAAATTGTATGTATTTATGTTTTGATGTTCTTTGAAGCGTGTTTCTTGTAAGCATATGTAAGGAGGTTCTGTTTCTTCAATTAGTTTTTGGAATTCGGCTTTATGGGATTGAAGTCCAATACAATTCCATTGGATGATGTTCATGTTATTGATTATCGACTGAGGAATCGGACATTTCTGACTCAATTTGTTGTTCCTCCATTGTTTTAGTTATTCTTGTTATTGTTGTTTTAATTTTTTTGTCATCAGTATTGTTTCCGATTTCATGCATCATTTGTATAAGTTGGTTTGTATCTTTGGTATAGTTATTACTTAATTGTAGTATTTTTTGTTCCGATCGTGTTTTCTAGAAAGTCCTGAAATTCGTCCAATGAGATAATGTATTTGGCTGGATCACTTTCTATGATTTCCTTTATTGTATTGTGTTTTGGGGAGTCAGTATTTTCCAAGTTCGTTTTTTTAATTTGTTGTAATTGTATGTAATAATGTAAATATAATGCATATTATAATGGATGTTTATTGATTAACACTATTAATGCTTTTAACTATGTAATAATGTAGCATGGCGACCTAATGACAGCACATACAAGTGAAGTGAAGTATGTACCCTAATCATAGAACATAGAGTACAGACAGCTTCCTAACATAGATACATTTCTATAGAAGTTCAATGCATATTTATAACTTAATTGTAGGATCCTTTTTTTTGTTTTTTGTTTGTCCGTTTGGTTTGTGATAAATTCGACAGTGTTGATTCTTGGATGGTTTCTTGTTTTTTCGTTTGTGTTGCTTCTCTTATTTGATGTTCAATGTAAGTTTCATTTAGTTCTTCTGTAGGTGTACTTTCGAATGACTGATTAAGTCTTTGATTTCTTATTGTTTCATTTAGGTTTGTCATTTGTTCAGGTTGTTTTGTTTCACTCTGTATATTGTGTTTCTCGCAGCTTGAGGTTGAATGGCCGGTTTGTTTACATGTATAGCAGTATGTTTCTGTAGATAAAAATAGTCTGTAGGGAGTTTCTTCAAATAATACTATTATTGATTCTGGCATGTTTAAATTTGCAGTTTGTTTAACATAGATTTGTATACAAAAGCTTAGTATGTGTTTAAATTTTATTTCTGATAATGCAGCTTTTATAAATGACATCTTGCCTGTTAAAGTTATATTTAACTTTATAAGTGCGACTTCTATTACATTGTGTGGTATGGATGGGCTAACATTTAAAATAACTACCCTTATGGTCGGCGTTAGTAATTTACGTATTTCCACTTCTGTATTATTCACTGTTATTTTAGGATGATTGTTGACAAGCTGATCAGCATCTTCTTTTGTAGTTAAATAAATACAGATCCGATTGTTTGCTATTCTTGATGCAAAGGTTATATTTTTAGGATCTATTATTTCCGTGATTGCATTTAGATAATCTTTTAACTTCGTGTTTGGTAATGAATTTAATATAATCGCATTTTCTTTTGAAGGGAAACTGCTTGCAGATGTTTGTTTGTTTGGTGCATTGCCTTTTACTGCATTCGAATATGTCACTTCTTTTATTGTCTGATGTATGAGTGGGTTTTTTGTTTGGCTGCTAAAATGATTTATGGTTTGGGGTGTTATTGTTGGTAAAGGATACATTTCAGGTAGTTTTGATAAGTAGTTTGGGTTAGGTTTATTTAATGTGGTTGTAATAAAAGGATGAGGAATGTTTAGAAAACAATACCTGTTTTGATTTTATCACTTGCTAATATTATTATTTCCGAGGTCGTTTTTATATCAACGTATTCACTTATAAACTGTACTGTTGAACATACGGTCGCAGAATGCACGGTACTTTCATGAAGACACTTTAGAACTCAAAACTAAAAGTAGAACGCACTCTACTTTATCCCAAATCGTTACAACTGAACATTTTTCACGCTACACTAGTAATTATTTTAACATCCTATGCTCTCAACACACTGGATGCAATTGCCCCATACCTTCATGCACATGTGGACAGCTGACCAACCCTCCACCTTAAAAACGCTAGCACGGGCTTTCAAACTTAAACTATAACGTATTATCTATAACAAGACTGCAAATTCCAATGTTAGGACTCGAGGAAAAGCAATACAAAGAAATAAAAATATAATATTAAATAACTAGATTAAAATCCAAGGCCGGGCCTGGCTCACCACCCCCCAAATTAATTAGATACTAATGGTTACTAATTCATTTTACTACCCCTAGGCACGACAAAGTCAACCGGTACTACATAGGGTTTCAAATTGACAATATTCGGGACGCCCAAAGACAAACCCATAGCGTCCTCTTTAATCCCGTAGGAGTTTGGGTTAACTACCCTAACAACGGTAGTAGGGCCCTTAAAGAGCATAAAAATTTCTTAATGGTTTTATTGTCCAGAGAGGACTGGAGTTGTGATCGCACCAGTACCTTATCCCCTTGCTTAAAAACAGTTAGCCGACGAATCCCTTTCTGATAACGGTCCCTTCTACGCTCTGCTTTAGTGAGCAACTTTTCCCTCGCCAACATACAAAAATCCTTCACCTCTGTAGGAATGCCAGAAAATTCTATTCCCTTAACAAATTGCTTTTTTCGCGATATCCCAAAATGAACCTCATTGAGGGTACACCACAAACTTACGTGGATGGCTTTGTTCGGCCACTTACAAACCTCCTTTACTACTTGAGCCCATCCCGAATGATGCTCATTACAGCTCGCACGTAAAAGTCGAACCCCTTTATTTGTACTTTCCGTATTGTTCCCTTAGGGAAAATAAACAGACGTATGAACAATCCTCATTCCTTTTTCCTCCAACATTTTCTTCCATAATTTTCCCGTAAAACGCGTAGCATTATCGCTGAGAATAGTGTCCGGTTGTCCTACTACTCATAACCATGCATAAGACCCGGTTGTTCCGAAAATACTGTGCAATAATCAACCTCCCACATTTCTTCTTCCGAACAGCTTTGTCCTTGACCATTCCTCACTATATCCTTACTCTATCCTTACCTCATACACTCCTGCTTTTAAATCTTTCCCAATACACGTTTTATTTAATTTTATTCTACGTTCCTTCCCCTCAAATTCACCCGTTAACAAAAAATTTTCAAAATCCATACGAACCACACATTGCATCATCCAATCTCAGCCCAGTATCACTTCTCTAATTAATTTTGGAACTACAATACACGCAAATCCGAACCCTATTCCATTAATTTCAAAATCTAAATAAACCTGTTGTTTTATTATCTGATCCTTGCCCTGCAATTTCCCATAAACCGTTACACCCAAAGCAGGCAAAAATGGGATCTTAGGATCCCCTTCTAAAAATTTTTAAAAGAGCTCTCCGCTAATGCAGCTCATCACTGAGCCGGTATCATCTAAAACATTAACTTCGAACCCTTGCACTTTAGATTTTATGACTGGCAGAACAATATCCCCTTTTCCTTCCTCTTGTTCATCCACTGCCAAATTCTTGTTACAATGATTAAATAGCATTGCAACTACTCTGTTTCTCTCCCTATCTCCCTCCGGCGCATTTCGATAATCATTATCTCGTTCCCCCTGCTGCTCCTACAGTCTATTATTAGCTCGATTAAAAATATCTGGATACGACCCCCCCCCGATCTCCCCTCGTAACGCTGGTCCTACCTCACCAGACCTCTCGGATAACTATTTGAATATACATATCTTGCATTAGCATCGACTTGATCAATCCTACTTAAAAATCTCTCCGCATCCTCTATTGTTTTCACTCCGGAATTTATAATACCCCTACAAATATCAGCCTCAAAATGATTGGCCAGAATATCAATAATTTCCTCCTCTTCTAAAAGTCCTTCTAAATAAGCCGCCTCCTTACACCGTTTCAAAAAATAATCAGCACGCGATCCCCTCTCGCACCTACCATATTTAAAATCCTGGAAAGCCTTCCGTTGGGTTTGAGCATCCCAATATCTATCTAAAAATCTCCGCTTAAAATCGGAAAAATCCCTACACGGACGCCCCTTAATCTCACCCCAATCTGTGGCAGACGCCTTCAAATTCCCTAAAGCTAAAGCTAATCGCTTTTGTTCAGGAACCTCTGCCTCCCGAAATAATGACTCTAATTTGTTTATAAACATCATCGGATTAGTTCTCCCGTCAGGTCTAAAAATTATCAATCCATCCCCCTATTCCTTCCACATACTCAAATACTGAAGATTACCGGTACTTGGTGCAATAAACGCCTTGTCCTCCCTTTTTTCAAAAATATTACTCTTTCCGGCTATTTCGTTATGCCCTTCTATATTCCCCTGATTAATCTCACTTCATTCTGACTTAGTTTTTAAAGATCTAATTCCTATCTGAATTTCCTCTATTCCTCCATTTAACTTTCTACTATTTTCAGCTAAAATTTCAAAATTACCACTCAACACTTCATTATTAGCTTTTAAACTTGAATTTATTTCTTTCATTAAACTAGCTAAATGTTTAAATACTTCCTCATTTCCTCCTTCTACTTCTAATACCGCATTTTTCTTTGATTTCTTCCTCTTCCTCTTTCCGACATGGTTACAATATTTCTTATAACTACTAATACCAAAATTTATTTTCTACCCTCTTAAATTTCATGATCCTCTAGCCCACGTTGGGCACCAATGAACTAGACTCAAGGGTTTGCTAACTCGTTTCTTATGGGTTCTCTTCGAGGGTTCTTTAGGATCATGAAATCTACAACCAAAACAAACTCGACTTCATCTTAACTTACTTTTAATTCAGTGACCAAAATTAAGATAGATTACACAAAGATAAAAACAAATGCCATCCAGATAATGTTTCTCAACTAAACTAACACAAGAATGAAACTTAATATTAATTTCGTTAAGGTAACCAAAACAGTTACTAAACGCGCTTTGTATTTATATCCTAACAACTCCTATATCTAATTTCTACTACCGCAAGATCACAATGACAAGAAAGGATTCATTAACCCTGCGATTACAGAAGGTAACCTTAAAAGTAAATAATATCTAAACCTCCCACCCCACTAAATTAACCGTTGGTACCAAACACGTGCCTTGCGGCCGAGATCGTTTTATTCGCCGAGGGCCCAGTTAACCGACACAAAAATCTCGTAAACAAAATGTACAATCCTCCACCACATAGCTTACGTTGTGGTAACAAACAAAAAGCACAATGACGCGTCAATTTGCGTGTCTACGTTCTAGACAAACACTCTACTTAATAAGCAAATGCTTCGTAACCAACGCAGACTCAAACCTATCAACTATAAAAAAAGGTAGAAATACATGCATTTGCATTACTTTGAAATTGTCGATTACTTATTCCAAGTGGCGCTGCCTCCTTTATAAATTTTCAACCCCTTGTTGAGAATCTACTAATTCTTGAACACGGTACTTTCACAAAGATACTTTAGAACTCAAAACTAAAAGTAAAACGCACTCTACTTTATCCCAAATCGTTACAACTGAACATTTTTCACACTACACTAGTAATTATTTTAACATCCTATGCTCTCAACACACTGGATGCAACTGCGCCGTACCTTCAGGCACATGCGGACAGCTGACCAACCCACCACGTTAAAAATGCTAGTCCGAGCTTTCAAACTTAAACTATAACGTATTATCTATAACAAACCTGCAAATTCCAATGTTAGGACTCGAGGAAAAGCAATACAAAGTAATAAAAATATAATATTAAATAATTAGATTACTATCCAAGGTCAGACCTGGCTCACACTTTAGCTTCCTGCAATGTTATCACTAACTGTTTGAAGTAATAAAGATGAAACATAGAAATAATACCTTAAGAGAGGGTACGATTTAAGGAATTGGACATTCTACATTTAATAGTTTGGTTCTTTACAGGCTGGCGACTTCGAATGTTAATCATTCTCAATGTGCTGCATACGCTTAATACTATTATATTACTCTACTTTGTATCTGATGCACTGGTAAATTAAAACAATGTATGCATCCTATGTTTTAGAAATATCAGTATGTAAGAAATAAAAGTAATTATATCATGTTAAATCATTATCATTGCCTTGCTTATGGTCAAAAAGTGGTTTAGATTTCTGATGTATTTTAATATGATAACATTTTTTAATTAGAAAACTTTAATCCTATTAATTCTAGTAAGGTTGGTACTTTTTTGTATCTTATCAATATAAATCAGACGTTAAAACGTCTATTTAAAACTTGATAGTATGCGTGGGCATCACAAAATAAGTGCTTAATAAATATACTGTAAACGTCAAATTTAACTCCTCAGAACTGTTTTATTCTAGAGATTTTGTTTTTTGCATATGCTGAATAACTTTATTGGTGTAATGGTTATACAATTATTTATTTGGAGTTGAACGTTGCGGCGGGCGAATATTATTCAACTCAACGGTTCAACTGCACAACTTAAAATATTTGAGCGTCGGCATCTTTAGAATCAGTTGCTATCTACATTATATAAAAGCTCAAAATCTGCAGGAGCAAACAGGACCATTGTTTCGGTTCGTGAAATTAGCAAAAGAATTGTTCTTGTTTGTATAATTCTTTAAATATATGTTCTGGTTCATAAAATATCGATAGAAATCTTACGGATCCCAATAAACGTAAAAATAAGGGTTTAACTTCAAAAATGCCTAAAATAAACATATTCGTTCTAGCCACAGTAAAAGATAGGAAAAAACTTGTTAATTAAATGCTTTTTTGTTATATTATATTAGCAAACATTGTAATATTGTAACAATTTTTTTGACGATTATAAAAACTTATAAATTTAATTATAAAATACACTGCACAGTTTATTAAAATAAACAATTAATTTTATTATGTTAATAAAAGTTCAGATCAGTACCGTATAGCCCAATCATGAGACGTATATTAATTAATAATAATAGTATAAGCTTCGTTCGTAAACGTTGGTCATTTGAATTGTACTTCCAATGTCAGACGATGCCCTCATTTGGTTTCAGCAAGTTAGGAATTCCGTGAAGGATTATCTTAGGTGTGTCGTTTCTTCCTACTCATGTAAAAGACGAACTTTGGGAAATGATTAAGTCACATCATCAGCAAAAAGAGTAATCTGTAGTTTTGTTTGTGGTCCATATGGAGAGCTTATTTAGTAGATTACCTATGATGTCTGCGGAAATCACAAAGGTCCGTATTATGAAAAAGAATTTATTACCAAATTATGTTACTCAACTTGCTCTAACGGAAATTGAGGATATTCCCATATTAGTGAAGTTAGGTAAAAAGATTGAAGAAGCAGTTCAGTCAAGACAAACGGTGGTAGCTACTTCATCAAAAAATAATTTTTGGTTTCGTAAAGATTTTAAACTACAGTCTGAAACTCAACATCAAGAAGAATTTAGGAACAGCATTTCATAGTAGGGTTTATAGAAATAAGTCGTCAGTTCCTCAAGTCTAGATTATTGATCAGAAAAAACCTTTGGTTGTGAAGTCACCAGATGTAGAGAGAGTCAACAAGTTTGTGTGTTGGAATTGTTCACGCTATGGTCATACGTTTAGTTATTGTAGAGCCCCTATAAAATTTTTTTGTTTTAAATGCAGATGTAAAGGTGTTACCTCAACTTCGTGTCAGTCGTGCACAAAAACGAATGAGACACGTGCATAATAGTTAGCATGCTATTGTATCGTGAAGTTACTATTAAAGTATGTACTAGAAATAATGCTTTAATAAATTGCATACATTAGTTTGTGCTGTCGTTGTACTGTTTGAGGATTGCTCTTGTGCATAGGCACGTTTTTGGTTTGATAGCAATTTATAGTTTAGATCGGCGTTACAACGCAACATGTTTGATTCTGTTTAGTCTAGGCAAGACTAATCGGCATAGTTGGTCGCTCAGCAGTAAGTAAGTCTAGACGAGACTCGTGAAAAGTTGGTCGCTCAGCAGTGCATAAGTCTAGACAAGACTCGAGGTGAGTTTGTCGCTCTAGCATTTTTGCATCACTATTTTTGAGGTTGGTGATGAGGTAAAATTTTTTTTGTTGATTAGTCTAGGTAAGGCTCATGGAAGAGTCTGTCACTCTAGCAAGTTTATGCGTTGTAAAGCACTTTAGTTGTTTCGACAGTTTGATTTGGAGTAAAATGGGAGTGTACCTGAACACTGATATTTTTTTTGCTAGCTATTGTCATGATTAGTTTTTTTATTGATTAATTGTTTAGTACACGAAAGCCGGAAAGTGGCATGTAAAAGATCTGAAGCCGTTTCGATATAGATAAATTGTTGTTTTCCTTGTTTGAGTTTGAAAGTGTGGTGCATCCATTCATTGTTTCGTTTAGTTTTCATTCCTTCTAGTTTCTTTACTGTAAATAGCAAAAGGAACCTCACTTAATTTTTTTTTTGAATAGGAAGATGATACTTCTGTTTTATTAAGTTACTTGTGATAGTAGTGATGCCATGTGGTGAGATGACGTTGAGGATTTTGTGTAGCATTTAAGTGAGCGTGTTATTAGAAGCGCATCCCCTATGTGTGCATAACGTGTTATTAGAAACACTTTCCCTGTGCGTGCGTAGTGTGTTCTCAGTAACACTTTCCTTGTGTGTGTCCAGCCCATTAACAAATAGAAATTTTTTTTTATTCGTACAAGTTAACAGATAAAACTTTTTTGATTCATAGAATGTTGACAGACGAAACTTTTTGGACTTATAACGTGTTAACAAGGAAAAATTTTTTTTGAGTATATAGAAGTAGACTGTCTTGTAGTCATGTCTTCTGCAATGTGGGCGAAAAAACCGTAGAGTGTTCTTTTCGCGTTTTGTACATTTCATTGAGCAATACGTAAGTCTACACGAGATTCATGAAGAATTGTTCGCTTAGTTGAGTGGAGTGTAATTTTTGAGAATTTGGTTTAGTGATACTCGTGTGCAGTTAATCATTATTAAGTTTGAGTATGGTAAGTGAGCCAGTTGCTCCACAGTTTATTTGGTTGTCATGAGTATGTGCTGATTGCACAAGCGATAATAGAGTTGATAGTGTGATGATCTCGCATTTGTAGAGGTTTAGAATATTTTAGTACGTCGCAAAAATAGTTTGTTGCAGTAGGCAATTAGTGCTTATGTTTAGTGGTGTAATAGCATTGTGATGATGCTCGCTATTTTTGATGGCTAAATATTTTGTAGTTGCTTCTTGATAAGAGACTCTAATTATTTCCTTCGATTTGAGTTATCTCAATCAGAAGCTTTGTACATAGTTGAGAGATTTGAATTTTCTATCATAGTATCTTCTCTAGTACTACTGTTAATGTTTTTTAGGTTAGTAGTTTCAGTTTAGCGTAAGTTTAAAGTGTATAGTAGAGACCTAGGTCTCATTATTATTTTTTTCATGAGAGTGTTGGACTTCCCGATTGCGACAATTCCTGATACTGACTTACCGATTTTGTTTCCTTGTGGACCTGTAGTACGCGTAGTTACTGAAACACTCACTTTTAGTTATTTTGGTTCCCCCCAATCCTTTTATTTTTATTTTTATTTTTTCCCACACGTCAGTTTTAGGATTAGTATCGATTTTAAGATTAGAATTTCATTAAGAGTTAATACGTAACCCAAAAAATCTTTGGTTGCACTAAAAAAAGATTTTTTCTTTTTTGGAAAGAGGCAGGTGTAACAATTTTTTTGACGATTATAAAAGCTTATAAATTTAATTATACAATACACTACACAGTTTATTCAAATAAAAAATTAATTTTATGATAATAAAAGTTCAGATCAGTACCGTATAGCCCAATCACGAGGCGCATATTAATTAATAATAATAGTATAAGCTCCGTTCGTAAACGCTGGTCATTTGAATTGCACTTCCAATGTCAGACGATTCTTGTGCCTTGTGCGCATTCCGTCAACAGTAGAGCCAGTCTGGCTCGACCACTCGTAGTTACAAGCATCATGGAGACCATTAAGGTCCGAGCTAGTAATCTACGCGTGACCATAAACGTGGCGGCGTAATCAAGTGCTGAATGCACTTGACTTTTGTTTGTTTCTAATAACGGTAAGCCAGTTAAATAATCATTAAAGTAGACTAAATGATTTTATTATAGCGCTCACGCTCACCCTCACCTATACCGATTTTTAATTTCACTAATTCACAATTTATAAAGTTACGAACCTGCAAGTTCAAATATCATGTTTAATTTCTCAATTTACCGTTGATTAATCTCACTGTACCAAAAGTTAAAGAGGAGTCAAAAATGACACACATTGAATAGTTCACTTATGGATTGATTTTGTTTCAATTTACTTCGATGGATTGCACAACAAATTGATGAAAATGGTTCCCGGTAATGGTCCAGTATAATTCGCAGTAATGCATTTAATTTGTCATCGGTTCAAAAGAGGAAACTCAAGCTTACAATTTGTAAAACGCAGATGTGGAAAGTTCGCTGACGTCACTTGTTTGTCGAAGAATTGCAGGCTAACACATGTGGTCAAGACAAGGTATTTGTTACAATCAAGTTCAAAGTGCATCCAAGTTGCTGAAGTAAGCGTTAGCAACAGCTGTTCCAAAACTTGACAGCAAGGCGAATATTTGAAACTTAAATGGTAGCGTTTTTTAATTTGTTTTACAAGGAAGTCAATTAAACATTTATCGTTTGGATTTCATTTATTGTATAAATTATTGCTGATTCCATGACAGTATGTTCCACAGTACAGTTCAGTTCAGTTTATAAGTGAATTCGTTGATATAAAATACGACCGCAGAAATAATAATATTAGCAAGTGATAAATCAAAACAGGTATTGTTTTCTAAACATTCCTCATCCTTTTAATACAACCACAATAAATACACCTAACCCAAACTACTTACCAAAACTATCTGTATCCTTTACCAACAATAACACCCCCAACCATAAACTATGCTATCAGCCAAACAAAAAACCCACTCATCCCTCAGACAATAAAAGGAGGGACATATTCAAATGCAGTAAAAGGCAACCCACCAAACAAACAAACATCTGCAAGCAGTTTCCCTTCAAAAGAAAATGTGATTATATTAAATTCATTACAAAACACAAAGTTATAAGATTATTTAATTGCAATCACAGAAATAATAGATCCTAAAAATATAACCTTTGCATCAAGAATAGCAAACAACCGGATCTGCATTTATTTAACTACAAAAGAAGATGCCGACCAGATTGTAAATAATCATCCCAAAATAACAGTGAATAATACAGAAGTGGAAATATGTAATTACTAACGCTGACCATAAGGATGGTTATTTCAAATGTTAGTCCATCCATACCACACAATGTAATAGAAGACGCACTTATAAAGCTAAATATAACTTTAACAGGCAAGATGTCATTTATAAAAGCTGCATTATCAGAAATAAAATTTAAACACATCCTAAGCTTTTGTAGACAAATCTATGTTAAACAAACTGCAAATTTAAACATCCCAGAATCAATTATAGTATTATTTAAAGAAACTCACTACAGACTATTTTTATCTACAGAAACATACTGCTACACATGTAAACAAACCGACCATTCTACCTCAAACTGCGAGGAACACAATATACAGAGTGAAACAAAACAACCTGAACAAATGACAAACCTGAATGAGACAATAAGAAATAAAAGACCAAATCAGTCATCCAAAAGTACACCTACGGAAGAACTAAATGAAACTTACATTGAATATCAAATAAGAGAAGCAACACAAAAGAAAAAACAAGAAACCATCCAAGAATCAACACTGTCCAATTTATCACAAACCAAACGAACAAACAAAAAAAAAAAGGCTCCTACAACTAAAAAAAAGGACTTGAAACACACTGAATCCCCAAAACATAATACAATAAAAGAAATCATAGAAAGTGATCCAGCCAAATACATTATCTCATTCGACAAATTTTAGGACTTTCTAGAAATCACTATCGGAACACAAAAAATACTACAATTAAGTAAAAACTATACCAAAGACACAAACCAACTTATACAACAATAACAAGAATAACTAAAACAATGGAGGAACAACAAATTGAGTCAGAAATGTCTGATTCCTCAGTCGACAATCAATAACATGAACATCATCCAATGGAATTGCAATGGACTTGAATCCCATAAAGCTAAATTCCAAAAACTATATTGAAGAAACACAACCTCATTACATATGCTTACCAGAAACACGCTTCAAAGATCATCAAAACATAAATACATACAATTTTATACAATATCGCAAGGACAGACTAAACACACAAATAGCTAGCGGAGAGGTGGCAATTCTAGTAAACAAGAAAAAACTTATAAAGGAAATAGCCCTAACAACAAACTTAGAAGCAATAGCTATAAAAATCTTGACACCTAATAAAACTATCTACCACCACAACCAAACCGTAATCAAGAGTCCATTGAACATCTATCAAAACAGTTACCCCCTCCAATCATTATACTAAGTGACACAAACGGGCACAATATAATATGGGGTTCCCAACAAACCAACAAAGGAGGAAAAATGATAGAGAAAATAATAAGCGAAAACAATCTCGTCATACTAAATGATAACTCATCAACACATTTTTGCTCAAAATCAGGTACATTTTCAAATATAGATCTAACGATTTGTAACCCAAAAATTACACCAAATCTAGAATGGAAAGTAATTCAAAATGTATATAGTAGTGACCATTTTCCTATACTTATTAGCACACAAGAAAGTCTACAAACCTCAAACCCCATACATAATACTCAAAATGAAGAATAGAAGAGAATAAGTGGCCCCAATTCCAAACATTGCTAACCAACAATACCAAAAACAAACAATATTCCAGCATAAACCAAAACATAAACGAAATCATAGAATCTTTTAGTCAAGACATAATAAAAACAGCCAAACAAACATTCAAGTTATCTAATAGAAACAATAAAAAACCAGTACCATGGTATTATAATAAAGAGTTCAATACAATAAAAACAAATACAGAATACTATCAAAATTGAAGAACAAAACAAACCATTAAACAAATCCTTTACAATGGGCGAACTAGAAAACAGTATTTCACAACAAAATAAAAACAAAAAAAGTTCAGGGCCAGACCAAATAATTCCAGAAATGATCAAACACCTACCACATGAAAATAAGAAAACCTATTAGACATATATAACTTCATATGGAACAACAATGTATACCCTATAGAATGGAACAAAGTCATTACAATACTAATAGTAAAACTATCAAAAGATAATACAAACTCAACAAACTATCGACCTATAGCACTGTCAAATGTATTTTCAAAAATAATGCAAAAACTGGTAAATCAAATGCTAATGTGGTATATAGAAAATAAGGACATATTAAGCAATACCCAAGCAGGGTTTAGGACAGGCAGAACAACAACAGATCAAACACTTAAACTAAAAATAGAAATAGAAAAAGCGTTCGAACTTAAACAACATCTAGTGGCAATATTCTTACACTTACATAAGGCATATGATGCCACATGAAATATGTGATAATACAAACACCAATAGAACATAACATACAGGGAAAAATACTACGCTACATAAAAAACTTCCTGAAAAGGCTTTTTCCAAGTCAAAACAAATGGATGCCTATCAGAACCAAGAAAGCAAGAAAATGAAGTTCCACAAGGGTAAGTACTTATTCCCACACTATTTCTTCTAATAAAAAACAAAATAACAAAAATTGTGAAGAAACCAACACAAATACTGCTTTTTGCAGATGAAATCGTAATACCACAAAGGCAAAAACATCAACACAATACAAACATCTACAACGAAACATAACAGAAATAGAAAAATGGGCAAAAGAAATAGGTCTCACATTCTCATCCACAAAACAAAAGCACATTTTTGTAGAAAAAAAAAACATGGATCCAAAACTTCTAACAAACAAATCCCAAATAGAATATACAGATCACATCAAAATTTTACTCATCTACTTTGATAAAAAATTAACATGAAGAAAGCACATAACAGAATTAAAAAAGGACAGCAACAAAAAAAATTAATATCTTAAAAATGCTCTCAAACACAGATTGGGGAGCGCACACTAAACAGCTATTAAGATATACACAACAACCATCAGATCAAGACTTGATTACAGTTGTATCACATACAGCACTGCCAAACTTTATAATATAAATCAGTTAGACACAATTTAAAACACAGCTCTCAGATTAGCAACAGGTGCCTACAGAACAAGCCTAATCAATAGTCTACAAAGCATAGCAAATATACCACCTTTAAATATAAGAAGAAATAAATCGAACCTAAAATATATTGCAAAACTAGCATCAAACCAGAAAATAGAAGCAAACCATGACATCTTCAAAATTAAACCATATAATACAAGATTAGATACCAGTACTCTAACAGCCATACACATAAAAAACATAATGAAACAACTAAAACTATCCCAACTTGAAATCCTTCCACAATATTTACCTATATTCCCACAATGGGCTAGAAAACATATAATGACAAATGTATCACTATCAAATTATTCAAAAAAACATACAAGCAAAGCTCAGTATCATCAATGATTTAAAGAACTAAAGGAACAATACAAGAGACATGAATTTATCTATACAGATGAGTCAAAAAACTACCAACAAGTAGCTGCGGCTGTACTCAGTCAAGATAAACAAATCCAAACAACACTACATCCATATAGCAGCAGTTATACAGCCAGAAAAGTAGCAATTTTAACGGCCATCCAAGACATAACATCAAACCCAACACACACCAAATATGCAATATGCACACTCTTTTAAGCACTATTAAATCACTCGAAAAATGGTACACAACAGATCCAATAACGAACAACATACATGATGCTATACACAAAACAAAAGAAGAAACCGGAACTGAAATAATACTGATTTGGTCTCCAGCCCACGTTGAAATCCAAGGAAATGAGGCAGTAGATAAATTAGCTAAACAACAAATAACTAATACCAACATCCAACTCAAAACTTCAATAACAGACATCTATACAATTATCTCAAGCAAAATAGACAAAAAAATGGGAAGAAACCTGGAAAAACACCCAAAATAACAAGCTTAGACAAATAAAACCAAAAACCGAACCGTATGCACATATCCCAAAATCAAGAAGACAACGAATAATATTAACAAGATTAAGAATAAGACACACTGCATATACACACAACTACTTGATGACAAAAGAAGCTCAACTTATATGTGAACAATGTAAAACAAACCTAACAGTAAAGCATATCGTAACGAATTGTAAAAAATATCAACAAAACAGCTGCAAATACAATATACAACAAGATGTACAAACTATCCTGAGAGACACACCCAATATTGGACTACTGCTGAACTATCTTAAAGACATAGAAATCCTACATCGTATATAAAAAATACAAAGATAAACATATATTGTAGCATAGATTATAAATACTTCCAACCTCCACTAATAACTGTAAATGTGGAAGCGGATAAAAGTGAAATTAAAAAAAAATTATTGCTTACATTTGATATTACTGCAAATAATTAAGATTATGAATCTCTTTATTTAATCCGGAAAGTATTTGTTTCAAGTTCAATAACACATAAAGTAATTATGAGAACTAATTTTACTTAGCTTTGAATATATAACACATATTTGTGAACCAAGGTAAACAGATCTGTGTAATTTGGGTATTTAAAAACTTTACGGTCATATTTAAATTATAGCTAATATTTTGATTCCAAGTACAAATTATCAAAATTCTCTTATTTAGATAAATGAGTCTAAAAGATTAGACTGCCTTATTGTTGTACATTTCTGTAGATAAAATTTTACTACAGAAAAAGATAAATTTAACTAAAGAACCATCATTTGATTTAATTGAAAAACTGTTTTATTTTGGACAAGTGCGTCCAAAAGGTAGAGATAAATGAGTTAAAAGGTAAAAGAAAATACACCCTTTTATAAAAAATAGGTTATTGGCTGTGCCTCAATGAAGAAGTACCAAACAGCGCTTTTCAGAAGTTAGATATCTAAATTTCCTTTTGCTATTTATACTTAAATTTTTGGTATTAATAACTACTCCTTTTCTTTATTGTATAAGGTAGCAAAAGTGTATCTCTTGCGTCCTTCGTTATTATAATAACATTGTTCTTTTTCAGATCCTGCGTGTTCGCAGTGAAAGCGATTTTTCCCCCTGAACATATCCAAGTTCTCCCTTAGGGTAACCCGTACTTTATCTATTCAAGGACTTGGTGGTGCTCCTCTTGCACCCCCTATTTGTATTTCAGAGTCAGTACAAAAAACAATCATTTTGTTGTAAAATCCACGACCACTCCTCATAAGCTCTACCCGAGGAATAGACCCCTAGTTTAATCGGAAGACTGTCGATTTCCCTTCATTATAAGGGGATCGAATAAAAGTTATATATATATATATATATATATAACATATATATATATATATATATATATATATATATATATATATATATATGTAGTATATACGACCTTGTTGATTTGAATATATTGAATGATATTAGCAGGTTGTCAGCTGGTTAAAGCGTATTTTATTATATAATATTATATATAATAATATTATATAATAAAGAGTACGCTTTAATAACCAGCTGACCTACAACCTGCTAATATCATTCAATATATATATATATATATATATATATATATATATGTATATATAATAATATAATATTTTTAAGGTATTAGAATCTTCTTTGGGAATATGTTCGTCCACTCATTAATAAAACGCTCATTTATAAATTTGTCGACGTTTCGGATAATTTATTCCCTTAGTCATGACCTATAAGTGATAGGCTGTAATACAAATGTACAAAATAGATGTTACTTACAATCTATGTGAGCTCTGAGTAATTCGAAAAACCATCAACAGAATAAAAACAGTTACTTTTAAAACATGAAACAAATTTTAAAAAATAACAATAATAAAAATAAAATTAGTTTAAAACTTAGAAACTATAACATATAAGAACGGTCACTAATTCAAACAAGATTCTCACAATATAGTGTTGTTGGTTTGCATGTTAATACTGATTAGTTATCGCAATTGAGAATTGATATTTATATGAATTACATTTTGACGATATACATGGTGAGTGTGAATTATGGCTTTGCTGTCTTTATGCGTCTACTTAGTTTATGTAGTAATGAATAAACTATATTTAAATTATCTATATCGGATTTGAAATTTATTGCACAATTGTTGTTTTTAATATGAAAAGATTCCAAAAATAATCGTTTTTTGTAATTGTTTTCTATTTCTAAAATTTGTATATCGTCAAAATTAGCGTTATGTGTTTCTTTATTTAGATGTATTGCAAGAGCACAAGATTTTTTATTTATTTTATTATCACTCTTATGCTGGCTTATACGATTGCGTAACCATTGTTTAGTTTCCCCGATATAGCATTGATTGCATTCACAAGTAATTTTATACACTACATTACTTAATAATTTTTGTTTGTAGGATCTTTAGCGGAGTGAAGAGGTTTCTTAGGGTTCTGTTATAATTTACCGCAATCTTCATATCCGTGTATTTAATATTTTATTAAGCTCGGAGTTAAGTTTCTTATATAGGGGAGGCTTTTATGCAAGATTGTAGTAGCTCTCTTATCAATTTTACTTCCAGTAGCGGTATTAAATAATATTTTTTGTAGTAGGGTTCTAGGATAACCGTTATTTATTAAAGTGTTTTTTAAGTTTGTTAGATTTTGTTTAAGAAATTGTGGGTGACATATTTTAATAATTCTATTTTTTAGAGTTAGAACGGTGTTAATTTTATGTTTAATTGTGTGGTCCGAGTAAAAATTAACATACCTTCTGGAGTCAGTGGGTTTTTTATATATATCTAGCATTAGTTGGTTATTATTGTCTCTTGTTATTTTTATATCAAGAAAAGGAATACTATTGTTTTTTTCAACTTCGATTGTGAATTTTAGATTAGGATTAAAATTATTGAATGCATTTAACGTTTCCGTTACAGAGTTACTTGGTATGGAGCAAAGAATGTCATCCACAAATTTAAGTATGAAGGGCATCTGAAATGAAAGTGACGGAAGGGTTGTTTCTATTAAGTGATCGAGTATAATCTGAGCAATAATCTCTCTCAATCACTTAATAGAAACAACCCTTCCGACACTTTCATTTCAGATGCCCTTCATACTTAATTTCGTGGATGACATTCTTTGCTCCATACCAAGTAACTCTGTAACGAAACGTTAAATGCATTCAATAATTTTAATCCTAATCTAAAATTCACAATCGATTAAACAATAGTATTCTTTTTGATGATGAATAATTTATTTACAAACACAGCTTCTATATATATATATATATATATATATATATATATATATAAATATATATTATATATATTATATGAATGCATTTGTAAAGATTCGATTAAATATTTAATATTTGCTACCACTTTTTAAACAACTTGAACAATAATATTATGAAAATGATTGTATGTATATGTATGTATATGTATGTATATGTATATGTATATGTATATGTATATGTATATGTATATGTATATGTATATGTATATGTATATGATATTATATATGTATATGTATATATATATATATATATATATATATATATACACACTTGTATTACCTTTAGAATTTGCAGCCACTCTACTCTGAACTGGCAATGGAACTTTATCATAATTGGAATCCTCCACCTCTTGGCAACGATATGATAAATTACGTAGAATACATACACAGTTTTCTACAATTTTATTCCCTATGTTGGACTTTTCTATGGCACACCTCACAACAAATAACAAAGAATCAACTAGTCCTTCGCATTCCCTTAATCGCTTTCGAGCATATTCACCAGCAGAACTTACATTTCTTAAAACACCAGAAGCATTTCTAAAAACAGTTGACCAACAAGTTTCTCCACAATTACCTTGTTGATCCCATCCTGAATGTGGTATTATAACAACAGTAACTATTGTACTGATTCCATCATCTATAATTGATTGCTTTAGATCCTCACATGAAGATAAATTCCATATTACACCAGTTACTAACTCTTTAATTTCAACCTCGTTAGATTTACCCAAAAGAGCAATTAATGCTGGTATTCCACCAGCATTTTTAATAGCTCTTTTATTTTCATCGTTCTGTCTTCCATAAGAAAGATTTCTAAGAGCCCCACAAGCATTTCGGTGAACTTCAATGCTCTCATGCGATAGATGCTTTACCAATGGAGGAATTCCTCCAAGAGCACGTGTTTTTTGTTTATTTGGATCATCCATATAACATAAATGCTGAAGATAGGCCGCTGCATTAGCTTTTATAACATTATTGGGGTTATTTAAAAAACCTATAACTTCAATAAGATTGGGATCACGCCAACGCATGTTTCGATGGTCTTCACCTTCAACTGCACTTCCTGGTGAGGCCATTGTATGATTTCTGTTGTTCTGAAGTCCAATATTATGGTCATGAAGTGACATTGACATTTTGCTCATATGTTTTTGAAGCTCTTCATCATCATATATGCGTATAGGTGCTGAAATACGAACTGGACCATTTTCATCATATGCTCTGGTATCATATGTAGGACCAGTATGACTGGCAGTTGTTCCATAAGGAGATGGTGATACATAGCCATATACAACAGCTGGATCATCCTGATAAGGATCGATTCCTATAGGTACTACTGGTGATGGAGTAACTCGATAATGTTCTGGTAATTCATCATAACCAGAAGATAAATATGGCCCTCCTTGTTGAACTGTTAGTGGAAGTGGCGAAGGAGCTCCACTGTGGTCACTTGGACTCGGTGGGGTAGGTGGTCTTCCCATGTAACCATATGGATTTGGAGTATAATGTTCATAATCTTGATAATGTGGATGAGAATGATATTGAGAATACATGTGATGAGATGGTTGTTCCATACAATCCAAATATTGAGCATGAGCATGTGCTGAATGAGGATATGTACCAAGAGGCACTGGCATGTATTCACCTGACTGGTCACCTAACTGGCGCACTTCTCGTACAGCTTTGGTTGTACTTGTCATTTGTTGTGTGGTTTGTTGTTTATGATTATGTGCTAAAGGTTCATCACTTTGAGCAGACATATGACTGGAGTTGGAAGAATGTTCTGAATGACCATTGCTATGTGTATGATAAACACTTTCGCCTAACAAACGTGTTGCTTCAGTATCCCTAAAACAATAAACCTTTGTAATATTTATAACAGAAACCGAATGCTTACTTATATGACTGCATAGTTAAACTGTTATCATGTAAAATTCGCCTGAAACAACAAACTATGAGTGAAATTCAAAACGATATATAATGAACTTGTGTCTCTTGGTAGATACGCTAATATAGAAAAATAAACTAGTATGATAAAATATAGTTAATCATTTTCAAAACACTCAACTGATTTTTAAAAATATTTTGACCTGCTATTGGCACCTTATAGCTATGAACTCAATTTAAAAATGCAACTACATTAACAAAATCAAGACAATAATTTCTAAAATTTTTATTTAACTTCTTACTAAATCCTAAATATAATATACTACTAATACATTAAAAGAAAAATAAAGTGGTGGGGTCTTATTGACTGTACAAAGTGATAAAAGTAAGACAATTAAGTATAACGCTTTTATGTTACAATTCATAAGTCTTAAGGTCTGCTGTTTCATTAAAAAAACTCCAAAAAGACCCCATGGTCAAAAATATATGCAGCCACAAAAAGGCAATGTTAGCATCACCGATGAACCAAAATGTATAAAACATTTTCTGTACACCAGAATAAAAAGATTCAAAAAACAGAAACGAACAAAACCATTTGGCCTTAGAGCTTTTGACATAAACATGACGTACCAACCTGCTTATGACAAATGTACACTGTAAGGAAAAAAACACATGTATCCATAAATAATTTAAGCATTTTTCACTTACAATAATTCAAAAATTTATAAAATATGCAAGCATTTTCCAAAAGTTCTCAGATGTTCAGATGTACTACAAGTGCAAATTCAAAACTCAAACAAGTAGATAAACCAACACAATATTCCAAGCAAACAAACAAAGGAATGTCAAAATGCAAAAACCAATGATTGCAACATCATCATCCTTCAACCGTCCAACTTCACATTGCAAACTTTTTTTTAATTTAAAATATATCAACTTTAAGAGTACAGAAATACATCACCAAACAAATTTACAAATTTTGACCACGCAACTAATGCCACGCTTTATATTCAAATTTCCTAAAATGAAACTGACACAAAACAAAAAAGAACTAGTCCAAACAAAATCAAAAATGCATAACCATACACGCACAAAAAGTAAAATAACATACGTTCTCATCATGACACTTAAATCACTAAATAACCGAAAATGTTCAGTAAAGAACAATCCGCAACAAACTTTATATGCATTAAATAAAAATTCTAACCAACCTATACTTTTCAAAAAATCACTACTTCAAAAAATTAGAAATCAAAAAATCACAATCAATGCTGACTAAGAACAAACAAAATACTTAATTTCTGAAATCAATAAATAACTAGATCAAATTATACAAAATCATCTGACTAAAAGTAATAAAAGCAACGAACCATGCAAAATACACAGCAAATGATACGAAAAAAAAATACAAACAGCATAATACATACTCGCAAACTTTAATACCCCATCGTTAAACTAAAACAAAGCCAGAAGACATTAGCCCTAAATGAATAAACAGAACGAATTATGTCCAGAAAATCCAGAAAATAACATAACTGACTATACATTAAAAGCTCAAATCCAATCAACTCCATATCCAATAATAAAACTCCAAAAAGAATTCCTTTGACACAAAGTTTTTACATAAACTAAACTTCAGAAAATTACCAAAGCAAATAATACAAATTTTACAATATCTGAATGGTACAAACAATTTTCATAAAAGGTATAAAGACACTAAAACCGCTAAAACTCTAAATTACTTATAAGAATTTATAGAAATTTCTAAAACAAAGTGATCCAAGCAACTGCAAATCCAAAATACAATAACTTCTAAAATTAAATACATGCCCAAACCACAACCTAAGACAAATATTACACCAACGCATGAAACTATAGCACCGATAAAACTCTTTAAAAATGATATCCACAAAGACCCAAAAATTATACTTTTCCCACAACTTCAATATATTAGAAATGAAATAATCATGGTGACAAAAAACAATCATTTTGGTACACCATAGCCTACATTGAATGAAGAATCATCAAAAATTTCAAACATACTGAAAAGCTCCATCTAAGATTTATACCAATGAAAATAATATACAACTGTTAATAAAAATTCAAAAACAAGAAACAATCAATGAAAAAAATATCTCAAACAATTCAAATTAAAGTGCTTTAGGTAAAAGCAGGATTGCATGTGTTCCAAGTTTGAAAACAGTATCCAGATTACTGGGTAGTTATATTATCTCACAGGAGAAGCAAAAATTTCATACGAATATAAGATTACAATAAAAAAGTGAAACCAACTTCGAATCAAACTCATAATTAAAAATCGTTAAAATAAGTGCCTTGGTTGGACTTCAACCAGTAACTTCTGGATTTCTACTGCAGCGCTCAAACCAACTGAACTACAAAATTCAATAACTGAGCCTTCTGTGATTCAAACGTTGGAACATCAACTTTGTGGCAGTTGTTTCACAAACCAATGGATACAAGAATCACCAGCTGTTGAGAAACTTCACAGAATTGAATGCCAAATAAATACACGTCATAACAAATTCAAAGCAACAATAGCATATTGATGGAGCTTCAAAGCTTAGTTCACTAGAATACTAAACCAGAAATTCAAAAAAGCCATTCCGAGTAAGCGGTGTTTCGAATTTTAAAAAATAGTTTTAATTTTTATATACATTAAAATACGATCGGAAAACGATTTCTGCTCCTTTTACAATATGGTGATGTTGCAGCCAGAGTATATAAAAATTCTTCATATATCACATGTTAATGCGTCCACATTCACCTTATTCAAAATAAAGTTAAATTGTAAAATGATCCATTTTTTTATATTTCATTTTGATACAACAATGCATTATAGTTTTCTAGAACAAACTGATGGGTTGTTATATTTTGATTAACTCGGATTGTTCAAATATGTCTTTAGGTTCTCATAGTAAACAGAAACTTTTACTAATAAATCAAGCATCAATTGAGTTAGGTTAAATGTTTGAACTACAAACAAATTGTTTTTATTTTTTGCCATTACTTATTGTTGTAACAGACAAATCCAAATGCCGACCGATGCAATTACAAAGCCATTAGTCTTTTCTCAACTGCCTTATTACGTTAACCCATGATAGTGAATTAACGATTAATGTATAGATTGTAAAATATAAAGCAAGTGCATTATTAAGTGAAACAGAGAAAGATCTGTTGAACCTTAAGATTAGGGACAGTGACGTTGCATGGAAGTGATCGTTATATGTCTGTCAATTCATATTTTGACTATAGCAATTACATATGCATCTTACCAGTATTGCGGTGAATCTCTGTGGAAGTTTAGCACTCATTTTAACTATTTGTTTTTGTAAAAAAACATCAATTTTTTTTCAAATTCAAAAACTTTTATTTACATTAATATAAATAAGAACAAATATAATATGCAACCTGTACATACATTTATACACATAACTATGCACAATAGAAAAAATAATTATCTTTTATTGAACAGATAAAAAGTGTTAATATAATATTGTACAAAATATTGACAAGGTTTAATAAATATTGTTGCTAAACAACTTTGTAAACATCTAGGTGTTGGTTTTGCAATATTCTCAACAAATGTTGATTGTGCGAAAGGAATAATTAGGAAGCTATTAATGAATAATAACAATAATAATTATTGTTATTATAACAACAAAGATAAATAGCTACCAAATGTTATGAAAGTGGACTAGGTCTATTGGGGACACCACCAAAAAATACAACTGTTTCAAATTCACCTCCAACTACTGTCAAATGAAATATTCGTGGGAGTTGGATTCAGTGCCTAATAATTATTAACAAAGGCATAAAAATTAATATAAGAATAATAATGTCTAAGTGTTGGGGATCTTGGTAGCCGTCAGGTTGCTTAATCCCCTTTGCGTACCACTGAATATCAGAGAAACTGGGTATATATTTAGAAAACAGTAGAAGGGGATCGTGCTGTATCAAACAGCAGTGGCTATGTTCGAAGACAATAAACATAGAAACAAGAAAAAAACTATTAAAAGCATATGCGTGGAGCACAGTATTGTACGGCTATGTAATGGGGACAGTAGAAAAAAACAGACAGGAAATAGGTAGAGGCCTTTAGAAACGGGTGCTACAAATGTATAATGATGATAGCATGGACAGACAAAGTTAAGAACAAAGAGGTTTTTGGAAATAGTAGAAGAAATAAGATATCTGTGGAAAACAAAAAAATAGAAGAAATCTAAGGATAGAACACATTCAAAGGCATTTGGGAAATAGTGCGGGATATAATATACAAGCTATAATACAAGATATAATATGTACAAGCAGAGATAGGAAAAAAGAGAGGTAGAGGTAGACCTAGATTGATATAGTATAGTATAGTGATTGGTTTTGTTAACAAAGTGTTAATGTGCTCCTCAAAGTATATTAAAATTAACTGATAAAAAGTGCTACTTATATATCAAATTTGGTATCATCTTAGAGCTAACTAGACAGGCTTTCAAACTACTAAACTTTTTTTTAGAAAAAGTGCATCACAACTATGATATCAACAGAAAACTAACATTTTAAATTGGTAGTATACAAACTTTTGGTTATTATCAACAGTTATCTTCACAATAACTAGCTATTATCTCTGCAATTACAATTGCCACATTGTTTTGTTATTGTACAGGACTGAACCCAGCAAATTGAAAGAAAGTTATTTTGAAAAATATGCAAACATATTTTTGGTAAAAGTATTAATAATAAGGGTATAATATGCGTGTTTGTTGGGAATGTAATCTAAATATAGAAGATGACAAATGTTGTGAGTGTGATGGGTGTACAAAAATAGTACATTTTGACTGTACAGACTTATCAAGTTCTGAAATAAGATGTATGCAGTTAAAAAAAGGAAGAGTTTTAAAATTTTATTGTTTAAAGTGTGAAAAGCAAGTGACTGAAACGAAATATGTACTTGGGGAAGTTATGCAAAAATTACAATCCCTGGAAAGAATTCATGAGGAACTTTTAAAAAAGTTTGATGAACAGAGTAAAGACTTGGTAGAAATAAAAAATAAATTATTCAAACAAAAGTGTCCAGAGGCAGAACTCAATGTTAATAAATTGTACAGTGCAGTCACTAAACGGAATGTATCTCAACCTCCTATAGTAATAATAGATAAAATTGGTGGAAAAACAGACTCTAAGGAAACCCTTAAAAAATTGAAAGATAATATTGACCCTGTTAGTTTAGAAATTGGAGTAAGTGTAGGAAAAACTACAAAAAATGGTGGTATCGTTATTGAATGTGAAAATAATAGGGCAGTAGAGGTGATGAAGAAAACTATATCACAAAAAATGAGAGAAGAATATACTGTAAAGATTCCATTAAAAAGACTTCCAATGATAAAAATTATAGGAGTAGATGAAAGTGACAAAGAAGGCATTTACAAAAAAATAATAAATCAAAATAAGTTAGATGAGCATAAACAAAATTTTCAAATGAATATTAAGTATGAAACCAAAATTGTTAAAGGGTTATTTAACATTATTGTAGAAGTGGATACAGATACATTTAAATACATTATGAGAGAAGAACTATTGAGAATAGGATGGAGGAGATGTAAGGTATTAGAGCATGTGGCAATAAAAGATGTTATAAGTGTTGTAAGTTTGGGCATATTGCCAAAGAATGCAAAGGAGTGTAGTGTGCCCACGGTGTGCACAATCTCATAATGAAGCAGATTGTCAAGAAAGTCAATTTAAGTGTATTAACTGTGTGGAAGCAAAAGTCGTTTAAATATAGAATTAGATGAGCAGCATACAGTATGGGACTATAATTGTACATGTTTTAAAAGGATTATTGAATTACAAAAGCGTAAAATAAACTACTTATAGCAATTACCTTCTAGATGTTTAAATATAACAGCAGACTATAAGTCAATAATTTTATGCTTAAATACACAAGGCTTAACTACACATTTTGACGAAATACAACAGCTAATCAATCGAGAAAACCAATATTGGTATGTTTAACAGAAACACATCTGACAAATTGTATTGAAAGTAATGAAATAGGCATTAAAGGATACAGTTTAGGTAGGGTTGATTCTAGTTCACGACACACAGGAGGTGTCATAATTTACTATCAGTCATTTCTACAGTTTGAAATATTAAAAGAGTATAGCCTCCATTTAGAATATTGGGGTATTGTTGGTAATATTAAGTTGAATAGTAGAACTATAAATATAGCTGCGTTTTACCGTTCACCGAGTGGAAGTTGTGCAAATTTTCTAAACCTGTTGTAAAATTTGTTAGAAGAACTAGTAGAATCACGTGGTAGTGAAGATATCATTCTGATTGGGGATTACAATATTGATTGGAATAAAATAAATGATTTCTATACAATTAAGTTAAAAAATATTGTAAAGGATTGTGGATTTGTACAACTAATTTCTGAGAGTACAAGAATCACTAAGGAATCTGAAACATTAATAGATTTAGTGATAACTAATAATAATGGATTAAAAAGTACAGCATGGCATACTCCAAAAGTTACAGATCATAGTATTGTTGTTGCAGACATTAGTCACATCACACAAAAACTCCAAGTTGATGCAGAAAGCAAAATAGATAAAATTCTTAACTATGAGGCCATAAAGAACGAGTTAATATTGGCAGATTGGAAGTATGAAATAACCGACATCGATAAACTTTATAAAACATTTTACACAAACATTAAAAATGCAATTCACCATAATTCATATGACAAGGAGGTGTCACAAAATAGTTCAAAATTATGGTTTAATGGAGAAATACAAAGAGTAATTAATATACGAAATAAATTTTATAAAAAATTTACATTCACAAGAAGTATGGAAGATTGGAAAGCATACAAAGAATGCAGAAATAATGTGATATTCATGATCCGTAGAGCTAAGATTAAATATTATGAAAAGAAAATAGATGAAAATAAAAGTAACCCAGTAAAAATGTGGAAGACTTTAAAACTTGTATTAAAAACCGAACGTATTCAAAATAGTAAGCACATTATATTTGAGAATACACTAGAAACTAATGACAAGACTATTGCTGAAAACTTCAATACTTACTTCAGAAATAGTATAACAGAAATTACATCATCAATTGGTATTGAAAAGTTTGAGTTTCACGATCCAATACGTAAAAGCCTGAAGGAATTAAGTACTTTTAAATTATTAAAAATACATGAACTAAAAGAATTGGTATATAAGCAAGCAAATAAAAGCAGCCTGGATGGTGTAAACAGTAGAGTTCTTAAAGAACTTATTGATATTATTGGTTATCCGCTACTAAACATAATAAATATGTCTCTTATGCATGGTATTGTGCCCAAGGACTTAAAGATATCAACAATTACACCAATTCAAAAAGTAGTATCAACAAAGAAATGCGAAGAGTACAGGCCTATAAATATGTTGGCCACAATTGAAAAGGTATTAGAAACAGTAATATATAAGCAACTGAAGCGATTCTCAGATGAGACTAATATATTAACCACCTATCAGTCTGGTTTTCGAACGAAACACTCGTGTGAAACAGCGATTCAGCTAATTATAAATGACTGGAAAGAATCAATGGATAAAGGAAAGGCGGTGTGTGCAGTCTTTATAGATTACAAAAGAGCATTTGAGACTATAAGTAGAAATATTCTCATTCAAAAATTGGAAAAATATGGAGTTAAAGACAATGTGTTAGAGTGGTTTAAAGACTACCTACAAAACAGGGAGCAAGAAACGAGATGGCAACGGGAAACATCTAAGAAATCAGAAATTGAGTGGGGTGTTCCACGAGGAAGTATTTTGGGACAATTGCTTTTTATAATTTACATAAACGATATAGTGAATGTAGTGAAGGTAACAAAGATGCATATATTTGCTGATGACACTTTAATATATGCTGAAGGTGCAAATGTAATAAACCTCATTCAATCTGTAAATAGTGACTTAATAAAAATTAGCAAATATTTAGTTGGAAATAAGCTGAAGATAAATGTTGATAAAACAAAATGGATGTTGTTAACGAATGATAGAAGTTATCAATTGATAAAAACAGAAAATAGGAATGTACAAATAGATGGGTCTGATATTGAACTGGTAGAGAACATTAAATACCTTGGCGTAATAATCGACCGAAAATTAACTTTTAAAATGCATCTACAGATGGTTATAAA
The DNA here is from genome assembly GCA_036346225.1 of Platerodrilus igneus. NCBI lineage: Eukaryota > Metazoa > Arthropoda > Insecta > Coleoptera > Lycidae > Platerodrilus > Platerodrilus igneus. The sequence goes on from JARFIW010000705.1 coordinate 264,359, forward strand.
TAAAGTAAGCAAAAAGGTTGGATTTCTGAGAAGAATTAGTGCAAAGCTATCAAGTTTTGCTCGAATAACTTTATATAGAGCAATAGTTTATCCACACCTAACATATTGCAGCACCATTTTATTTGTCTCAAACCAAAGTGATTTGGAAAGATTGCAAAAGATACAAAATGTTGCAATTAGATGTTTATTAAAATGTAGCAGATTTGCCAAAGTCCGTAAAATGTTAGAGTGCCTTAATTTTTTAAATGTTCAGGAACAAATGAAATATAATAGTATGGTTTTTATATATAAAATTATAAATGGTTTGCTGCCTTCGTACTTGGTTAGCAACTTAATTAAAGTGTCAGATATACATAACTACAGTACAAGACAAGCAGACAATTACTATATATACAAGAAGAATAAAACGATAACCACAAAAAATGTATTTCATTATGGCGTTAAGATATATAATACATTGCCAAAATCAGTTACAAATCAGCCTTCTCAAAGAAAATTCAAGAGTAATTTAAAAAAATATATTTTAAGCTGTAGAAATGAAAACTAATTATATTATTAACTGTATTTTAATAATTTGCTTTATAGTATAATATTTTGTTTTATACTTTAATAACCTATATTGAGTTATGCAATAAATCTACTTACTTACTTACTATTAGACTATTGTACGCAGATAGTGAAGGATGTAAACAGCGGGAATTTCAGGAAAATGTGTAGGTTAGTTCAGAATAAGAAGCAATGGAGGTACGAATCTAACCAGTTCCAGGACTGAAGACCTAATGATGATGATGAGGATGATAGGATACACATTACATGACGGAATAGCGGCATATATTAGAAGCAGAGAAGGAAAAATGAGAGGTAGATGTGCATATTGCACACCGATAGTGAAATATGCGGGCTGTGGGATTTTCAGGGAAATGTGTAGGTTAACTCAGAATAAGAAAAAATGGAAATATCCATCCAACCAGTTATAGGATTGAAGACAATGATAATGAAACATTAATTTGCATAAAAGGCTATTGTCAAACTACAAATTTCATGCCCATGTGTATTTTTACAACATATCAATTAGAAACAAAGGTAATTATAGTTTAAACGCCACATTAAAATTTCTTTCGATTTAGTGAAACAGCTAGCTATGGTTAGTTAAGTTTTAAAAAATATATGTTCTACAGGTATTAATAATGATCATGTGCTATTTATATTCAAACATGAGTACTATATACAATTATTCTTTTGGAAGTTAAATAAATAAATAGAAAACAAAGTATTTTACTGCATTACTCAAGTCTATCATCTTGGTCTATTAACATGTTCAGATTTTTTACATATTTAAGTACAATTACTGAATCTTAACATTAAACAAACTTCTTTTTTTTTAAATTTTGATTGCATCATTAACGTTTTCATTAAAGTTAAGTCTTAAAATAATTACAATTTTAAACAAAAACTTTCTTGCATTACGTAGTTATTAAATTATAATTATGTTATATAAACAGTATTTTTTCGATTGACACAAAAATATAGCAACGAATACATGAAACGAAACCTAATCTGAGAAAAAATTCAGCTATTAAACATTTTATTACTACATATATTTTCCTTCATTTAGGTATATCGAAATTTGTAATTACGTATTAAGCACAAAGAAGTAGCACATTTTCATCTGTTCCCAAAACTAGTCAACTTCTCAAAATAAACAATTAGTTTTATTGATAAAAGAAGGTACTAATTATAAAATTAGTATTTCTGAATCTTAACATTCTAAAACACTGATAAAATTAATGTGTTTATTCAAATAAGAAAATGCTTGTGTAAACTGTTGCATTTTGATATTATAAAAAGTAAAATTTAGGTCACAGTGCAATAGTTCTTGTGAAAGCTAATACAACATTCTTAGATTTATTTACAACCATTAAACCATTTTTAAGGGTTAATAAGATAAAGTGTTAGCTAAAAATACGTTCTAGCAGAGAATATTGTATTTGTTGCTCTTCGTACTGTACAAGAGTCTGAAACCAGCAGCTTATTTATTTGTCAAATATAAGTTTGTTTACTCGCAAATACAGAGAAATCTTCAATCACTGATGATAATTATTATTAAGCTAAACACAAACAATGTTTACTACATTAATTTAGTTCTTAAAATGACAATTAACTACTTTATCACTAAATTCAATTATGTAATTTATCTAGACAATCACTTACATATATTCACATTAAACGTATTTACTTTAACGATTTATGCCATAATTTGTATTGTAATTGCAACTTCACACTTCAAATAAAACTATCTGCTCTTTCGAATCGTGTGACATTTTGTATGCAATTTAATTGTTTTATACTTTTCTAGATTTTTAATTTTGATATGCTTCTTATTAGTTCTTTAAGTGCACCCTTGTAGCTGTTAATTAATCCATTGTTATGAATATGTCCTTTTGGATTTTATACGCTTTGGCGCCATTGCTACACTGCTCTCCTCTGAAGGTTGTTCTGTCTTAGAATATTTTGTGACCCGGACACGAGAAGTTCATGTGGCAATAAGGACAGCCAAAACATTTCTGCAGTCCTCATATTGATAGAAGTAGCAATCAACACTTAATAGCGCCCACCATGCAATTTGTATTAAAACTACACACTAAGATTGTTATGTGTTTAATTGATATTACGTTAATTTTTCTACTTTTACTTTAAATGAGCGGGGTGGCATCAGTTTAAATAGTGCACCAGCTAATTTAGAGTGTTATGGGATAAACCCATTGAAAGAAAAAAAATACTCTTAAAACAAGAACTAATAATTTATTCCTAACTGGCCAAGTGTGTACTTCACTAAAAAAAAATAATGTTTAAATTTTCTCTAATGTTACCAAGAATACATCAGAGTCAATTACTGAATTTTAAGTAATATTTGTTACAATATGATTTCAAGTGTCCTTTTTCATAACAAGCTAAATAAACATGCACAAAATCTGGTAGTCTTTTCTATGTTAAAAATGTTTATCTATCGCCACTACCATATTTAATAAATACAAAGTTAACTACTAAGGATGCGCACTTATTGATCAATGATTTTATGAACAAATTAGTAATTTCTTTTAACAAATCATTTCCACTTGTGAGAGCTAAACAAAAGAATATAATTTACGAATGGATTACAAAAGGCATAAGAATATCCTGTAATAACAAAAGAATTTTGCTTTATCTTCGTGAACATTTTAATGAACCTTGGTTCTGTAACTATGTGCGTAGCTATTGTAAACAATTAAAAATTCTAATTATGCAAGCAAAAAAGAACCACCTGCATAAACAAATATCCATAGCAGATAATAAATCTAAAATAATTTGGAAAATCATTAGAAAAGAAATCTCAAAAAACTTTAAGTCTACTGATATGTCAATAATAATGAATAACGTCACAATAACTGACACTACAACGATTGCAAATCTATTCAAAGAACACTTTTTGCTTTCACAAAATTATAGTCATCTAAACGACTTAGAAAGTATAAAAGCTAATTTATATCATGTAGCTTCTCCCAATGCTAAATCAATTTTTTTAACTCCCTGCAATAAAGAAGAGCTACTAGAAATAATCAACGGTTTTAAAAATAAACAATCGGCAGGTTTTGATGAAATTCCTATAACAGTTATCAAACTTTGTAAGAATATATTTGCTGACCATCTTGTGCATATATTTAACATTTTATAGGAACATGGCATTTTCCAGAATGCTTTAAAATATCAAAATTATTCCAATCCTAAAAAAGGGCGACCCACACAACATATCCAACTACAGACCGGTTTCACTTTTACCTAGCGTTTCTAAAATTTATGAAAAAGTTATTTGCAATAGGTTAATTACTTTTTTCAGGGATTGCAATATTATATCTAAACTACAGCATGGATTCATTAAAGGCAAGAATGTCGATACTGCACTATTTAGCATTACCAAAGATATATATTTTGGTCTAGACACTAAGATGCACACAGGTTGTATTTCATGTGATTTTAGTAAAGCATTTGACACAGTGGTGCATCAAATATTGTTAGTTAAATTATATCATTATGGAATTAGAGGAGTAGCATACAGTTTAGTAAAATCTTATTTAACAAATCGTAAACAGAGTGTTGCAATCCCTAGTAGTGATGGAAGAACAACTTTCTCATCAGAAGTTCTTGTAAATTGTGGAATCCCTCAAGGCTCCATCTTGGGACCCCTGTTTTTTCTTATTTATATTAATGATCTTCCTGCGAACGTTAAATATGGGTCTTGTCACTTATATGCAGATGATACAGTTATTATTCACACAGCAAAAAACTTGGTAAATCTTGAATCCGCAATGCAAAAGGGTCTTAATGGTATTAGTAAATGGTGTAAATTAAATCAAATTACATTGAACTTGGATAAAACTTGCTATATGTTAATGGGCGAACCAGATAGAAAGGCTACGGATATTCTTGAAATAAAAGCTGTAAATACCCTTGAATGCTTAGGTATCACCACTAATAGTTTACTCAATTGGGATAACCATATTTTGAAAATACACAAGCGGCTAGTAAAGCTAATTTTGCATTGCGCAAACTTATCAGTGTGGTGACACATAATACACTGTTGATTGTATACTATGCCTATTTCTACAGTACATTGCGATACGGAGTAATATTTTGGGGCATGTCAACCTTTGCACGCAAAGTATTCCTTGAACAGAAAACAGCTATTCGTATAATTAGTAAAACCAATAGGCACCAAAGTTGTAGAAAACTATTCATTTCTTTACAGATTCTTACTTTTCCTGTGTTTACATTTTAGAATCTCTTTGTTTTGTTCACAAATACAAAAATTCTCTTTTAAAGTCTTTAAAATGACACTAGACAATCTGGACAGGTACTGATAATTCCTATGCATAATACAAAGAAATTTGGAAACAGCATACTATATATGGGACCCAAATTATACAACAGCCTCCCAAACAGATTTAAGAACCAGACACTATATGCCTTTAAGTTGGCTTTGAAAACGATACTACTAGAGAAAGCATACTATTCAGTTCTTGAATTTATTACAGATAAAGATATTTAAGTCAGTTTCCTCTTTAAATATGTAAAGCTTGTTTTAAAACTGTTAAACTTTAAAGATTTGTTTAAAACTTTAACTACTGGTAGTATATAATTGTGTTATACGTTAAACTTAATGTTGCCATGTACTTATACTAATTTAGAAATTATTATATTATCTGCTGTATTTTTTAGTACAATATGACTTATGTTCAACACATGTAAATGTTTCGAATAAATGCTACTACTACTACTAAGTATGAAGGAATGTCGATTTACAAGCATTTTAATAAAACACATTTTACAATTTAGTGGTGGTTTGGTGGAAATGAATTCCTAAGGAAAGATTCCATCAATTCCTGTGCAGTTTTCATTCTATTACTTCATTACAGGAAGAAATCCAAAAAAATTGTAGAGTGACTACGTTTGTCCATCCGGGTTTCAAGCTTGTGTTATTATGGCATCATACTTTTTGCTTTAAACCTGCGACAACATTTGCATCATCCGTGTATTATAATAGTACCTGGGTTTCATATAAAAACACAGCCCTCTGTGCTGCATTCAGCATATAGTGCATCTGACCAATGTGTTTGAATTAGAATTCTCATTTTCTTCTACTGTCAACCGGTTTTATAAAATCGAAGCCATCTCTTGGGTAACTGAAGAGATTTTACATTTTCACGAGTTAATGCATTTAAAATGTTCTATTTTTGATGTCATTATGCATTCGGTCCATCATAAGTTATGTTTTTAGCATGTGAACTCTGTTCTCATAAACAAACCTGTATGAATCTCAATTTCTTCACGCTCTCTATATCCAATAGGTTTGCAGTGCCTGTTTCATTCTCAATGTATTTTATGGCTGGTTTTATAATTATTAAGCTTTGTATAGGTCCCATGGTTAAATGGTGTTGAATATCAAAGGAACACTGACGTAATGTATAATGTAAAAGTAAAACTCTCTTTTGTCATATTTTTTCCCTAATGTAACACCTCTAAATACGTATTTCAACCATTAAGTGGACATCAACAATAGAAAACAACACCTACTTTCAATTGTTAAACTAACATTTAAACTAAAATTACAGCCAGTAGTATGTTTTCTTTAAATTTTGTTTCAAAATAAGACATGAATAAATTTGCAATAAATGGTGAAGGACTATTTCGCATTGTTATCCCTTCATGTTCTTCATAAAGCTTTTGGTTAAAACTGAATGTGGTTCTGGGACATACAATGAGAAATTAATTTTACAAATTCATCTGTAATCTCATTATCAAAATATTTTTAATTACAACTTTCCTTAAATATGATAAAGTTTGTGTAATGTGAATGCCTGGAAATAAGGAACAGACATCAAATAAAATTAAGATTTTGTGTTTTTCTAATGTAATGTTTTTAACTTTATTAATAAATTCTATGGAATTCTCCAATAACAAACTAATAAATTTGAAAACCTTAAATTTGTTCAATAACCACTTGGTTAAGCGATAAGTCAGTGAATTAATACCAGACACAACAAGCCTCCTTGATTTATCTTGTTTATGGAGTTTAGGTAAGCAATACAATTTTGAAGTTTCCGCATTAGAAACTGTTAATTTAAATTTCAAAGCAGATGTGACAAATTTAGTACATTTTTCATAACCGATGTTGTGATTCTAATCATATTACCAAGAATATTTTCATTTAAACGTTTGTTGACTATTGTTTCATATTAACCATTAGGTAACAAAGTTTCAACTCAATCAGAATAATCTTGTTTATCTAGAATGATTATCTTGTTGCCCTTGTAAACTTTTAAATACTAACAATCTTTCTTCCTGAGCTCTTAAATAATAATATGGTATTTCCTTGTTTATTTCGAGACTGTGTTTGTTCTAGAATGCAAATGTTCCAAAAGCTGAATTTTACAAGTACTTCTAACAAAAATTCTAATTACAATTGAGCTTTCAATACCCACTATAATATCATCAATACATGTTTTTAAATGCTTTAAACCAAATTTAAGACCACAATCAAGGAAAGCCATCTCTTCATTATTAAAAACTTTGGAAGATTCGTTAACAACTTAGTTATAATTCTTCATTAATTAGACCATATTTTGTTGAAAAATACTTTCCACAAATGATACATAATTTTGATACACAGCTTATTACCTGCGCAGGAAAATGTAAAGCAAGATATAAAGCATACATTCCATTATTTAATGAACGTGTCCTATCATTCTGTCTCCCATTTTTTACTGTTTTCCATATATTTCTAGAACCTCTTAGTTCTTAACTTTGTCTGTCCATGATATCATTATCATACATATGTTGCATCACATTTCAAAGGCTTCAATCTTTTATCTATCCACTTCTCCTACTGTCCATGTTTCACAGCCATACTGTGCAGTGCTTCACACATATGCTTTCACAATTTTCTCCTTGTTTCTATGTTTGTTGTCTTCAAACATAGCAGCTATTTCTTTTTGTTAGATACAGCATGGCCTTATGCTAATCCTTTTTTAAATATCTTTTGCACTTTTCCTCGTCTATTATTTTTTAAAATATACCTTATTTCACCGATATTCAGTGATACGCAAAGGGGGTTAAGCAATCTGACAGCTACTAAGATCCTCCACCACCTAGGCATTTGCCGAATCAATAGTTTTCCAATTACTCCTTTTGCATTATAATATTATCTTACCTAAACTAAAAAATGATTCCGTTAAATCATCTCCCATTCAATTTTCAATTCCTCTATTTGAAATTTGTCGTACAACACCAAAGGAATGGTAAAATGGGTTACAAAGTGTCTATTATTTTCATCATCCTGCCTAAGTCTCAGTTAAATTATAAACAAACCTTTTCAATAGTTGTCCACATCTTCCTATAACAATTGAATCACTTAATGCACTTGCGCTCTTGGAAACTTATAAATAATACTGGCTTAAATCAATTATTTAAACAAAATATAAACGTTAATGTTATCCCTCAAAATACCTCAACGGGACTTGCAGATACAGAACAACTTCACACAATTAGCACTGTCAATTTAAAAATTAAAATCCAATCACTTAAACATGAAACTACTTTCCTTATTGAACCTTCACTAGCTTATCCATTTTTATTGAGTACTGATTTCTGTAAACCTTTCAACCTATCTTTATATCTTCACAATTTTTCTTGGTGAGCTTTTATTAATCAAAATACTTGTGCTTCTATAGGTAAATCTGATCAATTTTCTCTTTCAATTAAACAAAACATCTGTTTTAAAAGTATTATTAATAAATTTCGTAACTTAAACGCCTTCCAACTTGGTTGCGTTACTACTGCCTCTCATGTAATGTCTACCACTGGCGAAATTCCTTTTAAACAACAGCAATATCCTCTCTTACCTGCTATGCAAAAACATTTAACCTTTAAATAGATAAAATGATTGTTTCTGGCACAATATCAACCTCCTATTCGTCCATGTCAAGTCCAATACTTTTTGTTTTTAAGAAGAATAGAGAATACTGAGTTTGTTTTGAGGGACACAAATTTAATTCCACTACCATTCCAGATGGATACCCATTACTTCGCATAGATTCAATTCTCAGTCGCTAAGAAATGTAAAATTTATATATTCTATCAATTTAAGACAAACTTTTACCAAATCCCTCTTGAATTATCTTCTCGCCCTAAAACTGCTTTTTGTGTACTTGATAGAAGTCTATGAATATTATAATTTTATGCATTTTGGTTTATCGAATCCCCCCCCCCCCACTCTTCTAAGAACTATGGAACAAACTTTAGGACCTATCTTACATCAAGAACACATCTTTGTATAACTTGATGTTATTCTTGCTATCTCTAGTACCTTTGACAAACGTATCTCCATTTTAAATGAGATTTATGAACATCTTTATAATGCAGAATTTAAAGTAAATTTAGAGAATTTTTCTTTTGGGGTTTGCTCTCTCATTTCTTGGTTTTACTGTAGATCAAACTAGACTTCGAGTTGACCCATCTAAAATCGATGTTATTACTAAATTTAAAACATCTAAAAATGTTGCAGAAATCAAATGTCTAATTGGTATTATTAGTTATTATTACATTTTCTAACCAATCTTACTACTCTACTTCCATTACCATATTACAAAAGACACATGCACGCATGCACGCACGCGGCGCGCGCACACACACATGCTTGCACATGCGCACACACATGCATGCATGCATGCTAGTATGCATGTGCGCACACCCACATCCAAATACACAATCAGGCATGCACGCATGCATGCACACATACATGCACATGCACACATACACACACACACATGCACGGGATGGGTGTTTAGTGCGTGGACTATTAGAGATATTAAAAACAACTTGGGCACGGTACTACATGATCATTGTACCTATATTTTAAAAATATTTAGGTGTATACAGAATGATTCACAAAAAAACATTTACCCAAACTTGTGTTTTTTTAAATGGAACATACGCATATTTTTGCATATTCGGATTCCCTATGGCATTTAGATATAGCTAAGTGTAATCGTTTTATAGATATTAACACTTCAATGTAGAAATCGAGTCAACTTTGGAGCTGCGTAGTTATGGTTCTAATAAAAAAATTTCCAATCTTGTTGCACGATGGACTTTTCCAAAAAGCATAATGCTATACAGGGCTATTGCTTTACGTGAAATTTAACTATTCATAACAAAATTAATGAAGCGAAAGCCACGTTACCGCCAACACCAAATTTATCACTTTGTTGCTTCATTGTTATTTAGTACTTAGATCAAAAAATTTAAATCATCACAAAATTAATTTATACTACAAATTTAAAACAGTCGTGTACAATTGAATTAATTAAGAAATGCGTTTTAAGAATTCAGACAATATAAAAAGATAGAACAAAACTTTTAAAACGAAATTAATTTACAATTATTTTTAGCGATATGACTATGGATTTATATAAAGCTCTACTATAATCTTAGTTATAATGTAATGTAACTGAGGTTATTAGATAAAAACTTGCACCAGTTGCAAAAGTGCGACTAATTGGGAAACATTTTCAAGTATCCTATCCATCTCAGTCGATTAAACATTTAACAAAGAGTTGCACAAAAAAAAACTTAACGTAAATGTTGGTTCTAAGATCCATTTTATAGAATTATCCGGTTCAAATGGGCAAAAGTGTTTTTAAAATTGTTGGTATATAATTATTACAAATTGCTAATATATCAAATTAATGTTTAAAATTATGGATAACCAGTGAGGCTAAGGTTTCAATTTACCAACGATATATTTACATTTTGTAATACTATTAAATGATGAAATAAAAAGCTTTGTATATAGAAGTCACAAACCACAATCCTTACTTTAATACTTACACCATATTTTCATTTACAATCCCTACAATCCGCTCCCCATTTGCATTGACCCCCCCCCCCCCATTTTTGCAAAAATATATTGTACGCCCATTATAGAATACAACAATAATGAACTTATAATAGTTTACTGCAGTCCAATTCTTAAAATAGTGAAGAAAATCTTAAAATCGCCTATATTATTCAATATCGATTTAAATGCAAATTGATAAAGCACACTTAAAATAATAAAACGTATAACACAGTTTATGGCAGTTGCCAGCTGAGGTTGTCATTCATTTGATTATTATAAGCAAGACATACTTAATCTTCCAGTCTTTTTACATTTAAATCAATATTAAACATTATATGGACTGTATTCAAATTCATACAGGAGCAGAGGAAGGAAATTTGGGTGTGGGGATAGTTATGCGAAAAAAGATAAGATACTGTGTAGAAAATTACTTACAAAAGAACAAAAGAGTACTTATGGTTAGATTGAATCTAAACCGGTAAAAACAGTAATAATACAAGTATACATACCCACCTCTAGCTACAGTAACGAAGAGGTAAAAGCGATCTATAAAGATATCGAAGATATATTAAGATACGTAAAAGGACATGAAAATTTAATAATTACGAGGGATTTTAATGCAGTGGTAGGTGAGGGTAGGGAAGGAGCGGTAGTAGGTTTATTTGGTTTAGGCACGAGAAACGACAAGGTGAATAGGCTGGTAAAATTTTGCGACGAGAACAATTTAATCATCACAAACACATTATTTCAACATCATGCTAAAAGACTATATACATGGAAGATGCCAGGAGATATAGGAAGATATCAAACAGATTACATTCTTGTTAGACAACGGTTTAGGAATCAAGTAAGACTGTAGAAGCTATCCAGAAGCAGATATAGACACTGGCCACAACATCGTAATTATGAAGACCACACTTAAATTTAAAAATTTGAAAAAAAAGAAATGGAAAAAGGCACTTTGACTTTGAGAAACTACAAGATAAAGATGTTCAAGAAAGATTTTAAAAAAGGTCAAATGAATTGCTCAAAGATATCGAGAAAATATCTGATATCTGAAACAGAATGGAATAACATTAAATCCAGCCTAGACGTGGCGGCCAGAGATATTCTGAGGTATACATAAAAAGAAAATAAGAAATGATGGATAACAAAGGATATCCTTAATTTAATAAAAGAAACACGAAAATACAAAAATAAATCAAACAAAACAGGAAAACAGAGATACAGAGCCATAAAATGGGAAATTATTCGCAAATGCAAGAAAGCTAAAGAACAATGGATTGATGAAAAGTGCAGAGAGATACAAACTAAGATGGAAATAGGAAAGACAGATGTAGCATACAAACTAATTAGAATCAATGTTAGGGATATAAAACCGTATAGCAAAAATATAAAGGATGTGGGAAGAAACGTCATTATAGAAAATGTAAAGAAAGTGGGTAGATGGTAAGAATATAGAGGGAATTTATATGCAGGAGAGGAACTAACAGCATTAGAACAGGAAGCAGACATTGAAAATGATGACTTGGGATATCCTATACTAAGAGATGAGTTTGAATTAGCATTAAAGGGTCTGAAAAATGGTAAGGCGCCGGGTACAGATAAGGTGCAAGCAGAAACTCTAAAAGCCGCTGGGCAAGCAGTAACAGAACGTCTCTTCCGACTTGTAATTTATGTACGAGGCAGGTGAGATGCCCAAAGATTTCAAACGTAACATCATAGTAACTATACAAAAAAAAAAAGACGCGGATAGATGTGAAAATTTTTCAACAATAAGTTTGACAGAACCCGTGTCAAAAATATTAATTAGAATTGTACAAAGACGAATGGAAAAACGAGCTGAAGAAATACTAGAAGAAGATCAATTTGGATTTAGGCGAAACATGGGAACACAGAAGGCTATTTTAGCTTTGAGAGTGATAATGGAGAAAATAATAAAAAAAAGGGGAGAGCGTGTACATAGGGTTTGTAGATCTGGAAAAAGCATTCGACAAGGTAAAATGGAAAAAAATGTTCGAAATACTCAAAAAGATTGGAATGTGTTTTAGAGATATACAAATAGTACATAGCTTATACAAAGAGCAAACAGCAGTAGTGCAATTAGAGCAGGAACGTAGAGAAGTAAACATTAGAAAAGGGGTGAGACAGGAATGTGTCCTATACCCCATTTATTTTTAACTTGTACATTGAATAGGCAATGAATACTGTCAAATGCAGGAAGACATTTGAAATTACTATGCAGGGACAAAAAATCGATATGCTTAGACTTGCAGATGATCTAGCGGTATTAGCATTTAGCAAGGAAGAGTTAGAAGATGCTCTTAATGAAATGGAAACGGTTCTAACAGAGAGATACGGTATGAAAATTAACAAAAATAAAACTAAAGTACTAGTATGCAAAGGAGGAGAAAATAAATCAACAACAAGAATACAAATAGGTAACAAGAACTTACAAGAGGTTAAGGATTTCTGCTACCTAGGAAGCCAAATAATGCAAGATGGGAAAAGCGCTAAAGATATAAAAAAAGATTAGCACAAAGTCATGCTACATTTAACAAGAAAAAGCAACTGCTGTGTTCAAAGACAACAAACATACAAACAAGGAAAAGATTGCTTAAAACATATGTGTGGAGTACAGCACTGTATGACTGTGAAGCCTGGACAGTAGAAGAAGTGGACAAGAAAAAGGTAGAAGCCTTTGAAATGTGGTGCTACAGACGTATGATGAAGATACCATGGACAGACAAAGTTAAGAACAAAGAGGTACTAGAAATGGTAGGGGAAGAAAGAACTATGTGGAAAACAGTAAAAAATAGGAGAGATGGGATGATAGGCCACATACTAAGACATGAGGGAATAGTGTGGAATATATTAGACGCAGATATAGGAAAAAAGAGAAGAAGAGGTAGACCTAGGTTAGACTACTGCACACAGATAGTGAAAGATGTAGGCTGTAGGAATTGTAGGGAAATCTGTACGCTAGCTCAGAATATAAATCAATGGAGGTACGCATCCAACCAGTCCCAAGATGGATAAACTAATGACAAAAAAAGTAACTTTACTTAAACATGATGATTATTATAAGCAACTACAAGTATTGGTTGGGCAATATTCTCGAATGATGTTAAGTGTGTGAAAGGATTTACTGGAAAACTATTAATTCGGCAAATGTCTAAGTGTTGGGGGATCCTTGGCAGCCACAGGCTGCTTAACCCCTTCACATACCGTGCATTTATATTTCCAATGCTCCACCAGAAGGTACTACATTGGCCAGGAGGCGAGTTTTTTGTTGCCTGGAAATTTAGAATTTTGCCGAACCCTTGCCGTTCCAGGCAAGGTAGGGATCTTTAACGTGCGTGACAACACTCACACACGAGACCTCTATTTAACCTCTCATCCGAACGAGGGCGTAATATTTGTGAAAAATGCTCACCTGTCATTTTTCAAGCAGTCGGCCGTGTCGGGATTTGAGCCCAGGACCTTGGGATCCGTAGTCTTACGCTTACTACATTGATGTACGGCGATGCCTCCCCTTCACATACCACTGAATCTCGGTAAAATGGGGCATAAAATTATAAAACAATAGAAGGGAAAACGAGCTGAATATAAGCTGTGTGAGAATTTCAGGGAACTGTGTAGCCTAGCTCAGAATATAAATAAGTGTAGGTACGTGTCCAACCAGTATTGAGACAGAAAACCTAATAACGAAAAAATAAGCGCAGATAAATCTTATGATTATTATAAACAACTACAGACGTTGGTTGTGAAGTATCTACAACTAATGTTGACTGTGCGAAAAGATATATTGGAAAAAATATTAAATCGGCAAATGTTCAAGTGCCGGGGGAACTTGGCAGCCACAGGCTGCTTATCCCCATTCACAACCACTGAATGCCGAAGATATGGGGTATATAATTGTAAAACAATAGAAGGGGACCAAACTTGCATCTAACAAGAAAGAACAGCGCCTATGATGAAAGACAACAAACATAGAAACAAGAAGAAAATTGTTGAAAGCATATGTGTACAGCACAGCACAGTATGCCTATGAAATACGGGCAGTAGGAAAAGCAGACAAAAAAACAATAGCAGTCTTTTGGAATGCTGTGCTTCAGATGTATGAGGATTATAGCATGGGCAACGTTAATAACAAATAGGTAATAGAAATAGTAGGAGAACAAGGAAAAATAGAAGGGCAAAAAACGTTCTAAAGCATTTTTGGGGAATAGTATAAGATATATTACAAGCAGAGATAGGAAAAGAAGGTAGATGTAGACCTAGATCAGATAGTGATAGATGCGGACTGTGCAAAATTTCAGCGACATGTGTAGGTTAGTTCAGAATAGGAAACAATGAGGGTACGCATCTAACCAGTTCCAGAACTGAAGACCTAATGATGATGATTCAAATTTTGACATTATTGTAAAAACTAGATGCAATAAACATTTAAGCGCCTTATGCCATTAATTTCACTTTTAAGCAGAGGTTATTGGTTGGTAAAAACTTTTATGGGTTTCAATTTGAAACCTAACAATATCTTTTATTTGTTGCAATTAAACTCAATCCAAAGCTGCTCATAATTGGTAACATCCAGAACATAGATTTGCTTTATCTCCAAATATGACTTTGTATACAATGCAATACCGCCTCCAAGTGTTTGTCGATCCTTTCTCAGTAAATTATAGAGTGGTATTTCAATTATATTATTAATAATGTGTTTGTTGAGAAGTGTTTCAGTAACAGATATAATATTATATTCATTTAATAAAACATATTCACGAATCATAAAAATCATTAGTTATCGATTGCGCGTTTGTGTGCCACGATCAATCCACTCATAATTTTGCACCAGTAAATAGCAGTAATAAACAATAAATTGCAATGACAAGCAAAAGTAGAAACTTAGATGCTAATATAAATAATAGTAACCCCAAAAAAAAAAATAAAAATAATTATTTATTAAAAAATCAACAAGCCAACTAAGACGTATTTGCAATAAATTTCTTTTTATTTATATTACCCACACACAGCTGCATCCTGTTGCAGCAATCAGTAATTAGTTTAATATCAATTTTAAACCATATTTACTAAAGAAAGCAATAAAAGTATAAGAGCTAGAACTTTAAATGAAAAACTTAAGAACATGTTCATTTAAGCAAAACAGGTGTCCATTACTAGTCAAGCAGTAATGATACCAAACAATGTGTATTTATATTTCTCAAAACTAATCTAACTAAAACCTATCTATTCGTAAAGCAATAATAAAATATTCAATATTTAGAGTTTGTTAAGAGATTTCAATGAGTTCAATTCACTTTGATTATTAATGCAATAAACTTTATTACTTATTTTAATTTTTATTTTACTCCATCAAGCATTCATACACATGTGTGATACATATGTGTGACCAACTTTTGCACATGCCATCTTAAAAATCTCTCTTAAATACAAAAGTTCTGCGTTACATTAACACTTACCCTGAAAAGCTTTTTTCATACTATCTAGATCAAGGGGTGCCAAACCGTGTGTCCTAGCAATTCTGATGTTATTGCTATATGGAAAACGGTTATCCCGCATAAATCTCCTTTACTTTGGTAGTCTAAAGTTGGTTCCAATTACAAAAAATTTTCAAAATAAAATGTTCCTTCCAAATAAAATCCTCATCGGGCTAGCTGGATATGTCAAACTTGAAGTTTTTATTATTTTGACAACGAT
The DNA here is from genome assembly GCA_036346225.1 of Platerodrilus igneus. Taxonomy (NCBI): domain Eukaryota; kingdom Metazoa; phylum Arthropoda; class Insecta; order Coleoptera; family Lycidae; genus Platerodrilus; species Platerodrilus igneus. The sequence continues at coordinate 280,509 of JARFIW010000705.1, forward strand.
CCTAGGTCATGGATCAAAACGTAAATAAAGATGATTTTAAAAACTATGAGTGGTTTAATTCCCAAAGAAGATTAAGAAGACTGGATATCCTTGTTTAAAACCCTGCAAGTGATCTTTTCTGCATGAATATTAATTCAAACGGCTGTTATTTAAAATGCCCTAAAAAAGTTCTAAACGACCTCACGCTTTCTATGTTATTTCGAATCATCGATCAACAAGTTAGATTTCCTTCCAATTGAAATTAGTGCTATCTTATGAAATTTCATCAAATGTTTACTATATAGTATTTTGACTTATAAAATCAAACATCTGCTTATCAACTTCGCTTTACAAATTTGCTAAGATATGTTCCAACACCTGCAGCAAATCACAGCTGCAGATGCATTTATGGTTTTCTTTAAAAGATTAGGTCGCCTTAACCACCTGCCTAGTAAATGAACACTTATAATGGGTTTATACCAAGTAATTCTATCAAGCGATATTCTGTTATGTTACAGATGTGTACATTTAAGAACAATAAAACTGCCCCCCTTTATTAGCAATGCTAGCTAGCCATTATGTTATCTCCTTGTTTGCAGGTGTGCTTTGCAGCTGGTATACTTTTGCAGGTGCTGTCTGAGAATTCTTTACATTTGATCCTTCGGAGATATTTTTGAACACCAAACACCTTGCCCCCTACGTGGTTCTTTCCTTATAAATACAGACCGTACTTTGAAAACTGGCTATTCCACACCAGACCCTTTTTCCATAAAAAAAGCCCAGTAAGTCGCCCCGCTAATTAAGATACCTTCTTGTTAAATGGTTTTACTACTGTGGTGACAAAAAAAGTTAGTCAACATGATATTGTTTCATATAGTCCGTCGGCAAGTGCAATAGCAGGTAGAAATACTGTAAATCTTATGTCTAATGTTTTTTTGTATATATGTAGGGTTTGAAGCGTTAAGTAAGTATATATGTACATTGTTACGGCAACTTTCTGAAATAGAGAAATTCTGCATGAAATTATAACAACCTTAATTGAAAACACTAATCTAAACCTTTTATGTTATTCTCAGATAATAACACGTTCAATATTTAAATATTAAAAGCGTTCTGTATAAAAATGTTCCTCAACATGTGAAATATATCCCATAACCCTTTATCAATTCATTAAAAAACAAACAAGCAATTGCTTCTTCTAAACATGTTAAATTCTTTGAAATGTTTACCCCGCAAAACGACTTTAAATAATGTCTCTTCCTTAAAATACGCTTTTATTATTCCAAATAGTTTTTCATCAAAATAAATGCTATTCTAAAATCGAGAAGCTCGCATTAGCAGTTCTTCGTAAAATATCCTAAACCGCTACTCGTTAAAACTATTTCTAAATAGGTTCTTTGGAAAGATTAAGTGCTTAAATGTGTTTGTTATTTGTTAGCGTTCCGTAAATTTCTATTTTGTTATATTTGCACGTGTTCGTTGCGCAGTTTTATAGGCAATAAAACTCGACGTTCTAATTAAGCTATTCCGCGGTATCGATAATCATACAAACCTCTATCCTGTGTTAAAAGTCAGTAACCTACTTGCTTGACAGTATTTCTAATGGCATAAATCGCAGGGGTATTTTGAAAAGGTAGTTTGCTTTCCCCTTAATGAGAAAACTCATTAAAAAGCGATTAGTGCTAATGGGGTTTTTAATGAGAAAACTCATTAGTGCTAATGGGTTTTTAATGAGAAACCCCATTAAAAACCCATTAGCGCTAATGGGTTTTCTCATTAAAAAGCAATTAGCGTACCTTCACTGACGTCAGTGGAGGTGGAGGATCCAGAATGAACAAATCCTATGTACTGGCAAGATGTCATTTATAAAAGCTACATTATCAGAAATAAAATTTAAACACATCCTAAGCTTTTGTAGACAAATCTATGTTAAACAAACCGCAAATTTAAACATCCCAGAATAAATAATAGTGTTATTTGAAGAAACCCTCTACAGACTATTTTTATCTACAGAAACATACTGCTACAAATGTAAACAAACCGACCATTCAACCTCAAACTGCAAGGAACACAATATACAGAGTGCAACAAAACAACCTGAACAAATGACAAACCTAAATGAGACAATAAGAAATAAAAGACCTAATGAATGTTAATGGGGAAAAGGGTGCTACCGCATCTTTAAAAATAAACTAATACAAAAAGCACCATAAGGGAGGCTGCAGAAACCCTTAAATATCTACGTATCATTGCCAAAGTAAGAATAAAAACTATACCAACCCCAGGTAATACCAGCTATAGTAGAAACCACGAAAAAAGATATCTGCGTCATGACTTGTAACCGTATGTATTAAGTTGAAAATTTCAAGTCAAGGTGGCATCTAGTTCAGAAATACCAAATGTAACGTTACAATTTGCTTTCAGAAACGTAATTCGTTCATGTTGCATAAGGTTAAATGTTATAATTTGGCGACGAGTTGCAAGATACTACCATGTCGTTATTTAGTTTAGTTGTTTTGTCGAATGTCAAATCGTTCTTAAAAAGCTTGGTTTCAATTGATTATTGCTTTATTTTATTCAAGTGGACTAAGACAATGTTATTAAATAACATTGATTCAGACAACGATAATCAAATACACCTTGACTGTATTGATTATCTGAATATTGAACTTTGTTAATGCCGACCTTCAACGAGGAATTTATTTGTTAGGTTCAACCATATATTATAACCTGATACCAGTTGTTCTTATCAACAAGATATAAAATGTATTATACACATTACATCGATCTTGTTTGGTGCAGCATATACTTTGTGCAAGTCTCAGAAGAGGGATGCCCTATTGTAATTTTCATGGAGTGGTCCTGAAAATAAAGTTAATTATACAAATTAGTTTGGGGCACCCTTTTCTCATCCAGGAGAATTTTATAAAGAGTATTAGAGAAATTTTCTGGCTTAAGAAATTTATTTTGTGGAAGACATTTAGCACTTGGTGAGTACTTAGTTACCAGTAAGGATTGAAATCTAAAATATAAAACTTTTTAGCATTATCGATTATTGGTCGTGTGACTTGTCGGGGTTACAAATAATTGGGTTGATTATTATAAAGTGGAACCACTTAGGAAAGTGTAAGTAATTGCAGCAATAACCTTCAAATTTTAATTTGTGTGTACAGGGTTCTTTGGTACGGAGTATTCTCTCGGTACGGAATATTCTTTATGCATGGGAGATTCTTTATTTTTGTTGGAAATCATATGGAGCTTCCTGTCCAACGTTGTATCTGGTGATACAAGATCAGGCTCATCTTGCAGCAAACTGGTTTGGTCATCGAGGACGCAATCCAGTAGACTTGGACATCTGGCACTTTTATCACAGGTTTTTATTGATTAAGACCCAGATGGTTGTTTGTCTATTTAATGTTTTTTTATGCATATTGTGCATGTTTAATTAATTTGATTTTGGGGGAATGTACTACAGTACCAAATTATATATACTTTAATGATTAATTGAGTAAAACAGGGTTTAGAGAATTTATATCTTATATGGTAGTCACAATATTAAATTACATATCTAGTTGTATGCGGTAAGGTCTAGCTTTCAGCAGATGCTTGGACCACTTTCTTTTTTTTGTATAACAATATTATAACCTGATACCGGGGTTGTAAACCGGATTGACATATTGCCTAACATACAAGGGAAAGTGCAATACCCCTGAATAATAATATCTGCATTAATCTTGATTAATATATTCATAGTGTGGTACAAGTACTCCCTAAATAATTTCTCTGCTCTCAGTAAATATATTTTCATGTTAATTAAATGTGATTTTGGGCTCAAACCAAGTTGATTGGGAGTGTAAATATTTTTTTTGTAAGCATATATATTGATTCATGAATATAGGTATAATAATTGGGTATATGATTGTGTTTTGATTGAGTCGGATCTACTTGAACATTTATAGTATCAGGGACAATTAAGTTTGATTGCAGAGACTAAGTTGTTCTCTCTTAAGGTATGGTGTTTAGTGGCCTTTTACTGCAATTGACGCCCCTCTTATTTTTAGCAGTAACCATCAACTACCCACGGCCCACTACTGTTGCTAGTTCGAAAATTGCACCATATTCGACGCTAACAGTTCAGGGATGATTTCCTTTGGGACTCCTAAATTGACCGGAGCGAACTAATGAATATGCCAAACTTTAATTTTATTTCGTATACTTATTAGCAAGTGCCTGAAGTATACGTAACACAAATTAATATCAGTTGTAAGAAATATTTTATTTTCACACAAGTAGTTGCTTTTACTAATTTAAAATTGTCGTCTTAATACTTTAAGGATTTAATACGATTAATATAAATGCAAGTACATTAAAATAAATATACCGGGTGTTCCATTAAGCATATCGCGCGGCTGTATATCATAAAGTATAAGGCCTAGAGCTTTGCAAAAAAAAATTATTAAGTAAAGTGGCCAAGAGAAATTGCTGGAAATTTTTTTTAAGTTTCAATTTCTACCGCAAGGGGGAGTATTCGCTAAGGTCAACAACAAAATTCAATTTTTCTCCCAAAATTTAAGCACAAGGTATTATGCTCAAAACGCGAATAGGCAGTTATCTTTATTATTCACAACTTTTATTTGAAACTTTTTTCTGTAGATCGCACAAGGACAGCTGCAGGGCCTGGTGAATTGGTTTACATGTAAATAAGGTTATCTCACAATGCCCATGTTGGAATTTAATAATCTTAGAATCGTTTGAAAGAGAATTTCTCAGGGATCAAGAAAAACGACTAAATTGATTTTTCTAAAGTTTTATAAATATGTTAGAGGGCGCTTATTCCAATCATGCCAGTTTTTGTTCATATACTTAAAAAAATTAAATGAAAAGACATATTTATCAAAGGGGGAATTGAATGAAGGGTAAAAAAAAAGATTTTAGTGAAAATAACAGTGAATAATACACAAGTGGAAATACGTAAATTACTAACGCCAATCATAAAGGTGGTTATTTCAAATGTTAGCCCATCTATACCACACAATGTAATAGAAGATGCACTTATAAAGCTAAATATGACTTTAACAGGCAAGATGTCATTTATAAAAGCCACATTATCAGAAATAAAATTTAAACACATCCTAAGCTTTCATAGACAAATCTATGTTAAACAAACCGCCAATTTAAAAATACCAGAATAAATAATAGTGTTATTTGAAGAAACCCCCTACAGACTATTTTTATCTACAGAAACATACTGCTATAAATGTGAACAAACCGGCCATTCAACCTCAAACTGCGAGGAACACACTATACAGAGTGCAACAAAACAACCTGAACAAATGACAAACCTAAATGAGACAATAAAAAATAAAACACCTAATTAGTCATCCGAAAGTACACCTACAGAAGAGCTAAATGAAACTTACATTGAACATCAAATAAGAGAAGCAACACAAAAGAAAAAACAAGAAACCAGCCAAGAATCAACACTGTCGAATTTATCACAAACCAAACGGACAAACAAAAAAAAGATCCTACATCTAAAAAAAAGAACTTGCAACAAACTAAATTCCCAAAACACAAAACAATAAAAGAAATCATAGAAAGTGATCCAGCCAAATACATTATCTCATTCGACGAATTTCAGGACTTTATAGAAAACACGATCGGAACACAAAAAATACTACAATTAAGTAAAAACTATACCAAAGATACAAACCTACTTACAAATGACGCATAAAATCGAAAACAATACTGATGACAAAAAAATAAAAACAACAATAACAAGAATAACTAAAACAATGGAGGAACAACAAATTGAGTCAGAAATGTCCTATTCCTCAGTCGATAATCAATAACATGAACATCATCCAATGGACTTGCAATGGACTTCAATCCCATAAAGCTGAATTCCAAAAACTAATTGAAGAAACACAACCTCATTACATATGCTTACAAGAAACACGCTTCAAAGAACATCAAAACATAAATACATACAATTTTATACAATATCGCAAGGACAGACTAAACACACAAATAGCTAGCGGAGGAGTGGCAATTCTAGTAAACAAAAAAAACATATAGAGGAAATATCCCTAACAACAAACTTTGAAGTAATAGCTATAAGAATCTTGACACCTAATAAAAATAAATAACCTCATGTAATATATATCTACCACCACAACCAAACTGCAATCAAGAGTCCATTGAACATCTATTAAAACAGTTACCCCCTCCAATCATTATACTAGATGACATAAACGGGCACAATATAATATGGGGTTCCCAACAAACTGACAAAAGAGGAAAAATGTTAGAGAAAATAGTAAACTAAATGACAACTCATCAACACATTTTTGCTCAAAATCAGGTACATTTTCAAATACAGACCTAACGATTTGCGACCCAAAAATTACACCAAATCTAGAATGGAAAGTAATTAAAAATTTATATGGTAGTGACCATTTTCCTATACTTATTAACACACAAGAAAGTCATACAAACCTCAAACCCCATACATCATACTCAAAATAGAGAATAGAAGAGAATAAGTGGCCCCGATTCCAAACATTGCTAACCAACCATACCAAAAATAAACAATATTACAGCATAAACCAAAACATAAACGAAATCATAGAATCTTTTAGTCAAGACATAATAAAAACAGCCAAACAAACATTCAAGTTATCCAATAGAAACAATAAAAAAACGGTACCATGGTGTAATAAGGAATGCGAAAAAGCAAGCAAAGACGATAAAAGAGCACTATACAAATTTTGTAAAAACAAAAACATAGAAAACCAAATAGAACTTAAAAGAACAAAAGCTATTAGCAGACGTACAATAAAACAGAGCAAGAAAAAAGCACGGGAAAACTATGTTTCCTCTATAACCTGTGATACGCCTGATAACCAAATTTGGAACAAAATAAAAGCAATTAAGGGGATAAATAACATCCCACATGCAACAGATGTAATATTCATAGGACCCACCAAAATTATTTTAGACCCCCAAGAAATAGCAGAAAAAAAAGCGGACAAATTTGCTAAAATATCAAGCAATTTAAATTATAATAAAGAGTTCAATACAATAAAAACAAATACAGAATACAATCAAATGATCAAAATTGAAGAGCAAAACAACCCATTAACAATGGACGAACTAGAAAACAGTATTTCAGAACAAAAAAACAGAAAGTTCAGGGCCAGATCAAATAATTCCAGAAATGATCAAACACCTACCAGATGAAAATAAGAAACACCTATTACAACATATATAACTTCATATAGAACAACAATGTATACCCTATAGAATGGAACAAAATCATTACAATACCAATATTAAAACATCAAAAGATAAAACAAAATCAGCAAACTATCAACCTATAGCACTGTCAAATGTATTTTCAAAAATAATGCCAAAAATGGTAAATAAAAGGCTAATGTGGTATATAGAAAATAATGACATATTAAGCAATACCCAAGCAGGTTTTAGGACAGGCAGAACAACAACAGATCAAACACTTAAACTAAAAATAGAATTAGAAAAAGCGTTCAAACTTAAACAACATCTAGTAGCAATATTCTTAGACTTACATAAGGCATATGACACCACATGGAAATATGCAATAATACAAACACTAATAGAACATAACATACAAGGAAAAATACTACGCTACATAAAAAACTTCCTGGAAAACCGCTTTTTCCAAGTCAAAACAAATGGATGCGTATCAGAACCAAGAAAGCAAGAAAATGGAGTTCCACAAGGGGAAGTACTTAGTCCAACACTATTTCTGCTAATAATAAACAAAATAACAAAAAACTGTGAAGAAACCAAAACAAACGTTGCTTTTTGCTGATGACATCGTATTATACCACAAAGGTGAAAACATCAACACAATACAAACAAATCTACAACAAAACGTAACAGAAATAGAAAAAATGGGCAAAAGAAATAAGTTTCGCATTCTCATCCGCAAAAACAAAAGTAATACATTTTAGCAGAAAAAGAACACACCATATAAATCCAAAACTTCTAATAAACAAATCCCAAATAGAATATAAAATTAACATGGAGAAAGCACATAACAGAATTAAAAAAGGACTGCAACAAAAAATTAATATCTTAAAAATGCTCTCAAACACAGATTGGAGAGCGCACACAAAACAGTCATTAAAGATATACACAACTACCCATCAGATCAAGACTTGATTACAGTTGTATCACATACAGCACTGCCAAACCTAATAATATAAATCAGTAAGGCACAATTCAAAACACAGCTCTCAGATTAGCAACAGGTGCCTACAGAACAAGCCCAGTCAATAGTCTACAATGCATAGCAAATATATCACCTTTAAATATAAGAAGAAATAAATTGAACCTAAAATATATTGCAAAACTAGCATCAAACCAGAAAACAGAAAGCAAACCATGACATCTTCAAAATTAAACCATATAATACAAGATTAGATACCAGTACTGTCTGCGCCTCTTGGAACGTCAAGGGACGCAAATAGAAATTGCCTGGAGTGCAGTAGGCAGTAAACCAGGGGTTGTAAGGTAGAGCATGGACTGTATAGAGTAAAAGAGGAGGAAACATAGATTTTAAATACAAAGTCACATAAATACTTAAAAACACTTACCAAAGCACAACATCTGGAGCACTAACTCGGTACCTTTCACTACTGTTTCTGGCCAGAGGTAAATAGGAACGGAGTAAGGAAATGATTATGGCAGGAAAGACATTATAGGAAGTTAATATTGAAAATAAATGCAACACATTCGAGTTCGCGGATGGTTGTTTATCCACTCTTTTTTAATTATGCTATTCCTTATCTTTAATTGTCTGGCTTGATAACGAATACAACGTTGGGAGGCGAAATGGTGCGAACATAACCGCCCACCAAAAATGAACATTTTGAAAAAATATATACAAACTTGAAAAGAAAATTTTATTATAACTGGGCATTTCCTCCCAGTAAGGGGCTACGGCTTACCCGCCGATGCTCGGGATAGAAAAGAAGCAAAATAAAACGAGAAATTTTTTAAAAACTAAATCTAAGTTTGAGAAAGAAATAAGAAAAAAATATTAGTTTTCTAAAGGAAGGGGTATTATTTTATTTACCAACCGAGTGAGGGAACCGTGGGTGGTTTTTACAGACACCACGCGAACAACACCATCGCTACCGGGAAATAATTGTTCGATGCGTCCTAACGGCTACGATAGAAAAGAAGTTTTAATTCCGGGAAGAAAAACAACTTGACCCACTTTGGGTACATCGGAGGAACGATTTCATTTGGGTCGTCAAGATAGCGTTAGTAAATATTCATTGGACCATCGCCGCCAGAACGACTGGGTAATTTGGCGCAATCGTAGCCAGCGCGGATGCAAATTTATATTTTCTGGCAGAGTTATCTCAGGCATACTTAATATAGGGCCGCCAATAAGGAAATGACCGGGAGTCGAATAATCAGGGTTGTCTTTAGTATCCAAGGAAAAGAAACACAAAGGTTGGCTATTTAATACGACCTCTATGCAAGTGAAAACAGTAGACAACTCTTCAAAAGTGAGAAGTTGTTTGCCAAGAGTGCGTAGTAATAGAGATTTTGGGGATTTTACAGATGCTTCCCACATACCCCCAAAATAGAAGCATATGGCGGATTAAACTGCCATTTAACTTGGCGAGAAACCAATGTGGAAAATATTTCATCTTGGTTTTGATGAAGAAACGCACTAGCTTCCTTTAACATACGGGCTGCACCAATAAAATTCTTTCCACAATCTGAATAGATAGTATCAGGAGCACCTCTCCGAGAAGCAAATCAATCAAAACACGCCATAAAAGCATTAGTAGTAAGTTCGGAAACTAATTCCAAGTGAACAGCTCTTGTGCACATGCACACGAAAACACAAAGATATGATTTGAGAGAAGAAGCATTATGCCGAATGGAAGACTTTACAAGCAACGATCCAGCAAAGTCAATTCCAACATGAGTAAAGGCACGAGTTAATTGTACTCGAGACGGCTTGGAATTAAATCGGAAACATGGTATGCATTGATGTATTCGTTGTCGTATTAACGATCGTGATCCTAAAATCCAGTATTTTCTTAGAATAAGAGCTTGTGTGGTAAGAGGACCGGAATGCCAAGATAACGCATGATAGTGGTCGCAAATAAGTATAGATAGGGCTGCCTTTTTAGGCAATAACAGAGGGTGTTTGCCATCATAGTTCAATTGTAAATGCTGTAAGCAACCGCCCACCCTAAACAAACCTAGAGTATCGATAAACGGCGATAATTTTCTAAAAGAGGCGGAGAGAGGTTTTTTATTTTTTATTTGAGACAATTCTACTGCAAAAATTTGTTGTTGAACAAGTTTCACGCATGTTTGTGATGCATTATGTAATTCATTACGAGAAATAGGACCTAGAATTTTTTCAATGGGGTGACGGCAATTATAAATAAAACGAATAATATTTGCCACTACATATTGCAAGCGACTTAAAGAAGAAAAATTTCCCATGAATTCAGCAAAATCGCACTGCTCTAATGCAATGAGTAGTGTAGTAATTGATTTTAATTCAGGTACTTCACTTAAAGGAACAAAAGAGTAGTTAAGGTTAAAACAAACATCATTTAAATTAGATGCACCTTTCCACCACAAATCGTGGTGTAATGATTGAAGAGAGGTGAGTCCACGAGAAGCGACGTCAGCAGGGTTAAGTTCTCCGGAAACATGGCTCCATTGATCAATGGAGGTATATTCTAGAATTTGGCTTACTCGATTTCCTACAAAAGGTTTTAACAAATATGTAGGCATACGCAACCATGTAAGTACGACTTGAGAGTCTGAATAAAGTTTAGTTTCCGAAATTGCGTATGGAAATTTATTTGAACGTATGGAATGAATTAATTTGGCTAATAAAAGAGCTCCAAAAAGTTCTAAGCGTGGGATGGTAAGATGCTTTAGAGGAGCAACCTTGCTTTTGGCTTGTAAAATATGACAATTTACCGATTTATCAATAACAACATACAAGTAGGCACAAGCGCCGTATCCCCTTTCGCTTGCATCGCAAAATCCTAGTAACCGATAAGTGCTGTGAAATTGAGACAAAATACGAGGAATTTTTAGCTGGAATAACATAGTAATTCGGTTACAAAAGCCTTGCCATTCCTGACACCACTTATGATCAGGGGTATCATCCCAATCAATTTGTTGAACCCACAGTCCTGTAACATATACTTTACTACAAATATTACTGGAGTTAACCACCCTAAAGGGTCAAATATGCGAGCCATATAAGAAAGTACAGAGTGTTTTGTAAATTCACCTTCAAAGGGTATCACGTTATAAGTGAACACGTCTATTCCAGGGTTACAGACTAAACCTAGTATCTTTATACCACTAACGTGATCAGAAAAAAGAATTAGAGTTTCTAATTCAGTTTGTTCGAAATCCTGTAACAATTCCTCAGAGTTACTAGACCATTTGCGCAAATCAAACTGGCCTAGAGAAAGAGGTTTTACTAGCTCGTGCTGTAGTTGCTTCGCTTCAGCAATACTTTCAGCACCACTAATTACGTCATCCATATAGGTATGATACATAATAGCTTCAGAAGCCATGGGGTAAGAGTTTCCTTTGTCTATAACCAATTGCCGAAGAACTCTTTGAGCTAAGAAAGCGGAAAGAGCTAACCCATATGTAAGAGTTCTAAGTTCGTACTCAGAAATGTTGTCTTGTGGAGTTGGTCTCCAAAATATATGCTGAAATTGACAATCTTGCTTACGAAGTAAGATCTGCCGGTACATCATGCAAATGTCTGCACAAACAGCAATTTTATGCGATCTAAATGTATTTATTATACCTGGTAAATTGTGCTGTAATTTGGGACCAGCATATAATCTATTATTGAAAGAAAGACCTAATGAATCCACGGCAGATCCATTAAAACAACGCGTAGTTTGGTAGTACTACTTGTTGTTTTCGAGATGGTATGATGTGGTAGAATATAATGCATGGATTTTCGGCTAAAATGATATGACCAAGATCAAAATATTCTTGTAAAAACATATTATAAGAATTTTGTTTTTCAAGAGAACATGAAAGACGTTTCTCTAAATTTAGATAACATTTATAAGCAATATGTCGATTGCTACCGAGGGGTTTAATATTATTATTGAAAGGGAGAGTAACAGTAAAACGACCAGAGGCGTTTCAAGAATAATTTTCTAAAAAATGAGATTCACAAATAACATCTTCTTGAGAGGGAACTTTGGGCATTTTGACTTCTTCTAAATCCCAGAAATTCCTTATATCATTATCTACTGAATCAGAAATAAAAAAAGAAGTTGCATTAACTGCAATGTTAACATTCGGAACCTGTCTCAATCGCACATAATAGAATATTATTTCAATTGCTACTGGTTGGCCAGGAATGATTCTAGTGCGATCAGAAAATAGCACTTCTGAACATATTTCAGCACCCAGTAGTATATCTACGGGCAATGATTTATAAAAATTTTCATCGGCAAGCTGCAAACTTTAAATTTATGATAAATACGAGAAGGCAGTGAGCAACCGAGAACGTTTCCCGTTATTTTAGGGAAGATTGAAGCACAGAATTGAAATTGATGCTCCGAGTGATTAGAAAACAAAGTGCATATTACAGCTCCTTTGGATTTAATTGCAGAACCTGAAATGCCACCAACTTGGCAAAAATCATGTTGACGCTCCAACCCTAAGCGTTGAACACAAGAACTTGAAATTGCGTTGATTTGAGATCCGGAATCTAAAATGCATCTCACAGATTGTAACTTATTGTTTATATCTAAAACACGAGCTTCTACAGTACCTAATAAAACAGTGTAATTTTCATGTGAATATGTGACGTTGCATGTCGAAACAACTTCAGTTGTGACTGCGGCTTTCGAATCGTTAGATGCAATAATGTGTTCCCTAGCAAGTGGTTTATGCAACAGAGTATGGTGAAAAGAGGAATGGCACATCTTACATTTAGCATCAGAATTACAATCACGAGTATGACTGCCGAGGCATTTAAAACATCGATTTAAAGATTTAATAGCGACTTGACGATCGGCAATGCTAAGTTTTTTAAATGCCAAACATCCATAGATTTTATGGGCTTCACCGCAATAAGGACAAATTATACTAGCGGTTTTAGTCGCCACTGAAGTCTGTAAATTTTTTAACCAACAAGGATTGGTTTAAACTAGATTTAAAGCAAAATGGTGCACCTGGCTTTGGCGCTTTCTTTTTTAATATCTTCATAAAGCTCTGAAGTTTTGCTTTGCAAGGTTAAGAAATCGAACAGTTGAGTACAAGTAGGAACTGCCGAACCTACGTTTGAATCAAATGCGTTTTAAATTTTGAATTCTAGGTTGCGATAACATAAAGAAAACAATAAAAAATCAGCCAAGTCTTCAACTTTATTCGCTACCTTTAACGTGTTAACAGCATTAACATGAATATTAATAAAGTTTGAGAGCAATCCAGAGTTTCTAAATTGAAGTATTTTATTTAAGTAGTAGCTCGTAATTCTACGAGGTGAATTGTAGCGATCCTAAAGTTTTGTAAACGCTTGTTCGTATAAATTGACATCTAGAGCTAAATCCGAAATTAAAGCCAATGCTTCCCTTTAAGAAGCATTCTCATGTAATGATACTTCTAGATTATGGGAATGTGATCGTTTTCATGGACTAAACTTTTGTATAATGTAATGAAATTTTGCCAATTGTCTAAACAACCATCAAACGGATTTATACTAAGAGGTTTTAAATAACTGGTAACAGGTTGAGATGTACTTGCGATGACTGCTGTATCGCCGGCAGAAGTAGAAGCCTTTTGCTTCATATCAAAAAATCGCGAACGAATAACATTGATTAAATTATCGAATGAAGATCTTTGAGAATTTATCTCGTCCTTTTCTTCTACAGTGGAATTATAGTTTAAAATTTTATCATACAGAGTATCAAGTTGTTGCTCAATAGTTTGCATTCGAACATATCTCGCTTCGACTGCTGAAAAGCGAGTAGCTGTTTTGACATAGTCTTGGATTTCCGTTAAACGAAAAAAATAATCCTCTAATTTCTTTTCTAGAATGTTTCTGGTAGTCATGATTAAATGTTTCTTATGCACAAATAATACGTGCACGAATTTTAAAATAAGAGTATTTCCAAAGAAGAGTTTATTGTTTGTATACAAATACAAATGTTATTGTTTTGAAACGTGTTGAATGACAACGCGATAACGAAGTTATCTGACTGATGTATAAATGCAGTATATTTAAAAGTACACACATGCAATACAAACTGGAAAATTTTATAGTAATTTAATTATCTTTAGAATTAAAGTGTTATGATTATTCGAAATTACAATTAATGCTGGACATACGTATTTATGTGTTTGAATTGAGGATGTGAGACGAAGAAAGAGATATAACGTAGTTCTAAATGCGGCTTGTACGGATCAAAAAATTATGTCTGCGCCTCTTGGAATGTCAAGGGACGCTAATAGAAATTGCCTGGAGTGCAGTAGGCAGTAAACCAGGGGTTGTAAGGTAGAGCATGGACTGTATAGAGTAAAAGAGGAGGAAACGTAGATTTTAAATACAAAGTCACATAAATACTTAAAAACACTTACCGAAGCACAACATCTGGAGCACTAACTCAGCACCTTTCACTATTGTTTCTGGCCAGAGGTAAATAGGAACGGAGTAAGGAAATGATTATAGTAGCAAAGACATTATAAGAAGTTAATATTAAAAATAAATGCAACACGTTTGAATTCGCTGATGGTTGTTTATCCATTTTCTTTTAATTATGCTATTCCTTATCTTTAAATGTCTGGCTTGATAACGAATACAACGTTGGGAGTGCAAAATGGCGCGAACAAGTACTCCAACAGCCGTACACATAAAAAACATAATGAAACAACTAAAACTATCCCTACCTGAAATCCTTCCACAATATTTACCTATATTCCCACCATAGACTAGAAAACATATAATGACAGATGTATGTATTACCATCAAATTTTCAAAAAAACATACAAGCAAAGCTCTGTATCATCGACGATTTAAAGAACTAAAGGAACAATACAAGAGACATGAATTTATCTACACAAATGATTCAAAAAACTACCAACAAGTAGCTGCGGCTGTACTCAGTCAAGACAAACAAATCCAAATAGCACTACATCAATAAAACAGCAGTTATACAGCCGAAAAAGTAGCAATTTTAATAGCCATCCAAGACATAACATCAAACCCAACACACACCAAGTATGCAATATGCACAGACTCTTTTAAGCACTATTAAATCACTCGAAAAATGGCACACAACAGTTCCAATAACGAACGACATACATGATGCTATACACAAAACAACAGAAGAAACCGGAACTGAAATAATACTGATTTGGTCTCCAGTCCACGTTGGAATCCAAGGAAATGAAGCAGTAGATAAATTAGCTAAACAACAAATAACTAATACCAACATCCAAGTTAAAACTCCAATAACAGACATCTATACAATTATCTCAAGCAAAACAGACAAACAATGAGACAAAACCTGGAAGAACACCCAAAATAACAAGCTTAGACAAATAAAACCAAAAACCAAACCATATGCACGTATCCCAAAATTAAGAAGACAACAAATAATATTAACAAGATTAAGAATAGGACACACTGCATATAAACACAACTACTTGATGACAAAAGAAGCTCAACCTATATATGAACAATGTAAAACAAACCTAACAGTAGAGCATATCCTAACGAATTGTGAAAAATATCAACAAAACAAACTCAAATACAATATATAACAAGATGTACAAACTATTCCGAGAGACACGCCAAATATTGAACCACTGCTGAACTATCTTAAAGACATAGAAATCCTACATAGTATATAAAACATACAAAGAGGTAAGGCAGTACACCCTTTCGGAAGCCTTCCAAACTGTTACAATAAAATTAAACTTAATAATAAAACTAACGACAATTTTAGATTAAGCGCTATTTCTTCACATTCACATTCGTAAGAAAATAATAGCATTTGTGACATTAAAAATATAAATAGCCAAAGCAATTTCCAAAATAACTTATCAGAAAAACATAACATTCATAAAACAGGGAAACCGATGCCACATAAAATCTTAAAGACAAATTGAAACATTTAAAAGAAAATACATGACAAGTCAAATATGGAGAATAGAAAAATAGTGAAATCAAAAAGTCAAGAAGAAACAAATGCTAATAGTCGCAACAATCCGACTAAGTCATCTGATAGAAATAAAAAAATCGCCTAGTGCTCACACATTAATGAAGCAGTAGAATTACCTAGAATAAAAAAGGCATCACAAAAATATGATATCAATAACGAATGCTAAGGATGCCAAAATTCCAATTCTAGTCATGTCGAAATAAAAAGTAATCATGAATTTGACTTTTCGCTGTTGATGTGCTTTAAATGTAGAAACCAAGCTTGCGAAACTTCTAAAAATATATATGGTTTACACATCTTTTTAACACCCATGTATTTGATTGTCGAAATATCAGAGTCTGATCAATATTTTCAGTCACGAAGAGGTAGGTTACTTCGAAATAATAATAATTCACTTCTTAGTTAAACATAAAACTTAACCAACAAAATTTTTAAGGATTTTTAAGGGGCTAGATAATGATTAGTTGCTTATAAAAATTTGAGCTTTGACACCAACAGTACTGTAAGCTAATGGGCAAATTACTCTTAAACAAACTGTAATAATCTAATTCAAATGCATATAGTTTAAAGAATTATCATAAAATATAAGCGTTTAAAGATTAATCTCGATAGAAAAAAATGTTTACAAAGTTGTACGCTATAAAGTTTTACTAAATTTATTCGGATTAAGTAGTAATGAGTTACTACAAATTTATAAGCAAAATTTAAGAGCTTAGCTTAAATACTCATCTATTTATTTTTGACTTGTTCTGAATCAGACGGCAAACTAAAGGTCACCAGAAGCTTGAGCTTAAGTCCTTAAACCAATGCTGCAAAACAAAGTTCTAGGACAAACACGCCAACAACACATGTGCTTGACACACGTATCTACAAAAAAATGGGCCCCAACGTGTGCTTGAAATCTTCCTTCAAAAGGTAATTGAAGATTGAAATATGAGACAATGATTATTATGTCCACATACTCTGACACATAAATGACACCTAATTCTATTGTTTTAAACCGGTTCAGTACAAATGTATGCTACCCAGTAAATTGGAGGGTCTGAATTAATCAAAGGTAGTTTCATAGATAAATTTGTCTGTTAAACTGCCACCATTAAATTATCAAACACACAAATTTCTTGATTATAATAATTTGTGGTATGAATGATAATAAAATGTAACATTCGAAATACAAATGTAGGATTACTTACCATTGTAATCATTTTAAAACCAAGAAAATGATAACTATGGTGAAATAACCCTAATCATGACTACCCTCAAGCTCGCAAAGCGATTCTCAGAAGCCAAGACTAAGCAGAGTAGTTCATTGTGGGCAAAACCACAGCTGACACGTGCTTCCAAACTGGTCCCCAGGTCAAGAATGCCTCTTGATAACCACTAAACGAGTAATTAGGCTGCAACAACAGCAGAGAGTGCAGTCTAAGATTGCTACAAAAAGCATATAATATAAAGATGCGTTCAAAAATGAACAATAGTTTCACATACAGAGTAAAACTTTTAATAATACAAGGTTTAGAAAATTAAATTGTTACAAGATTTCGATCTTCAAAGATGAATAACTATATTTCCTTCTCTGTGTTACTCAACAACACTATTTCACTAAACACAATGTCAAAACTTTCCAACATAAAATTCTAATCAAACCAAAATACTATATGCACAATATAGTTCAATTCATAGTGGATACTATTACGCATATGTGAAAGTAAGAACAATATTAGAAAACGATAGTTATCATTGGCAACTTTACTTAAAAGTAAAAAAAATTGCTCATCCTGGCAACTTAAAAAGAGCGAACTAACATTGAAATTCTGTCAGGCATTTGGTACCATGTCAGCCATTTTTATGTTTCCAAGGTCTTCAAAAAAGTTCCTAGAGGCTTAAGCATATTTATTATTTTACAACAGAAATTCGTAATCATTAGTTACCTATAAGATAATAAATTTATATATCTGAAAAAAAATTTGTGCATTAATAAAACCACAGGTGACATTCAAATATCAAAGTTTAAATAACAACCGACATTTGGACAAACTAGAAACTATAAAGTACTGGATCACTAAATCTGTTGTGTTAGAGAACCCTAATGTAATTACTGATAAATTTTGTAGAGCGGAAGTCGTATGAAAGGTATTATAAAAATGTTTTTTTAGTGAAACTGTAAACCATGTTATATAAATGTTTGGCAGAGATAGTAGATTCCACAATCCGTTCTTAAGAAAAATATTTTTTGTGTTGGTGGGCCTAAGCTAATTACTGACAAAAATTTTGAAGAGCAGAGGTCATATGGAAGATATAAAAAAATGCTTTTTTAGTGAAACTTTTGTTCCATGTTATATAACTGTTTTGCAGAGCTAATAATATTCAAAATTTGTTCTTAAAAAAAAATAAATGTTGTGTTGGTGGGGCTAAGCTAATTACTGAGAGATTTTGAAGAACCGAGGTCGCGTGGAAATTATTAAAAAAAAATGTTTTTTTAGTGAAACTGTTGTACATGTTATATAACTGTTTGACAGCGGTAGTAAATTCCAAAATCCGTTCTTAAGAAAAATATATGTTGTGTTGGTGGGTCTACGCTAATTATTGACGATTTTTGAACAGCGGAGGTCGTACGGAAGATATTTAAAAAAAATGTTTTTTTTTAGTAAAACTGTTGTACCATGTAATATAACTGTTTGGCAAAATTGTATTTTCCAAAATCTGTTCTTAAGAAAATATGTTGTGTTGGTGAATCTAAGCTAATTACTTAGAAAATTTAGAAGAGCAGAGGTCGCATGGAAGATATTAAAAAAAATGTTTTAGTGAAACTGTTTAACCATGTTTTATATAACTGTTTGACAGAAGTAGTATATTGCAAAATCCGTTCTATATGTTGTTTTGGAGCCTAAGCTAATTGCTGAAAAATTTTGAAAAGCGGGTGTCATATGTAAGGTATGAAAAAAGTCTTTATTTAATGATACCCTTGAACGGTATTATATAATTTTTATACAGCGGCTACAGTATGATAGGTATTCAAAAGATGC
This sequence comes from Platerodrilus igneus, assembly GCA_036346225.1. Classification (NCBI taxonomy): domain Eukaryota; kingdom Metazoa; phylum Arthropoda; class Insecta; order Coleoptera; family Lycidae; genus Platerodrilus; species Platerodrilus igneus. The sequence goes on from JARFIW010000705.1 coordinate 299,761, forward strand.
TGTAATGTTAGCAAATTCTTAGGTATGTTTCTTCAAAATATGTTATGTAGAAACGTGTGGCTTCATTTGGAAATTTTTTTTTATATGTTTAAGAATTTAAAAAAAAAAGTTAACTTTTGATTGTAATGTTGGACTTTATGTATAATTAAGCATACAATATTTCTTTCTGCAAAAGAAATAACGAATTTTAATAAAATAATTACTCTCTGCCAATATTATACCTTTACTATCATATATAGGTACTGCAGAATAGTATTTCGGTGATTGAAAAACTGAGAACATATTAATAATCCATAAAGAATATAAGGCAGACTGAAAGTAGCATGCAAAATGTAGTGATTAATGAGTATAGCCTATAATGCATGGAGAAAGTGTAGGTGTGGCTTTACAGAGAGGAGACATGATCAAATTTAGCGTCCGCTTCATGACGGCCGGTAACTTCACTGATGCGATGATTATAGGTTACTGTTAAAAATGTTTTGTTTGTATTAAATCCAATTGTCTAAACATTAAATATTTATGCTTCACAGGCACAACTTATAACAAAGAGCTATCGCTTACACGTTCACATATAAAATAGCAAACGTATAACTTGTGTAGAAATTTCATTTCTATGCTTATTATGTTAAGATGGAAAAGTTAGCTAACTTGATGTTTTGATAAATAAACTATTATGAGGTTATGTCGGCAGCGTATGTTTGAATTTTCCTGCTTCTACAATTTCGTCTAAAATTGAAATTACAAACGCCAAGCTTGTATAAGGTAATCAAAATGCAATTTCTAAAAGTGAGGTTATACGTGGTGGAAGAATACGTTAATTTGTAAAAATCTTCGAGAAGAATTCACAATCTGAATAATTACCAAGTATCTAGGTCATTGAAGTATGTGTAAAGATTAATAATAAGTGTTTGTGTTCCATTTATATTGTAAATAATTAAAGCTAAATTTTATTTTCTATTGAGTTTGTTGATTATTTACGTTCGCCTCTGTATATTTAAATTTGTTAGAGTAAATTTCCATGGTTTTACTTGAAGCACACACCAACAAGTGCCGCGAGTGATAAGACTTGTTATTCCGCATGTGCAAACAGTGTAGTGACTGGAAAATCTACGAAGCAAGAGAGAATCGATTTGTCGTTCGAACAGACCGCATCGCTGTTTTACATGTTCTACGTAAAACTCCTAATTAGATGAATCGCTTTTCTCCAGAACTGCGATTGACATAAATGCGCTTCGCTACACCAGCAAAAAGCAGAGTAGATGTTACATCGTTTTTTCATTGGCACGGCTTTGTAATCAACAGGTGAGTGCTTTGAGTAAACGCTTGAACTGATTAAAAACATTAATTATATGTTGTTTGTTAAATTATCACTTAATTTTATATACAGTCCACTTCTCTCTGCCAAAGAGCTATTTGTTATTTGTTAGCTACCATTTTCTATCGCTTCAGTTATTTTACAGTTTGTGTTATATAAATTTGCCCGAATTATACAGTCTATATTATATTATCCGAACTTCATATGCACTTGGTAGGTGACTGACCTAATATCAAAACAACATCAAGGATACCAGTGTGTACTAATGGTAAGCAAAGGTAGTTTATAGCAAATTTTTAAAAAAAACAATGGCAGCTGCGGGCAATCACAAAAAGAAATAGTTTTAACCTGCGATTCATATGTATAGATCATGATCAATGCTGTAGATTGACAACTTCTGAAAAGAAAATTATTGAGCTTAAAACTGTTAAAACCATGTTCTATTTTTGTGCTAGATACAAGCACTGACGATCATGTTAACTTTTGATGGAATGTTGAAACTGAATGAGTAACTTATGACACAAATTGAATACCTAAAACCGATATATAGTGATCAAGACAATCTAGATAATTTAGAGCAATACACAAAAAAACATTTCATACGGATTTTCAGTGTCACCGAGAATAAGGTTTAAAATGTCGAGGTTGTGGTCACTACTATATTCTCCACAAATGATATGTAAAAAGCTACATCGAATGATGTCATAAAGTAGGTGGTACAACAAGGTTGGAGAGCCAATTGTTAAATTTGTGAAACTACTGGTAATTAGGAATAAGAAAGCATTGAAAGAAACTGGAGTGACATTAGCCAAAGATCTTACTAGATCAAGGATCAATATTTTAAAAATGGCTCATGAAAAATGCAAATCTGCATGGACTTGAAAAGGAAAAATTCACATCAAAATAAATTATAAAATTATTAAAATTACATCCATGCGACAGCTGGAAAATGTTTGTAAATAGTATATACAAGGTAGGGAGTTAGGCATGAATGGAAGAATATTATTTTTTTGTGTTATTTAATCTTTATTATTAGTCTATTCTCAGACTACTTGTAAGTTAATTTTTATTTTTGTGTTCAAATTACATATTACACAAAAATGACCTAAAACATTAAATTTTACAATTTCTCGTTGATTGCAACATTACGTCTTAATTGCAAATCCTGTTGTTTTTCTTTAAGTTGATTTATGGATAAATGCATATATTTAAGAGATTTTGATAAGTTTGTATGACACAGCAGTAGAATCATGTAATTTAGAAGGCTTGAAAGAGGGACTGAAACATAAATCGATAAATGGATCATAACAAAATTATGTTAAGAAAAGTACAATGTCATTTGACAAGCTGCGCACAAAAACTTACCAGTGGTGTAGCATAACACAGTTTACAGATGCAACAATATAAGGCTGTGTTCAGTATATGAAACAATGGATTTTTCTTTGTTTTTGTTTAAAGTAACATAACCACAAAATAAATAATATTTAATATACGAGTTTAGTATTTAAGGAACAACAATAAGATAAGTAGTTGAGCAACGCTGCCCTCTTCCCCAAATGCAAATATCAAATTATTCTATGCTGCAATGGTTAATCACAAACATTTGTAGTCGAGATTCAGCACAGGTGCCCATGGGGGTACCAAAATGTGCAAATTCAAACTTACATGTTCATACACAGATTTATATCTAAAAATATATAACCAGCACAAAACATTTGCAGTATTAAATAAAAGTTCCACAACTACAAAATTTTATTCCTTTATAAAAAGGCCAACGCTAAAAAGCTCCATTACAATATTCAAGTTTTGAAAGAAAACAGTTCTGTCTTTATCAAACTAACAGCCTGGAAAAAAAAATAAAAGCATTCATAAAATAATTGAATAGAGATATTTCAGTTTCTCAAGTTTACAGCTTGCGAGAATTCAAAAATATCACATTTAAAAATTCCTACTAAGGTTTCAATGAGGAGAGATGATGAATTTTTGTTTGTAGAATTAAAAAAAAAAAATTTACGTACATACGTGTTCAAAACAAAACTACAGTTGTGATAGAAAAAAAACGTTTATTTATGACATAGATATATCTCAACCTATAAATAGCAGCGAATTGATATAAAAGCTCTCTTTAAGCTCTAATTTTTTTATTCTTATTTTAGCCAATTCAAATTTCTTACTTTTTTGGTATTTTAGAGACCCTGTTTGCTGCTTGTCAAAACAAAAGAACATTTTGAATATGCTTCATATGGATTTTACAGTATGAATTAAAGAATAAATTTTAGTGGCAAGAATGTTTAAACAACTGGAAGAAAGTATTTAAATAAAACATGCAGGGAAAACCAGTTGAGACAAGGCTGACCTTATGATTGTTTTGGTTATAAATACATAGCTAAAGAAGGCTGTGGTAACAAAACAGCTAATTCCTTGCATGTGCTGGTCACCTCATGTCATTAGTAGATTCATCATCATCATCATCATCATTAGGTCCTCAGTTCTAGAATTGGTTGGACGCGTACCCTCATTGTTTCCTAGTCTGAGCCAACCTACACATTTCCCTGAAATTTGCACAATCTGCATCTATCACTATCTGTGTGTTAAAGTCTGATCTCAGTCTACCTCTACCTCTCTTTTCCTATCTCTGCTTGTAGTACATTCCGTACTATTCCCCAGAAATGCCTTAGAACGTATTCTGTCCTTCTATTTCTCATTTTCCACAGATATCTTTATTCCTCTACTATTTCTACAACCTATTTGTTATTAACTTTGTCTGTCCATGCTACCATCTTCATACATCTAAAGCACCACATTCCAGAAGGCTTCTATCTCTTTCTGTCTGCTTTTCCTACTGCCCTTATTTCATTGATGTACTGTGCTGTGCTCCACACTATGCTTTGAACAGTTTTCTTCTTGTATCTATGTTTGTTGTTTTTGAACATAGCTGCTGTTCTTTCTTGTTTGATGCAGTTCGGTCACCTTCTATTGTTTTACAGTTATATACTCTATTTCCCGATATTCAGTGGTATATGAAGAGGGGTAAGCAGCCTTTTGGCTGCCAAGTTCCCTGAGCACTTGAACCTTTGTCGAATTAATTGTTTTTCCAATTTATCCTTTTGCACAATCAACAATAGTTGAAAATATTTCACAACCAACACCTGTAGTTGTTTATAATAGTCATCAGATTTAAGAGCACTTGTTTTTTCATCATTGGGTTTTACATCTTGAAACTGGTTGGACTTGTACCTTAGCTTATTTATGTTCTGAGCTAGCCTACACCGTTCTCTGCAATTCTCACAACAGCCGATAAACAGCTAGATTCCCTTCTATTATTTTTTAATTATATGCCCTATTTCACCGAGATTCAGTGGTATGTGAAGTGGGTTAAGCAGCCTGTGGCTGCCAAGGTTCCCCCAACACTTAGACGTTTGCCGTATTAATAGTTTTCAAATAAATCCTTTCGCACAATTAACATTAGTTGAGAGTATTGCAAAACCAATATCTGTCATCATCATTGGGTCTTCAGTCCTGAAACTCGTTAGACGCGTACCATCATTGTTTCCTATTCTGAACTAACCTACTGATTTCCCCGAAATTTGCACAGTCTGCATCTATCACTATCTGATCTAGGTCTACATCCACCTCTTTTTTCCTATCTCTGTTTGTCATATATCCCATACTATTCCCCAAAAATGCCTGTTAACGTATTCTGCTCTTCTATTTCTCATATTTTTTTCCCAAAGATATCCTTGTTCCCTTACTGTTTCTATAACCTATTTGTTATTACCTTTGTCTGTCCATCCTCAAACATCTGAAGCACGGCATTTCAAAGGCCGCTACTGTTCTTCTGTCTGCTTTTCAGACTGCTCGTATTTCGTAGGCATACTGTCTGTGCTGTGCTCCACACATACGCTTTCAACAACTTTTTGTTCTATGTTTGTTGTTTTTCATCATAGGCGCCGTTCTTTCTTGTTAGATGCAGTTTGGTCACCTTCTATTGTTTTACAATTATATACCCTATTTTTCCGACATTCAGTGGTTGCGAAGGGGGGTAAGCAGCCTGTGGCTGCCAAGTTCCCCCAGCACTTGAACATTTACTGATTTAATATTTTTTCCAATATATCTTTTCGCACAGTCAACATTAGTTGCAGATATTTTACAACAAACAACTAGTTGTTTATAATAATCATCAGATTTATCTGCGCTTATTTTTTCGTCATTGGGTTTCCCGTCTTAAAACTGGTTGGACATGTACCTGCACTTATTTCTTTTCTAAACCTAACCTACATAGTTCCCTGAAATTCTCACACCGCAATACAGCTCGGTTCCCCTTATATTGTTTTCTAATATTATGCCCTATTTCACTGAGATTTATTGAAGGGGGTTAAGCAAACTGTGGCTGCCAAGATCCCCCAACACTTAGACATTTGCCAAAATAATAGGTTTCCAGTAAATGCTTTCACGCAATTACCATAATTCGAGAATATTGCCCATCCAATGCTTGTAGTTGCTTATAATAAATATTATATTTCTTCTATTGTTTTCTAATATTATGCCCTTTTTCACTGAGATTTATTGAAGGGGGTTAAGCAACCTGTGGCTGCCAAGATCCCCCAACACTTAAACATTTGCCGAAATAATAGTTTTCCAGTAAATGCTTTTATGCAATTACCATTATTCGCGAATATTGCCCCTCCAATGCATGTAGTTGCTTATAATAAATATCATGTTTAATTGCAGTTACTTTCTTCGTCATTAATTTATCCATCTTGGGACTGGTTGGATGCGTACCTCCATTGATTTCTCTTCTGAGCTAGCCTACACATTTCCCTGAAACTCCTACAGCCTACATCTTTCACTATCTGTGTGCAGTAGTCTAACCTAGGTCTACCTCTTCTTCTTTTTCCTATCTCTGCTTCTAGTATATTCCGCACTAGTCCCTCGTGCCGTAGTATGTGGCCTATCATCCTATCTCTCCTATTTTTTATTGTTTTCCACATATTTCTTTCTTCCCCTACCATTTTTAGTACCTCTTCGTTCTTAACTTTGTCTGTCCATGGTATCTTCATCATACGTCTGTAGCACCACATTTCAAAGGTTTCTACCTTTTTCTTGTCCGCTTCTCCCACTGTCCAGGCTTCACAGCCATACAGTGCTGTGCTCCACACATATGTTTTGAGCAATCTTTTCCTTGTTTCTATGTTTGTGGTCTTTGAGCACAGTAGTTGCTTTTTCTTGTTAAATGTAGCACGACCTTGTGCTAATCTTTGTTTTATATCTTTTGTGCTTTTCCCATCTTGCGTTATTGGCTTCCTAGGTAGCAGAAATCTTTAACCTCTTGTAAGTTCGTGTTGCATATTTGTATTCTTGTTTTTGATTTATTTTTCCCTCCTTTGCATACTAGTACTTTAGTTTTACTTTTGTTAATTTTCATACCGTATCTCTCTGTTAGAACCGTTTCCATTTCATTGAGAGCAGCTTCTAACTCTTCCCTGCTAGATGCTAATACCGCTATATCATCTGCAAATCTAAGCATATCAATTTGTTGTCCCTGCATATTAATTCCAAATGTCTTCCTGCATTTGACAGTATTCATTGCCTCTTCAATGTACAAGTTAAAAATTAGTGGGGATAGGGAACATCCCTGTCTCACCCCTTTCCTGATGTTTACTTCTTTACGGGCCTGCTCTATTTCTATTACTCCTGTTTGTTCTTTGTATAAGCTATGTACTATCCTTATAACTCATTCCAATCTTTTTGAGTATTTCGAACATTTTTTTCCATTTTACATTGTCAAATGCTTTTTCCAGATCTACAAACCCTATATACACGCTTTCCCCTTTTTCTATTGTTTTCTCCATTATCACCCTCAGAGCTAAGATAGCTTCCCGTGTTCCCCTGTTTCGCCTAAACCCAAATTGGTCTTCTCCTAGTATTTCTTCAGCCCGTTTTTCCATTCGTCTTTGTACAATTCTAGTTAATATTTTTGATACGTGTGCTGTCAAGCTTATTGTTCGAAAATTTTCACATCTATCTGCGCCTTTCTTTTTTGGTATAGTTACTATGATGTTATGTTTGAAATCTTTGGGTATCTCGCCTGTCTCATACATATAGCTTACAAGTTGGAATAGACGTTCTGTTACTGCTTGACCAGCGGCTTTTAGAGTCTCCGCTTGCACCTTATCTGTACCCGGCGCCTTACCATTTTCAGACCCTTTAATGCCATTTCAAATTCATCTCTAAGTATAGGATATCCCAAATCATCATTTTCAATGTCTGATTCCTTTTCTAATGCAGTTAGTTCTTCTCCTGCATATAAATTCCTATATATTCTTGCCATCTACCCACTTTCTCTACATTTTCTATAATGACATTTCCTCCGCGTCCCTTATATTTTTGCTATACGGTTCTATATCCCTAAAATTGCTTCTAATTAGTTTGTATGCTTCATCTGTCTTTCCTACTTCCATCTTAGTTTGTACCTCTTTGCACTTTTCATCAATCCATTGTTCTTTAGCTTTCCTGCATTTTCGAATAATTTCCCATTTTATGGCTTTGTATCTCTGTTTTCCTGTTTCGTCTGATTTATTTTTGTATTTTCGTCTTTCTTCGATTAAATTCAGGATATCCTTTGTTATCCATGGTTTCTTATTTACTTTTTGTGTATACCCCAGAATATCTCTGGCCGCCATGTCGAGGCTGGATTTAATGTTATTCCATTCTGTTTCTACTTCCTTAGTATCAGATATTTTCCCGATATCTTTGAGCAATTCATTTGACCTTTTTTCGAATCTTTCTTGAATATCTTTCTCTTTTAGTTTCTGTAGGTCCAAGTGCCTTTTTCCGTTTCTTTTTTTCAAATTTTTAATTTAAGTGCGGCCTTCATAATTACGATGTTGTGGTCAGTGTCTATATCTGCTTCTGGGTAGCTTCTACAGTCTTTTACTTGATTCCTAAACCGTTGTCTAACAAGAATGTAATCTATTTGATATCTTCCTATATCTCCTGGCATCTTCCACGTATATCGTCTTCTAGCATGATGTTGAAATAATGTGTTTGTAATGATTAAATTGTTCTTGTCGCAAAATTCTACCAGCCTATTTCCTCTGTCGTTTCTAGTGCCTAAACCAAATAAACCTACTATCGCTCCTTCCCTACCCTCACCTACCACTGCATTAAAATCCCCGTAATTATTAAATTTTCATGTCCTTTACGTGTCTTAATATGTCTTCGATATCTTTGTAGATCGCTTCTACCTCTTCGTCACTGTAGCTAGAGGTGGGCATGTATACTTGTATTATTACTGTGTTTACCGGTTTAGATTCTAATCTAACCATGAGTACTCTTTCATTCTTTTGTAAGTAATTTTCTACACAGTATCCTATCTTTTTCCGCATAACTATCCCCACACCCAAATTTCCTTCCTCGGCTCCTGTATGAATTACCCTAAAGTCTCCACTCCAAAAATCCCCCACCTCTGGCCACCGAACTTCGCTGATCCCTACTATGTCTAATGATAACCTATTCATTTCGATTTTTAGGTTCTCTAGCTTACCCACTTGCTTCATAGTTCTAACATTCCACGCTCCGACTCGCAAAATGTTCCCGACTCTTATTCTTAACTTTCTGATCGCATCCTCCAAAGTAGTCCCCTCCCAGAGATCCGAATGGGGGACTATTTTAACTCCGGAATCTTTTACCCCAGAGAATGCCATCATTTTATTATAATTTAGGTACGCTGTGTACTTGGGAGGTAATGTGGTGGTTTCCCGTTGCCTTCCACATCGCGGTAGTGTGTCTTAGACTGCCATACCGACCCCTATGGTCTCTGCCAATCTAAGTACCGAAAGAGCCACTGCCCTCTTTCGGGGACCTGTCTTAGTCTGGTTCCTCACTAACGACCCTACTACTTTGGTTGGACCTGTAGTTTGGCTCTTTAGCTCATTAGAACACGCAAGCCATTTCACCTGTTCTAGTAATCTAGAACTTCGGCAAGGTGCAGGTCCATCGAAATGGACCAATATCTGTAGTTGTTTATAATAACCACTATGTTTAAGTACAGTTATTATTTTTGTCATTAGTTTTTCCATCTTGCGGCTGGTTGGAAGCGTACCTCCATTGATTTCTATTCTGAGCTAGCCTACACATTCCCTGAAATTCTCACAACCTACATCTTTCACTATCTGTGTGCAGTAGTCTAACCTAAGTCTACCTCTACTTCTCTTTTTTCCTACCTCTACTTCTCTTTTTTCCTATCTCTGCTTCTAATATATACCGCACTATTCTCTCATGTCTTAGTATGTGGCCTATCATCCCATCTCTCCTATTTTTTACTGTTTTCCACACAGTTCTTTCTTCCCCTATCATTTCTAGTACCTCTTTGTTCTTAACTTTGTCTGTCTATGGTATCTCCATCATACGTCTGTAGCACCACATTTTCAAAGGTTTCTACTTTTTTCTTGTCTGCTTCTCCTACTGTCCAGGCTTCACAGGAATACAGTGCTGTGCTCCACACATATGTTTTAAGCAATCCTTTCCTTGTTTCTATGTTTGTAGTCTTTGAACACCGTAGTTGTTTTTTTTTGTTTTATGTAGCACGAACTTGTGATATTCTTTGTTTTATATCTTTTGTGCTTTTTCCATCTTGCGTTATTTGACTTGCTAGGTAGCAGAAATCCTTAACTTCTTGAACGTTCTCGTTACCTATTTGTTTTCTTGTTTTTAATTTATTATCCCCTCTTTTGCATACTAGAACTTTAGTTTTATTTTTGTTAATTTTCATACCATATCTCTGTGTTAGAACGGTTTTCATTTCATTAAGAGCAGCTTCTAACTCTTCTTTGCTAGATGCTAATACCGCTATATCATCTGTAAATCTAAGCATATCAATCTTTTGTTCCTGCATATTAATTCCAAATGTCTTCCTGCATTTGACAGTATTCATTACCTCTTCTATGTATAAGTTAAAAATTAATGTGGATAAAGTACATCCCTGTCTCATCCCTTTCCTAATATTTACTTCACTACTTTCTTGTTCTAATTCTATTACTGCTGTTCGTTCTTTGTATAAGCTATGTACTATTCGTCTATCCCTATAACTCATTCCAATCTTTTTGAGTATTTCAAACATTTTTTTCCATTTTACATTGTCGAATGCTTTTTCCAGATCTACAAAACCTATATATACGCTTTACCCCTTCTCTATTGTTTTCTCCATTATCACCCTCAGAGCTAAAATAGCCTTCCGTGTTCCCCTGTTTCGCCTAAACTCAAATTGATCTTCTCCCAGTATTTCTGCAGCTCGTTTTTCCATTCGTCTTTGTACAATTCTAGTTAATATTTTTGAAAAGTGTGCTGTCAAGCTTATTGTTCGAAAATTTTCACATCTAGCGGTGCCTCTTTTTTTTTGGTATAGTTACTATGATCTTACGTTTGAAATCTTTGGGTATCTCGCCTGTCTCATACATATAGCTTATAAGTCGGAAGAGACATTCTATTACTGCTTGTCCAGCGGCTTTTAGAGTTTCTGCTTGCACCTTATCTGTACCCAGTGCCTTACCATTTTTCAGACTCTTAAATGCTAATTCAAACTCATCTCTAAGTATAGGATATCCCAGGTCATCCTTTTCAATGTCTGATTCCTGTTCTAATGCTGTTAATTCCTCTCCTGAATATAAATTCCCTATAAATTACCGCCATCTAGTTACTTTCTCTGCATTTTCTATAATGACGTTTCCTCCCGCATACCTTATATTTTTGCTATATGGTTTTATATCCCTAAAATTCATTCTAATTAATTTGTATGCTTCGTCTGTCTTTCCTATTTCTATCTTAGTTGCACTTTACATCAATCCATTGTTCTTTAGCTTTCCTGCATTTGCGAATAATTTCCCATTTTATGGCTTTGTATCTCTGTTTTCCTGTTTCGTCTGATCTATTTTTGTATGTTCGTGTAGATTATTATACACTATTTAAATGAATGCTGCTTGCCTATAACGTGTTATCTTCGGAGAATAAGCTTTTTGTTACAAGATACGGTATTTCTTTTTAAGTAACTACAATTTAGATGCAACAAGGAAGAACTAGTAATTGTTTTTACATATATTTTTATCAAAGTCAGATCTATGAAATAAATATTTTTCAATTATGTTATATGCCTTATTTTGAAATTGATCAATTATCTGATGAGGCATTTTAAAAAAGAACTTGACATTGCAATATTTGTTCTTGATTTTATTTTTGTTTGTAAATTTTGATTTCTGAATAACAAAAATATAATGAGATTGTTTTATATATAACATATTCTTATTTTGAACATAGTAAGTGCTTTAGAGCATTTATTTTTAGCTATCATTTTCATAATGAAAAATGTTATGGTGAATAAATACATGAGTTTATCCATAAGTTACACATCATTCTTAAATATAGTTATGCCCACTTTTCTTGAGAATTATTCTGGATGTGTTTCTTTTCATTGATTGGCTGAGTTTTTTTTTTTGGAAGTTATGAATTTTCAGGCTTCACTTGCTACACAGAAATGATAGCCTGGCATGTTGAAAGATACTAGCCATCCGCTATTGTGAAGGTAAGAAACAGTTTTATCAGCATCTTGTAAACAATAAACATGTATAGTTATTACAGTACAGAAGTAAAAGTACACTGAACCTATATAAACGTTCCTTCTGTAGCTATCAAATTTCATGTATTAAAAGCCATCTCTTACAAATTATAACAAACAACTACCTTGTGTGTCAAAAATTAATTGTTACTATAATAAAAACTGCTTTTTCACAAATAACTTGTCAATGATTTAAAGCTATAGTTTGACTACTCCACAATAATGGAGAACAAATAATTCCCATATGGTATAATGATATAAATTATCTGGTTCCTACTTTCAAACTAACTCTACTTACTTATATATAAATAAAATTGCATCTATAACTTATGAAACTTCGCACGAAAATTATTACACAAGTTCATTATAATTTAAAACTTACAAATTAAAAATATTGCATACCATATTAAAAACATCAAACCTACCTCTGAATAACTTCTGTATGGGTAATGTTGTGCTCCTGTCTCTGCTGCACCCTTCGGTTTGCAAGACTGTCCGTACAGAAATCAATATGTTAGCCAAAGAAATGTGGAACATTTAATCTAAAGAAATAATCCAAGTAAATAAATAATCAAACTATTTCTACATATAAGCTAACAATATAAAACTTATTTATGATAAAAACCAAATAGGTCCTATATTTAACGATTTATACACACACATACACCCACAAATATATATATATATATATATATATATATATATATATATATATATATATATATATAGACGTGATAAGGAGCCACAAGAGGTCAATTCAATTCTACAAATAATATAAAATGTATAATTTAATAAAATGACACCATTTCAAATAAATTTGTCACATTGTTCTTTTATTTTTGTGTGTGATGGTATGGCAAAATTGAATGCATGCATGTATGCATGTAACGTTTTTAGTGAATTAAGTGGGTGTTAATCTGCGTGTGTATGTGTGTTAATTTTTATTTTTGTATATTTGTTTGTGCTGTGTGTCTCTGTGTGTATTTTTTTTATTACATAAATATTTTTATGGTGTATGTTTATAACATCTCACTGTAGTAACTACAAACAATTACTTTGAACCAATACGTAGTATCTCATTTCAAGTATATACTTTTTAAAATTTAATAAATAGCTATATATAGAGCTCAAGTTGTTTATGTCAGTCATTTTGGTCATTGCACAAGAATTTTGATAAATATAACACATTTGTTACATTTGTTACCCTGCAAACAATTTTTCCTGCATTTATTTTTAAAATGCCCTAAAATTCCTCAACAAGCTCGATTTCCCGTCATTTGAATTAGTATTATTTAATAAAATTTCTCAAGTAATTACTCTATACAAAAGTTTGCTTTATAAAATCAGCTGCCTAGGAAACATTACGTTACAAAGTAGTTGCAATATTTCCTAGCACCTGCAGTGATTACATTTTAATTAACAGCTACAGCCTTCTTCTAAAAGATAAGACCACTCACCACCTGCCTACATCTGCTTACAATGGACTTGTTATCTGGTATTTTGCAGCTGTTAAGATGTTACAAAGTAACAAAATTGTTCTCCTTTGCTTAAAATCTTTTGATAATTGCGTTATCTGCTTGTTGGCAAGCTGCTACAGTTTGTATTTCGGCAGCTGTTGTCTGGAAATTCTGCACACATAGTAATTCGGCGATATCTTTGAAAATCAAATACCCTACCCCCAATACATGATTCTGGCCTTATAAAATAGAGACCTTGGTTTGAAAGAGACCATTAAAGATTAAAGATTGAATACAACATCCAATTACCGAAAAGATACCCGTTGTAAAGTCGCGCTATTAGAAATGCTCTCTGTGCTTGTATAAGTGAAGTTGGTGGTTCCAGCATGCAGTCAGCCCATAGAGAAATGCAGCCGCATTTTTCCAGCATTAAGATGAGACCAGCACGAAGCTAATTGTGCAAGGTACAGTTTTTTATTTCCATAATTCTTTTATGCTGCTGTGAAGAAAAGACTTTTCATTTGCTGCTATTGCTTATATTATCCGATAAATTGGCACCACCCCGTTATAAAACTTACATACACGATGCACAAACAACTAGGTTATTATTCTATAAATTAAAAAGTAATTAATCAGTGGTTATGTTGGAGTCCGTTTTACTGTTTCTTTTGTCTTTCTGAACTTATGCCTCAATTTAAAAGTATTTAAAATATGATTAATTTAAGTTAGGGTGTCTAATTTTAATGTTATATTCTTTCTGAGGAGGTGCACTTCACAAAGCAGCATGTACATATAATTTAGGTATATTTCTTTTTCTAGATTTACTGTACAGTTTATGCTTTATTTTCTTTTATATGTATTTAAGGTGAACCATTAAGTAGGTATTTAGGTTATAAGATGTTATATTTGCTTACCAATTTTTATATGTTATGACGCTTTTACAATCACGATTATGCAACATTTATTTTATTGTTTTGTAAATAATCTTTCAAGATTCGATGTTATCAATAGAGTATCTTAGAGATTTCCAATGCGTTTTTGTTTTCACCCACGCCCCTCTCCGACATTTTTGGGCTAGCCCAACTTCTACCATTCTATCCCCCGTTTTGTTGCGGTGTTCGGCGTAAACGATTTCTCTACTTACTTTTACAGTTTTCTTTTGTGTTTGCGCAGAATACCGTAACACATTTCTAAAAATAGTTTTTTGGATTTGAATAATTTTTGGGTTTTGAAAGTTCATTACGTGATTATTTTCTAAAATATATTTAGTTAAAGCACATGCATTAGGTTTTTGTTTAACATCGATTTTATGTTGAATTATCCTTTGTTTTAAGTTTTGTGAAGTTTGACCAATATAGATTTGGTTATAATTAGTACAGTCAATTTGGTAAATTAAGTTTCTTAGTTGTAGTTTAGGTATTTTGGTCTTTTAATTTGGAATGTAGTTTATTTAAGGTGAATGTATTTCGTTTGGTACTTTTGAATTTTACATTTTTAGATATTGTGGTTAGTTTTGTTGTTAAATTTTTAATGAAAGAAAGTGATCTGTAAATTATTTGATTTTGTAAATTTGTTTTCATCATTGGTGGTATTATTAATTTGGTTATTGTTTGTATTGATATTATATGGTTTATGGTTAGTATTATTATTGCCGCTATTATATAAAAGTTGTTGAATAAGATTTAATGGATAATTATTTTCTTTTAAAATTTTTGAAAGTTTGTTTATGTTTTTATTATATAATGATATATGTGAAATTCTTTTAATTCGGTGTTTTAATTATAAAATAAAGTTAATTTTAATTTTGTATGAGTGGTATGAATGATAGTTTATATATCTACTAGAATTTATAGGTTTTTGATACCGGTCCAAGATTATTTTATTCGTATCATCTCTAATTAGCAGGGTATTTAAAATGGAACCGATCTATTTTGTTCAGTTTCTACAGTAAATTGTATTTTTGCATTATAACTGTTAAATTTAATAAAAGTTTCATTAATTTTGTCATAAGGAACACAGATGATGAAATCATCAACGAACTTTTTAATAAAGGGTACATTGAACTAAAGTAAAGGTAAAACATTGTTTAATAAAGTATTCATTATTATTTCCGCCATAATAGGGCTTAGATTCGAACCCATTGGGCAGCCCGAGACTTGTAAAAAATTTTCATTGAAATTTAGAACGTAACAAATCCCCCCCCCCCAAACAAAATTAACAGATCTGGGTAGGAAAACAAAAGTACGGGAGTCGGCAGGACAATAAACCAAAGAGAAAAAGAAGAAAAAAATTCGCTTAAAAACTAAAAGGAAATTCGTTACGAAAACCAAACAAAAAAAAAACAGAAAAAGGAAAAAAGAACACCCCAAAATAAAAAAAGAACTCTCATCCGACCCGAAGAGCCAATAATAGAAGAGAGAAAAAAGGAAGGAAGGGAAGGAAAACAAGCAATGAGGACTAAGGTGGAACGGCATTGGCACTGAAAAAGTCGTCAAAAGACGGATGTTTGTTGTAAAGAAACAGTAAAGTCTTCGACCTCAAAAGAAGAAAAGGAACGAGGAAGAAAATCAACAGTGACAAACTAAACAGGACCCAAAGGTCAAGCATCAAGTAAACAAAGGGACAACAAGGGAGAACGAGAGGAAGAGAGGAGGAACGCTGGTAAAGGAAACGGTCTACTACAAACTGTGGTAACCAAATATCGTAACTGAAGAACCAAAGAAAAGAAATGCTGCCCAGTATCAAAGTCGACCAAGTCGTGGCTTCCAAAGAAGGAAAAATGGACTAAAAAGCACCTACCACAGGAGCGGATAGATGAAACATAAGCAGTATAGGGACCAACAGCAAAGAAGACCAACAAACGGATAGGGAAAGGAAAGTGGAACGCAAGGAACGAGAAAAAAGAAAAACAACATAAAGAATAACACCAACACCAAGTACAAAACAAAAAAAAACTAAGAATCGTACAAAAGAAAATAAAACAATCCCAGTGTAGTTATGTATGGGTAGGTGTGGGTGTGTGCATGCGTGTGTGTATGTGTGTGTGTGGGGGGGGGGTGTAAGAAGTGTGTATGTGTGTTATGTGTGTATAAAGTGTACGTGTGTGTATGTGTTGGACCGCTGTAGTCGCCTCTTATGACAGGCAGGTCGTACCATGGGAGTATTCTATTCCCGGACCCACATGGGGTCAAGAAGTACAAGGAGAAAACGAAGGAAAAGAGAACCAAGTAGAACAGTGTGTTTATGGAGTGTGTAAGTATATGTGTGTGTGTGTATGAAGTGTGTGGGTATGGATTGGACGTATATAATGTGTGTGTGTGTGTGTGTGTATGTGTTGGACTGCTGTAGTCGCCTCTTACGACAGGCAGGTCGTACCGTGGTTAAACAAAAGAAAAAGAAAGAAAACCCAGCAAAACAGGGAAGTAAATAAAAGAAAACAGTCCAGAAATCAAAACCTAAAGTGAGCCAAGTCGGCATAAGAATCTGGGGCACAAGGACTAGATATTGGGCTTAAGGCGTTTATGCCGCCAGAAAGAGAACAGAGCGAGATCGGATTTATGACCGGAAGGATCAGTAAGTTCGTAGGTCCAGGGAGAAACAACTTTAGAAATGAGAAAAAGGACCAATAAATCTAGGGTCAAGTTTGGCGTTAAAATGACGGGAAGCGTCGGACAAAGCGAAATTACGGCGCCAAACAGAATCGCCTAGTTGATAAGAGACAGGACGACGGCGGAGATTATAGCGGCTGTAAATTTTTCGATAATCGGCAGAAAGTTTTTTGAGAATGTGGGAATGGATATTCTTAAAGTGGTCGGGATCTGGTGAAGGATGTTCGGGATCAGAAATGTACATGTCGTTTATTTCGGACAACTGTCCAAAATAATCGCCGGAAAGGATATGCTCACAACCAAATAGGGTGAAGAACGGAGTGCAGCCTATGATTTCGTGTTTGGAGGTGCGGATGGTACATGAAATTTTCGGGAGGTTCACATCCCAATGACGTTGGTTGTCGCGCACATAGGAAGCAATCATGGTCTTTAGGACACGGTTAACCCGTTCAGCAGGGTTGGCTTGGGAATGGTAGCGGGCGGTGAAAACGATTTTGGAGTGATAACAGGCACACAAGGAGGCCAGATGATGGCTACGGAATTGTACACCGTTATTTGTGATAAGGTATTGTGGGACACCAAAAAGACTTGATCTTCTAAGACTTTGGTGACGGACTGTGCAGTGGCTGTACATAAAGGAAACAAAAGAGCAAACTTAGTAAAATAATCAGCCACTACAAGAATATAGGAGTGACCACGAGTGGAACGAGGAAGACGACCTACTATGTCGCAGGAAAGGACTTGCCAGGGATAGGATGATTTGGCCTTAGGAGCGAATAAACCAGGAGGAGGTAACTGTTCAACTTTGTGAGCAGCACAAATCGGACGTCGGATAAATCGAGCCACGTCAGCTCTGAAACAGGGCCAGTAATATTTTGGAGGAGATAAGCAGAAGTTTTGGTCACGCCACCATGATCGGAAGTAGGAGGATCGTGATGGAGGGATATCAGATTTTTACGCTGTTTAGAAGGTTCGACGATCTTCCAATCGTCCAGTGAATCAGCAGCGATAGAAGTTTTGTGACGACGGAAAAGGACATTGTCCAGCACGGACCAGGAAAGATAACGTGTATCGGCGTTAGAAACGTTTCGGAGCATGGCGTTGTACCACGGATCCAGACTAGGAAGGGAGAGGTAACTATGGAAATAGAAATTGGTTCAAAGACCGAAACAGAACGAGAAAGTGCATCAGGAACAACATGATCTTTGTCCTTACGGTGAATAATGGCAAAGTCATATTGCTGGAAGCGGAGAGACCGACGGGCTAAGCGACCGGAAGGACCTTAGAGTTTATTGAGCCAAAGAAGAGAGTGGTGATCAGTGATAACGGAAAAATGAGAACATCACCGCCAGACACTCCTTTTCAGTAACTGAGTAGTTGCGCTCAGGTTTGGTGAGTGACCGTCTGATATAGCTTACGACTTTCTCGCCGTCGGGATGGGATTGGCTAAGGATGACGCCCAGACCGAAGAAGAGGCGTCAGTTTGGATGGTGAAGGGTAGGGTAAAGTCAGGACAGGAAAGGATGGAGGCAGAAATTAGGTGTTGTTTAAGGGAAAGGTAGGCAGATTGACAATCGGGGGTCCAGAAGAAAGGAGTGTTTTTGCGGATCAGGTTAGAAAGCGGAGCTGTGAGAGTGGCAAAATTCGGGATGAAACAACGGTACCAACTGGCTATGCCAATCAGTTGACGGACTGCGGTAACAGCAGAGGGAGGAGGGATCTTAAGGATTGCAGATACTTTATCGGGGTCAACAAGGAGACCATCCCGGTTAACGATGTAACCGAGATACCGGAGCTCAGGAAGGCAAAAATGACACTTGCCTTGATGAAGAGTAAGGCCAGCATGTAAGAGACGAGAAAGAACTAGGTCAAGAATTCGGAGGTGTTCTTCGAATGAAGGAGTGGCAATAATGATATCGAGATAGGCGAAACAGGATGGTTCCAGATCAGAACCGATGACCTGATTGATAAGACGATACGACAGAATTAAAATAAACCTCGATGAGAGATGGTAAAGGCAGTGATGGGTTTGGATTCGGGGGACAGGGGGATTTGCAAATAGGCGGAACGGATATCTAGCGAGGAGAGATAACGAGCATCACGGAGCCGGTCAAGGATGGTAGAAATGTATAGAAGAGGATATGCTTCTTTTTGGGTGACTTGGTTGACCTTCCAAAAATCAATGCAGATCCGATAGGAATTGTCTCTCTTCTTAACTAGAACAATGGAGCTAGACCATGGACTAGTAGAAGTTTTGACGACTCCTAAGTGGAGCATTTCATCGAGTTCCCTCAAGGAGGGGAAATAGGATAACAACGTTGTTTGATGGGCTCGGCTGACGTGCAGGATTTGATGTTATACTAAGAAAGTACAGCCGAGACCAGGAGGTTGTTTGAAAAAGCAAGAAGTGATTAAGGAGTCGAGTCGAAGTTGTTGTTCGGGACCAAGGTCGGAAATAATGTGGAGTGGAAGTAGTGATGGCCAAGGAGGAAGGAGGAGCAAAAGTCCATTAACCATCCAGAAGACCCGGTACACACTGCATAGATTGCCAGAAATCAATGTCGATTATAAGTTGGTGGGAGACATCGGAAATAACCAGTATATCAAGGGTAATCATGGACTCTGGGAGAGTGATGAGAAAGGAAACGAAACCTAGAATGGGACATTTCGAGTTGTTCGCCAGCAGAAAAATGAAGAATACTTGTGCAGAGGAAGGTTCAAACGACGTAATCGGTGCCAACCAGAACCACCAATGATTGTACGCATGGCTCCTGAATCTAACAGCGCAATAAAGGGAATCCCAAAGATTTGGACAGATAAATATGGGTGTTGCGCGCCCCGGACACTAGTGCACAGATAGTTTAGCACCGAACGAGATTGGTCCTCGAGACCAGAAAAAGGGATATCCAAGGACAAAGAAAGAATAGGGTCTTCGCCTCAGCCAAAAAACCCTATCGTCGGTTTACCGACGCCATACATGTTGGGCACTTAGGTCGGGTAATTCCCTTTCTATCATAACCATAACAATGTCGGACTTGCGGACTAGGACAACGAGTGGAAATATGTCAGGTTTGGTCACAATTGAAGCAGGTGACGTGACGAATAGCAGCAGACGTAGGGACGGGAGCAGACGATACAGCAACAAAAACGTTATGTCGAATCGGAGGTGTAGGACAGGCCTTGATAGGTCGATCAGGATGGCTGAGTGTGTATGTAGAAAGCGAAGCGGGTGCGAAGGCAAAATCTGGTTCCACGTACGAGTTTTTGTCCTGGTTAGGGGGTACGTAGTTCTCAACGCGAAACTTTCGGCGTTCTAATTGTTAACACTCAGTTTCCAACTCCTGTAGAGATCGAACCGGAGGAAACCGGGTGAGATAGAAGGCAGATAAATTTCGGGAAACAACATCTAATTGTACATCATCCGGTATACTTCCGTGACAACGGAACATGGCAGCCATACAAGCTAGGTACTCGATAATTCATTCCGTTGAGTCCTGGGTTCGTGTTAAAATGTCTTGGAATAATCGACGTTTATAATCCGGTAGTTCGAAATGTTGGATCAGTAAATTGGACAAAGACTTCCAGTCAGAAAACCTATACCGATTACCCCAATACCAAAGCAACGCGTTAGCTTCGAACAAATTCGCTGCAGACTCAAATAACTGCAGTTCTGACACATGTTGAGCCCGTCGGAGTTCTTCCACTCGTTCTAAGAAATTATGTGCAGTCAGAGTGTTTAGGTTGCCAGAAAATTTTAAATTCCACTTCGACACCGGGATGCATTGGTGGAAAGCTGACAAAGGAGTAGCAAAAGCGGATTCCGGTTCAGGTTCCGATTCCGAGTTGGAAGTGAGCAAAGAAGGTTCGTCGGAATCGACACTAGTAGTGTGTGCCGGGCTAGAAGTAGTTATCGGAGTTTTGGATAACGTAACAGTATGACAAATTTTTTTGTGTCAAAAGAGCTGCGGAGATTAGCTAAGGTCAGCAGTTGGTTATGGGCTTGGCGGTTCTCCTGCGTTGGAGACATTCTCGAACAGCGTCGTTCGGTATGCAACCATAGGGAGCTAATGCGTTTATACGCAGGTAAAGATTTGTCCCCACAAAAGGTAGCCAGAGCTTGTTTTAGCTCTTGGACAGCAGCCGTAACCGCTACCAGTTTGGAAGCGAAATCAGGCTCCAGGAGAACAAAACTAAATCCTGGTTCACGTTACATGCAGTACGCACTCTGAACGGACCTGCGTAACTTGTCGACATTATCCTCGGGATCAAAGCCTCGAGATGCTAGTTCGTATTGAAGCTCGGTTTAACGCAATCGATTTACATGGATGCGCCAATATGCCATGGTACACCAAGAAAAGAAACCACGTATTAATAAAAGGCATTTCAACCCCATGACATAACTCACAATTAGTTAGCGGTCTGGCATGTTGGTTGCGATTCGTTACTTAAGCCTTACCATAACATATAATTTAATAAACGTCACCATGACATAACTGACAATTAGTTAGCGGTCCGGCATGTTGGCAGCAATTCGTTGCTTAAGCCTTACCATAGCATATAATTTAACACTTTTCCTTTTTTGGAAGGGATAACCAGGTAATATTTTATTTCCTTATAAATGGGAATCATGTAAACATGTTGGAGTTCTTTAACAACCATCAGGTTGCTAATATCTATATAGGGCCAGGTAGATAGGAAAAAGATAGAGGAGTATAGGAAGACCTAGACCAAGCTATATTTGTCAAATTATTAGAAATTTAGGTTGTGAAGGGTATGTAGAACTTTTTAGATTAGCACAGAATAGAAAAAAGGATTTAGAGCTGCGTCAAACCGACCTTAAGTAAGGTCGAAAACAAAATGATGATGATTTCAACCCCTACACGTTCTACCAACAACAAAACGATTTAGTGACCCGTAGCACAGTTTAAACCCCACAATGTCGAAAGAACGGACGGTAGAATAGAAAAAAATCTGAGGGAAAAAACTAACTCTAGACTTGATGGGGAGAACAAAATATACAGAGAGGGAAGGAAAAAAAAACTTTGGGCGCCAGCGTTTTCAATAGACTAGGATTATTGGCGAAAACACAAGTTCAATAATCTGAAATTAATCAACCGATAATATTGAGCGATTAGGAAAGAAAACAAAACTAAAATTTAAGAAGATGGAACCCACACCAGAAACAACGGAAAGAAATAAATACTAGTTCGAGCGTAAGGGAAGAAAACATAAGTAGTATCAAGCCGAGAAGTAAAACAAAAATTGGGGCCGAAATTAAGCGAAACAAAATCGAAGCGAACGCTAACCAAAATCGAAGCAAAAGTTAAGCCAACGTTACACAAAACAAATCGGGGCACAAAAAATTAACTAAAGCAAACTCGCAGCCCCACGCCAGGGCGTCAGAAATTATGCTACGTACCTAGACGTAGCCGGAAGAAAAGTAAATACCAAGCTAACTTCCAAACACGGAAGAGAGTAGGGGATTCGCCTAAATATCAAGAAAAAAAAAGTACATCGCCCACGATTATCTATTAACACATAAAAATAAATAAAGGATTCTGTACAAACAAGCAAAAAGAAAATAAATTAAGTGTTTCTATTTCAAAGCCAACAATTAGGTGATATGAACAATTTAGTACACTAGATACGAAGTGCGCATCTCGTATTTACACAAAATAAAAATAATCAGTATTAAATAAACCCTCGAGAGCTTTTGTCAGGCGTTTTTAAGATTTCACGTAATACTTTTTATAAAATAACTAATTAGTAGGAAAGAATTAACGTGTGAGAGCTTTTGTCAGAAATCTTTTAAATTGTACATAGTACCGTTTGTAAAATAAACCAATCAGTATAACAGAGTAAGTGTATGTCTGTCCAACATTTTTAACAAAGGTACCTCACACCTGTACAGCGATAATATCGCTTAGCAGCAACGAACAATAGTTCTACAATGTCACGTAAGTATACCAAACATTGATACGGAATATGCCATTGACAAACACAAAAGAAAACGAGTTGCATACCTGTAAGTGTCCGGACACTTAGCTCACAAGCTGGTGAGTCAGCACAGCAACGCCATGGTCGTCAGGATACATATACCCTATTACCATAACTGCAGCAGCGGTCTACGGACAAAAGCAGTTGGTCTACAGACAAAAGCAGTTCGTCTACATAAAGAAAAAATCCATTTGGCCTCCAGCTAAAAAAACAATACACGAAAAACACCTAGTTGTCGAACAGAAAAAACAAATGTGCATTGCTTTTGAAATACGGTGACAAATCATGTAGAAAATATTTCGACGTACAAGCTGTAGAATCAAATTCAACAATGGTTCAAATAACACGAATTCGAACTGCAAATCATCGCTTGTCGAAGCGCGATTGAAACGGGAAAACCCGGGTTTTATCGGATAGTTCAATACACTATGTAGACGAACGTTTAGATGGAAAACACATAAGAAGCAATTATACGCTATCAAAAGGTTTAACAAATTGAAGATTGCCTAACAGGATGTAAACTATTTAATTATAGCATAAACTTGTCGTTTCCAAGCAAGTAGATTTGAGTTAGGGAATTATTAGAGAGCATATTTATGATTAATTATATTGAAGGATTTAGCAGTAGCAATGGAATTTATGCCAGCGGGTATTGAATTAACCACGGAAATTTTAAGGCAAAATTGGAACGTAACAGACTATTTTTAAGTTAAGGATTTTCTTGAGTCCAATATCTACAATTTTGTTTGCTGACACTTCCATATAAACAAAAGATAGTTTCATCAGAAAAAAGAATAAATTTATCAAATTGTGCTTTCTAGATAGTTAGTTCTTCACAAAAGTGTAAGCGTCTATCTGAGTCATCTTCGTTGAGCTCCTGTACCAACTGAACCTTATACAAATGAAATTTTTCAGCCTTTAATATTCGACGAACTGATATTTCACTGTTATCATTTTCTAATGCAATTTGTCTCGTTCCCTTGTGAGAGTTGTCATGTACAGAAAGAATTACATTTAATGATGCATCTTCATTAATTTTTGGACGTTTACCTGATTTTAGAATATCAGCAACACTTCCAGTTTTTCTAAACTTTCTTTCAATGTTACTCACAATGGATTGTGCAATATGCCTATTAAGATATTTTTGATTAAATATATTACACACTTCTCTTTAGGTTTTAATTTTGTTATCATACTACCCAATCATAATTAAAATTTCGATTCTTTGTTTCTCAGTGAGTTGAAACATTGCAACTATACTAAAAAGCAACAATAAACAAAACTTGCTTACAGTACAACTGCCATGTCATTTATTTTAGTCATATAAAGATGGCTACTAGTGGAAATGTCATTGAAACTGAGCAGCTATTATTGTGCAATTACCGTAAGAAAAAAGTTGTGAATAAATACATTATGTGTAATAAGTGCAACATAAAGCTTCATGTATCATGCAGTGAAAGAGTAGGTTCCTATCAGCAGCAGACTAATGGAGATTCTTCCTGTATCTGTAAGATGTGTTCTAGCATTGCAGATGTTCCTAGAAATAGTGGTCTTGTCCATGAATTTGACCAGAATTTAAGAAGTGATGGGTTTGTAACTTGTTTAAGTGAGTTAATCTGCCATGAAACAAGTAAATTAAGCCTTGAAATCAAATAGTTAAAAACTGAAATAGCAAATTTAAAGGAAAGCAACATTGATTTGATAAGATTATTAACAAAGCAACATGTTCCTTCAATTCTAGTACCAAAACAACATCTGGCAAATGTAAATAAATGCCAGAATAATTTTTATTTCAATAGTGGTCATAGTTCTTCTGGTGACTCCAACTTAAACTTACTTAAGCAAGCTACTAAATTAGCTGATGAATTTGAAACTCAATCAGCATCCAACAATTACATTCCACAAAATTCTAACAAAATTGAGGTTCCATACAAGGTGAACTTGGATCCTGTTTTATATTCTAAATATTTAGGATCAAGAGTACACCAATCCAATAGTGCAGTTAAGGAAATGTAAAATGATGATCAAGCTAAGGATGTTTGGAAAACCGTAAAAACTAGAAGAAGAGTTAGACCTGCAAAAGTATAGGGAATTTCTGAAGTTAAAGAGTTAAAAGGTGTTGAAAAGTTGAATCACTTTCATGTCTACAGGTTTGCACCAGAAACTACAACTGAGACGGTTATAAACTATTTGCATTCAAAAAGCATCAATACTGTTGATGTAGTAAAAATGAATGCAAAATATCCAACACAATATGCTTCATTTAAAATTTCAGTTCCAGAAGGGTTTGCTGATATTCTTCAACAACCCCAGTTATGGCCTAAAGGAGTATGTCTGAATAGTTTTTTATTCCTTCAGCCAAAACAAGTATTGACTGCATTGCAGAAAAATGAAAGTCCTTAAATTCAGTTGCATCACAACTACAATATAACTCACAAAACAACTTACAAAATAATCTAAAAGATTTAGATGGTAAAGGCATTTTCTGTTTTTACCAGAATGT
The DNA here is from genome assembly GCA_036346225.1 of Platerodrilus igneus. Classification (NCBI taxonomy): domain Eukaryota; kingdom Metazoa; phylum Arthropoda; class Insecta; order Coleoptera; family Lycidae; genus Platerodrilus; species Platerodrilus igneus. The sequence continues at coordinate 325,250 of JARFIW010000705.1, forward strand.
TCGCAGTATTAGGGGTAAAGTTTATGAATTTACAAGAAACATATGTGTTTGTAATTATGATCTAGTTGCCCTGAGTGAAACATGGTTGTCAAGTGACATAGCAAACAGTAAGTTTTTTGCTTTTATTAACTACATTGTGCTAAGCATGGCAGAGGTGTACTCTTAGCAATTAAAAATGATGTATTAACTGAACAGCTTAATTTATCTGTACTCCTGGATACACTACCAACATTTGATGTAGTAGGTTGCAAATGTACATTGATTGAGTATTGTTTGTACGTGTTTGTTGTTTATATTTTGCGCACTCTGTCAATCGATCAGCTTAATTTACTATTTGATTACTTGGTGCGACATTACTTAAGTGTTGACAAATTAGCGGTTCTTGGTGATGTTAATATTCTAAACTTCTGTAGTATGAATGTAGAGGATGTGTTATGTTCCTCATTGACTAATTTCACTAATTTAATGGATCTACAACAATATAACAAAATTTATAATGAAAATGATAAGATTCTCGACTTAGTATTTGCTACTTTCAATTGCATAATTACTCATGATAATGTGCCTCTGGTTAGTGAGGATGTTCATCATCCAGCATTAATGATCTATTTTGATTTTGTATCCTATAGTCAGCCCAATTTTCCACAATTTCGTAGTCATGCAAAATACAATTTTAAAAAAGCAAATTTTATTGGATTGTATAATGCCTTAAAGGCTTTAGATTGGTCTACCTTAAATAGTTGTACTAACATTGATGAGTCGTCCAGTATTTTTTCTGAAGCTCTGTATAAGGTCTTCGACCAATATGTGCCCCACTATAAAAATAAAAACAATGCCAGCAATATGAAGTTTCCGCCTTGGTTAGAGGAGGTTAAAGGAGAAACTATTTCGAAAGTGCAAAGTTGGTAACTCTCAGAACCACTTTGCTGAGTTTAAGAAGATACGCTTGGTGGTTAAAATTCTAACCAGGGCTGCATATGCTAATTACCTAGATGAAATAGAAATCTCCATTAACACTGACAGTAAGAATTTTTGGTCTTTTATTAGGTCCAAAAAGGGTAGATCGAGAATACCTGGGAAAATGCATAGTAATTTTGTTTATTATAACAATCCCCAAGACATTATGAATAAGTTTGCGGAACACTTTTCTGCTGTTTTTGAGGATCTAGATTGTCATACTATGGATAATGGAAATGTATCTGCTATGTAATCTGTAATGGTAATTTTGATCTTCAATTCGTATCGGAAAGCGATGTCAGGCATGCTATTCGAAAATTGAAAAATAAGCCAACAGCGGGGTTTGACCACGTACTATGCTTTTTAATTAAAGCTTGTGAAACTGTGTTTGTATCACCGCTTCTATTATAAATTTATCTTTGAAAACTAGTAGCTTTCCCAGTGTGTGGAAGATTTCACGTGTCTGCCCTGTGCACAAGGCAAATTATATTAGTGACCGTTAGCAACTACAGACTGACTACTATACTGTCAAACTTCTCTACAATCTTTGAGATGGTTGTTTATGTCATTATATATAATGCAGTTAAAAGTGCAATTTCTCATCATCACCATGGCTTTGTTACTAACTTGTGCAGTTTCGTTCAGTTTGTGGCTGAAATTCTTGATTGTCAAGGCTAGGTGGACACTGTGTATACTGATATTTCTAAGGCCTTTGACTGTTTCAACCATAGCATTTTGCTTAACAAACTAAGCGGTTACAACTTCTTGTACCCTAGTATTAAATGGTTAACTTCATATTTATCCGATCGTATTCAGATTGTTGAACATGGCGGTTTCTGCTCCTTTTTCATATAAATCCATTTCTGGTGTACTGCAGGGGTCCAATCTTGGGCCGTTGCTCTTTCTACTTTTTATAAATGACTTAGTCTCGGTATTAACCTGAGAAGTGTTAGTATTTGCCGATAATGTTAAATTTTTTGTAGCCCTGGAAACATTAACCGATTGTATTAAATTACAGGGTTACATAAACTTTTTGAATGATTGGTGCATAAATAACAAGCTAAGCTTGAATGTTACTAAATGTAAAGTGGTAACTTATTCGTGGAAAATTCAACCTTAAGTGTTTAACTACTCAGTGGCTTCTACTATGTTGATTTGATGTAGCAGTATTACTGACCTAGGTGTCGTGTTTGATTCAGATCTTTCGTTTAACTCTCATATTTTATATATAATCGCATGTGCTAATAAAACACTTGGCTGCATTTTACGTAGTCAGTTTAATATTAATACCCTAAAACTACTCTTTTTTGCTTTGGTGAAATCGCGTCTGGAATACTGTCTTGTAGTATGGTATCCCTTTTATGAGCAATACAAATTACTTTTGGAAGGTCCTCAACGTGGTATAGAAAACAATTTTTATCCACCCAGGGGGTTTCCAAATCAGGCATTACTTGATGAATTCAGTATGTGTTCTCTTAATACTAGGCATCTGTTAGCTGCCATTACATTCCTCCATAAGTTGTTACACAATAATATTGACTGTACGTATATATTATCTAAAATTAAGTTCCATATACCACGTAGTGGTAGTAGAAGAAAACTTGTGTTTTAAGTTGCTTCTGCCTGTACAAATTTGCTGCTTAAAGCACCCATAACTGTTATGTGCTCTTTGTGTAACAGTTTCTGCAGCAATGGTGATATTTTCAATGACGAGTTAAACCATTTCACTGGTACTATAACTTCTAGCCAGGTACATAAGCTTAGGTAGATTTAATAGATGTATAAGTATACTCTATGTTTTAACTCATTCTCATTTATTGTACTTGCTGTATAGTGACTGTATCAAAATGTTATGTTTGTAACTGTAATTTGTTTTTCTGTTGTGTTGTTTGTCCTGTAATTGGATTTTGCTGTTGGGCAATAAAGACATTATTATTATTTACTAGCCAAATCAGAACCGGCTGCGTTTTTTGTGATTTGCTTAATTTTTGTAATTCCAATGGCTAATAGGCTAATAGTACATGAAACATGAAAAATACTATACCGTTAATTAGACAATTAAATTTCCTTTCAAATAAAATATTCAAAGACACCCCCTTTCCATTTAAAATATTAAGGGGGTTGTTACCCCTTTGCGGGAGAGCGTCAAAGTTAAAATTTTTATATTAAAAGTCTTATATTAAAAACAAAAATTGATGTTGTTATGGTATTCCGCGCATACAAGAAAGAAAGCATTAAAGTAAGCAAAGAAAATGGCCTACACCGAATACCGCAACAAAACAGGGAAAATGGTAGAATAGAAATCTAAAAGAATTAGATTTTAGGCTAGCTCAAAAACGTCGTAGAGGTGAGTAAGTGATACAAAAAGAAACATTGGAAATCCCAGTAAATAGTTATATTACACACCGTTAATTAAATAGACAAATCCCAAGAAAGATTATTTACAAAAGTCAGAAATACACATTTACGTGATCATCCTGTTTTAACGTGATGTAAACAAAACGTCAATTTGCATATAATACAGTATAAACCTAAATATTATAAAATATCGAGAATAAAATCTTATAATCTAAATGACAGGTACATATCTACATACAAGTATACTTACATAATGTTCCAGCCCTAAATATCTACAAGAAGAAATTACACCAAATATATAGATACACTCACACACGCACGAATGTGCGCACGCCCATGCACACACAAACAAAATGCACACATCCATGCATGCACGCACACACCCACCCAACCCTCTGCCCCCCATATACGCCCCCGTGCGCCCATGCACATGCCTGCACGCATGCACACGCATGCACGCATGCACACCCACACATGCATGCACACGCACCCACCTGCCCACCCATCCACACAACACACACAACACACACACACACACACATCAGTTATGTTTAAATCCAATTTTAAGAGGAGGTGTGTTAAGGTACTTCGTGCAAACAAGAAAGAAGGCAGTAAAGTGAAAAAAAATCGCTTACACCGAATACCACAACAAAACAGGGACAGAATGGTAGAATCAAAATCCAAAAGAACTGGATACGGGGCTAGCGCAAAAACGTTGTAGAGTGGGGTAGGTGATATAGAAAGAAAAATTGCAAACCGCGGTAAAGAATTATATTATAAACCGTAAGTAAAACATACAGTTCCAAAAGAATATTTACAAAAGTCAAACAAAGCATAAATTTGCATATAATACAGTATAAAGCTAAACATTTTAAAATATCGAGAATAAAATCTTACAATCTAAAATGGCATATACTTACATAGTTTTTCCAACCCTAAATATATGTACAAGAAATAATATAATAATATATGCAAGAAATAATGCAGTATATCTACAGTAATTTTTATCTGCCTTGGGAAGTGCACCTCGTTAAATTTAAGAATGTAACATTAAATTTTAAATGACGTAATCAAGTATCAATAGCAAGTTGTTGATGTTAAAATTAATGTACATAGAAAAAGAAACAGTAAAGTGCTCTAATGCAAGCTTTGGGTTAACTAGTTGTGACTTTAAGAATAATTGCATAATCGTTCGTGCTTTGTGAACGTGAATTTGGTAACGTACAGTCTACAATTTATTGCCGAATCAACCAAAAAAGTTTCTATCTTCCAAAACATCAACACAAGTAATTTTCTGTACCTTAAGCTATCAACCTCTCTGGTACCATCTTAAGATTAGGAAATGCAGTCTGCATTTGTCGACCCAATTGGCTGACCCAATTTAACTATAGTAGAACACTACGTACAACAACGTATTTTAAAATCGCAACTTACAACGGTCAAAGACAGTTGTATAGAATTACAATCGAATACATAAGAAAAAGAGTCAAATAAATAAGAGAGCCTTTTTAAAGTTCAACTTGTATTTAAACGAATTGAAAACGACAGAGGGGGAAGTAACGAAAAACTATTCCCACCAATATTGGTGTGAAATATTCCTACAATGCAAGCAATAAAGAAAGAAAAAGGCCTCGTTAATACGATAATTAATTCCACTGAATTTCGTGGTTTGCAAGAGAAAACAAAATATATTTTAAAACATCCATGCAAGTATGCAACCTTGCATACTGCTAAAGGAAACTCAACGTATAACTGGTTGCTTGACTTTTAGAAATAAATAGAGATTTGTATTATTATGGATCCACACTATGGGAATACAAAGAATGAATTATTTATGGGACGATTTATCACTTGTAAACTGAACACATGCAGATAACGAAATAGAATTTCTCAGTACAATTAAATGTTTATTTTATGAAGCGTATTTCAACGAATAACTATTGGAAATAATGGCAGGTGCGGAACACATTTCACAGAATACACTTTTAAAAGTGATTTGAGGAGAAGCAAATTCTTGCTTGTTTCGATGAATTTCCAAGACGAGTTTCTAGCCTTTTAGAAGTGGTTTAACAATAAGCAATATTTCAGAGAATATACAAACGCGGTGAAGGATATATTCCACGTATTCCTATTGTACAAAACACTGATAGTTTTATAGGGCAGTTTAATACGTATTTATTGAACTTGTTAAATGACAAGTTTGTATAAATTGAGAATAACATAAAAAGGATTTAGATTAGCATCTTCAGGAGGCGCTTAATTAAATTAATGTCCTGCAAAGCTTATAAAACTTTCATTTATACATGAATAGATCCATAAAGGCAACAGAAGCAAACATGAGATTTGGAGGGACATGGTATGATGGTTCTGCTAGTTTGAGTAGTCAGAGTAAAAAATAAAAAAGTTCAAGGTCAAATTAAAATATCAATATATAGGTTATAGCTCAACCTTACTTTACTTAAAGCTATGAAGTGTAATTTGTATAGAAAATAAAAAATTAACTGCAGAAATCCTAAATGAGCAAGAAAGTACAAAATAAAGACTTTATTAAATACTATATATTAGAATTTGCCCTCTGTTAAATAACTGTCTTACTTTTCAATTATAATTACAATAATACTATAAGAACATATTCTAGAATACTGGCCGGGCAGCGGGCACCATTTATTTTTTCAAGATAAATTTATAGTTAAACATTGTTAATAATACACAAAGTACAATAAATTATTTAATTCCAAAAATACAATTTTAACATATATAAATTATTGTTTACATTTTTATGTGAAATAAATTGACCATGTTTATTACCAATGGTGATGCAATGATTGCTAGTAAATAGCTTACTTCACATATGTTTATAAATTACCACCTGGGTATTTTCTGTCAAAATAAGTGTTTAACCAAAAATCAAAATGGACTTTTACAAAAAACTTTTCCAAAAGGTGAAAATTTTGTATATCGAAAGATAAACAGTAAAAATTAAAATAAACAGTAATATGGGTGCCAAAACACAAATGTCAAAAAACACATGGTAAGAAAGAAATACACATGAAGCTAGTCATTTGCTAACTATTAAGGTAGGAAACCAAAATTAACTAACATCACCAATAATTATTAAATAATAGTATAAAAATCCTTTATAAAAAAATAGAAATCTCAAGTCAATGTGATTTTTGGCATTGCATTTCATTGAGTATTGTTTTGTAATTAGGACAATCTGATGATATTCCTATTCATTAGCAATCATCAAGATGTTCATTTGTTAAGTCAAAATCTGTATATTGATTTTATAATATTTATTGTTGAAAACAATGATTCGCACACGTTAGGTGGAATCAAAACGTGATTTTATTTTTTATGATGCTCTTTTCAAGAATGGAAATTTATTTCAGTGAACTATATTCCAGAAGTTCTCATCTGATACATTGGATTTTAGGACAATGCCATTCTGAAGATCCAAAATTCTAGCTACAGTTGTTATGCCCTTACTTGAACAAGCTCTGCAATATGTGCAGCTATTTCGGTTATATTTATTTGGCAAGTAAAAGAATTGACAAAAAGGTTATCATTGGTGCGATGCTATTAAAACTGTTGAAATCTCTGTTAAACAGGTTTTGAAGTAATTAAGGTTAGCAACAAATAATGACAAATTAACTTCAGCATTGCCTACATTTTTTCATTATTGGGGAAATATACTAGTGACTTCATCTGCAGATGTGATATTTACAAAACCAGTTTGGTTTCAAATGAGTTTACACACCCTATCATTGTAGCTATATGTAAATCTTTCTACTGCAGCTCCAAGTTTAAATGATTCAATTTTTCTATTATATCCATGATGAAACCCAAATTGAGATAATTTTTTGTTTCTTCAAATAAATTGACAAATCTTGAAAGAATTTTGCCCTTACTGAGCCAATATATTTCACTATGAAGAATAAGGTCGAGTTCTTCAGAATTTTCTAATGGGATTTTTAAATGATGGAGTTGCAATGTAGCTGCTTGAATAAAGTTGACTTTTTATAACAATTTTCATGACATGTCTAAAGGATAACACTCTACCGCACAACATAAAGTTTGGAAATAATTTATCTTTCTTGAAAAGAGTAACAAATCCATCGATATTACCAACTGTTGCAAGTGCCCGATCGGTGGTTATCGCAGACAGTTTGTGCAAAGACATATCTATCAACTTTGCATATGTTCTAAATATGTTGTAGATATTCTCACCTGTTGTCAGTCCTTTCATGGGTAATATTTTCAGTAGATCTTCTTTTACAGTAAAATTACTATATACCATTATCACCTAACTGCTAACTGATATATGTCTGTTATATCTGTAGAGTCATCAAATTGAAGTGAGAACCATCAGATATTCCCAACAGAGTTTGCAAGTTCTTTGAAATATCATGTATTCTTCTTGTGGTGGTGTTATCCTGACTACTGTAAGTGTATTGCTGACATAATCTCACGTTTGTTGGAAAACAACATACCAGAAATGCTTCGTTTAACAACTCACCATCACAAAAATGCTTTTTCTTCTGTGCCTAGTGAAAACGGTCTTTGGGCAGACAGGTTTGATTTTAGTTCAGATATTTTCTTCTCTCTTAATTTAAATTTAAGTGGAAAGCTGGTATTAAAAGGGGCATGGATTGTCAGCAAAGGATGTTCAACATTTGTTTTTTCACCACTGTAACATGACTGTCACGCAACAAACACATTTATCTTTAAAATTTATAGAAGTATAGGATTCCTACCAGTCAGTGTAAAATTATAGGTCTAACTGATTTTTACCTAAACTATACTTTATAATTAGAACTTGATTCTGCAAAATTTCTCACACGATGAAACCAGAAATAAATAACATATGTTTACCTAATTTGATTGCATGGTTCTAAATTAATTTTTATTCCCGAAAATTAAATATTTTTGTCCTGTAAATTCTAAACATAAAATAAATAAATACATAAAACCAACTACGTGAGCTGACTCAGAGAAACCAAAATATCAATACACAGGAAGGAAATATATACATACACTGGTGAAATAATGTCTTCAAAAGGTGCACTTATAGACGCCCTGAAACGATCATCTAAGGAATTCGCCAAAACTAAAAATGCCATCTCCTACCATATGGTCGCCCAAATTCTACCATATCCGTCGTAACCATGATCTATGACATGCACAAGGATAGCCCACTAGTAAACCTCCTCGTTAACAAACTTCAAAAGTTAAGTGCAATTGTCATTATGTTGTTTCGTTTTGAAAAGAAAGGAACCCTTATTTTACAATAAAGTTTATATCATTTGCGATATTTATTTAATTTACATATTTTGACAGAATAAAAGTAACCCCAAAAAACAATGGATAACCACCGTACAGATTCACATGAGTTACATAAACAAACGATATTTTATGTACTAGAACCTCAAATCACTTATTTTTATATTCGTAAACTGAAAGCAATTCAATTCTGTTCACGCCAGGCAAGCCTGCATCATAATAATTATTATTCGGATCGTAACTTCCCTTGAAAACATTTGTGTGCAAATAAAAATGAATAACAGGCATGTTATTTTTCGTCAAAAACATCCATCCGTCGATAAGAGACGCAGAAAACTAATTGCATTAAATGCGTTTGTGGCAAATACTTTAAGTAAACTTGTATAACCAAACTTACTCCATTCTAACAAACGAACCTTGCAGAAAACTCGTACCTACCTCATGTAATATTGTTAATGAATACTCAAATGACTGTGAAAAGAGAGTAAGAAATGTAAGATTTAATTACATAAGAACAAAAATATTTGCACACAGGAACTGGATGTAACAAAAGTACTTAAAAACAATAAAGTAGGAGACACTGTATACTAAAACATATGAGTATGTCGTCAACCATTTTCAGCAAATCGTGTATTTAAAATAATGATATTGATTCCGCCTATGTTAACAGTTTCAAAAACGCTTTAGATAAACTGTTTAGGAACTTTGAAATTCAAACCTATAAGCTTACTTTTTGTGCTACTAGACTCATAATTTTTGCAATTAATATTATGTTCTATCTTATATAACTCGCTCATGTATTGTACAGCTGTTTTTATTAGTGAAGCTTCATAAGCCTATGTCTCTGCTTTGTAATCTACTGTAATAATAATAATAATAATAATAATAATAACTAGAAATTGATAATGAACTAAATACGTTGAATGTACGTTTATCTTACACAGCACAAACTTAGCTTCTACCACCGCTCACGCCGACGTAAACGTTTCATAGCTAGCTCGTAAACTGTGATAGAATATTTTTCTCATGTACACAACTGCGGCTTAATGAAACAAACACTTTTTAACTAGGTTGCACAGCAGCGAACACATGTAAAACGGTCGGTGGGCATCATGGTGTTCAGGGCCATAGGACTGGGAATCTCGACTCTAAGCACATAACTCACAAACACTATTCATATATTCACTACATATTACTTATTTGTAAATTCGCACAATTTATATGTAAACTAATTAGTCACTATCGCTTTCTTCAGTTTCGTATGATGAATCACTGTTAATGACAAACTCCAATTTTTTAATTTTGTAGTCAAGTAATTTCTTTTCCAACTTTCGCCTCTTAAGCAATTTACATATCTGCAATGTTTCTCCCTATCGCATTGACATATTTCTGCAAATGCACTTTTAAACAAATCTTCTATGACTTGATTTCATGTGTAACATTATGCATGGCAACCTTATGATTAACCAAACTCCGATTAGTTCAATTGGATTGAGCTTGCAATGCTATTGTGGTAATCATAATACAGCATGACCACAATTTTTAAAAATCTTGTCAACATAGAACATCTTATTACATGGCATATTTTTAACTAAATCCAGTCAGGCAGCTGTCGTAGGAGGTTTATTAATTTGGATGCTATGATAGGGTGCATTATCCATAACAATAATTCTATTACCAGGCAAATTTGGAATCAACTGTTTTTCCAAACACTGCATAAAATTGGTGTGGTTCATATCGTCATGATAATCTCCACACTTAGATTTTGATTTAAAGATTAGGAGCCCATTGATAATAGAACGTAATATTCACAAGCGTGTATAATAATATACTGTTGGACAGGTCAATCAACATTATATACACCAGCAGGTTCTTCTTCAAACTGCCAGACTTGAAAACATCATACATTGAATGAATGTACATGTTTTAACCAAGTATGTAACAGGTTCCTTGTTTTCACCAAGGACATCATTTTTACATAATACACAGGTAACGAAAATGCCCACAATATCATATTGTTCTTTTAATACTTTTCCTTTTATCATAGCATTTTCTACATTTAAACCCAATTTGTTTTAAATTCTTTCTCAAACTATCAGGTCCATATATGTAACCAACTTTGTCATTCATTTTCTCAACTATAATTTGCACTATCAGAACTTTCATATCGATTGTCTAAATCTCATAAACTGTGTGTTGTAACATGGCCAAATCAAAATCATCAAATGTTAATTTTATTAGTGCTTCCACTTCACTTCAATTTTGACGTCGACTTTAGTATGTGATTTTCTATAGAAGTAACTTCTCGTTAAGTACTTTTTATGACTACTACAAACTTCCCAGTAGCAGCTGCAGCCAACTCAGTTTGCTTTGTCCAACAGAATGTCTATGCATCAGCAACTTTCTGTTTATCAAAAAAGTCAATCGTGGATTTAATTATAGATCTAGATTCAGAAAGAACAGTCATTTTGGATTTGGGATCTATTGCGTTGATACTTAAATACAACCTTCAAAAACACACATATCAGTCTATTATATTTTTAACTGATATAAATAACACTGCACATTTACAAAATATTCTCTAATTTATTGTAGAATTGGAATACATTTTTAGGTTAAGTTGACTAGTGTAAATAATTTTCATAAAATATTTAAACCTACCTTGTATAAAAGTGCATAAAATAGTAGTTTTGAAAAAAACTGTTGAATAAAAGTTTAATTAATCCAGAAGTGATTAAAAATGTAAAGTGAATACAGACAAAGTTCAAACGACAACAATTTAACAAAATATATAGATTACACAATTCAGTGCCCAAGGATGTAGTTATGGTGATGAATTAAAGTTTGTATTTCGCTTATTGGATTAGTAACAAATGAATATATTTGGGTAATTTAACTTAATATTGGTGTAAACAAACAAATAATGATGCAAATTAGTGGTTATGAACAAAACATAGTAGATATTCATTAATTAATTGTGTAATACGTGCAGAAAGTTCATTACTGTCAATTACAAATCTTGAAATTTTTAGCTATCATTTCGATTGTTAATTTATCCCGCCACTGGAAAGGAGAAAAATTAACTTTTATCACGCAATGTACATTCAACGCAATTGATATTTTGATTTACTACATATGTTGATAATGCCTTTAGTTCACAAAGTTTTCAAGGCCTCATTCTTGCTTCCATAAGTGGTATATCTAAAGCATTTTCAACTGTAATCTCATTCTTCATAGCTTCCACAATACGACCATACAATGCTGGAATTATTGTGTCACTAAAACTGATTTTCAAATAATACATAATTTAGGGCAACCATAATCATAAGCCTTGTAAATCATGTACTTTGGACAAGAAGAATGCACATTGTCCAATGCAATCATTTCTGCCACACTTCATTTGATTTTCCAATGCTTCACCCGAAGGTACTACATTGGCCAGGAAGTAAATTTTTTTACCTGAAAATTTTGAATTTTGCTAAACCCTTGTTGTTCCAAGCAAGGTAAGGGTCTTTAATGTGAGTGACAACACACACACACACGAGACCACCATTTTACTGTCACCAAAACGAGAGCGTATTTTTGTGAAAAATACTCACCTTATCATTTCTACCACAGCATAATGCAAAGACTTAGCACATTTGTCATCTATTTTCAATTGTTTGAGTTTTTCTATAACATCACACAATGTTCCTTGTCGTCATAGTTTAATAAACAATGTGCTGTTTTACTATTTCTAAGCATAATTGGTTCTGTTGGCTTCTTTTCACTCTTGCATTTTGTAACCTATTAAAATCCTTTAGTACTATTTCCACCATTCCGTATTAATATTTTAAATTTACCGATCTAATGTTTCTAGTAGTCTATTTGTCCTCAAGCACCTGTGTTGTTAAGAGAATAAATTCCTTCATTTCTTAGTATGGACCAACTAGCTGTCTGTTAGGAACTCACTGTTCGATTGGCATATTCTAGCCACAATTGACTTTGACGTTTAAAATTGGCAAGGTCTTGCCATGACATCAAGATATGCCATGGGGTCATACAATTTTCTGTTTTGATTGTTTCATCAGTTGTTTTGGGAAATGTGTTAGCTTTGTTCATGACACAAGACAAGGGCACTCCTACTAGCCATATTTATCACGGATTTTTAATAAATTTCAAGTGGGGCTAGTAGGTTATGTAGTGTATGAAACTTGGCCCTCATGCTCTTTCACCATTACATGGCTAATCGTTTATTTTTGGATAACCTAGAAAATTAATAGCGTCTTCTCTAATGGTTCATTATAAGTGTAATAAATATTGTCAAGGCAACATCATAGTTTGCTTGTAAAGTAGGTTTTTTAATGGCAACTAAATCTTGAGTTGGTATACCCTTTTTTGCATGTTTAAGTAATTGAGTTCTAAACCAATCCTACACTCCAGTGTGACTGTTTTAACAAGTTGCACAGTTAAGTTTCATTAATAATTATTTGAAAATCTAAGTTTTTTAAAGTTAATAATTAAATATAAAAAAAATCTAAGATGCATGTACGCCTTACAACCAAACTTACTGAAATTTTATAAAAGGAAATTATATATTCATTTAAATTAAAATATCTATTAAAGTTTATATTAGTTTGTACTGTTAACATTTCTCAAATAAATTCGATTATCTCGAAAACTAAATGAGATATTGAAAAGTGTATAGCATATTTGTAATCAGCATAAAAAACTAAATCATTTATTGTATCATTATGGGAATATGGCACCGGACGACGGCGGCGACGACGACGACGTGCGATTATATTAACCTAACTTACTTCGCAAGTTTGGTTGATTAGTAGTACTAAATTCCTACTTGGTTTTGTGTTAAAGCACCTTTGTTACGTACCAGTCTAGCGTGTGCCTATATGTAATATTATGTTGTGCCATAAAAGATAATGTATTAATCCATGTGCTTTAGTGAATCAATTAGTACATATTGTAGTAGAAGCTTTACTGTTTAATTTTTATGTATTTTAGAAATAGCGTTGCTGTTATTGCAATGCTTTAAACTTCAAGAACCATCTATTAATAGAATCTTTGCTAATTTCGTAGTAACATACTTTCTTTTCTTTTACTTTCTATTGGGGCTTTGAAAAATGAAATTTAGTGTACTGTGGGACTGGTGGCTCTGTGGCTTAGTTGGCATGCGTATGACTACTAAACCCAAGACCCTGGAATTGAACCCCACTACGGTCCGCTTGAAAAATGTTAGGCAAGCATTTTTTACAAAAATACACCTTTGTTCAGATGAGAGGTAAAATGTAGGTCCCGTGTGTGAGTTGTCATGCACTTTAAAGATCCGTACCTTACTTGGAACAGCAAGGGTTCGGCAAAATTCAAAATTTCCTGGTAAAAAAAAACACATGCTTTTGGCCAATGTAGTAGCTTCGGGTGGAGCATTGGAAAAAAAGGAACCAAATGTATTGAGAAACTATTTAACTTGTTGGAGTATAACTAAAATTCCAGCAATTTATTAATAACGTTGTTGAGAAATTATACATGTAATGTTTGTACCACTGCAGAATAGTTTTGTTAGTAGGTGCATCACCGTCATATTCACGTCGATAATTACGCTGAACTGTGATCACTGAACTCGATTGAATAAACCAAATCACACACTGAGCTTTCTGCTGTGGCGTAGCCATGGCTGGTGAGTGGTGACTGCCGACCGGCGGAAGCAGTAGCACTCTTCCACCACCACGCTTGCTCCAAGGTCATGCACTGCGATCGAATATTAGCAAAACAATCTTGACAATATACTGAACTCAAGTTCAAAACCCGAAAGTTTATTACTGGTTTCATTTTTAATTATGATTTTTTTAAGTCAAGGAGTTCTTTTATAAACTCCCTGTATTTTAAACGAATTTCAAATACAGTTTCTAAATTTCATCAATTCTTTGCTTTTGTGGAACTATAGCAGGTTATTATACTACTAAGGACAGTGATCAAGATAATAAATGACCACTTTCTTTTATTCCTATTTAAGATATATAGAATACTCAATCCTTGTATTAAAAATATTGATTACTCTAGATACCATAACATGACAGATATTAACTTTCTGATCCTTTTACTAAAAGGAAAAATACATTACTGCAATATAAAGGAATGTTGTATTAATTTTTAAGCATTAACTGTCATGTTAAGTAAAGTTTAGAACACAACTACAACATTTATTAACAAATTTACTACTTACAGGCACGAATCCAAAAGTTGATTAACTGACATGATGAAAGCTTGTGCGGAATCCTTTGGGGCTACATACAAAAAAAAATCAAGGTGTATAAGGGTAACTGTGTTTATGTAATTGACATTAAAATTATAAATAAAAACTAATTAAGATAACACCCAATCAAGTGCATACTCCCAATATTTAGGTTTGCATCATAGAATATTAGAAGTTATGTCATAAACTATTCTGATTTAATGTTTTGGTAAGTATTATGTAATTTCTTATAAAAAAAAAATAGAAAGCATGCCATGCATCTCAGAAATAATTCTTTAATGTATTGCTATTTAGCTTAACTGTGTTGCACTTTTTTTTTAAGTTTTATTTTTTATTGTATTCGTTTAGTTCGGGGGATTTTTAAACTCTGCACAGAGAAATTCCCAGTATTATTGTTTTAATGTAAGCGTTACATGAAAACTAAGATTTGGCTCTCACGTAGATCCAGATATTGACTTATCATTTGTGGTGTGGGAAATGCAAGAAATCCACTTTTCATGCTTAACATGCAGCTGTGTCATCTAATGTGCGTCAGAGAACTTTAACCTCTCTGGGAGGGGAAAGCGGATATGTCAATATAAGGAAACTTCACTATCGACATTCCTAGAGTGTAGACGTGTTTCTAGTGCAGACAGTTTGGCAGAGTGGTCCCCTTCCTCTATCATTTCACAACATATCGGTGCTTCGTCAAAGAGAGATACAGCCAAACAGGCAAAGGGACATCCCGATGCCATACCTAAGAGATTTAAAATGCCACATCGGAATCAAGATACCACAGGGAATTTAACCCCGTATAAATTGAAGTTTATATGTAGCTTTATATTTAGAAAAAAACTAACATTTGAGAGCGTTGTCATTGAAACGAATTAAAACGTATAGCAACGCTTTAAAACGTTAGTTTTTACTGCATATAAAGCTACATATAAATTTCCCAGGGCGTCAAGTGCTTTTTCTATTCTAGTCTAGCACTTACACATGGTATCTTAATTCCGATGCGGCATTGTCAATCTCTTAGGGATGGCGTACGGATGTCCCTTTGTCTGTTTGGCTGTAGCTCTCTTCGACGAAGCGCCAATATGTTATGTAACAATAGAAGAAAGGAACGAGAAGAAAAGGGCCACTTCGCCAAACTGTCAGAGCACTATAAGCATATCTACACTCAAGGAAGGTTGGTAATCGAGTCACCTTATATCGACATATCTGCTCCCACAAAACATCTCGCCCCTCCCAGAGATTAAAGTTTTTGCATTTTTCCAGACCACAAATGATAACTCAATGTCTCGACTTATGTGAGAATCAAATCTTTGTGATTTTCACGTAATGCTTACATTAAAGAATGTAATACTGAGAATTTCCCTGTGCAGGGTTTAAAAATTCACTGAACCTAACTAATACAATAAAAGATAAAACTTTTAAAAAAAGCAACAATTGTACAAAGACTTTTTCTTTTTATTTGTTTTTCTTTTTGCAGCTTTAAAGTGATTGTTGCAAATTTTTTTTTGTAACGCTTTATCTTTTACTGTATTAGTTAGGTTCAGGCGATTTTTAACCCCTTCAGGCAAAAATTCACAGTATTATTATGCTTTAATGTAAGCATTACATTAAAGCCACACAAATATTTGGTTCTCACATAAGTCCAGACATTGATTTATCATTTGTAGTGTGGGAAAATGCAAGAATTGCACTTCTCATGCTTAACACACGGCTGTACCCACCAATGTGCGTCAGAGAACTTTAACCTCTTTGGAAGGGGAAAGATCTTTTGTGGGAGCAGATATGTCAAAACAAAGGGACTTGACAACCTATCTTTCTCGAGTGTAGACGTGTTTATAGTGCTCCGACAGTTGGGCGAAGTGGTCCCTTTCCTCTAGTAACTAGACATTTGTTAGAAATTTCCATTTTAATGCACATTTGTTGTAGTTTTCGAGTCAAGCTCCCAAAACTATTATGTTAATACTTGTACAGTAAGACGCCGCTTAACACTGGTTCGTTTAGCACCGTTTCGGTTTAACGCGTTTTTATTGGAATAGTGAAAAAAATATGTTTAAAAAGAACATGGAAAAATATTTGGCTAAATCTAAACAAGGACAATGACACTAAAAACTCTTGTTGTTAATATGAATGAAATAGTGGAATTATTGAAACAAACAGGTTTAGATTAAGTAAATTTGGAAGATCTCAAAGAAATTTTGCAAGAAACAGCAGAAAGTCTTTGTAATGAGGAGATCAAAAAATTAGCGAATCAAGAACATAAAAATATTGAAAATAGCAATTCTGAAGAAGAGCAAAAAGAACTTTCAACTGCATTCCTAAAATCTCGTTTAGCTTATAATGGAGATTATAGCCGAATTTATTGAAAATGATGCAGATTTTGATAGGAGTTTAAAGGCAAGATGAGGTGTCATGTATGCCCTTGTCCACTTATCCACAACTTCTTACAGAGCGCAAAGGAAAAGTGCAAATGACATTAGACATCTTCTTGATAAAAAAAGCAGAAAATTAGCAATGCAGAAAATCTGAACGATCTCAAACGTAAATGGTGACTTAGAATTTTATTTATATTTATATATTCATTTGTTATGTTTCAATATTTGTAAGAAATAAGTTTTTGTTGTATTGTTATACAAACATATTTAATGAACTTAAATGATAAACTAAATGAACAATTTTTTAATTTTATACCCATTTCCCCCTAACCCCATTATATACATAATGAGATGACCTCATTTAACGCTATTTTGTTTAACTCTCTGCTTTTATGGAATGTAAACCCCACGTTAAGCAGAGGTTTTACTGTACTTTACTTACTGTACCTGTACCTTACTGTACCGTACCTGCACGGTACGGTTTTAAACAACCCCATCCAATAATTCAAGTTAAAATTAGGCACGGTAGCTCTTACTTCCATTCTGAGTGAACAAGTGGTAGAGTTGTGTTTAAAGTTATATATTAGTAACTATAAAGTTTTTAGACATTTAAATAATAATTTTCAAATTTTTTTAATAAGAGAAAATTTTCGATTAATAAATTTGACAGCAGACATGTAAAAAATATTAACTAGAATTGTACAAAAATGGAAGGAAAAACTAGCTGAAGAAATACTAGAAGAAGATCAATTTGGCTTTAGTCAAAACCAACAAACACGGGAAGCCGTTTCAGCTTTGAAGGTGATAAAAAATGTATATATAGGGTTTGTAGATCTGGAAAAAGCATTCGACGATGTAAAATGAGAAAAAATGTTACAAATACTTAAAAAGATTGGAAAGAGTTATATGAATAGATGGATAGTACATAACTTATACAAACAGCGAACAGCTCAGGAACGTACAGAAGTAAATGTTAGGAAAGGGGTGAGAGAAGAATGTTGTTCCGTTCAATTTTACACTTCAAAATATTTTCGTTTAATTTATGACTTTTTCAAATACTCCCACACTTTCACTCCGATATTTGCATAACTACCTGTTATAGGAGACGCCCCTGATCACGTATTATAATTTAATAACTCAATTTGTTCCCATAAAACTTATTCTAATTCAATTGAAATAAGTTCTTGTTCAACACCCTGTAGAATGTTATTAATATATTTAGTATAAGTTCAAGTACATCAATGTACCTCTATTGTTTGAAATAACATCGCAAATGTATTCGGCCATTAACAATCTTTGCTTTCTGAAAGGATATGCTCGCTTTATTAAAAGTAGTACCACAAGTTTGTGTAGAATGAATTTTCTACATGTGTGATTAGCGAAGGTGTTTGAATTCGAAGTTGCCAGTTTCTTTATCTATATAGACATTACAAATACTCTAGAAGTGTTCATTGACACGTGGTATCCTAATATTTTAATCGATTATCATATCGTTTCCTAAACTGGGTTCACTTCTATTCTGCATTTCGTTCTAAAATGTACTGTCTGTGTTTCTAATGCTGTTAATTTGAGAGCAATTCACGCTTCTTTAGATAAGCTTATATCCTCTGTGCATTGCTCTTTTGCATAGGACTGTAGAAAGCATATGTATGGATCACAGCACTGTGTGGCTTTAAATCGTGGTAAGTAGGAGAAGCAGACAGCAAAAAGAAGCATTTGAAATGTGGTGCTACATATGTATAAGATATCATGGACACAATAAGTTAAGAACAAAGAGGTTCTCGAAATAGTAGAGGAAGAAAGAAATATGTGGAAAATAGTAAAAAATAGGAGAGATAGCATGATAGGGTACATACTAATTATTAAAGCAAAAGAAAGTAATAAAGAGAGGTGGAAGTGGACCTAAATTAGACTATTGCATGCAGATAGTGAATGTAAGCTGTGAGGAATTTCAGATAAATGTATAAGTTAGTACAAAATGGAAACCAATGAGGGTACGCATCCAAACAGTTGCAGGTTGGAAAACTTAAAGATGAAAACGTATTTGTAAATTAACCTGATGATTAAACTACAAGTGTTGGTTTTGCAATATTCTTAATAAATGTTGATTGTGCGAAAGGAGTAGTTGAAAAACTATTAATTCGGTTAGTGTATAAGTGATGGGGGAACCTTAGTAGCCGTCAAGTTACTTAAGTTGCTTCATGTGGCATTGAATATCATTGAAATAGGGTATATTTTTAGAAAGCAATAGAAGAAAAGTCTAAGAACAAGCAAGAAAAGACTTTCTGGTTATTAAAGAATTACAACAGAAAGATTGCTATTATTTAAAAGCAGACAAGGGTAATAGGCTGGTCATTCTAGACAAACAGGACTATGTTAATAGAGTAGAAACTTTGATATCTAAGGGTCCTTATAGACCAATAATCACAAAGAGAAAAAATTAGATTTCTTTAAATAAAATGGTAAAACAACAGAATCTGCTTTGAGGGAATGCCCAAATCTAATTTCACCCACATTAAAATTAAAATTGACAGTTTCAAACCCTGAAATTCCAAAAATGTACTGCTTGCCAAAAATTCATAAGAAAGATAAATCGAAAAGACCAATTGTTGCAGGTATTAACTCACCGACTTATCGGTTATCACAGTGGTTGTCAAATGAACTTCAGAATTTAAAGATAAATAGTTTGGCTGTACAAAACTCTTTAGAGTTTATTAATAAAGTTAAAGATCTCACATTAGAAGAGAACAAAATCTTAATTTCATTTGACGTCATTTCATTATTCCCTAGTGTTCCTATACCATATACTTTGACATATTTAAAGGATGCTCTAATATAGTAACATTCACGACGATAATATCGAAAAGTCTATCAAGTTTGTTTCACATCGCATGTCTCAGAACTGTTTTCAATTTAACAACAAATTGTACAAACAACATAAGGGGACTGCAATGGGAAATAGCCTTTCTCCATTCATAACTAATTTGTTTATGTCGCGCTTTAAAACTAACTTTAAAGAGAATTTCAAATACTTCCCAAGACTATGAATAAGGTACATGAATGATATTTTTGCCATTTTTGACACTTCAAAATCAAATGTTGATGATTTCCTTAGTGAATTAAACTCAAAAGTTAAAAGCATAAAATTCACATACAAATTAGAGAATAATGGACAATTGTCATTTCTAGATGCACTAGTAATTAGAAACAGTGATAAACTAGAATTTGATATTTATAGGAAGGAAACTAATGTGAATCGTTTTATTTTATATTCCTCCAACCACAGTTTACAACATAAACTAGCGATTTTCAATCTTTTAGTAAACAGATTAACTAATTTTCCTTTAAATGGCGACAGGTTTAATAAGGAACTTACACTTATTAAACAAATAGCGATTCACAATGGTTTCTATGAGGTTACTGTACATAATATTCTAAGAAAATGTAAGAATAAAAATAACATCCGTAAATCGACGACTTTGCAACCCAGCATCAATTAATCAATTAGTCAAATTTATTAAACTTCCTTTTCACAGCACCACTAAGGGTCTTAATAAAATATTTAAACAATTCAATTTCAAAATTGCTTATAATAATATTAATAAAATTAGAAATCCGTTATGTAACCCAACAGATGAAGTGGAGAAGTTGCAAAAATTGAGGATTTATGAGTATAGCTGTTTGGAATGGACCAGGATGTTC
The DNA here is from genome assembly GCA_036346225.1 of Platerodrilus igneus. Taxonomy (NCBI): domain Eukaryota; kingdom Metazoa; phylum Arthropoda; class Insecta; order Coleoptera; family Lycidae; genus Platerodrilus; species Platerodrilus igneus. Next base: position 346,166 of record JARFIW010000705.1, read on the forward strand.
TCAAAAATATATTGGTCAGACTAAGAGAAATGTTACAACCAGATTTAAAAAGCACACTGCTTATTTCAAATATAGTAAATATGAAAGATCTCAAGTCGTCAAACATTTTTCAAACCAACCACCCGGTTAAACTAGAGGATGACAGACTGTTGAAGGTGGTGCCAACGTATTTTTCCCTAAATACATATGAATCAATCAAAATAGTTAAACACAATGGACCCCTCTTAAATACTGACAAAGATCCAATAACATCATCTGGATTGCTTTTTCTATTGGCTTAACAACCAATGGGAATGCATGATTAACTTTGGTTCCGCTCAAACAATTACAATTTTAGTATAAATTAAGTGATTTTGTCTATTAAGGCAATAATTCATTTTGTTTTGTAGAGATCACCAGCGTACTTGGCGAGGAGAATAATCCTCAGGTGTTCAAAACAAACTTTAGTAAATTGTTTGTTGGGAAGGATCACTTCAGCCTACCTGGTGAGGAGAATATCCTCGGAAGAGTTTCCTGAAAAACTTTTAATTTTTAATTCTGTTTAGTTTCTAGTTTACTACTGACGATGACCACATAATGGCCGAAATACATATTTAGTCTTTAAATATATTTTTATGGTAAAGGGGTATTAATTATTTTAATATTTTTGGTTATTCTTTCTTTCTTTAGTTTTGGTACTACTTACTTATAGTTTTATTTTTAGATGAGTTTTTTATTTTTAGTTGTGCTTCTCCATTTCTTTTGGTCCACTTTCCTTTCCCGTTCCTTCATTTGGTTTTCTTACTGCTAGTTCCTATACCAACTTGGTTAAATTTTTCTATGTTTCCTATGGTAGGTGCTTTCTAGAGCTTCCTTCTTTTCTTCAGAAACCATGACTTAGTCGACTTCTAGGCCTAATTAGCTATTCTTTTCTTCGATTGTTCATTTAATACGCTTCTTGGTTACCACAGCTTGAAGTATCTCAACTTTTCTATCCAGCATTCTCATTGTTCCCTTACATATTTTGAGGCTTGACATTTAATTGTCTTGTTTTGGCTTGTACTGTTGGTTTTCCTCCTCGTTCTCTTTGCTTACTTTGGGTTTTTTCGGGAGAAACCAATTTCTTTTCTTAAGATTGAAAACTTTACTATTTCTTTACTAGAGATATCCGTTCTGCGACGACTTTTTGCAGTGTTAGGCCATTCCATCTTTGTCCTTAGTGATTGCTAGCTTATACCTTTACTTGTTCCTATATCCTTTACACCTTTTGACCAGCTCTGGTGTACTGGTCTTTCAATCCGGATAACAACTCTTGCGGTAGTTCTTGAGTTTTTCTTGTAGTTTTGAAAGATTTTTTTATTTATTCTATTAGTGTGTACTGGTCCTCCGAGCCGGATAAAAATTCTTTTGTTGGTTTTAAATTTTTCTTGTAGTTTTCTTCTGCTTTGTTTTGTTAGTATACTACCTGCTTCGTTGCTTCTGCTTCCTACCCCGACCTTTTAATTTTGCTGGGGGGATTTGTTACGTTCAAAACTCTGCAAGCAATCTTTTCTGCATGAATATCAATTCATACTACTTCTATTTAAAAACGCAATAAACTTCCTAAACAAATCATAAAAGCTATCGATTAACAAGCTCGATTTCCTGACACTTGAAACTAGTGCATTTTATAAAATTTCTCAAGTATTTAGTCTATAATATTTTGCCTTATAAAATCAAACATATGCTTAGCAACGTCGCTTTACAAAGTCGCTACACATAAATTAATGTTTTTTTTTAAGATAAGGTCGCTTAACCATCTGCCTAGTAAATGAACACTTCGAATGGATTTGTTATCTATACCAAGTTTATACTTCCATCAAGTAGTATGCTTTATCCTGCAGCTGTCCAAGCAATAAGATTGTCCTCCTTTGTTAACAATTCTTGACAGCTGCTATCTCCTTGTTTGCAAGCTGCTACATCTAGTATTTTTGCAGCTGCTGTCTGAGAATTCTACGCACTTGATCCTTCGGCAATATTTTTGAAAGCCAAACACCTTGCCTCCTACACGGTTCTTTTCTTTATAAATACAGACCGTGCTTTTATTGCTTATGGTAGGAACATGTTGTAAGTATTCTTGTATTTAGATAATAAGATTTTATTCTCAATATTTTAAAATGTTTAGGTTTATACTGTACTATATGTAAATTGATGCTTTGTGTACATCACGTTATACCGTACTATTAAGTAAATGCGTTTTTGACTTTTATAATAGTCATTCGGGACTGAATTTTGGTAATAGGTTTCCAATTTGTTCTTTCTGTATCACCCACCCCACCATACAACATTTTTAAGCTAGCCCGAAATCTAACACTTTTGGATTTCGATTCCACCATTCTGTCCGTGTGGTATTCAGTGTAAGCGATTCTCTTTACCGACTTTACTGCTTTCTTTTATGTTTACACAGAATACAGTAACAAGAGGTAGACCTAGATTAAACTATAGCACACAGATAGTAAAAGATATAGGCTGTGGGAATTTCAAGAAAATGTGTATATTAGCTGAGAATGCAAAACAATTGAGGTATGCGTCCAACCAGTTCTAGGACTGAAGACCTAATGATGATAAAGTGAACTGTACATAATATTATATACAGATTTTTATAATGTGAACCATTAAATTTATATTAATATGAGTTGTTTTGCGGTACAGCTAGCTCATGAGTAGTGTCACAAACAAGTCTATAAAACTGCGAATGGAGAGTGACTTACCTTTAGAAGAACATCATCATCATTAGGTCTTCAGTCCTAGAACTGGTTAGACGCGTACCATCATTGTTCCCTATTCTGAACTAACCTACAGATTTCCCTGAAATATGCACAGTTTGCATCTATAACTGTCTGATCTAGGTCTACATCTCCCTCTTTTTTCCTATCTCTGCTTGTAATATATCACATACTATTCCCCAAAAATACCTTAGAACGTATTCCGCCCTACTATTTCTCTTTTTCCCCAGATATCCTTGTTCCCTTCTATTTCTGTAACTTATTTGTTATTATCTTTGTCTGTCCATGCTATCGTCCTCATACATCTGAAGCACAGCATTTCAAAAGGCTGCTACCGTTTTTCTGTCTGCGTTTCAGACTTCCCGTATTTCATAGGCATACTGTGCTGTGCTCCACACATATGCTTTCAACAATTTTCTTCTTATTCTATGTTTGTTGTCTTTCCTCCTAGGCGATGTACTTTCTTGTTAGATGCAGTTCGATCACTTTCTATTGCTTTACAGTTTTATGCCCTATTTCTCCGATTGCCTTCAATTTGTGTTGCGACCTGGGATCGGCTTTCTTTAGGTAGTCAATACGCTTAACGTGAAATTAGCTGGTAATTTTTATTGGTGAATTTTATATAAATTCAATAACTTGGAATTGGAAAACATTTTTTAACATGTTTCTATTTATACAATTGAGAGGATGGTTATTAAAGAAGTGTGCGATTGCATTATTGAAAGGCTTAAGTAGTCGTTCTTTATATTTATTTTGAGGGGGAAAATTCATTATGATTTAAGTTACCTTTTTGGTAGATTTTAACATGGTTCTGAGGCGACTCTATGACGGGTTTACACTTGTCAGATACCAATGTTGTTCTATGAAGATTGTATATGGATCTGAGGCGACCCTATGGCGGGTTTACACTTGTCAGATACCAATACTGTTCAACGGAGATTGTATATGGTTTTGAGGTAACCTTATTGTGGATTTATACTTGTCAGATACCAATGCTGTTTTACAAGGATTGTTAATATGCTTATTTTTATGTAATTAGTTATTTTATGTATAAATAGAAATCATGTATGTAGGCTGTATATGAAATATTGCAAGGAAAACCCAGGAAAAACTTGCAATGCTACCTAGATATTGTGGGCATTTGATTTTCCTTTGTTATTTCTTTTGTTATTTCTTTTAGTAGTGGAATCCATTGTTTACTGAAAGTCACGGATTCGTTTGCAACTCAGTTATTTTTATGTAGGGTTATATAAGCAGCTTCTTTGATTTTGCGTTTTTGGTGGTTTTCTTCTTTTCAGGGAGTATGTGTATTCAGCTCGTTCCCTTTCTATTGTTTTCTAATTTTATACCCTATTTTACCGAGATTCAGTGAAGGAGGTTAAGCAACCTGTGGCTACCAAGATCCCCCAACACTTAGACATTTGCCGAAATAATGGTTTTCCAGTAAATCCTTTCACACACTTAACATTATTCGAGAATATTGCCCAACCAATTCTTGTAGTTACTTATAATAATCATCATGTTTAAGCACAGTTATCTTTTCGTCATTAGTTTATCCATCTTGGGATTGGTTGGATGCGTACCTCCATTGATTTCTATTCTGGGCTAGCCTACATCTCCCTGAAACCTCTACAGCCTACATCTTTTACTATCTGTGTGCAGTAGTCTAATCTAGGTCTGCCTCTTCTTCTCTTTTTCCTATCTCTGCTTCTAATATATTCCGCACTATTCCCTCATGCCGTAGTATGTGGCCTATCATCCTATCTTTCCTATTTTTTATCGTTTTCCACATATTTCTTTCTTCCCCTACCATTTTTAGTACCTCTTCGTTCTTAACTTTGTCTGTCCATGATATCTTCATCATACGCCTGTAACACCACATTTCAAAGGCTTCTACCTTTTTCTTGTCCGCTTCTCCTACTGTCCAGGCTTCACAGCCGTACAGTGCTGTGCTCCACACATATGTTTTAAGCAATCTTTTCCTTGTTTCTATGTTTGTGGTCTTTGAGCACAGTAGTTGCTTTTTCTTGTTAAATGTAGCACGACCTTGTGCTAATCTTTGTTTTATATCTTTTGTGCTTTTCCCATCTTGCGTTATTTGGCTTCCTAGGTAGCAGAAATCCTTAACCTCTTGTAAGTTCGTGTTAAATACTTGTATTCTTGTTTTTGATTTATTTTCCCCACCTTTGCAAACTAGAACTTTAGTTTTAGTTTTGTTAATTTTCATACCGTATCTCTCTGTTAGAACCGTTTCCATTTCATTAAGAGCAGCTTCTAACTCTTCCTTGCTAGACGCTAATACCGCTATATCATCTGCAAATCTAAGCATATCAATTTTTTGTCCCTGCATAGTAATTCCAAATGTCTTCCTGCATTTGACAGTATTCATTGCCTCTTCTATGTACAAGTTAAAATCAATGGGGATAGGGCACATCCCTGTCTCACCCCTTTCCTAATGTTTACTTCTCTACGTTCCTGCTCTAATTCTATTACTGCTGTTTGCTCTTTGTATAAGCTATGTACTATTCGTCTATCCTATAACTCATTCCAATCTTTTGAGTATTTCAAACATTTTTTCCAATTTACATTGTCGAATGCTTTTTCCAGATCTACAAACCCTATATACATGCTTTCCCCTTTTTCTATTGTTTTCTCCATTATCACTCTCAGAGCTAAAATAGCCTCCCGTGTTCCCCTGTTTCGCCTAAACCCAAATTGGTCTTCTCCTAGTATTTCTTCAGCTCGTTTTTCCATTCGTCTTTGCACAATTCTAGTTAATATTTTTGACACGTGTGCTGTCAAACTTATTGTTCGAAAATTTTCACATCTATCCGCACCTTTCTTTTTTGGTATAGTTACTATGATGCTACGTTTGAAATCTTTGGGTATCTCGCCTGTCTCATACATATTGCTTACAAGTTGGAAGAGACGTTCTGTTACTGCTTGTCCAGCGGCTTTTAGAGTTTCTGCTTGCACCTTATCTGTACCCGGCGCCTTACCATTTTTCAGACTCTTTAATGCTAATTCAAACTCGTCTCAAGTATAGGATATCCCAAGTCATCATTTTCAATGTCTGATTCCTGTTCTAATGCAGTTAGTTCCTCTCCTGCATATAAATTCCTATATATTCTTGCCATCTACTCACTTTCTACGTTTTCTATAATGACGTTTCCTTGTGCGTCCCTTATATTTTTGCTATACGGTTTTATATCCCTAAAATTCATTCTAATTAATTTGTATGCTTCGTCTGTCTTTCCTATTTCCATCTTAGTTTGTACTTCTTTGCATTTTTCATCAATTCATTGTTCTCTAGCTTTCCTGCATTTTCGAATAATTTCCCATTTTATGGCTTTGTATCTCTGTTTTCCTGTTTCGTCTGATTTATTTTTGTATTTTCGCCTTTCTTCTATTAAATTCACGATATCCTTTGTTATCCATGGTTTCTTATTTTCTTTTTGTGTATACCCCAAAATATCTCTGGCCGCCATGTCTAGGCTGGATTTAATATTATTCCATTCTGTTTCTACTTCCTTAGTTTCAGATATTTTCCCGATATCATTCAGCAATTCATTTGACTTTTTTTCGAATTTTACTTGAATATCTTTATCTTTTAGTTTCTCTAAGTCCAAGTGCCTTTTCCGTTTCTTTTTCAGATTTTTAAATTTAAGTGCGGCCTTCATAATTACGATGTTGTGGTCAGTATCTATATCTGCTTCTGGGTAGCTTCTACAGTCTTTACTTGATTCCTAAACCGTTGTCTAACAAGAATGTAATCTATTTGATATCTTCCTATATCTCCTGGCATCTTCCACGTATATCGTCTTCTAGCATGATGTTGAAATAATGTGTTTGTGATGATTAAATTGTTCTTGTTGCAAAATTCTACCAGCCTATTTCCCTGTCGTTTCTCGTGCCTAAACCAAATAAACCTACTACCGCTCCTTCCCTACCCTCACCTACCACAGCATTAAAATCCCCGTAATTATTAAATTTTCATGTCCTTTACGTATCTTAATATGTCTTCGATATCTTTGTAGATGGCTTCTACCTCATCGTCACTGTAGCTAGAGGTGGGCATGTATACTTGTATTATTACTGTGTTTACCGGTTTAGATTCTAATCTAACCATGAGTACTCTTCGTTCTTTTGTAAGTAATTTTCTACACAGTATCCTATCTTTTCCGCATAACTATCCCCACACCCAAATTTCCGTCCTCTGATCCTGTATGAATTACCCTGAAGTCTCCACTCCAAAAATCCCCGCCTCTGGCCACCGAACTTCGCTGATCCCTACTATGTCTAGTGATAACCTATTCATTTCGATTTTAGGTTCTCTAGCTTACCTACTTGCTTCATACTTCTAACATTCCACGCTCCGACTCGCAGAATGTTCCCGACTCTTATTTTTAACTTTCCGATCGCATCCTCCAAGTAGTCCCCTCCCGGAGATCCGAATGGGGACTATTTTAACTCGGAATCTTTTACCCCAGAGAATGCCATCATGTTTGTTACAATTTAAGTACGCTGTGTACTTGGGAGATAATGTGGTGGTTTCCGTTGCCTTCCACATCGCGGTAGTGTGTCTTAGACTGCCATACCGACCCCTATGGTCTCTGCCAATCTAAGTACCGAAAGAGCCGCTGCCCTCTTTCGGGGACCTGTCTTAGTCTGGTTCCTCACTAACGACCCTACTACTTTGGTTGGACCTGTAGTTTGGCTCTTTAGCTCATTAGAACACGCAAGCCATTTCACCTGTTCTAGTAATTTAGAACTTCGGCAAGGTGCAGGTCCATTCGAAATGGCTTTAGAAGAACAAATATTATTAAAATTGAGAGGTCCCTTTTATAAATGTGAGTGTTAATAAAAAAGAGCTGCATTTTTCACGTTTAAATTGATCTTCTCAGCTTACATTACCTAGCAATTTCATGTTTGTCTTGTATCCAATATCTAACTCGAAAAAATTTTATGTTACAACCTGAAAAAATTTGGGTAGATTCTTTATTTTTGCAACTAAAAAATCTGTTAAACTTTAAAATAGTACCGTTAAAATGAATATAACCACTTCCATGGTTGGTAATAATGTAAACGTAATATTAAATATAGCCGATACGTCATTTCTTGATAAAAAAATTGTTGGCATTTTGATTCTTGTTAATCTTAAATGGTTCTTTATTGTGTTATATGAATTATTTTTAAATATTTATAACAAATTTGTGCTGTGGTAAGTTTTCTATTACATAAAAGTCTTTAGATGTATCGAATTACTGGAAAATCTTCGCTATTTTGGATTAATTTACAATATCTAAGGTAAGTAATAATTATTATTTAATCATTATTAATACTTACATGTCCTGATTTTTATTCATTTTCGCTGAAAAAACTTTAATAAAAAAAAAACCTAACCAAAATTCACGATAACCCAATTATGTCTACATACAAAATTTTTCTTCTTTAAAAATTATAATCTATCTACCCAGTGGTTAAGTGATTTATTTTATCTAGGGTTGTTCTAGCAACGTACCCAAACCTTTCTATTTAAAATATCGTTTGTGTCCAGTATCCATAGTTTAAAAATACCGTGCCTTAAAAATAGAATAACATTGACTCCAATTTCGCCTAACTATTAAATAAAAATTGCCTTTCCTTTTAATAAATTTGTGAGGTATCATTCTGAAATTGTTGATTAAATTAACATTTAATATCCCGCTTATGCATGCATAAATTTCTCATATTTTATTTTTATATTTATTGAGTGATTTGGTATAGAACTAGCATTGTTTTGCTAGCATGTATTTTGACTTTTCTTCGTATGGTGTCATTTTGCGTAAATTATCCATATTTTAAAAATGTCACTTAAAAATGGAAAACAATACCTTGTAGTGTGACACTTTTTCCTGCGGCAACGTCAAGTTACAGCTTCGCAAATCTCTTGGATTCACTCTACAAATTTCTCTCTTTTATTTTACAGTTTAGCTTAATAGAACTAAATAAAAGTCCAGTTATAAGTTTGTTCGCGTTATAACTTTTGGAAAAAAATTTTTAATTCATAGCAGTTAAATCTCACCCATACACAACTGGTGTGAATGCTAACCTCTATATTAAAGATCACTATAGACAGTTCCTTTCTCTTTCTCTCTCTCTCCCTCCCTCCCATGCCCCTTTCTCTTCATTAAAAATTCGTTGACTTGCCTGGTGTTTGTGAGCATTTCTGGTTTAACATCAGGAGAATAATGTCTTACCTGTCTTCTTTGAAGAGTATGTAATATACCTTAACTCTTAAGTGTTTCTTTAAAAATATTTCTATAGGAGAGATGGCGAAGAGGACACGCCTGCATCAATATCTAAGCCCATCATTAAGGCTAACGATGGTAAGATATATTCAGATATAATCTAAGTTTTTTGCTAGCACCTGAAAATTTTTCCTCACACAATCTCATTTTAGGATATGTTCTAGTTTTAACTTAGTTTGCTTTAATAAGCTTTCCGTTAGAGTAACTACGCCTTTTGGGATGGAATACGTAGACTTTCCTGTTGTGGGATGTAAGTTGCTGGAATTTATACATAACCTCTCCCATGTACACCAGATGTAACTTCTAAGGGATTTAAGTTTTTACAGTGACGAGTATGGTCAACTTTACTTCCTTGGTTCGAGTACCTCAGGTGACTTTGTAGACCATATGCCAGTAAATACAGATTGGTAACAATTTTTACTATGTAGTTATCTTACTGCAAAAGATGGTTTTAATTTATCGATTTATATAAATGGTGAAAAGTAAGTTTAACGCTTTTCTAAATTAGTTGTGTCAAATGTTACATTAACAGAGTGATACAAGTTTTGTTATTACATATATTTCTAAATTACCTAGAGAAATAAGTTAACAGACAGTTTCTAAAACCAAAAGTTTCATGAAGTGGTTGGTTACCTAGTTGCTATTAAAAGTGATTGATATACCTAATATTTTACAAATGTTTTGTCGATTCAAGAATATTTTAAAATTAATAAGACTGTTATCTTCATAACAGTATATTTTTCAACTAACATTATCTGTTAAACTTGTATTTTACTGTGAAATGTAGATTTAACTTTAGGAACGAAAGAACATATGGCCTAAAGTCTACAATTATTTGATTTAAAAATAATGTGATCAAACAAAAAGTTCTGTGATTTGAGGCTACATTTGACTTATGTCCAAAGTCTCATTAAATTATTTTTCTGTCCTGTAAACAAATTTTTAAATCTCGATTTATTATAATAAAATAATGAAGCATTTCTATTCCGCAAATCTGCATTTTAATTTTTTATCGTAATAATTTCTCTACAAGGTTATAGCTTTTCAACGTCTCTTTATCTTTCCACTGAGAGTTTAAGTTTTTTGCAACCTCTGCAACCAAAAATGCTAGAGTCTAGCTGTGTCAGAGTAATTTATTTATACTCTATCGTGCACCCATTCTTTTCATTACACTGGGAAAAGGGTATGGTGTAACCTTTAATTTCGTTTATATTGCTAAATTAACATAACCTTAAAATTACTTCTGTTATCTTACAACCTGAAAAAGAAATCAAACTATTTTTTATTTGACCTAATTTACAGTTTTTCTCAAAAACTAATTTCTAATATCTCATGTAACTATACCTTGCATTCTCTAGTATTCCTAGAAGAAATATCATGTTTTATCTGATGGCACTAAACAGTTTTCTATTAAACTATTTTACGTACAATTTCTCGTGTAATTTCTCCACTGATATATGAACAAGATTCAAATAGCAAACTTCAAAGACATTGGCATATTAACGACCTAAAATCATTTTTGTTTGCCTCTAACGAGTAGTATTTACTTACATTTGTGTTCATAGCTTCTTCTAAACATATTTCTCTTTTCCATTCTTATTTTGACCAATTCTTTTTCTTTTAGCTTTATCTTCCATATCCTAGTATTATCTAATTATCGAGCTCTATCGTTTATTTCTACGTAAATTTGGTTTTTAACCCTTAACGAATCCTATAATACTTCTAAATGATTATTAGCCCCTTAATCTACAAGTGTCCCAAACCTTGTCTTGCCACATATAGATTTTGATTTTAAATGATTGACCCCTTATTCCTAGTTACAAATTTTTTTCATTGGTCATTACAAGCAAATAAATTCAATTCCTTTTAAATTTTTATTTTTTATATTGTTATTAGTTCACAATTTAGTGTAGTCATTATTGTGGTTGACATATTTTTCGTCTGAACAATCCAGCAAATCTTCAGGACTTGTACTAGCTAATGTCCGATTGGTGCTTTACTCTAAGCTATGCCTCTGTAGTAAAAAGTTAGTTTCCACAGTTGCGAATACAAGGAATTTCTATTCGATGTGTTTACTTATGTATATATTTCAATTGTTTTTTATAATTTCCGTTATCAATTGTTTTATAGGAACACTAAGGCATTTTTGTTTTTCTTGAAACTGTTGGTGAGAGGCTATCGCCCTTGTCGTTTCGAATATTATTCCTGCAGTTGTGGTTGTATTGAAAATTTCCTATTTTTATCTTCAATTATCTGTCAATCGTACAATTACTGTTGTGTCCATGGTAATTGTCTTTGAAATTGTTATATGAGTATATTTAAGTTAATTATGTTACCTTTAGTTGATTTTCTTTTCGCAGTAGATGCGTTCAGTAAGAAGAAGAAGAAGTCTGGATCTCATTTGGAGCTTAGTTGTTTTAAGTATCTACGTGATGCCATAAGTTTTATCTTATCTGTGTTAAAGGGATATTCTCTACTCTCTACTTCTTCTCTACGATGCTTATCCTAAAACTCTACTTTTTCTTACCCTTCTATCTCCATTATCAACCTTAATCTTTCTTCTGGTATACCTATCTCAGTCTCGAGACAACTGTCCATCACATAAGAGTGGTGTTCCCCCACTCCGAGCGACTGATTACACTTTGGCTGTTTGAGTAGTACTTTGCTATCCACAGTTTTTTCTATCGCTATTGCTCAATGCGAGCCCTTCCTCTTCTTCTACCTGGGTTGCTATAAAGTTCCAAACATCCCATCTCCTTTTATCTTTTTTTTATTTTCTACTTTTTCCATTTATTTTCGAAATTGCTGCATAGTTGTTACTTCATGACATTGGGTCGTACACGTAGAAAACCTCCTTCTAACTGTGTATCGCCACTGTCTTCCGCTGATGTACATTATAGCTATCGACAATGAATTTCTTTGATTTGACCTGTGTGCCAATCCTCTCTTAATTGACGCCGAGATGCAGGGATTGCATTCTTCTTTCTATCAGGTTCCTCATGTTATTCGTATGAACAAGTGTCAATTCACGAAACTTCTACTTTTGAAAGGCATAACTAAAAACCCAATTTCAAACTGGGATCACTCTACTCCCTCAGAAGTCCCCATTTTTGTTACTATATTTATAGGAATGTCGGTGTGCCTAGACAAGTATAAGACTTCTAAACCAAAAATAGGTTTTACGTTATCTTTTTTTTTTAATTTTTTTCTTCTTAATACAATAGCTTATCTAAATTATTAGGTTAAATTATTAATGTTTAGCTTCTATCTTTTTATTCAAAATTATCTTAGAAAATTTATTTTATCTAATTAATATTTCAATATAATAAGTTAAGTATATTTTCCTGAAAATATCTTAGAGATCAAACCTTACCTGGTTAACGTTTCGAACAGCAAATGGTTCGTTATCTATCTTTTCCGTTAAAACTGTCTTTGAGATTTTATCGCACCGAAACAATGCTCTAACCCATAAATGGTTTGGTACTTATCTTTTTCCCTGTAATTATCTCTGAGATATTATCATATGTTGTCTTTCTTAAAGTAAATAAATTATCGATATCTTTCTCATTGTGAGATGCCTTTAAGGAACTATTTTATCTATTTATTGTTACGAACCTTAGGCATTAATGACCAAAGGTAGATTTGTTATTAGAAGGTGAAAAAGCTAACTTACACCTTATGGTCGTTGTATTTGATAGGGCAGGATTAAGAAAATTATATATTGTAAATGCAATAGCATGGACTAATTTGTTAACTTAACATTTTCCTTGCTATATCTTATTTTGTCTTATCCTGTTAAGAGGCAGCAACAAATTTGTTCAGCTTAAAAGAATATCTTCAAAGACATGAATATAAATTTGTATGCATTCATATGCGAACGTAAAAATAACTTTTGTATTTAGATTTATAGGGAACTTAAATGTTAGCTATAAGTATGTGAATCTCAGGCTCCCGACTAAATTTGTACAGTTGGTGCGGTGGCAAACAAGACCTGTGCACGTTTAGTTGAGTAAGTCTTAGAATCGGGTGGTTAGTCATTTCCGTTTTCTGGTATCATAAATATTGCTACAGTTTAAAAATACTAGGTGGCACCTACGGACAAATTTAATTTAAGCTTACCGTGAATTTTTTCTTTTTATTTATTTTTCTTTTTGAAGCTTTGAGATGATTGTTACGCTTTTTTCAAAAAGGATTCACCTTTTATTACTATTATTCACGTGGTGCGATGTACCTGGTCTCATTGTGCTTTAATTTATTGTGAGTAAATCAACTTATATATTACTAAAAATTAACATGGTGATGGAATAAAGTATTCTGATCATTATCTGCTAATTATAATTTTAACTATGACTCTATATCCTGTTTAAGGGTCGACAAAAGAAATTAAATTTTGCTATTGGAAAAGCCATAAATTAATTTTTATCAGTTGACCTTTATACATTTCTACATATTTGTTTCATTCAGATAGAATACCTTGTTTAAATAATATCTGGTTTTCATTTATCATACAACATAAATAACTAAACATCTGCATATTTAACAGATGTAACTATACACAATATACTTATTTTTATCTACTGACTACTAAGATCTTAACTTAAAACTAATTTTAAATAATCTACCACATGCATCAGAATATTTTTATGATTAATGATTAATTAATTAATGAAGATTGTGTTTGTACATTTTTGTAAAAACTGTTCTGACTAACTTCTCTGTTCTCTTGTGTTTACTCTCCGTGGTCCATTTATTGTTTGTCTTGTCAGACACTGCAAAGGACCCCGCTAGTATGAAGAGTTATTCCTTATTCCTTGTCTTATCCATATAAACCTACACATTTTTGACTACTGTTTATTGGTCTTCACACTACTATCAATTCTGATTCACAGTGGAAGCAACACTATAATTATTAATTAATTCAAGGCTAAGTACTGATAATTAAACATTAAGTAACGGATAACATCTTAGACTTGCAATTTAAATGTTGTGGAAAAAACACTTCTAATATTATTTGCAAACAATGTTATGGTATATTCCACAAAGGCTGTGCCTTCAGAAAGAAAAACCACCATTTCATAGGTAATAATTTAATAGTTTGCAACCAGTATTTAAAAACAGGTTCCCTTGACAATACCATAAATTAATATCGGAAGATAAACTAATTCAAATGGAAGAATCTTTGTTGAACTAGACGAAGCAAGCAAGGCTAAAGACAACCAAATTAATATATTGATGAAGAACATTGATTTACTTCTACCAGAAGCATTGTCAAATGAAGATTACTTCAAGGTACAACTAGCGAAAGCCAATGATACAATCTTGTTACTGTAAAACTTGCATGATAAGCGCAATATGCTGGTTGCAACATGTAGCTTAGGTGTACAAACAACATCATTAAATTTAGTCACTGATAATGATGTACTTGATGACAACGAAATCAGTTACTCGGACGAATGGTTTAAAATAATGTTTAATAGATCACCTCTTTTTAAGTTTAAGCACTTGAATTCATCAAAAAGGTACTCACTTTTAAAGTGCAATAACAATACTGAAGACTTAAGCACGTGCTATGAACAATTTAGCACCCCCAATACAATATTACAATCCCAACTGGAGGAGCAACATAATATTATTGACAGAAGCTGCTCACATAAATCAACTAGGGACACTTGTGAGAACTTATTCATATACAAACAAGATGAATTGAATTCTTTAAATAAATTCTTTAGACACTTGCTCTCAAACTGGGCAAAAATTCATTCCTAAAATTGCTGAACCAGTGATATCTACTAATCTTGTGCCATTAATGACTAGGTACGATGATAAAAATAACCACAAAAGAAGCAAAGTCTTTGAAAACGAGTCATCTAAATTGACGTCATGCAAACGGCAGATATGTGTATTTGGGGATAGCCATGTAAGAAATTTTCAAAACTATTAATTGCGTTAACTGGTTTGAATGATTTCTCTGTTTATGTGAAATGCAAACCCAATGCAACCTTAGACGAGGTAATCACTAACTTGACTACAAGCCTAGCAACCTCAAGCAGTGAGAATTACGTTATCATTTTGGGACGTACCGATGATGCATTAAGATGTACAAGTTTATCCAATAAAACATTAACGAAGGTAAATAAAATTGCTCAAAATACAATCATCCACAAAAATAACATCAGCATATATGACTCGCCAATAGCCCACACTGCTTCATTCTTTTATATAGATATAAACAGTATTTTACTGCCAAAACTCTTCTCATCGCACGGTCTTCATATGAAACTAGCAGGGAAAAAACATTTGATTGAACATATATTATTTGTAACAAAAAATTTCACAGTTACTACCTCATCATCAATGGCTCAACAGAAATCAAATTTAATCTATATCAAATTAAATAGTTGTACAGTTGATACTTCCTTGCCTGGTTTTGACTTAACCAGTAATAATACTTTATTGTTAGACTCAAATACGTTGCAAGACAATGTTGATACTATACATAAGTATATAAGTTCAACAAATTCTTTTGTTTAACACAAGAACCATCTTGTCTTTCATTGCTTCTATGTAACATTCGAAGCTTGCGCAGCAAGACCGACGACTTGACCGTATTATTGGCTAACCTAAACGCCCCTTCTGTCTTATGTATTACTGAACATTGGCTTAGGAAACAGGAATATATTGAAATAGAAAACTACTCACTTATTAGAATATCAAATAGACAACATTCCAAACATGGTGGCACAGCCATTTACTGCACTAACAATGTGGAATTTCTAAGTAATTCAAAATATGGTCACTGTCAAGACGAATTTAACTTTGAGTATTCTTATGTCTACTGTTAGAGTCTATAAACTTCATATATTATGTATTTACCAATCCCCCCATGGCAACATTGAGATCTTGTTTGATTCTCTACATACAATCCTAGATACGATTTTAGGAAACTGCAAAATAATAATTACTGGGGACTTTAACATAAATATTAACAATTATAAAGACAAAAATGTTATTTGGATAAAACAGCTATTCCGCTTATATAATTTAACTTTGCATGTAACAAACAATACCAGAATCACAAAAAACACCAGTTCCTGTATTGACTATGTCGTGAGTACTATTAATCCTAACCTTCTTATTAGCACCGAAATAATTAGCAATGATCTATCAGATCACGAATTTGTATTATTCCATACATATTTGTAATGAGTAAGGAAGCCTGATTTTTCATAAAGAAGGATTTATATTTCAAAAAATGTTTAGACTTTTATCAATAATTGTGCCAAAATCAATCTCGGCGATTCTTCAAAAAGCCTAAATAATAAATTCTACAACCTAGTCTCCAGTAATTCTTGTGCTCATGTTACTTCATTCCCTCTATTAAAATGTACTAACAAAAACAAAAGTTGGCTAACAACTGGTATTAAAACATCTGCAAAAAATAAGAAATTGTTGCACACTCTGTATAAACATTTTCCTAACTCCGCTTTTGTGAAATTCTACTAACTTAGATATAAGAAAATCTTTAATACCACAATTAAATTATCCAAATCCAAATTATTTGCTGAGCATTTCTCAAGTTCAAAAAATTCCGCAACGTGAAACTTGGAAACTTATTCATAAATTAGTAGGTAGAGATGACTCTCGAAAACAGAAAATCATTTTGGAAAACTGCGCTGAGAATGATATAGCCTATACACTAAATGTTCATTTTGCCACTGCAGCCTATATGTTAGTCTCCAAGCATTTGTCTCCGTCAT
Organism: Platerodrilus igneus; assembly: GCA_036346225.1. Classification (NCBI taxonomy): domain Eukaryota; kingdom Metazoa; phylum Arthropoda; class Insecta; order Coleoptera; family Lycidae; genus Platerodrilus; species Platerodrilus igneus. Next base: position 362,957 of record JARFIW010000705.1, read on the forward strand.
CCGATGCAATAGAACTATTACACCAAACTAAATCTACTAATGATAAGAATTTCAAATTTTTTCCAACTAATGTCTTGAAATCTTTAAAAAACAAACATAGCTCGGGCGAGGATGGTATCACCCCTAAACTACTACTTGTTTTACCAACTCCAGTTATTAATTATCTCTCCACACTCATAAATGAAACATTTATAACTGGCAACTTTCCTTCTTGCTTAAAACATTCAATCGTAGTACCCTTACATAAGAGAGGCTCATTGATTGCCAACAATTTTACAACTATATTTCTTTTATCCACATTTTCCAAATTAATTGAATCATTGGTTAAAACTTGGTTATTAAGCTTTTCAAATAAGTACAAAATTTTTGATAGCGCTCAATTTGGCTTTCGTCCGACGAAATCTACTACAGATGCTGTATATAACTTCTTAAAGAAGACATACTCATCTTTCAATAATACTAACACCGTTTCCATTGCTATGTTCATTGACCTCAGCAAAGCCTTCGATTGTGTAAACCATAATATCCTCTTAGGTAAACTAAATTTCTATGAAATTCGTTGAATTGTAAATTCTTGGTTTCATTCATATCTAAGTGATAGAACTCAATCAGTAAGAATATCATTTAGCAATCATACTGTTCTGTTTGACAAAATAGGGTTGCAGGTGGGAGTACCGCAGGGTTCAGTATAGGGTCCCATTCTGTTCCTTTTCTTTGTAAATGATTTTCCAAATAGCGTTATTCGTGGTAATTGCACATTATTTGCGGACGACATCACATTATATTGGGAGTCCAGTTCACCTAGCATGCTAAATAGCAACATCATTAACGACATACAAACAACAAACAATTGGTTTTCCTTGAATAAATTAACAATCAACCCTCAAAAAACCTGCATTATGCCTTTTAAGGTACATCCCACTATTGGTATTCTGGCTAATGACCTAGCGTTAAACTTGGTTGCAACCACAAAATTCTTGGGTTTAGTATTAGACTAGAATCTAAAATGGTCTGATCATATTCCCATGTTAGCCACAAAGCTATCTTCTGTTTGTTTGGCGCTTATAACTATTTCTAATAAACTAACATTGGCGTGTTCACTTAAAGCCTACCATGCATTATTTCAGGCAAGATTACATTATGCTATTGCTTTTTGGGAAAATTCCACTGATGCAAACTCCATAATGATGTTTAGACTACAAAAAAGGCCAATTCGAATTATTTGCCACTAATCGAGAACTGAACATTGCAAACCTCTGTTCAAAAAACTGAACGTGTTGACTTATCCATCACTTTTTATGTATGAAACATTACTTCTATTTCACAAAAATAAACATCGGTTCATTAGTGCTTGCTCTTTTCCTGACCATCCACGCGTCATAGAAAGAATATATATATATATATATATATATATATATATATATATATATATATATATATATAGATCAATAATTATCTTACTGTTTAACGACCTTGCTTTATATATATATATATATATATATATATATATTTATAAATAAATTATTGGTTGTGGGTTTCAGGTCAGCTGGCAAGTTCAGTAATACTCTTTTTTATTGCCTAAATTTTCGAATTGATTTTAATTCTTGATCACAGGCTAAAAAGTAAATTACTAAATCTAGAAATAAGTGTCATTCACCAAATTATAGATAAGTATAATAAAGAACTAACGTTTGTTAAAGATAAGGCTACTAATATTCTCCTAAAATTTTAATCAATGAATATACAAAAAGACGAACCATTTCATACAATAAAATCTTTTTCAAAATTAAATCTAATAACCAAAAAAAGATAAATGACATTTACATGTCAACATTTCCAGTATTCAATCAAACTGACAAATGGTTTAAGAATATTAGCAATCACGATATACCTTATAATATTAAACAGATTTTAAGTCTTGGTTCAAAATTTAGTATTGCTCCTCCTATCAATAACAATATGATCATTACTCTTTTATCAGACTTGGAAAATTTATTATGTCACATTGAAACCGATAACAGAGATATATATATATAGAGCTAAACTAACTAACATTATAACTAATTATGTACATCAGAATTCTAATACACAATCCATTTTTTGGCAAAGATTTGTAGAATGCAAGAAATATTTACATGATCACAATGACATAATTATTTTAAAATCAGACAAAGGTAATATGACCGTAGCTATGTCCAAAACAGACTACATATTCAAACTAAATGAACTATTAAATGATGATACAATATATACAAAAATAAATTCTGACCCAACCTCAAAATTTCAAAGAAAAACTTTAGAAATAATTCAAAATTTAAAAAAGAAAAATTATATCACTAATGATATAGCTAAATAACTAAACAATTATAGCAGCGTTGCTCCTAAACTGTATGGATTACCCAAAATTCATAAAGATAATTATCCCCTAAGACCTATTGTAGCGTCAAACAATTCACCAACTGAAAAACTTTCAAAATTTATAAGTGATATTTTAAAAAACTCAATTTGTCAAAATGAATACCATGTAAAAGATTCATTTCAATTTTCTGAATTCATTAATAATTTCCAAATTCCAGAAGGTTATGTACTTATAAGTTTAGATGTCGTGTCTCTTTTCACAAATATTCCAAAAGAATTAGTACTCACTGATATTAAATTAATTTGGAATAAAATATAAGAAAATTGTATAATACCACAAAAGTTATTTTTGGATATTATATCATTCATTTTTGACAGCAGCTATTTTTCTTTCAATGAAAATTTCTTTTTACAAATCTCGGGCTGCCCAATGGGTTCCAATCTAAGCCCTATTATGGCAGAAATAATAATGAATTCTTTATTAAATAATGTTTTACCTTTACTTTCTTTCAATGTACCCTTTATTAAAAAGTTTGTTGATGACATCATCACATGTGTTCCTTATGACAAAATTAACGAAACTCTTATTAAATTTAACAGTTATAATGCAAAAATACAATTTACTGTAGAAACTGAACAAAATAGATCAGTTCCATTTTTAGATACCCTACTAATTAGAAATGATATGAATAAAATAATCTTGGACTGGTATCAAAAACCTATAAATTCGAATAGATATATAAACTATCATTCATACCACTCATACAAAATTAAAATAAACTTTATTTTAGAATTAAAACAACGAATTAAAAGAATTTCACATATATCATTTTATAATAATCGACGCTCAATCGTAGACCTTTTATTTATATGGCTCCTACACTCTACAATAAATTACCGAGTAGGATCCAGTCTATCAACAAACCTCAAAGTTCAAATCGGCGTTGCTGGCCCTGCTACTGGATAAATGTTATTCCCAAAGGTCCTGGGTTCGAATCCCGACACGGTCTGCTTAAAAAATGTTAAGCGAGCATTTTCCACAAAAATACGCGTTCTTCAGATAAGAGGTAAAATGGAGGTCCCGTGTGTGAGTGTTGTCACGCACATTAAAGATCTCTACCTTGCTTGAAACAGCAAGGGTTCGGCAAAATTCAAAGTTTTCCAGGTAAAAAAACTCGCTTCCTTGCCAATACAGTACCTTCGAGTGGAGCATTGGAAAAATCACATGTAAGAATAAATGTTATTACACGGTGCAAGAATATCTAGAAGACAATCAATCATATTAACCAGGCGGGTAGTTCATACATGTACATCTACTTCTACATATTAGCTTTATATTTTTCTTATATTATATTTGTAAATTATACTTGTAAAAAATTTATCTGTACACTACCATATCATATGGATGCAAATAAAACATAACATAACATAACATATTGTATTATTTAGGTTCATGAGATTTCTAAACCCTGCACGAGGAATTCTCCAGTATTAATATGTTTAAATAAGCGCTATGTGAAAACTACACAAAAATTTGGTTCTCACATAAGTCCGAACATTGATTTGATTTGTGATTTGGGAAGTTGCAAGGATTGCATTTCTCATGCTTATCATGCAGCTATGCCCATCAATTTGCGTCAGAACATTGACCTATCTTGGAGGGTAGATGATGGTTCATGGGAGTCGTTGCATCGAAACAAAGAGATTTTACTACCAGCTTTCCTCAAGTGCAAACGTGTTACTTAGAGTTCGGATGCTCGACGAAGTGGTCCGCTTCCCTTTTGTTGCCTTTCCCCTACTGTGTACATATTGGCATTTCGTCGATAGGAATGCTACCACAAACCAAACAAGGGGACATCTGAGTGTCACCCCGATATTAAAGACATCAAGAGTAAGATAACCACTTGGTAAGTGCTAGCTTTAAAATTTGAGTATATTTTTTAACTATTTATTACAGCATATTATGTACTAAAAATTAACATTACAATACATTTGTGCAAAACTCGTTTTCAGCCAAAAGAATGCTCAAAACCAAGTTTTAAATGGCCATCAAAAAAAAAAAGATAAACCTAAAAATTATTCTTATCTTAGTTTTGAATGTGGCTAGTATTGGAGAGTAACTAGTAAAAAAAATTAGAAAAATCAAAAACGTTGAGCAATACATTTTATCTTATTTGAGTGATTTCAAATGGAGCATTAAAAACTGCAAGGGCATGACAACAAAATCGACCGTATTCCCATTCGTTTGGGCAGGTCTGTTTTGTAATGGATTGCCTGATTGGGCATGGGGTGTGGTCAAGGTTTCACATACGCATTGTGCAGATTGTTTTGTCATTTTGATTGTGTAGCTTGTATCTGTGTGTGCACATACATGCATGATAAGAAAATTTAAATTAAGAATTGTAAATATCTGTAACATGAGAATAATCTTTAATTTAATATATATATATATATATATATATATATATATATATTGTTGTGGAAATTATAGGTTAAGAATGATACATAGGTCTAGATAATAAATTTTTAATGACTGTGTATATAGGAAATAGGAACAATTTATTTACGCGCCAAATTAATTAGTTTGACATTGAAAACGAACAGATACTAACATATTTTGTATTTCTAAATCAGAATGTTAAATTTACATAACGTGTAGAAGCTTTAGAGTACATGAAACTCAAGGATACGCATAATTAGTTTTAATATTTTAAATCCAGCGCATCCGATAAGAAACGGAACTTTTGGGTATAGAAAATCAATAATTTAAACGCAGATTTCCATTTAACTAAACTAAACGTTCGTTATACAAATCCTAAGAAACTCTAAAACTCGGAATTATAATTTAAAACGTACAGTTTGCTTCATAGAAACACCTGATAGTTAAAATGTCAAGTTCAAAGAACTTAAATGAACGTTGGCACAAAATTCCATAGAATTGTTTGTAACGGTCGATGTACAAGCTACCAAAATAACAAATGCTTTGAAGACAAAGTAAAATGAAATATCCATAATGTAAAACAGACAGAGAACACGTATAATAAAACGTTGGTTAAAATACTCGTCTAAAGTACGCGGTAGATTTGGAAGTCAACCACAATATCGATTTTCTGTTGCTTGAGTGGGATTCTAAAGAGACAGTAGATATGGGTTAAACAAGGAAAGGTAGCTAGGAGTTGGACGTTAAAAACGGAGGAAAGCAATATAATTGGTTAAATGCGAGAAGTTTCAAGAAGCTCGCGACGGTTACCTGTTGTTGAGCGAGTTTCAATGTAAAAACACGGTAGACTGAGAATTTTAAAACGTAAAAGTTCGTTCCGTACAAAATTTGTAGAATGTTTTGAAAAATAAGCATTTCGACAGAAATAGGATCCGTGAGGGGTGTACAAAATCATATAAATACACTATGAGAAGTATTAAAGCTCTCTTACTTACTTGCTCTGACTTGCTCTTACTTTTTATTGATCCTCGTACATCGCTTATTCGTTGACTTATACAACATCCTAATTTAAAAGTGTGTAAAACGCAGTTAGTAACGTACATCGATAATGTATTAAAAGTGTGATTTGCACAAGTAGGTGCTGGCTGATAGACGGTGCTGTTACTACACGCCATGAACTAATGAAAGGATGGTACTAGGTAAGCGAGTTGAGAAGTTTGAAACAAGAATGCGTGAAGTGTAGTGATCACGGAAGGTTAAGCTTGATCGAGACAATCATCGGGGTAGAAACACTGAAGGCGGTTGCAGAGTGAAAATGAGTTGGATCTATGTATAACAACGATGTGTAAAGACACAACGATGAGGGTTTTGGAACACATCTTCAGAGGTAACGATGGAAGAAGCTAACTCCAAGTAATGAAATTAATTTCTTGCTTTTGCTTGGACATTTGTGCTGGTATTTTGTGCTTGAGTGATTTGACTTATTGGGGGCGTATTTTATTACCATAAAAACTCATTTGAAGGGGTATATGTAAAGGACAATTGATATTTATTATTTAAAAATGTTAACAAATGACATAAAAATTTTGTTGTAAGAAGTAAACGGGTCTTTAGGTTTGTTTTGAACAAAAATGCAATGTTTAAAAGCATTTAGAGTAACTGGGTTATACTGAGATCGCCATAGATCAGAATAAAAATCAATTTAGGGTTGCACGACGGGCCCATCTACTCGTCTAAAATAAAATTGTTGAAATAAATCAAAATCATGAAATTTTAAAAGATTAAGGATTGAGATTGTAACAGCTTATGAAACTGTGTATACAAATGTGTAAATATTTTCGTGGTAATGGAAACTTGTTAATATGTGTAAATAAAAAAATTGTATGTCTTGTTGCATTATTTGAGTGGTAATTTTATTTGACTGTATATGTGAGAAAGAGTGAATTTAGGATGGTAAGTATCCAAGAAGAAGCAGATTTTAGAGCTAGCCAAGGTGTGCAGAAATAAGGAGGCATTCCAGAGGTATTTGTTTTTTTATTAATTTTTTTAAAAAATTTTTATGACGGCCCAATAACGCTGGAATTCGAAAGCAATCCTGATATTTTTGAGCGATATCCACTGCAATATATATATATATATATATATATATATATTTAATGCTATAATTGTAGGGTAGTTTAGGGGTAGGTTAAGTCACAGGGGTCGTAGAATAAATAAAAGAAACTTCCAGTTGACAAAAGCACATAATTACAGATACTATAAGAGTAAATAGGTTACTATACATATTGTTAGTTGAGAGCACACTGTATATAGAAGTACATGAGTGTAAACGCATAAGAAATAGAAATATCCAAGAGTAGTTACAAGTTAAGATAAGATTTAAAAACGTAACAAAATGCATCAAAATTAAATCAATGGAAAACCTATATGAATTGGCTTGAGAAATATTCAACAAGTGCGTTAAATATATCATCGTATACGCAGACTAAAATTATGCATTATTTGAATAAATCGTACGTGACATAAGGTATTACATTTGTTCAAAAATCCAATTTAACTAGAAAATAAACAAACACCAAATTTATTTCGATCTAGATTAGAATAAGCAATAAACAATGAATACGTGACTTAATAAACGAAAATTCGTGGGATTTCTCAATTAAATATCATGGTATGTAAATGAATACGTGACAAATTAATAATTCATCCCAATATTTGAACTATACAATTGGTAAAATTCCCGGAGTACACAAAAGATAAACGCAAAAGGTATCGCCGCAACACGTGAATAAACGAATAGAAAACAAGAGGTACGGCCTATAAATACGATAACAATTGAACGACGAGTTTAGTATACATTTTAAACTGGGCTACGACAATACTCAGAAGTGCTAAATTATTTACGTAACCAGTCATACGAAACTAAATAAAAATCATTTTAAAAAGTGTAAAAATTGTGCAAGTATGGGCCGATCTATTATAGACGTAAGTAAAAACAACTTAGTAAAAATAAAATTTCTAACATAAATAAAACAGGGCTCTGGTTAATTCTCTGGTTGATCACCTCCTGTTAAATTACTTTGGTAATTACTTACATGGTAAATGTTCTATTACTGTCTTGTTAATTACGAAGATGGAAAACCTTTTATTTACTGATATACAAATTGAATCTTAAATTGGATTAACTTATGGGATTTTGAATAACAATTTCGATAGTAATTTGGTTTTGATGTCGACTTCCAAATTCGACTCTAAATATTCAGACTGGGCACGAAAACTCTTGGGGGATGCAGAGGAACTATAGGATAATTCCAGGTTAGCCATATTGATATAATTTATTACTGAAAACTGTTTTAATTCAATATTTTTGGGACATGTAAGAGTCAACAAAACATTAGTTTCATTGATCAATTTATGAAAGATAATAGTCATCTTGAAACGTTTCAAAAGGTCTCTAAATATAATATTTTTAAAATCTGGTATATTCTAAAAAAGGGGAAGATTTTAAAAAGGTTGTAAATATTTAATCATTATATTGTGTATTGTAGAATTGCTTTATTTAATTGAATCAGCTAGTTGAGGCAAAGAAAATCCATAACTTAACATTTCACATCATAGGCGTTTGATTAATATAAAGGGAGCATTATATTACATTAAGGAATCGTGGGACGGAAAGTAACACAGCATTATATTACACCCAAGCGTGAGGCTGAAAAATATTACAGCAATATATATATATATATATATATATATATATATATATAAACAACTTTGCTACTCCTGTCTTGATGAGCCCCAATTAGGCGAAACGCATTGATAGAATACCCTTGTGGGTGAATTTGAGTCATTAATTCTTTTATACTTATATATATATATATATATATATATATCAAAGTATAAAGAATTAATGACTCAATCACCCACAAGGGTATCCTATCAACTTTTAATAGTAGCAAGTGTAATTTAATACAGACACATTATGAGAAGTACAACATCACCTAGCTCACAATTTGTGTCTTCGTAACGTTCCACCTGACATCGCAGTTATTAAATATTACAACTTTGTTACTCCTGTCCTGATGAGCCCCAATTAGGGCAAAACGTGTCGACAGGATGCCCTTATGGCTGAATTTGAGTCACTTGCCCTTAATTTAATACAATCATGGTGTCATAGCCCTCGTGTCCGCCACTGTAAGACCGGCAGACTCACGGCAATCTTTTTATTTTAGCCTACAGATAGTGTATACAAAATATAAACAATGATGAAACGACCGACATTTCGGTGATGCTGCCTCTTGAACTATTAGAGAAATGTGTCCTTTTGCATAACAGGACAGGATGCTTATTACTATAATGAAATTAATATAATGAGAGTGCAGCATCTTAAAACAATTGTACAAAATACTGCTCAGTTGTTGAAGATCTTTAAATAACTGCAAATATACATCTCGAAAGTCAAGAATGTGTATGGAATTTTTAGTGCTAGAACATGTGTTAAAATATAAACTTTTAATGCTGTATATTATTTGAACATCGATTGTGGCTTTAAAATGTAATCTGCTAATTAAGAAGTAAGTATTTGCCTAAGACATACATTAATCTGAGCAGCACAAGGTTGCCAGACTTACGAGTTTCTTAAAAGGCATCAAACATATTTGGCTCGTAAAGACTGTATAGTATATCCAGTGTATATATGACAAAACTAACGCGTTCCCTTAAGGACAATGCCGTCAACTAAAGGTGTGTAAGTTGCAATACTTTACAGTCTTATAAAGCCCAGGTAAATTTTGTATAAACGCTATTTATGGCCATATCTATCAAAATAAAATTTAATACACACAAATTTTTATGAAGCCCGTGTTTCGGGCTTTGTAAAACAGCAGAGGGCTTCGTATCATCCGTGGAATATGTCTTTTAAGGCTTTGTAAAGGACGTTAGTACGTATATATATATATATATATATATATATATATATATATATATATATATATATGTACTAACTATGCGCTACGACCTCCAAATTTCGTATAATGTATACGTTGAGACCTCATATATGACGCTATGGCCTCCGAAATCGGAGGCCATAGCGTATTTAACAATTTCGTGCATGTAAATAATCTATAGGGTGCATAGAGCATAACTGCAAAAATTTTTGTGGAGGTCACTATGCCTGTTTTTATGATTTCATAGGGGGTTTTAGTTCCTTGCGTTAGCCACTGGCGCTAGCGTTTTTGATACATCGTACGGATACTACGAAGAGACCTCCATATATTTTTCCTTCAGTAAATGTTATAATTCTCGTACAATGTGGCCTGTTATTACTGGCAACATTGCAGTAGCATGGAAGGGATAGAAGCGTATCAATTCAACGGTGTGTTTGCGTCTGAATCCAGCCAGTAATTAAACTACCGATTTTGCCATAACATATAATTTTAGGTGCGTTATGGAGAACAGATTCTTTCCCTCCGCATATACAAGTTCCTATGTATTTATACGTATTAATAAATATCGATCTTTGTATAGTTTGATTTTAAAAAAATCACTTAAGATTGCGGTTTGTCCTAAACAAAATATTATTTGTTCTTAAATCTCATATTACTGTAGCAGTACCATTGTGGTGTAGACATAAATAGACTTGTTAATATAATAATGTGCACCTGAATAAAATGTTGTATTTAGTCTTTATTTGGCGAATTATATACTCAGCATAGAATTCTTCTTGAATTGAGTGTTCACTTAAAATTGGTACATCACGGTGTGAAGTAATGCATAAAATAAAATTAACTTAGTCTTCAGGTTTTATAACATTTTCACCCAAATTCTATGATCATATTCTATAATTACGCTAATTAATATAAAAGCATGTTTACGTTATATTTGTAAACAACTTTATGTTGTGGAAACCACTGTCGCCAAATAATTAATTAGTTAAATGCAATAAAACTTTGTTTCGGTCTATTGTCATAGTATTTAGACACGTCAACAACCTCGTGAGTTGTCCTTGAGTGTTTATTGATCGTTGTTCAATTTTAAAGTTATTTCAATTTCTTAAAAAATGAATTATCGTTCAAGGCCTAAGCTTCCAATTTTACGTAAAGCGATTTATACTCGCATCAATTGCTTCGATAGTAGAGGCATTTGTTATTAAAATTATTTAGTGCGGAATCAAAAATTCCAGTCTTCGTCTAGTTTTTGTGTTGTTAATGAGTTACAAATTTATAATTATACAAATAATACATATTAACAGCAGGCGTTACAGAAAATAACAGTTTTATCGTATTGATTGATTATCGAGATTATATTTTAATAAATACCTACAAATGCATTTTATTTGAATTATCTTTGGAATTTTGAAATAAGCCACGTATAGGAAACGATTTTGAGGAAAAGATCGATTTAAATAAATCAATACTCGAACTCCCGTTTGATATAAGAGTAATATTTTCTTTTCATATTTGCGGTAAAATCTTTAACTTTAATACATATGTATTTCGATGTTATATATCAAACCAATGGCCCAATAAATAAACAGATCATTGTCCGTTACAGTATCCATTCAGTCACCGGCTCACTCTACAACTTGCCGACCGAGTCATACTAGCTCAGTCACTTACTCACTTGCCGACTGACCAATTGACACGCTCACTCATTGACTCCTGCCAACCGTCCGATCGATAATGGTTACTCACTTGCCGACTGGCCAACCTTCTTACTCACACACTCACTGATTTGTTCAATTACCCATTCGCCGGCACAGTCACTGACTTATTCGTTGACGAGCAAACAAACACACTCACTAACTAAATCATTAAATGACATCCGCCGATTCATTTGCGTATCATCTCATATACTCACCGACCGACACACTCATTGTCACACTTATTGCCTCACTCAGACCAGCTCACTTGCCAACCGACCAATCAACTCACCGAGCTACACTCTTACTAACACTCACTAAAACATTATCGCTTGCTCACTTATTGACTCCACAACTCACCCATCAATACCTTCACTTTCATTCTACACTGATTCATTCATTGATGAATTCACCGACCGACCAATCAACATATTTGCCGATCCATGAATCAACACCCTATTTTGTCGACTGGTTAGCTGACTGACATACTCATTCACTAATTCTCTCCCCAACTCGTAATCGACACTCACTCACCGACTCCCTGACGCATTCACTCAAACACTCACCACTTGCTGGCCGACATACTCTCACTGGCTCACAGTCATTCACTCTCACTCGCAGACCAACCAATCTACTGGCCGATCGACATGCACACATACTACACCAATCACTGACTCGCTCAGTGGTTCATCCCCTACTTGCCGAGCGACACATTCTCACTGATTTGTTCACTGATTTACTCTTCGACCGATCGATCGACATACTCTTCGATCGACCCATCGACTATCCACCGGCTCGCGGACTGGCTGACCGACCAACATACTCGCCAACTAACTCTCTGAGCCACTCGCTAGCTGACTGATCTACCGGCACTCACTCACTTGCAGACTTACTCATTCAGTAATACATACGTCGACCGATACACCCACTGATTAACCCGCTGGCCGTCGTACCGAGCGACATACTCATTCACCGACCGACACTCATTCATGAAATCAATTTCTCGTTCATTGACTCATGCGACAGCTAGCCGACACTATAACACGCTCTAAATCACTCACTGATTCATTCCGCTACTCGTCAACCGGAACACGCTCACTACTCACTCACTACAGACTCATGCATTCTTTTACCGACTCCCTCACTTGCTCACTTTTTGACCGATATAGACATTTACTCACTCACCGAGCTATCGTTGGACACTCAATTGCAGACTGACCGAAAGGTTGTCACCCTCCATCTCTTACTAATTGATTTTGCCGCGCACCGGTCAACACTTACTAACTACTCACCCACTAACTCACTTACCTACCGAACGATTGCCACATTTACTCATCGACTCTTATTGACTGACCAACTGACACACTCACTCACCCGCCGACCGACCAACATATTCATAGACTTAATCGCCGGCTATCCGAACGACCAAAACTCACTCATTCACTTTCCGTTCGGCCAACTAACCGACCAACCCACTCACTGAATTATTCAGTGACTCATTGGGCCACTTGTTACCAATACACTCACTGACTCATTTGCCAAGCGGCAATAGAACGACCTACCGTAAAACACACTCACTGACTCACTCACCGACTCGTTTGCCGACCGACCCGCTCACTAAATGGTCGACCAAAATTTGCTCACCAACTCGCAGACTAACTCACTAACTCACTCACGTAAGATTCACATCAAAACTTGCCGTTTAACCTATTAACTGACACTCTTTGACTTATCAACTACTTACTAACTTACAAATTTAATGATTCACTCGCCGATTCATTTGCATATCGTCTCATTCTTTCATCCAACAATCGATGCACTCGCTAACTGACTTGTCTGACTCAGATTAGCTCGATAACTCACTAGTCAACCGACCGACCTACTCACCAGTCGACACTCCTACTAACGCTAACTCACTTTCGCTCTCTCACTTACTGACTCCACCTTGATACACTCAGTAACGCGCTCATACACGACTCATTTATTGGCACACCTATCTACCGACTCACTCCTAGCTCACCAACTGGCACACTTTTACTAATCTATTGACTCACCTATTTACTCATTCGCAACTCGTCAATCAACACACTCACTGACTCACCCACCCATGCATTTTCACTCACTGACCAATCGATCTACTGACCGTACTATATTACTCACTGAATCACTCACTGACTCACTCACTGCTTCACTCCCTATTTCGCCGAGCGACACATTTTTATTGATTCACTCTTTCATTCCCTGACTCACGCATCGACCGACCTATTGACATACTCCCTTGCCGATCGACGCATCGACTACCCAACCACTCGCCGACTGGCCGGCCGACCAATATACTCACCAGCTTATCTTCAGACTCCCTTGCTGACTGGTCGATCGAGCAACACTCACTCATTCCCTTGCCAACGAACAAACCCACTTAGTCAGCAATACATTTGTCGACCGATACACTCAGTGACTCACTCGTCTACCGTCTTACCGAACGACAATCTCATTCACTGCCTCGTTCGTCAACTCATCGATCAACATACTCACTCATGGACCGGCACTCATTCATTGAATCGCGCGTTCATTTACTCGCTCATGCGCTAGCCGACCGATACCCTATACCAATCATTGACTCACTCACAGATTCATTCGGCAACTCATCAAACGACACACTTACTGGCCGACTTTTACACTGTTTAACTAACTTATTGGCTTACATTTGAACCAATCACTACACTTACTCACTCGTCGAACTATCGTTCGACACTCACTCACTCGCCGGCAGGCCGACCGACCGTCACACTCGCTTCCTCACTGCCTTATTCTAAAACACGTTAACCGAGATCTTCTGACCGCTCATCCAATAACTCACTCGACCGAACGATGGTCACACTTACTCACTAACTATCGCGGAGCGACCGATTGACACCCTCATTCAACCGTTGACTGACTAACATATTCACAGACTTACTCATTCACTCACTCACCGAATACCTAATCGATCGAAACTCACTCACTCGCTTTTTGACCGGCCAACTGATCGCCCAATCCACTTACTGATTTATCCAATGATTCATTCGTGGGCTTACCGCCAACACACTCACTTACACTCTAAGTGCAATCCAACAACCTAGCAATCACTCTCACTGATTCACTCACCGACTCATTCACCAACCAACCCGCTCATTCACCAACCTACTAACATACTCAGTTTCCCAGAGTAACTCAGTAACCTACTGATTCACTTATCGGCGGACCGACCTACTGACCGACCGACACTCGCTTATTTATTTTCACTCGCTCATACAGAATTCATTTCGCAACTTGCCGATACACTCATTGGCGTACTCTCCAACTTGACTGGCACGGTCTTCCTAACTCTCTCATTAACTCACCCACTCTTTTACTTATCCACTGAAACACTCATTCGGGCACTTACTGGTTCAGTCCCAACATGCTGATCGACACGCACTAACTCAATCCGCAATTTCCCAAGAGACACTTAGTGATTCACTCACTCGCTAACTGACTAACTGACACGCTCGTGGACTGACACATCAACGGTCCAACATGCTCATTCACTCACTGTCTCACTCTCTTACTAACTCGTTCATTGACGTTCAATGATTTACTAGCTCGATTACCTACCAACTCACTCTCTAACTCGCAGACGATCAATTTCCCTCATTTATTGCCACGTTCACTCATGCAGTTTTTATCAATTTCACAAACGTGCAAATATTCATTCTTCTTCAAGAAACCCCTTTTTCCTCTCAAATTCTCACACACTCCCACCTTCTTTGTCTCTCCATTCTTTCCTCGCTCTCTTCTTTTTCCTCTCTCTCCCTTCTCCTCGCACTCACTTAGTGACACGTTCACCTATGCAATTCCTTTCAATTTCACACACGCATATATTCATTCTCCTCTGTCTTTCTGCCGTTCTGTCCCCTTATCTCTCTGTATCTCTGCCCCTATATTTCTCTATATCTATCGATATTTCTCTATATCCCTCTATACCTCTATATCTTTCTATATCGCTCTATAACTCTCTATATTTCTCCATATATCTCTATATACCTCTCTAAATCTTTCTATATCTCTCTACATCGCTCTATATTCCTCTACATCACTCTATATCTGTCAATATCTATGCCTCTCTATGCCTCACTATGCCTTTCTATGCCTTTTTGTGCCCCAATGTCTCTCTATGTGTTGCTATGTCCGACTATGTCCTACTATATACTTCTATGTCCCGCTATATCCCTCTATGCCTCTATATCTTTCCATGTCTTTCTATGTCTCTTAATGTCTCTTTATGACTCTTTATGTCTCTATACGTCTCCCTATGCCTCTCTATGCTGCTCGATGTTACTATATGTCACTATGTCTCTCTATATTTTTCTGTCCCCTTATCTCTCTCTGTATCTCTGCCCCTACATTTCTCTATATCTATCGATATTTCTCTATATCCCTCTATACCTCTATATCTTTCTATATCTCTCTATAACTCTCTATATTTCTCCATATATCTCTATATACCTCTCTAAATCTTTCTATATCTCTCTACATCGCTCTATATTCCTCTACATCACTCTATATCTGTCAATATCTATGCCTCTCTATGCCTCACTATGCCTTTCTATGCCTTTTTGTGCCCCAATGTCTCTCTATGTGTTGCTATGTCCGACTATGTCCTACTATATACTTCTATGTCCCGCTATATCCCTCTATGCCTCTATATCTTTCCATGTCTTTCTATGTCTCTTAATGTCTCTTTATGACTCTTTATGTCTCTATACGTCTCCCTATGCCTCTCTATGCTGCTCGATGTTACTATATGTCACTATGTCTCTCTATATTTTTCTATGTCTCACTATCTCCCTCTATATCCTTCTAGTTCTCTTTATCCCTTTATATCTCCCTATATCTCCCGTATCTCACTGTATCTCTATATCTTTCTATATCTCGCTACATTATGCTATATCTCGCTAGGTCTTGCTATATCTCTCCGTGTCCCTCCTTATCTCTCCGTATCACTCCGTATCTCTCAGTATTTCTCCATATATCTCCGTATCCTTCTCTCAATATTTTGTATATCTTTCCGTGTCACTCCGTATCACTCTGTATCACTGCGTAAATTTCTGTATCTGCCGCGTAGCGACCTGTATTCCTCCGTATTTCTAGGTATTTCTCCGAATCTCTTCGTATCTATCCGTATCTCTGTGTATGGCTCCATATGGCTGCGTATCGCTCCGTATCTCTCCGTATACCTATATCTCTCCATATTTCTCCGTACCTCTCAGTCTCTCCCCGTATCGCTCTGTATCTCTCCGTATCCCTCCATATCTCGGTATCGCTGAGTATCTTTAGAAAACTCTTCGTATCTCTGCTTATCTCTTCGTATCTCTCAATATCTTTCCGCATCTACCCATATCTGCCGTTTCTTTCCGTATGTTGACCTATCTCGTCGTATCTCCCCGTATCTCTCCGTTTCTATCCGAATATTTCCATAACTCTCAGAATCTCTTCGTATCTCTCCATATCTCTTCGTATTTTTCCGTATCTCTTTATATCTACCGCATCTCTCTGTATCTCTCCGTAACTCTCCGTATATCTCCGTATCTGTATCTATCTGTAGCTCACTGCATCTCTTTACATTTCTCTGTATCTCTCCGTATCACACCGTAGTTCTCGGTATCACTCCGTATCTCTCCGTGTCGCTTCGTATCGCTGCGTATTTCTCCATATCTTTCCGTATCTCTCCGGATCTCCTGCATCTCTACGAACCTCGCCGAATTTTTCTGCATCTCTATGAATCTCTGCATCTTTCTGTATCTATATGTGCGTTTCTGTATTTCCCTGTAACTCACTGTATCTCTCTGTATCTTTCTGAATCCCGCTCTGTCTCTGTATCTCTCTATCCCTCTATCCCTCTATCTCTCTATCTCTCTATCTCCCTATCTCTCTATCTCCCTATCTCTCTATCTCTCTATCTCTCTATCTCTCTATCTCTCTATCTCCCTGTCTCTCTGTCTCTCTGTCTCTCTGTCTCTCTGTCTCTCTGTCTCTCTGTCTCTCTGTCTCTCTGTCTCTCTGTCTCTCTGTCTCTCTGTCTCTCTGTCTCTCTGTCTCTCTGTCTCTCTGTCTCTCTGTCACTCTGTCTCTCTGTCTCGCTGTCTCTCTGCTCTCTGTCTCTCTGTCTCTCATCTCTATCTCTTCTCATCTCTCATCTCTATCTCTCTATCTCTATCTCTCTATCTCTATCTCTCTATCTCTCTATCTTTCTATCTCTATTTTCTTTCTCTCATTTCTCACCTTCTACCCTCTACTCTCATCTCTCATCTCTGTGTCTCTCTATCTCTTTTCACCATATCTCGCTAACTCTCTATCTCTCTATCTATCTCTTTATCGCGCTATCTCTCTCGCTCTCTATCTTTTCATCTCTCCATCTCTCTATCTATCTCTCTACCTCTATACCTATCATCATTCTATTTTTCTACCTCTCTATCTCTCTCCCTATCTCCCTATCTCGCTATCTCTCTATCTCTCCATCTCTATAGCTATCCACCTCTACATCTCCCTATCTCTCTATCTCTCCATCTCTCCATCTATCTCTTTATCTATCTCTCCATCTCTCCATCCATCTCTCCATCTCTCCATCTATCTCTCCATCTCTCCACCTCTCTATCTCTCTATCTCCCTATCTCTTTATCTCTCTATCTCACTATCTTTCCATCTCCCTATCTCCCTATCTCTCTATCTCTCCACCTCTCCATCCATCTCTCGATCTCTCTATCTCTCTATCCCTCCATCTCTCTATCTCTCCACCTCTCCATCTCTCCATCCATCTCTCCATTTCTCCATCTGTCTATCTCTCTATCCCTCCATCCCTCCATCTCTCCATCTCTCCATCTCCCTATCTCTCTATCTCTCTACCTCTCTATCTCTCTATCTCTCCATCTCTCCATCTCTCCATCTCTCCATCTCTCTATCTCTCTATCTCTCTATCTCTCTATCTCTCTATCTCTCTAGCTCTCCATCTCACCATCTCTCCATCTCTCCATCTCTCTATCTCTCTAACTCCCTATCACTCTATCTTTCTATCTCTCTACCTCCTTATCTCTCTATCTCTCTATCTCTCTATCTCTCTATCTCTCTATCTCTCTATCTCTCTATCTCTCTATCTTTCTTCTCTCTCTCTATCTCTCTATCTCTCATCTCCATCTCCATCTCTCTATCCCCATCCCTCCATCTCTCCATCTCTCCATCTCTCTACCTCTCTACCTCTCTATCTCCCTATCTCTCTATCTCTCTATCTCTCTATCTCTCTATTTCTCTCTCTCTATCTCTCTATCTCTTTATCTCTCTAACTCTCTATCTTTCTATCTCTATTTTTCTATCTCTCTATTTCTCTACCTTTCTACCTCTCTACTTCTCTATCTCTCTATCTCTTTGTCTCTCTATCTCTTTTCACCATATCTCGCTAACTCTCTATCTATCTCTCTATCGCGCTATTTCACTAGCTCTCTATCTTTTCATCTCTCCATCTCTCCATCTATCTCTTCATCTATCTCTCCATCTCTCCATCTATCTCTCCATCTATCTCTCCATCTCTCTATCTCTCTATCTCCCTATCTCTTTATCTCTCTATCTCACTATTTTTCCATCTCTCCATCTTTCTATCTCTCCACCTCTCTATCTCTCTATCTCCCTATCTCTCTATCTCTCCACCTCTCCACCTCTCCATCCATCTCTTCATCTCTCTATCTCTCTATCCCTCCATCCCTCCATCCCTCCATCTCTCCATCTCTCTATCTCTCCACCTCTCCATCTCTCCATCCATCCCTCCATCTCTCCATCTCTCAATCTCTCTATCTCTCTATCTCTCTATCTCTCTATCTCTCCATCTCTCCATCTCCCTATCTCTCTATCTCTCTATCTCTCTACCTCTCTACCTCTCTATCTTTCTATCTCTCCATCCCTCCATCTCTCCATCTCTCTATCTCTCTATCTCTCTATCTCTCTATCTCTCTGTCTCTCTATCTCTCTATCTCTATCTCTCATCTCCATCTCTCATCTCTATCTCTACTCTCTATCTCTCTATCTCTCTATCTCTCTATCTCTCTAACTCTCTATCTCTATCGCGCTATTTCTCTAGCTCTCTATCTTTTCATCTCTCCATCTATCTCTCCATCTATCTCTTCATCTATCTCTCCATCTCTCCATCTATCTCTCCATCTCTCCACCTCTCTATCTCTCTATCTCCCTATCTCTTTATCTCTCTATCTCACTATTTTTCCATCTCTCCATCTCTCTATCTCTCCACCTCTCTATCTCCCTATCTCTCTATCTCTCCACCTCTCCATCCATCTCTTCATCTCTCTATCTCTCTATCCCTCCATCCCTCCATCTCTCTATCTCTCCATCTCTCCATCCATCCCTCCATCTCTCCATCTCTCTATCCCTCTATCCCTCCATCTCCCTATCTCTCTATCTCTCTATCTCTCTACCTCTCTACCTCTCTACCTCTCTATCTTTCTATCTCTCCATCCCTCCATCTCTCTATCTCTGTCTCTCTATCTCTCTATCTCTCTATCTCTCTGTCTCTCTGTCTCTCTATCTCTCCATCTCTCCATCTCTCTATCTCTCTATCTCTCTATCTCTCTATCTCTCCATCTCTCTATCTCTCTATCTCTCCATCGCTCTATTTCTATATCTCCATATCTTCCTATCTTCCTATCTCTCTATCTCTATCGCGCTATTTTTTTATCTTTCCATCTCTCCATCTCTCCATCTATCTCTCCATCCCTCCATCTATCTCTCCATCTCTCCATTTCTCCATCTCTCTATCTCTCTATCTCTCTATCACTCTATCTCTTTATCTCTCTACCTCTCTATCTCTCTCTCTTTCTCTATCTCTCTATCTTTCTATCTCTATTTTTCTATCTCTCTATTTCTCTACCTATTTACCTCTCTACTTCTCTATCTCTTTGTCTCTCTTTCTCTTTTCACCATATCTCGCTAACTCTCTATCTCTCTATCTATCTCTCTATCACGCTATCTCTCTAGCTCTCTATCTTTCCATCTTTCCATCGCTCTATCTATCTCTCTACCTCTATACCTCTCATCATTCTATTTTTCTATCTCTCTATCTCCCTATCTCCCTATCTCGCTATCTCGCTATCTCGCTATCTTTCTATCTCTCCATCTCTCCATCTCTCCATCTCTCCACCTCTCTATCTCTCTATCTCTCTATCTCCCTATCTCTATCTCTATCTCTCTATCTCTCTACCTCCTTATCTCCCTATCTTTCTATCAATCTCTCTATCGCGCTATCTTTCTATCTCTCCATCTATCTCTTTATCTCTTTATCTCTTCATCTCTTCATCTCTTCATCTCTTCATCTCTTTATCTCTTTATCTCTTTATCTCTTTATCTCTTTATCTCTTTATCTCTTTATCTCTTTATCTCTTTATCTCTCTATCTCTTTACCTCTCTACCTCTCTATCTCTGTATCTCTCTATGTCTATCTCTCTGTCTCTCTACCTCCTTATCTCCCTATGTTTCTATCTCTCTACCTCTCTATCTCTATATTTCACTATCTCTCTATCTCTCTATCTTTCCATCTCTCTATCTCTCATCTCTCATCTCTCTCTCTATCTCTCATCTCTCATCTCTCATCTCTCATCTCCTCATCTCTCATCTCTCATCTCTATCTCTCTATCTCTCATCTCTCATCTCATCTCATCTCTATCTCTCATCTCTATCTCTCATCTCTATCTCTCTATCTCTCATCTCTCATCTCTCTATCTCTATCTCTCTCATCTCTCTCTCATCTCTCTATCTCTATCTCTCTATAACTGTATCTCTCTACCTCTGTATCTCTTTATCCCTCTATCTTTCTTTCCCTATTATAGAAAATTTTTTCTGTATTTACACGCTTGTAACTTAGTTATAATGGAGCATTTCTAATACATCCATTCTTAGTTTCTTATATAATCGAAGAAAGATGTTGACTTTTTAGTGAAAAAACAATAACCAAAAAAATACTGTTTGAACACTAAATAATAGATATACTATCTCTACGATTTTATTGGTATAAAATAATTAATGTATCAAGTAACTTAGTTGACATTAAAAATTTCGGTATAATATTGTAATATGTGTGTTAAAGGATTAGAATGTGCAAATTGTACATTTTTAACATGAACCAATTCTCTTTTAAAAGTCGTAAATTTCTAGTTATATTTAAATTTACAAGTATATTTTATAGACAGATTCCGCTTTCAAGTTATAAAAGTTTATTAATTTATATAGATAGAAAGTTTTAGAAATACTTTTGTAGTATTTTAGTTATAGCCCTTACGCGTAAACAATCAATTTTTTCATCAAAATTTCATTCAAACAAAACAGGGTTAAGAAAAAGTCTCTCGTATTTCACCTCGCTCTCTCACTGAAACAATTTCATGTAGTAAAATATTTCCTACAAACTGCATTGTCGATAAAACTAACAGCAAACTAAATTATATACGCTTTACAAGCAAATACGCATTACTAACAAGCTTCACATATTATATTGTTCGTCGATGAGTCATTTACTCTTCATACCCGACCTACAAGAACTGGCAACGCTGAATGAGGCAATAGGGACCAACCAATGATACGTTTTCCATATAAAGTGGATGTTGGTTCGTAGTGTGTATATAACTTTATATAAGTGGAAAAAAAGTGAGATTTATTTACCCCTCTTTAGGAAACCGAATAGTATGAATTCCCCTCAACCGAAATACACCCACAGTGTTGCATATACAGTCATGGAAATGGTGGAGGCCTGTACGTCCGGCGTATATACCGGAGGTCATAGAGATAAGTTAGTACCTATATATATATATATATATATATATATATATATATATATATATAACCGTGATGTTTAGGCTCCAACTACTCAAGCCCCTCCCTTGGAAGCCATATTTGTAGGGTTTCTTCTAAAAACCATTGAGCCCAGCGTTGGGAAGCCATATGTTGTAAGGTTTACCTCGGCTGCTCTTCTCTAAATTCTTAAATCCGCCAAAATCTTTTAAAATCAATACAGAAGCTTACCTGTTAACGCTGGATCTAAAAACTCCCACGCACTGCCTCTATGCTGAAACCTGATAGAAATTCCCACCCTACAATCACACACTCAAAATAATGCAATTCACAAAATACATCACACTCTATTTACATGCAATAAATATTACAATTTTCAAAATACCTTTCCTTATGTACATTTGTATTATTAGTAATGTCCACAATTTCATTTTCAAAAGTATTTTAATTCGATAACCTTATTTAAACAAATATTTTATTAAAGTAAAAGGGTGTTTTCTTTTTATTCAAATACCCTAAACTTACTTTACTAATTTGTGTATACACACCTATTATTGTTCCCTATTATGTAAACCTATCACTATTATTTTATTTACACTGATTCACTATTTGAACCTAATAATCCTAACTTCCTTATCTCCGACAGTTTCTCTCATCTCTATCACTATATGTGTCCTTACCTCACATCCTTTACATCCTGAACAGAAAATTTTTCAAACGTCTCCAACTTGATCTGTTTAATTTCATATCCTACTAAATTTGACTCAGAAAAAACCATACGGTACCACTTCCAAATTCTCAATTTTTCTCTCTACACATAGCCCTATGTACCTTCTAGAATTTTCATATAATGGATTTAACCAGAACGAGTTCCTCAACTTCAACTTATCCAAATTTCCTTTGTCACTTAACCTCTTTAAAATTATGCCATCACTTAACCTTGTTACCAATTCAAAATTTATTTGCTCCTTGTATGCTGCGAGTACCGCTTGTACTCCTACTAGCTCAGAATAATTTCTTAATAAATCCCGTACTCCTTCAACTTTCTCATCTGGACATTTAAAAGTATCAGCTAATCTTATTCTCCACTTCATCCACCTCTAAAACATTTACATTCAACCCAGTGTCATCCTCAGTGACCTTATAACTACTCATCCAGGGCAACTCTATGTCCGTTACCTTCATCAAACACTTATCACAATTAATTACTATACCCATCTTCTTCATACAATCTACTCCTAGACTACTTTTAAATTTGAGTCCAGGAATGATGATAAACTCCTGCTCACAGCTTTCTGATCTAATTTCTACCCTTAATATGACAATACTATTAACTACAGCAAACCTTTTCTTATTAGGAACTATTAAATGACTCCTTTTTATCGGCATAACTCTATTTTAAATTTCATCTTGGATTTCCTTAACAAATTCCTCCAATACCAAACTCGCCTCCGCTCCTGAATCAAGCAAACGATCCTACACACCTATTTAAAATTTTAATTTCAACCATCGGCAAACAAATTTTCCCTTCCTCTTCTGGTTCCTTCTCTTCCTAAATGTCCATAAATTCGCATGGATGTTCATCTTTATAAATATCAATTTCTAATGGCTTGTCTGTTTTAAAAATCCTGCCTAGCTCTAGTCTCTCCAGTAGGTCCTGGTTGTCCTTCCACAACTTGAGCTTATGTCCTCCTACTAGTGTCCTATCCCTCAGATCGCTCATTATTCCCACTCGTCGACGTCCTATTTGTTTCCAGTGAGCTATTTTGCCTCTGTACTCCTGGTCTTGGAATAGCTCCCCTCGTACTGCTATTACTCCTAAAATAATTTTCTCGTGGTCCCCAGTTGTTTCTGAAATTTTGATTTGTCCCCCTATGGGACATTTTCTCTTCTATTCTCGAATCTTATTGAATTTATATTCCTGTGCCTGCTCTCCCAAGGTCTTCCCGAAGTTACGTCTGCAGGTACTCCAAAAATGTCTCCCTATTCACTACATTTAATAAAGCAACATGTTGCTTGACCTCAATCTCAAAGTGTCTCGACAAGTATTTGATAATTTGACAATCTGTCACTGGTGGAATTAATTGTTTAGCGACGCTGTATTTCCTAATCGCGAATTGTTCACGGGATCCTCCAAACTCTCCCCTATACCTCCCTGAAATTAGATCATCCCTAACCTGATCCTGCCTACGATCACTCCAATAATGTTTAAGGAATTTCTCCTCAAAATCTAAGTATGAATCTATAACTGGCCCTATCAAATTATACCAGGCTTCTGCATTATCCTTCATTAAGGCCTTCACTACATTTAACTTAGCCTGTTCATCGTACAAGTTACACACTAATGTCCTGATATTATTTATAAAGATTTGTGGGTTCACCCTATTGTCTCCATAAAATTTCATCTGTTGGTCTACTGAAATATTGCTAGCAAAAATTCTTGGGCTCTCCCCGCTAAAGCACTTATATTTTGTTTAATTCCTGTTACCTCTCGCTTAAACCTGTCTATTTGATCTCTACATGACTCACTCACCTCATTCATTTTCCCATTTATCTCCTCTTCACAAAAATTCCGACTTCCGATTTTAATTGTCCTATTTCATTCCGAATCCCAATTATACTCCTCTCATTCTTCTCAACTCTCATTTCAATTTCCCCTATTTTTACTGTTAAACTATTTTTGAAATCAGAAAATTCCTTGGTTGACCTCTATCTTTTCACTTAACGTCTCCCTAACTCCAATTAATGTTTCGCTCATCTGGTCAAATTTCCGATTTGATTCGGCACTCATCTGCTCCAACTTCCGGTTTGATTCCTCCCTACCTAGTCGCACTTCCACTAACATTCTTGGGGGAGCGGGATGCGGTGCGTACAATATCCCCCTTAAGCGTTTCAAGGTTCTGTATAATAGCGGCCTTCGATAGCGTGGAGAATGTGTACCCCAAGAAATCAACGTTACAAATAACTACAAGTCTAGGATTGCTAGTACTTACCTGTGGCCTTGCTTGACAAACTGCTCCAGGAAACAGGACAGCAATCTTCGGCTGGCACACCCGTTGAAAACCCGTGGAACACAAACCATAAAAATTGGTAGCGATAAATTAAACTGCGTGTTCTCAAATTGACATTTGGCTTCTAATTTCACATTGTTATTTTTTTTGTTACGTCAAACCCAAGCGACGCAATTATATGTACAAATACAACCCCGAGGTGCAGGCTGTAACCCAGAACAGAACGTCGAGACAAGACTCCAAAGCTACCAGCATCATCCAGCTCATAGCTATCTGGCGTCTTATTCCTGCGGCGCGAACATTCTCCCGCTTTGAAAGTATGTAGAACTTTCAATTAACTCAAGTTGTGAAAAAATTGAAAACAAAAGAAATAAGTATATAAAGAAAAGAAAAACTAGTATTGCGTAATAAATTAAGCTAAATAACTAAACAATCCCGATTGTGAGATTACTGATTAGGTATTGGGCACAATTTTACTACCGGGCGTTTAAGTTTAGTAGTTCTGGTTTTAACCAAAGCCACGCGAATAACTCCATCAGCCCCAGGGTACACTTCTTCAATAATATCTAAAGGCCAACTTAATGGTCGAACGCCATCTTGCATTAGAATAACAACGGTTCCGACCGTTACAGGATTATCGGGCGTGCACCACTTTTTTCTAACCTGTAATGTGTGCAAGTACTCAATCCTCCATTTGCGCCAAAATGATTGAACTAACGAATCTAGTAAGCGTTTACGATCCCTCACTGTCAAATGCTCTTTTGACATATCGTAAGCGGGTAAATATTGTAGGGGAGTTTGCATTAAAAAATGTGCTGGAGTTAACACTTCCGGATAAGGATCCTCCGACAACACGCAAAGGGGCCTTGAATTTAGAAGTGCCTCAATTTGGATCAGCACAGTCAAAAGTTCCTCATATGTGAGTAAATGACCACCGGCAATGCGGTACAGATGCGTTTTAAAAGATTTTACCGTAGATTCCCAAATTCCACCAAAATGTGGAGCCTGGGGTGGACTCATTTTCCAGGAGATGCGTCGATTATTGAATTCAAGATTTAAAGCAGTTTGAAAATTTGAAGATGTAATCAAATCATATATTTCATTTAATTTGGACTTGGCTCCTATAAAATTTGTACCATTGTCAGAATACATACAGGAAACTGGACCGCGACGTGACAAAAGCGCTTGAATGCGTCCAAAAAGTTTCGTCGACAAATTCGAGACTAGCTCTATATGGACAGCTTTAGTAGTCAAACAAACAAATATACAGAGATACGCTTTTGAGAGCGCTGCCCTCTTCTGCGGGAAAGCGTAATATTGATAGGGCCAGCGTAATCCACACCAGTGTGCGTAAACGCTTTGGCTTGCTGCACACGGCATGATGGTAAGTCTGCCATCATTGGCGTGGGTGTGTTGATTCACTGAAAACAAAAATTGCATAATCTAATCCTTGATCTTATAATATCTCTTGCAGAAATAATCCAATATTTTTGTTTAATAAGCGAATTAAGAAGATTAGCACCTGTGTGACAATTAATGCGGTGGTAGTGGTCAATTAATAAATTTATTATATGATCTCTTTTCGTAACAGCAGTGGATGACAAGCGGCAAAGGCAATCCCGATCGTGATAAACGACCACCCACTCGAATAAGACCCACTTCATCTAAGAAGGGTTTAAATTTCTTATGTATAAAGGCACAGTGCCCTTTTAAACTTTCCATCAGCTCTGAAAATTGCACTAGTTGTAGCGCATGTATTAAATACTGTTCTGCTACATTTAGATCATCAGCGTCAATTCTAAAAGAAAGCTTAACAATTTTACAAAACGTAACACATATACAATAATGCGTAAAGTTTGGACCACGAGGACACAGCTTGTGCCCTCTCATACAATACCGGAAGCTCGGGAACAATAATAGCTAAATTTCTTGAACATAATTCCGGAATTTCTTCATTTGGCGAAGCGGAAAACTGTTTAATGGGCCACATATGAGGAGGTAACGACATCCATGATGGACCATTCCACCAAAGATCATGCGACAACAGTTGGGAGGGCAACATGCCTCGAGATAGGCAATCACTGGGGTTTTCTATCCCAGCGATATGGTAAAAGTGCTTAGGGTCTAAGTTGCTTTGAACTTTAGCCACTCTATTAGCGACAAATGGAGACCAACGATGAGGAGAAGAATGAATCCACGATAAGGCTATCGTAGAATCTGAAAATGCGTATAAGTTTTCTATGGGATAACGTGAATTATATATATATCATGCACGTTTCTTACCAATGTGGATAGTAGAACTGCAGCGCAAAGCTCCAGGCGAGCTAAAGTCACTATTTTTATAGGAGAAACCCTTGATTTTGAACAAGCGAGGCGTATTAAAATATGACCATCTGAATCTGTTACATGCAAGTAGACTGCACAACCAAAGGCTTTTAAACTTGCATCACAGAATGCAACTATGTTTACAGTACAATCATTAGCGACCTTTAAATGACGTGGGATAACTGCATTCTTTAGTAATGGAAGTTCAGATACAAGCTTGAAGTAATATTCAGTTATATGCTTAGGAGGTACATCATCCCATCCAAGGTTTGCATTCCAGAGATCTTTTATTAGCAATTTGGCGTATAAAATTACAGGCGAGACCAACCCCAATATATCAAATAATCTTGCAACACAAGACAAGATTATTCGTTTGGTGCATGATGCGGTTGAGATTTCTGCGGTTTGAAAGTAAAAGGCGTCGTTTCTAGGATCCCATGACAGACCTAGAATCTTTTGGTTACTACCGTCGGTAAAATTCACAGGTGTACAACTCGATAAAGGTAGGGTGCTAAGCAGTTCGAGTGAATTGCTAGCCCACTTAACCAAATCGAACCCTCCGGCCGTAAATAAAGCTATCAGCTGGTGCGATAACTTCACTGCTTCTTCAGTATTTAATACAGACGACACTAAATCGTCCATGTAAAACTCTGACTCTGCCATCCAAGCAGCATCCGGGTATCTGTATCTTTCATCTGCGGCGAGCTGCTTGACAGTGCGCATAGCAAGAAATGGACTGCATTTTAATCCGAAAGGAACACGAGTGAATTTGAACGAGCGAATGCTCTCGTTACTATCAAAGCGAAATAATATCCTTTGGTATTGATGGTGTTCCTTAATAACACCAATTTGCAAATACATTTGTCGAATATCCGCTGTAATGGCGATTGGAAAAAGGCGAAAATTTAATAAAAGTTTAAATAAATCAGCTTGTAAATTCGGCCCAGGGTACAGGACGTCATTAAGTGATAACCCTGAATGGGTTTTGCACTTGCATCTAAAACAATCCTTACCTTGGTAGTCCTTTTATCTGGTTTTATAACAGCGTGATGAGGTATAAAGTACCCTGATCGTTGTCCAACTCTGGTGGAACCTCTACCAAATAGCGATTTTAATATATTCGTCTATAACTTCGTTATAAGCTTTGCGAAAGTCTGGATTCAATTTAAACTTACGTTCAAGATAGATTAAGCGTTTGTGCGCTACTCCCCGAGAGTTACCTAAATTGTGTTCATCTCCAGTGAGAGGTAAAGCAACAGTGTAACGACCGTCACTTTCACGCGACATATTTTTGATGAAATCATTTTCACACGCGGTTTCTCGTGGACTGTAGAAGCGAGTAGTAGGAACTTCTTCAAGTTCCCAAAACTTTTGTAAACATTCTTGCAAATCATTATTATTTAATGCGCAGTATGTGGTAGATGTAAAATCATGCTGTTGTTCTGGAGCGGTAATAGGTATTTGACCCATTATTACATGCCCAAGAGTAGTCTTCAATAAAGAAGGCGCGTTGGTAGGAGTATCAATAGGACCGTCTAACAATAAGAACGGAAACAGCTGTGCTCCCAGAACTAAATCAATTTGTCCAGGAACATTCCAATGACTATCAGCTAATGGCATTTTGTTAAGCTGTGTCATATGCGATGAATCAATGTATTGAGCAGGTAAATTATCGGTAATACAATCAATTACTAAAACTTGGATGTTATAGGTATGCGGATGAATACGTGATTCTATAGTAAGAGTGGCGTACCCACGATAGGACGGGAGCTCATGCCAACACCTTTAATCACAGAATTATTTAACGGAGTTATGGACAGATTCAGCTGTTCACAACACGTTATAGAGATTAAATTATGTTGCGATGCACAATCAATCAAGCATCTGATAAGCTTTCTTGGATTGTTGTTGGTTCGAGCGAAAACTTGCGCCGTAGATAATAAAACATTGTTCATTGGCGAGATTGCTTTCAAGGTTTTACTGCGAGAATGCGATGTTAACGTCACAGTGTCATTCGTGACGTGTGAGTTATTGTCATTTGAAGGCGGTACAACATTACATAATGCGGTAGAGTTTGAATGCGATGCGTTGAAATTTAACTCATTACTAGCCAAAGAATTTCCATCACCAGGTAGAGCATCAAAATGTAATAATGTATGATGCTTTTTGTGGCATGTTTTACATACATTTTGTGAATTGCATGTATAACTAGAGTGCGACATGCTTAAACAGTTTATACAAGCATGGTTCGATTTTATAAAGGCATAACGATCCTTAGCCACTAATTTTTTAAAATCAGCACACTGGTACAAGTGCACATGATTCGACTTACTACAAAAGGCACAAGTCACAGTTTTTGATAACTTATTGCCCTTGGTTACAAAAGAATGAGTAATTTTAGAACCACCTTGTAACTTCGAATGCGATTGTATCTGCGTAGATTTAGACTCAGTTTTGCATGTGCGTTCTAAAACCTTCACCTGTTCACGTAAAAAGGTTACAAATTCGTCGTAAGTTGGCATATCACCAGCTTTTCGGTGCCCATTTTCGAAGGATTTAACAGTATCAGAATCTAACTTCTTTAATCCAATATGGACAAACATAAATTCCTTTAAGTCACAAATTTTTAACTGACCCAAGGCTTGGTAAACAGATGTAAACTTATCTACAAAGTACTCAAGAGATTTTGACGTTGCGTTACTAATTGGTTTGAGTTTAAGCAGTTGATCAAGAAAAGCAGATGCTAAAGCTCGATTATCTTGATATTTTGCAATTAAGGCGTTGTATAACGGTAAATAGTTTTCAGGTGTTGGTGTTATACCATGACAAATATTTTTTGCTTTACCAACTAATACGGATAACAAGTACTGAATTCGTTCCGTATCAGATAGATGTTCATTCTCATGTATTAAAATGTTAAAGTTTTGAATAAATAAAGGCCAATCGGCCAAATTATTTCCAGAAAAAGGGGCTAGCGAAATGCGAGGCAACTTAAAATAATTTTCTTTGCGTTTGGTATCATGCCCAATCTCCGGTTTATCAATTTGTTTCATTGACAAAAAGCGTTCCCTTGAAGACTGAATAGAGCTGCACATTTCCGTAAATGACCACACGGTTTCAAATTCAGGTTCAAACTCTTCAATTAAGCGCATTGATAAACTATTGATTTCATCCGCTAACGTCATAAACTCGCTGCGTAGTCCGATAACATGCAAAGATTTGGACAAAAAACTTTCTATCTGTACCGTGTCTTGTTTTTCTGGAATAGCAGCAACTAGCTTTTGTGCGTAACTAAAATACGACGCAAACTTTGACTCCAAGAAAGCTAAACGAGCCTCCTCTTCAGTCCGTTTACTCGTTTGAAGAATTGCGGTTTCTTTATTAGATGCGCGTGCACCTCTGGGCATGATGACAGTTATAGCGCCGGTAACAATAAATCAAGTATGTTTGTTAAGAAGCGGATAAGAAGCGCAATGCGAAAACCTATGAATTATGCCAGTACCTAATGCAGTTTCAGATTGTTTTTTGTATCCGGCTCGAAGGACCAAACTTTTATGGGGGAGCGGGATGCGGTGCGTACAATATCCCCCTTAAGCGTTTCAAGGTTCTGTATAATAGCGGCCTTCGATAGCGTGGAGAATGTGTACCCCAAGAAATCAACGTTACAAATAACTACAAGTCTAGGATTGCTAGTACTTACCTGTGGCCTTGCTTGACAAACTGCTCCAGGAAACAGGACAGCAATCTTCGGCTGGCACACCCGTTGAAAACCCGTGGAACACAAACCATAAAAATTGGTAGCGATAAATTAAACTGCGTGTTCTCAAATTGACATTTGGCTTCTAATTTCACATTGTTATTTTTTTTGTTACGTCAAACCCAAGCGACGCGATTATATGTACAAATACAACCCCGAGGTGCAGGCTGTAACCCAGAACAGAACGTCGAGACAAGACTCCAAAGCTACCAGCATCATCCAGCTCATAGCTATCTGGCGTCTTATTCCTGCGGCGCGAACATTTCTCATTATCAGCTCATTTCCTTGATCTCCTGATTCTGTCCTCGATTAACCCTTACTACCTCCATCTTTCCTGATTTTTCAAACAACGCACTATTGTCACTTCCAATTTCCACTACTTCACTCCTAAGCCACTCATTCCTTAATCATCTGTTCACCACACATCCAAAATGAATCTAAAACTATCACTAAAATTATTTACAAAACAATTCACCCTTTCCTCTCAGGTCGCCCGTTTCCTGAAATAAATGTATTTATCTGGAATCGCGCCCCTCACGTTCGGGTCGCCAAAATTACTGTGATGTTTAGGCTCTAACTACTGAAGCTCCTCCCTTGGGAGCCATATTTTGTGAGGTTTCTTCTGAAAATAATCGTGTCCCAGCATTGGGAAGCCATATATTGTGAGGTTTACCTCGTCTGCTCCTCTCTAAATTCGTAAATCCACCAAAACCTTTTAAAATCAACACAGACGCTTACCTGTTAACGCTGGATCTAAAAACTCCCGCTCACTGCCTTTATGCTGAAACCTAATAGAAATTCACATCGTACAATAGCACACTCAAAATAACGCAATTCACAAAATACGTCACACTCTATTTACATGCAATAAATATTACAATTTCTAAAATACCTTTCCTTATGTACATTCGTATTATTAGCAATGTCCACAATTTCATTTTCAAAAGTATTTTAATTCAATAACCTTATTTAAACAAATATTTTATTAAAGTAAGAGGGCGTTCCTCATACCTTACGTTAACCCTTTTGTCTTATCATGAGCTCATAGTAAAACTTGTTTAATGTGAGTGCAAATTTACCGCACTACAAAGATAAATAAGCTCCCTATACTTCTTTACAACATAACCTGGTTATCTGAAAATTACTTATCCTTGACTAAATAAATTACATTTTCATCAAAAGTCCCATAAATTTTCAGTTCATTAAATATATCAAATACGAAACACTCAAAAGCACAGAAAAAAAATTTAAACAAAAAACAGAAAATATTCACCACACAATGTTTTTATACAAGCCCTTGAATTTGATGCCGTCCAATATGGCACTAGTCCATAAAACAGTTTCCCGATTGAATTACCATCATTCTATGCCTGCTGCTACCCCAAAATCTCTTCATTTATAATAAAACCATAAGCATCCAATTTCCAAACTTTACTCTTCGTATTCCCAAATAAATTAACCAAAAATCGCCGCCTTTACCATCAAATACTTCCAAATTTAACTAAGTTTCGTGCATTCCAAAGCCACAATAATTAATCGTTTGTACTTACATAAAAAATTTACTCTTCATATAGAATGCTTTATTCGCCTTTGAATTTACTTTACTTGTCATCATACTAACTTATGAGCAATTTTACATAAATTTACTAACTTTCACTAAAAGTAATTTGATGAAGCGTGAAGGACTGAAAAAAAATTAAAAGAGTGCCAGCCCCTTTAAAAGTGGTTTATATAGCCATTGCAACGCCTCCCCCATTTTCCAATTCGCACATAGAAATGTTAACGTACAAGAATTATTCCATGTAAAAGTAGTAACAGTTCTTCATTTCTTAAAATTGTTTACTTAACCGACTCGATATTCTCGCGAAAAGCTCTAACGACTCTTCGTTTAGCTTGAATTATGATAACAAACACGCTAAAATACTTGGTAATACATTTACAACCGCCAACTTCAATTTTGCGAAACTAGCATCAACCGTCAAGTCGATTCCCACTACGTTCACGTCTTCGAACTCAAACAAACATTTTTTGTCTCCCTTGTTCATATAACCCCATTTCACACATGTTTCCACCAGCTGAATATTTGCCCTACCTAATACAAACTTGTCGCACGTATACCTGCATCGTCCAATCATCTCGCTCAATTCATTTCCCTTGCTGCCATCGATGCGCATCTGCTTCTAATATTCCTAGAAATTATTGCTTTTGTTTCCCCCTCTAAAATAAGTTTGTTCGTCGTTTCCCTCCTATACTATATCCATAATTAAATCTCTGTTTCTCATTCGTGTTTATACGTTTCTGCTCCGTCCTTGTTCCTCCATGACAGTTGTTTCTAGCTTCCTTCCAATACTAGCTTTATAATTAAAAATCGATATCTTAAACAAACATAATGCTTCTTTGTCCAACTTATGTGTTTTCTGTTCTGTTCTGTTCTGTCCTCCCAACGGTCTTTTCCTTCTTGTAACATATCAAAGGTTGTTTATCGTACATGTTATCTTGAAATATCTCCCCCTTATCTATGCTTTGAAACGTTTCTTGGTTTTACCCTTGAAAATAATAATCCTATTTCTAACGAATATGCAAAGCTTTTGTTTTCGTATGCTACACTAAATAAAAATAAAAAATGGTATTTTTACCTTGTTGTTTTTAATCCTTATAGCCCTATCTTACAATAAATATTACGATACGCCATTCCTAAATAAATATAACTAAAATTAAATTAACCCTATACTATTATACGCTGACTAAGTTCTAAATTAATTATTTAACATACCTTAATTATATAAATTGCCTAACTTGATTTTTAATAAGTTGTTACTCTAACCCCAAGCTTGATTTATGTATTTACGATTAGCTACTAATTACACAATATATATATATATATATATATATATATATATATTGACGTGATAAGGGGTCATGAGAGGTCATTGAAACCCAAATTCTAGAAATAAATCCCACCAAAATATAAAAGAATCCAGTATAATAGAAGTTTCCGTAAATTCATGGTTACGTCCTGTACAATACAAGCATACTCTTATTCATTAAAATGTACGAGCGAAAAATAGAATTGCGCGTATATAAATAATCACCCTGTATGATATAGGCGTATTGTAAATACATAGCAAATAATGTAAACAGTATAGTAAAAATAATTAATTGTTAAGATACCTTAAAACGCATTAAATCAAATGCAAATTGATCATTTTAAAATAAATACAAAAACTATTCGTTTGTGCACTTTCCGTGCATAAAAATGAACAATTTCTCATATTCAAAAACTCCAATTTTAATATTAATTTTGTGTACTGAAACAAGTTTTGCTGTAAAAGTAAATATTTCTATAAAATGCAACGCCTTTTGCATTAAAAAGCAATTAAAGTTTAAATTAATTACCCCGTGGATTACATAAATTTATTTTAAGTAGAGAATTTTCTGGAGTAGACAAGATTAAGAAAGAAGTTTCGGGAGAATACGTCAAATTCGTATAAACTAAGTAATAAAATAAACGTTTATTCCAAAAAGCGGCTCGAACAATAAAAAACTCCATAAAATCCATAAAATAACCGATAAAAATTGAATATCTTTCGCATTAGTATGCGACGCCACAATAATCGTATATGTGTTAGAGTAGGACAAACCGTGCACGGCACTAATAAGTGGAAGAGATTACCAGGTAATAAAATAACAACTTTGAATGCTAATGAGGATTTCCAAGAATCGCGCCCATTCTACTACATTCTAGAAATAGATAAATTTATATATATATATATATAAATATATATATATATAAATATATATATATATATATATATATATATATATATATATATATATATATATATATATATATAAGGAAGCGTTTATTAAATAGAGAGATTCGATTCTTAAATTCGATCGTAAAATGTTATTTTGATTTGTCGCGAGCTGTTGCTTTGCGAAGACAATATTTGAAGTATGCAGTAAGCATACTGTAATTTAATAATTACAAGGTTACAATGAATAAAGAAGCGATGTTTTAAACATAACTTACATAAAAAAATAAAAATTATCAATTATAATGAAGAGGGAAAATTTTTCAGTATAACTTTATTTTAAAAATTTTATTAAATAATTGAAAGGAAGATTTAACCAAAATGTTTTTTGGTAACTGCTGTTTGAAATGAGGATTTTAAATATGGAAAATCTTGTAAGCTGATTTGGACATCAATTTAAAATAAGGAAATATTTAATTATGAGCTGAATTAAAAAAACGCTTCGTGGATTCTTGCAAGTACAATTTCTTTGTAAGTGATATTTGAATTTTGTCATTTAGTTTAAGACAGTTTAAGATAGTCCTAATAATTTTTTTTAAAGGATCTTTAGTAGGAAGGTTTGTGTTCAGAGGAACATTTTTTTCTATAATAAGTACTTCTTAGAAATTATTTTATGTTTGAAAGAAACGATGTTGTAAATGTTATAGAAAATATTTCATACTGTATAAAAGCTTAATATTGCTGTTTGATTTCATTTTGAAAAATCCGTCAATTCAGTTGAACTACCCAGGCAAAGTTGGAATGAAAGGTAAGTCAACAATTTCAAGTTTTACAATTTGCTGTATTTGTATCACAGCACTCTTTTAGAGGCGCATTAACGTGCGGCCATTATCATATCAGTCTTTTAGTGACGCTCCAATGCGGGGCTTACCACATCACTCTTTTAGTGATGCTCCAATGCGGGGCTTACCACATCAATATAAATATATATATATATATATATATATATATATATATATATATATATAATATAATTCAATTTATTGGGGATTGCAGCAATTAAGAAAGTCTACTTTTTTTTCAACTCAAGCTTTCGAGATTTTATTTTTCTCTTCTTCAGGAGTAACTAAATAAATACAATGGTAAACAAATAAATAAATAAATTTTAAAAGTTAAATACTTACGAATGTGAGGTTTGACTTAAATTCAAAATATTAATTTTAAATTACAAAAATTGGTTTTAAAATTTTGAAGGTATAAGTGTCAATGTCAATGAGTAATACAAGATTACAATTTGCCATACAAAAATAATAATACCTTGGATAAATTTTAAACATTAAACAAATATTGAAATAATTAATTAACAGGCATAAACCAAAACGCAAGTGCATGTACGTCTGTGTGAGAAATTTGTACAGGTAGTAGGAAGACGTAGAAGTAATAAAATCACATTCATTTGTATCATATAAACATATATAAATGTATAGAAATACGAAAATGTCTGTGCATGTACACATGCAAACAATTCACATACAAAATATAAATAAAACAAAAAAAAGAACATGTGCAAGAATGCACGTAAGTACAAATGTAAACACACAACCAACAGACACACAACACACACATAAACCAAAAAAAAAAAAGGCTTAGAATATAAGCACTAAAGTAATTATGTCTGTGGTACAGTTCTTGTTCTTATTTTGGTGTCTATTTCTAGTAGATACGCATATATGCAGCTAAGATTATCTGTACCTTTCTTTAAATTTAGTGCTTCTGGTTCTTGTGCAATTCTAACCATTTCTATGAATTTCCTTTTTGTAGTGTCCTTTTCTTCATCTAAATTAACTGCATCAGTATAGTTCATTCTGTGGCCTGTTTCTATAACATGCGTTGAAAGTGCTGAAGAATTAACATTTCTTCTGGCATCACTTTTAAGTGAAGTAATTTGTTGATGAAGCGTCCTTGATGTTTGGCCAATATAACTTTGAATACAGTTACAACAAGGAATTTTGTATACTATGTTAGATTTTAGTTCTTTTGAAATAACAGCTTTGATTTTAGTGTAAAGACTTCTGCTTAATTTGACATTTTTTAGTGCAATTTTAATTGTAGGGTTTTGATTATAGATGTTACTCGTTTCGTTAAATCTCTGATATAAGGTAAGCTGTTTACGTTTGTACTTACGTGCATTCTTGCACATGTTCTTTCTTTTTTGTTTTATTTATATTTTGTATGTAAATTGTTTGCATGTGTACATGCACACACATATACATATTTCTATACATTTATATATGTTTATATGATACAAATGAATGTGATTTTATTGCTTCTACGTCTTCCTACTACCTGTACAAATTTCTCACACAGACGTACATGCACTTACGTTTTAATTTATGCCTGTTAATTAATTAATTATTTCAATACTTGTTTAATGCTTATAATTTATCCAAGGAATTATTATTTTTGTATAATTAATTTTAATCTTGTAGTACCCATTGACATTGACACTTATACCTTAAAAATTTTAAAACCAATTTTTGTAATTTAAAATTAATAATTTGAATTTAAGTCAAACCTCAACTTCGTAAGTATTAAACTTTTAAAATTTATTTATTTGTTTACCATGATATTTATTTAGTTACTCCTGAAGAAGAGAAAAATAAAATCTCGAAAACTTTAGTCGAAGAAAAAAGAGTAGACTTTCTTAATTGCTGCAATCCCCAATAGATTGAATTATTTTAAATTAATATTCAGCAAATAAAACGTAAAGATTATATATACAGTGCGTCCCAAAAGTAACGGATATATTCGATTAAATGATTATTGACAATTTCTGAGTAAAAAGCTCTGACATGTCGATTTTTATTTTTAAATTGTCATTTAATTATGTAGTTTTTAACCCACCACCCTTCAACCCCTAAACGCTAGCATCCCCTATTTAAAAATTTTAAATAGCAATGTACCCCTTGTGATACCTCAATTAATAGCATTTTTCATGCAGAAATAGAATTTTACAAAAAATTCTAAATCCGTTGATAAACAACTGCTTTATTCAATAAAAACTTATTCACCTAAAGTGCCAATTATCGGGTAGGCTTTGACAAACAAAATGTTTGTAAAGTGTCAAATAAGTTTAGTGAAAGTACGTTAGTTAAGTGCGTGCTGCTTGTTTAATAATAAGTCAGCAAAATGAGACTTAACGAAGCCGAAAGGATTGAAATTTTAATGATGATTGGCTTTGGAGATAGAATTCGAACGCACAAAGAAGTTCGAATTTTATTCAATGCAATTCATCACGACCTCCCCCCAATCTCGCAATCAACAATAAGCCTAATTGAAAATAAATTTCGAAATATTGGACGCGTACGAGATAAATCTAAAAATGGACGTCCATCAGCTTTAGATGAAGATTCAGAATTGGATGACTTGCTATTTGTGCAGAAAAATCCACATTCAAGCGTTGCGAGTCGCTTCACAGTTAAATGCATCAAAAGTGCAGTCATAGTTTTCTCTGTAAGCAAAAGTTTCACCGCAAGAGTTATCAGATGATGATTTTGATAGGCGAGCGCAATTTTGTGAGACAATGATGGAACTTTGCAATGATAATCCTGGATTTGAAGGAAATACGTTTTCTGGTGAAGCAACATTTTATTTAAATGGCACCGTTAATAAGCAGAATTGCCGTTATTGAGCTAATGAAAATCCGCATTGGATGATGGAAGCAAATACACAATTTCCACAAAAGATTAATGTTTGGGCGGGAATAGTGGGTAATAAAGTTATTGGACCGTACTTTTTTGAAAGAACACTCAATGGAGAACAGTATATAAATTTTCTACAATTTGAATTAATTCGGACTTTAACGGTACTACATCCCAATGTAGAAGATCCTGATTTACCTCATCCCAGTATTTGTCTACAGCAAGATGGTGCGCCTCCCCACTATGCACGTCCAGTACGGGAATATTTTGACCAGGTATTTCCTATGAGGTGGATTGGTAGACGAGGACAAATTGAATGGACCGCTAGGTCTCCCGACTTAACCCGTTTGGATTATTTCCTCTGGGGTTATTTAAAAACTAAAGTGTATCTGAATAGGCCTCAAAACATAAACGAGTTAAAGCAGAGAATCCAGAATGAAATTCGCTTAATTTCCTCTCAGACAGTAAACAAAGTTCAACAAGATTTTGTTTCTAGATTAGGATACTGCCTAGCGACTAACGGACAGCAGTTTGAACATTTAATTTAAATTGGGTTTGTTTTTGTTTTTTATTCAAGTTTTGTTTATTGAATAAAACTGACTTATTATTAAACAAACAACATGCACTTAACTAACGTACTTTCACTAAACATATTTGACACTTTACAAACATTTTGTTTGTCAAGGCACACCCGATAATTGGCACTTTAAGCAAATAAGTTTTTATTGAATAAAACAGTTATTTATCAACCGATTTAGAATTTTTTGTAAAATTTTATTTCTGCATGAAAAATGCTATTAATTGAGGTATCACAAGGGGTACATAGTGCACTATGCTCCTACAGAAAGGTCAGACCTTCCCGGAGGCGTGGACACGAGTGGGTGGCCTTGATGTCTGCCCTGGCTAGCGGCACCCCTCGCATGCTGTATTGTCGTGATCCTTTTCGTTTTACCTGTTACAACCTGTGAATATTTAATAATAACTCGTAGATGGATTTACGTAGTTTAATGACTTGTAACCAATATTATCACATAGAAAACAAACAAAGAAATAATACTACGCTACTACTTATCTGTAAGTACAATCCAACGGATCATTAAACATTAGCATCCTCTCATTGCCACACTCTTACGGAACACTTTACGATTTAATTTCAACGCAAAATTCACAAATTAACTAAGTTCTACCACACTCGATACGCGGTAGGCTAAACGTGCCGTACTCTTTCGCACGCTAAACTCGACTCCCTGCTACCTATCGGAATAACTTAACCCTTACGGCTGCTTCTCCCTCTTATTATAGGGGCGGCCTAGTACATCACCCCCCTATAAGTTAAACTTAATTGCTAAACATATTTTTGTAATTAAATTGAACTTATACTTAATAATTACAGTGTTAAATTTTGATACGGTACAACATACGGTTTTAAATTCCTAACATTCTGTATACCCAACAAGAGACCCTAGTGTCGTCCGTACTTCATAAGAATTTGGCCCGCTTAGCCACAATCGTAGCAGGCCCGGAATAAAGCAAAAAGAATTTCTTAATCTCTTTGTCTTCCGCAGAAGACTGGGGATGAGTACGAACCAGTACTTTATCACCAATCTTAAAATCAACACAATTTTTATG
The DNA here is from genome assembly GCA_036346225.1 of Platerodrilus igneus. NCBI lineage: Eukaryota > Metazoa > Arthropoda > Insecta > Coleoptera > Lycidae > Platerodrilus > Platerodrilus igneus. Next base: position 403,430 of record JARFIW010000705.1, read on the forward strand.
GATCCTTTGATGACGTAATTTACGTTTTTCATCCTTAGATTTTAATTTATTAAGCGAACTCTTCGCCTTCTGGCACAAATCGCAGCTTGAAATAATTTTTCGAATGAAATGTTTCATCCTCGGAAAATAATAATCACGACGCAGCATCTGGAAACACTTTTCCGCCCCAAAATGCCCATTATCTACATGTTCTTGCCAAACCAATATACTTATTTGGGAAGCAGGTACACATACTTTAAACTCTGGCGAACCTTCGTAGCCTCGCCTAAATAAAACTCCTGATACACAACAAACCAATCCGCGCACCTTTTCGAACTTCCTCCTTCAATAATTTAGACATTATTCTACAACAGAATTCGTCTTTCCTTGCTCCTCAACAATATTTTCATACCTAACTGGACCCCTTTACATAGTTCCGACTTCTTTACTGCACAAATTTCTGTCGGCACACTCTCAAATTTTCAAGTTTCTCCTTTCCTTGATTGGATAACGCGATAGAGCATCCGCCAGAACATTCTCCTTCCCAGCACAATATTTAACATTAAAAGCGTATTCTTGAAAATACAACACCCACCTAGTCAAACGCGAATTTAATAGTCTGCAGGACATTAAAAACGATAGAGATTTATGATCTGTAATCACCGTTAATTCTCGACCTAGCACAAATACCCGCCACTGCTGCAAACAATGTAATACGGCTAATGCCTCTTTTTCTGTAACACAATAACCAATTTCAGGGCCACGCAGAGTCCGACTGGTGAATGCCACAATATCCTTTTCTGAAGTTTGCTCATTTATTTGAAATAAATAACCACCTAAACTTCCATCAGATGCATCTGTTTGGATCAAAAACGCACGGTCAAAACACGGATGCTTCAACATAGAAATCGTTATAAACCTCGACTTAATTTTCTCAAACGCTTCTTGTTGAGCTGAACCCCAACGCCATTGAACTCCTTTTTTCAACAGCAACTCGTACAATTTATTTTTTTCTTCTTGAGAAAAGTTTTCTGCGCGATCCACTACCTCTTTAATTTCAGACACCTTACACGGCACTATCTGCTTTTTTAATTGAATTTCCTTCTCTTTCTCTTCCGACACTGGACAAACAGTCAACCGACCATCAGGTTTCGGTCCCATACTAAACCCTATGCTTATCGCTCTTGCTTCAAAAATACCCGATAAACAATTTTTTGAAAAATCGATTTTAATTTGGTGATCAGCAAAAAAATCGCATCCGAAGATGACATCACGAATTAAATTCGGAACTACCAGACAAGGGTAAGCCAATTCGAAATCATTGAATTTAAAATTCAAATAAAATTGATCCTTAACAATCGAATTCTTGCCCGTCGCACTCACCAAAATAGTTGATGTAAACGGCAAACGTAAAATATCGCTATTAATTTGCATTATCTTTAATAAAAAATCTTTTGAAATGCAGGTAACTTGACTACCCGAATCTACTAATATTTTTACCACAACAGTCTCAACTGTCGCTTCAATGGTCGGTGCCAAAGCAACCGACTTATTATTATTTTGTGCTTCCAACAGAAGCTCATCCCCATTTTTATTAAATAAAGTTGCCACAGCCGGTGGTCGACTTCCCCCTGGACTACTAACAGTTTGAGATTCACGACGCCCTTCATCCCTATCATCATTATTGTAATTACTATTAGTATTATTTTCCCTATTTTCAGAGCGGGCACTATTACCGCCTCCAGAATTTGACGTATTTGATCTAAAATTGTAACGAACGCTCCCGTTTTGTTCATTATTCGTCCCTCTACCACGCCAATTCGTGTAGGAACTGTTATTATTATTATTTGGGTTCCGATTATAAGTTTCATCAATTTCCCTTAAATAAGCTTCTACTTCATCAAAAGTTCTAGGCATGCAATTTACAATACCTCGTTGAATTTCACTCGGAAAATGATTTTTTAATAAAGAAATAAGCGCACCTTCCTCAAGAGGAGTAGTTAAGAAATCTGCTTCTCTCACCAACTTTAAAAAATAATCAGCCCTTGACCTCCTTCGTAACACCCAAATTTAATTTTTGAAAAGTTTCCTCTCTTCGTCAACCCCCAATACCGACTTAAAATAGCTCTTTAAATTCTTGGAAATTCCTTACTTTTCTTCCTTTAATACACCCCAATCCTGAGCTGAATTACGTAAATTACTAACGGTCAAAGGAACTTTTCTACTTTCAGGAACTCCAGCTTCCAAAAATATTGTTTCCTGTTTTTAATGAAAGATACCGGATGCACAGATCCCTCCGCACAAAGCACAAATTCGTACCCCCAGATCCTTATATAAACTCATATAATTATGATACCCAAAAGCCCCGGACGTGACGCCCCTGGTCTCTGGTTGGTGTACAGGCACAACACCTTCATCTTTAATGTATTCAACATCGCTAGCTTCTACCTGTTCTTTAACCGATTCAGAAACACGATTTACATCAACACTTAATTTGCTAATATTTGCAGCAATATTTACGTTCATTTTTTCAATCGATTCCTTTAGGATGGCATTGTTACAATTCATACTATTAATGGCTGCAGCTAGTTGTTTCAACACCTCTGCGATATCAGGCTCGCCCATTTTATCAGCTTTTTTTAAATTACTTCGATCTTTACTATGCGTATTATACTTATGTGACAATGAATTTCAACAACAATTAAAAACATATTTCACCTTGCGGTGCGATCATTAATTCTTAAGCTCTAAATTACTCTATTTATTTTTGTTCCAAACTAACACAATAAACCCAATGGATTTCTCTGAATTGTCCGCTCACACTTAATACAACTTGGAATGTTATACCTCAATATCCAAACATCGACTATTGTCAGATACAATTAACATGGGCCTGGTTGTTGAATAACCGTTAACCCTTATTAGAAATTAAAAAGTAATGTTCGTTTCCATAAATGTCCTTCAATGTTATCTGAACCTTTTTAAATTCTACGTAAACAACTCGAATCATTACAGTTCCAGGTATTTGTGTAACAACAAAACGCCCCACGTTGGGCGCCAAAAATGCACTATGCTCCTACAGAAAGGTCAGACCTTCCCGGAAGCGTGGACACGAGTGGGTGGCCTTGATGTCTGCCCTGGCTAGCGGCACCCCTCGCATGCTGTATTGTCGTGATCCTTTTCGTTTTACCTGTTACAACCTGTGAATATTTAATAATAACTCGTAGATGGATTTACGTAGTTTAATGACTTGTAACCAATATTATCACATAGAAAACAAACAAAGAAATAATACTACGCTACTACTTATCTGTAAGTACAATCCAACGGATCATTAAACATTAGCATCCTCTCATTGCCACACTCTTACAGAGCACTTTACGATTTAATTTTAACGCAAAATTCACAAATTAACTAAGTTCTACCACACTCGATACGCGGTAGGCTAAACGTGCCGTACTCTTTCGCACGCTAAACTCGACTCCTTGCTACCTATCGGAATAACTTAACCCTTACGGCTGCTTCTCCCTCTTATTATAGGGGCGGCCTAGTACAATAGCCATTTAAAATTTTTAAGTAGGGGATGCTAGCGCTTAGGGGTTGAAGGGTGGGGGTTAAAAATTATATAATTAAATGACAATTTAAAAATAAAAATTGACGTGTCAGAGCTTTTTACTCAGAAATTTCCAATAATCATTTAATCGAATTTATCCGTTACTTTTGGGAAGCACTGTATATATATATATATATATATATATATATATATATATTGTAGTGGTTTTAAAGGGTTAAATGTAAATATTAACAAAGCAATTTCAAAACACCCTGTATAAAGGAAACAACCAAAATTTACGTGCGAAATTTATCTCATTTTATTCAATTTAAAGTATCAAGTATTACCATTATTTTATAATTAGAGATTAAGAATTTAATAGCTGCGTAAAGAAAATAAATTTCATAAGCCAATGGAAATAATTATTTAATTTAATTGAGTTGAATTCAAAGGAATATAACGTTTAAAACGCATAAGAGCTTGAAAAATCGATAATACCAAAGTGAAACGCGTTGCTAACAAACGAACAGCCGTTGGATATGAAATACTTTGAAAAGCGAAATCCTAGAAATGTTATTTAAAACGTCGGTTAATTTGAACACCTGCATGTTTTCTAAATGTCAACTTCTCCTTATTTTGTGTAGATAAAACTCAAAATTCTAGGTATATTGTACAAACGGTCGGATGTTTTCGCATTAAACGCTAATAAGGGGTTACTTAAAGCACGTATGCTAGTCCACGTGGGGTTAGATAGCAGATAGACAGGAATATCGATTTCTACCACTCACACAAGGTTAGAAGGAAACGTAGAATATGCATAAGAAAGGGACAGCGTTAATATAGGCGGGATTTTTAAGACACCAATGCATAGACTATTGGTCGATATCGTTAGTTGTACATCAGACAAACACGGGAATATTAAATGTTAATTTTTCAGAAAATATCGTAACGACGTGCTGAATTTCGAGAATTTAGAAAACGGTTGAACCCAAAATTTTAAGAAATATTATTGTAAATGAAGGACTTCGCGTGAAATGCGGCCGAGAGGTGGCATCGGAAATTGTATAAATACTTTTTGAAAATGAATGAAAGGCCCTTAGTATTTTGATCGCTTCAGACTACGTACCGAAAGTTACCACGAGCTTGTAAGCATAGAAAATTATTTTAAATTAAATAGTACGGTGTTAGTCTCATAATTTGTACGCGGATAGTGCCGAGTCTAAATTTTATTGAGGTGCAACTTATATTTTTTTAACAAGCTCGTGTAGTGACGTTATGTAACATAAACTAAATTAAAATAAAAGAAGTGTAATTTTTGGATTTGGAGTTGGATGTATCGTGTATGAACAGCATTGCAGCACAACTTAGAGGGTGTTCAACTACTAATATCTGGAGGTGGGAGCAGAGCAGTACCACGAAACAACTTAATGGCATCATCGTCAACGGAGAAGGGATCTTCAAGAAATTCCAGGTAACGCGTTAGAATTTGTTGTTTTTGATAAACTATGAAGGTTATTGTGATGGGTGAGAGTGAACAATGATGGTATTTTACATTATTTGGCGTATTGAAAGTAATACGTATAACTAACTTTAATCGTGGTATTTAAATCGAAATATAAAGGTGGTTGTTTAGGGGTGTATTGAGTCGTAAGGGTCGCGTAGTAAATGTAAATAGCAATAGGAATTAGAAAACTGCATTTATTTAGCAGAAAAATAAATAATTCGCACATTATGTAAATAGCAAACATTTAACACCCTGTATAAGGACCGCAATTAACTTTAAGTAATGCCAGTAAGCATATCTTTCAATAATAGGACACATATTCAGCAGAGAAATAATTATACAAGCAATTAAACTACTTCAAGAAGCGTTCAATAAGTTTATAAAATAGATACGTATGAGATAAAACAAAACCTAGTAAGTCTTCATACAATTACGTATGGGATAAAGAAAGAATAATAAAGCGCTTGGATAAAAGACGCACTTTCAAAGATAAGTTTTAAATACGAGACATGAACAGGAACACGTGGATTTACATCACTCATATTACATCAGTTATTTATTCAATTCTCCAAAAAGCTTGATCTACACAAACAACAGACATAAGCTAAATTAAAGTCCAATTATAATAACAAAACAAGCGGTGAAAGATTGTAAAATAATAGGAATACAAGCATAACGTAACTACAGAATAGTTTCATCAGAAATAAAGATTGAAAACTCCTAGGAATGCCCAAAACAACCATGGTTGGTTACAACACTTTGTACGACTGTTCTGATAAACCAATCAAAAATGTAGATAGCGAAAGCTATATAACGCCCAGAGTTGATAAGAAGAGGCAGTCTCAATTTGAATCACGTCAAACCTGCATCACCGTTACTCGAAGATTTACGCGTCGAAATAAATTTTAAATAAAATTATTAAATTCTGTGAAAAAGTGGTGTTGTGTAATATTTGATGACAAGCTACGTTGAAGATATATGAAAAAGCTTTTGCCGTTTTGCTGAAAACGTGAGTAGAAATTTGTTAATTAATTTAAATTAAATGTTTATAATAATGTAGGGCTCTAATTCACAAATCTAAGTCTAAGTCAAAAATCTAAGAAATCTAAGTCAAAAATCTAATTCACAATTCTAAGTCTGGTATTCAGAACTTCTAAGTGGTATGAGAAATCTAAGTGTGGTATTCAGAAATACAAGTTGTATCTAAATTGGGATAGCTAAGTTGAGAAATCCAAGTAAAGCACGAGGTGAATTTTGGAAACAAAAGATTAACAAAATTATTGGTTCAAACGTACGTGAAGGAGTACAAAGCAGAGCATTGTTTTTCGAGTGAAGATAATAACGGGGCGTTGATCCACAACACGCAACAGCAAACAAAAAAGGAAAAAGACCCATCAGGAAATTACAGGTCAGGGCTAACTAGTACAAAGAATCTTTTCAAATTTAAATTTAAACACTGAATATTTAACATATTTAACAAAATAAAATTATTAAATCAGCACTGGGGCTATAATTAAAGAGCAGTAATTTGAGAAAAATCACCAAAACTAGAAAATTCAGAGAAATTTGTATACTAATTAAATTTAGGCAAATTTATTTTAGTATTTAAGATTAAATGTAAATATAATTTTTCAAAAATGGAAAGAGGATCCCAAGAGAGTATAATCCAGGAAAGGACATTTGAATGAAGTTCTAGCGAGGAGCAGCAGACCTCACGAAAATAGATGATGGAGATTTTAATGGCACTGAACAATAAAATGGACAAAAATGAAGAGGCTATGAAAAACATGACTACAAAAATTGAGGAAAATAGTGAAAAACTAGGCAAGGAAATAAAAATTATGAGCGATGGATTAAGGGAAACCAACCAAACAATTGCTGAGATGAGAGCACAAATGCAAGAAAAAATGTGATGATTACGGATAAAATCGACTGTGTGTGGGATCACGTTAAAATGGTAAAATCTAAACAAGAAACATGTGAAAGTGAGACAAACGACAAACTCGCGAATCTAGATACTAAAATACAAAACGTTGAGGAAAAGTGTGAAATAGAATTTAGGACGATAAACTGGGAAATAGGTAATTTAAAAACCAATTGAGGAAATTTTAATGTTAGGGAACCCATGAGACTAATTCAACCGAATCTTTCAATAGACCAATACACAAAATTTTACGAGGACGGTAAATTAAATTCAAAAGTCTTTCTCGAAAATATTAAAATGTTAGTAAAGGGCTCAACAGACGAGCAATATAAATTAAATGTAGTAAAATCGATGTTAAAAAGGAGAGCAGAAATGTGGTACAACTTACTAGAAAGCGAGGTAGAAACATTTCAACAGTTTGAACAAAAATTTTTACGACACTTTTGGAGGGATAATCAACAAGACAAAGTAAAAAATGACCTGAGCATGGGAAAATATAATTCAGATACAGGAGTGACCCGGGAGTTATAAGCTATAGGAAAGTTTAGCGTAGCAAAACAATTAGATCCTCCTTTACAGGATAAACAAATTATAAAATAGTTAGCAGGGCATTTCAACGCAGAAGTAAAACAATATATCACAATACAGAATATAGTAGACCAAGACATATTTATAGAATATCTACAAAGATATGATGAGTTGGGATCAAATTATAGAACAGAGGATAGCACTAGGAATCTACGCACAAATTTTATGAGGACGCAAAGAAGCACTAATACTCGAAGAATTAATTATCAACGAAATAATTATGATTATGGGCGAAATTTTAATAGAGGTAATTACAATAATTTTAATAATAATTTCAGGCGTAGTAGAAATTCAGGTCAGATACCAAGGCAACAAATGGAGCGGACTAATCATGAGGGAAACAATAACCGAGAAAAAAGTAGACAGGAACGTGAGGATCGACGAACACAATCAAGGAATATTAATCGCACATACGCAGACAGAACGAGTCAGGCAGGATCTTCCACGCAAATCCAAAATTTTTAGATACGGACGAACCAAGTAATGCCATACGGATAAACAGATACGAACATCAGCGCAAATTTATTAAACATGAGAGGGAAATGAATTAGAAAGAAACTTATTACCTATAGTTAATTTGAAGGTGGAAAATAAAATAGTTAGAGTATTGATTGATACTGGGGCAGAAGCATCGCTTGTTGCAGAAGAATTTGTTAAACGAGAGAAATTGATAGATAAGGCGATACCTATAACAAGGTGTAATTTGGCGGCACCAAGTAATAAGAAATTTGCTAGAATACGTGAAATGGCAATTCTGAAATGTGAAATGGGGGATGTAAAATTGGAGAATGCTTTTATGGTTGTACCAGGACTAAAGATGGATATTATATTTGGGATGGATGTTATAGACAAGCTGGGGTTGAAGATAAATGCAGAATATAAAGAAATAGAGTGCAATGGAGAATATATTAAATGGTACAAAGAGGGAAATGTAGAAGTCGAGGGTGACTGTGTAAATATTAACCAATTTGAGGACGAAATAGATAATGGGGGAGAATACAAATGAGGAGATTATATGTCCAGAAGATTTGAAAAGCAGGGTGAACTTATTATTACAAAAGTATTCAGAATTAATAGGGTTGGAATCAAGAATTGCCACAGGTTATCAGCACAAGTTGGAAGTAGTAAACACCGAACCGTTTTATACTAAATAATATCCTATTCCAGTAGTATACAGGGATAGAGTAAAAGAAGAAATAGAAAAAATGTTACGTGAAGGTATCATCGAAAGCTCCAGTACACACTTTGTGAATCCATTAGTTATCGTGAAGAAAAGTGATGATAGCATCAGGTTATGCTTAGATGCAAGGAAGATTAATAAGCGAACAAAACCACAATACAATTGTCCACCAACAATGGATAGCATATTGGCGAGGATAGGGTAGTAAGAAAATCTTTACCAAAATAGACTTAAAGAATTCATTTTGGTTAATTCCATTAGCGCGAGAATCGAGGAAATATACGGGTTTTTCTGTAGAAGGGCAAATATACCAATTTAAAGTAGTGAAAGCTATGCAAAGTATTTTGAGACCGTATGAGGAATTTTGTATCCACTACGTGGATTATGTTTTGATCTTTAGTGATAGTGTTTAACAATACTTTGTACATTTGGAAAGAATTTTAGTACAATTAAATATAGCAGGTTTAACGTTAAATTTAAAGAAGTGTGAATTTTTCCAAGATGAAGTTAAATTTTTGGGATATAGAATAAATAGTGAGGGTATATTTATAGAGCAAGAAAAAAATTATGAGCTAAAGGACACAGATTCGGTAACAATAAGGGGGAAGTTTCACATAAATTTAAGTATAGGAATAAATAGAGTAGTAAAAGAGGACATAGGTATAAGATTAGATAGATGTAAATAGGGGATTAACAAGGGGGAATTAGATTTATTAAAATAAAATAAATATATAAGAATTTGTAGACCAATGGGATTTTAACTGCATTTATTTAGCAGGAAAATAAATAACTCACACATTATGTAAAAGGACAAACATTTAACACCCTGTATAAGAACCGCAATTAACTTTAAGCAATGCCAGGAACCATATCTTTCAATAATAGAACACATATTCAGCAGAGAAATAATTATATATGCAATTAAACTACTTCAAGAAGCGTTCAATAAGTTTATAAAATAGATACGCATGAGATAAAACAAAACCTAGTAAGTATTCATGCAACTACGTATGGGATAAAGAAAGAATAATAAAGCGCTTGGATAAAAGACGCACTTTCAAAGATAAGTTTTAAATACGAGACATAAACAGGAACACGTGGATTTACATCACTCATATTACATCAGTTATTTATTCAATTCTCCAAAAAGCTTGATCTACACAAACAACAGACATAAGCTAAATTAAAGTCCAATAATAATAACAAAACAAGCGGTCAAAGATCGTAAAATAATAGGAATTCAAGCATAACGTAACTACAGAATAGTTTCATCAGAAATAAAGACTGAAAACTCATAGGAATGCCCAAAACAACCATGGTTGGTTACAACACTTTGTACGACTGTTCTGATAAACCAATCAAAAATGTAGATAGCGAAAGCTATATAACGCCCCGAGTTGATAAGCAGAGGCAGTCTCAATTTGAATCACGTCGAACCTGGATCACTGTTACTCGAAAATTTAGGTGTCGAAATAAATTTTAAATGAAATTATTAAATTCTGTGAAAAAGTGGTGTTGTGCTAAGGCCAAACCTCGAGTATGCGACCATTCCTTGACCCCTATAGACGACGAAGGTAATTGATTACAAATGTTAGGTAAAATATAACAATCAATTTCATATGCTGGAGACCTTGCTCCCGAGGGGCTGACTACACACGATAGTGTACCAGACACCAACGATGAATTCAAGCCAAGTCCTTTAACAGTGACATTGGCTCTCCGTTTCCTTAAACTTAATTTTTAATTCAGTCATAAAACTTTCCATGGATCCGTTATCTAAAATTACACAAACAGGTTGCAATTTTCCTGTATAATCCAGCACCGACACCATTGCCGTAGCTAACAGCGTGGTTGTATGTTCTAATGACGTCGAAATTAACGAGCTAGTGGCAGGTTGTTCATGCACAACCGCCGACGACAGATTGTCTTCACTAGATCCACTAGTAGAAGTAAGTCTAGGCGCCGCTCTCCGAGGAGACGCTGACCTTTGACGCTGAGTTTGTCTGCGTGGAGACATCGATTTTTCTCGTTTATCAAAGTGAAGTAACAAATGGTGTGGCTGATGACATTTTCTACACGACCAATCTAACTTACAATTTTTCATCGAATGTGAAGTATTTAAACATTTAATACAAAGGTTTTTAACCTTTACCACCTCAAATCTTTCTTGAGAGGTTTTATCGAGAAACTGCTTACATCTATAAATAAGATGCACAGCTTGACATAAACTACAATTTTTACCATCATTGGTGGTACTAACTAAAGAAGTTTTAGCCGAAATGCTAACAAACCTTCCTTTTTCTCTTTCTATCACGGAATCTCGAGATTTTAAGCATGTTCCTGAAGCAATGTCATTTATTTCCAACACTTTACATTGTTTTTCAAAGTACGACCTTAAATCTTTGAACTAAGGAACCTCGTCACTATTTCCTAATTCAATACGGTTTAAAATGTTTGTATCTAATTTCTTTGATAACAGATTAAACAACATGAAATCTAATAAATCTATTTCCATCTGCCTTAACGCAAATATATTTTCATCAAAACAACTAATTAATTGCCGGAGTTCCGTGTGCGAGTCTGAGGAACTTACCTTAGGGCATTTTTCGAGAGCATTAAAATATGTTGAAAGTAATAACCTCTTGGACTGAAAACGATTAGTAATGATTTTATAGGCTTCATCGTATGCACAATCGTTTAATGGCAAATGTTTTATTAATGCACGCGACAACTTATCTAGGGTATCTACGAGATGGCAAAATTTTTCAAGGGGTGACAAACTGACATTATCATGAATCAATCACTTATAAATTGCATAACTCTCAAAATCCGAAATGCGTCCCGAGAAGCGCGGGACAGAAAGGAGTTTCAAGCAAATACCACTATTTACCGACAAAGAATTATTCATATTTTCCACCTTTGGCTTATTTTCTACGCGATCTAATTCACATTGTTCAGCGATAATACGATAATAGATAATCATCGATTTTCACCCTAAGAGCCGAAAATTCGTCCAATTGTTCACTCTCCTCATCAAAGAAAATATCCTTGCAAAAACTCTTGAAATAAGTTTCAATTTGCTCGACACTTTCAATCGATGCTCTAATTAAAGCAATCGATACATTTTGCGGTTGATTAATCTTACTGTATATATGATCCAACCTTTTAACTACAAATCTAGCTTCAAGAATAGCTTTATCAATTGATATAACCATATCTGATTAATGATTAATGAACGGCAATAAAAATTAATGTAAAAACAATGCGTACTCAAATACGCTACAACTAATTAATCTACGAAATTAAATTATTAATGGAAAAATGCAACTAATTACAGTGCTCGCCCAACAAAACGTTTAACGTTTCAAATAAATACCAATAACCCCTTTGTTATACAAGTTGGATGAACCCGATGGTTCCTCGAACTTGATGACGAAAAATAAGGTAATGATTTAACAATACAATAACCCTCATAAATTTAGTTTACATAAAAGACGCCGACGACCGACACTAATCTTTGCGACAAAGGACAAGGGATATATTGTAAAATCTACCGTTATGACCAAATGTTTCTCCCATTAAATGTGTAAGCAGGATGTTAGTCTCTCTGTAACACGCTCAAACATATCAAAAACTACGACAATTATTAAATTTAATGATAATGAGGAGCGAAAGGATAGGAACTAATTAATTAATTAAATAATCCGGTGACGAAGGCCATGTTTAATGCGCGGGGCGTCTTATAAATTTGTATATCGACTTATCTCCGTGCTTGTTTTCTTGTTCTAAGTGTTGTTCCTATTCTTCAACTAAGTGGACTGCAGGCGAATTATAGTACGTGTTACTTTTGCACTTTCACTGTGCTTTTTTGGGGGTTTATCGACAAATTTACATTCAGGGCACTAATGACAACTCACATACCGAACGAACGACCTTTTCGCTCCAATATTGATGAGAGAGTGTTTTGTCACTACCCTTTTCTGCTTAATTTTCACATGCACAAAGAAGGTTTTACGACAGGATGTAACGGGACAAGGGATGACAGCTTTAGGATTTGATTTACAACTAAGAATTTAAAATAAATTTAACCACGACAATGTGCGACAAAGAGACCGAACATCAGTCCTGATAAACAAATGTAGAAATTGGCCAGTTACAGCTCCAAGCAACATTGGTTGCAACTCCTAATGTGACATTGCTGACACAAACCTGGCCTGATGGAAGTCCTTCTAGAATAATGAAGAAGAAACATAAACTGTAAGTTATTATAATTTATGAGAGAGTAGTGCTAAAATAAATCATATGAAAATAATTAATTAACCACTATAATTGTATGTGTTAGTGTTTAATTTGTTGTAAATAAAAGACATTGAAATTTAATTGAAAAATTGATTAAATTATTGTAGTTGGTTACATTGAAGAAATGATAGATTTAAATTGAAGTTTATTTTAGGAGATAGCTGTGTAAATTTACTTGTTTTAAAAATTATTTGTGCATGTTTACAGTAATGAGAACATGACTATTTCATTGTAATAGAAGTCAGATGAAGTAGTGAGACGAATTTTTTTTCTTTTTGTTTAAGAAGAGATTAGATTTTTGTAAAAAGAACTCCATTCCTCTAGGAGGCCGAAATAACAAGATATCCACTAGGAAAACTCATCACCAGATAAGACGAGTTGACAACCATTAATTAGGACAATAGGTAAAGTCTTTCAAGGCAAGTGGTCATTGTAACAGTTTCTACAATACAGCTATTCCAATTTATATTTTTGCAATTCTGTTGGTTTTTTTCACAGAGGCCCCCCACCTTTGCATCACTGTAGTTAGGCCGGTACATCTTAAAATTGTTACAAGGTTACGCCCCTTCTGTGCAAATCTAAAGTATTAATATAATGCTCATTTCACCCATAACAATCTGTTAAGTACAGGGTGTTAAAAAAGATATCTTTTATTATTACATTACATGAGTGGAAACATTATTTTGATGACAAAAAAAAGCAAATAACAAAGGTGGAAAAACAAAAGAAAAGGATACGCATAAAAATAGAGAAGTATTTTAACAAAATATTATAAGATCTCAAAAAAAATTAAAAGAAAAATGAAAATTTTAATGTAATGTAATGCCAATTAACCGGGGGGGAGGGGGGGCGTCAATTATACAAGATAAAAGCTAGTGCAAGTATGTCAATTACTGGAGTACTTAGAACAAAAAAATTATAGAACAATAAGTAAAGAAACCACTGCTTTTCAAAAATATTATCTCTGTATATTGTTACGTTCAAAATCCTGGAAGTAATCCTTTTGAATATTAAGTCGTACTACTTTTATCTAAAAAGCCCAAAAATTTCTAAACAAATCATAAAATCTAGCAATAAACAAGCTCAATTTCTTTCCACTTGAAAATAGTTTTCAACAGGTATTTACTCTATAATATGTTGCCTTATAAAATCAAACAGCTCCTTAGCGATTTTACGTTACAAAGTAGTTGCAATATTTTCTACTACTTGCAGAGAATACATTTCAATTACAGCTGCACATAAATTCATGGCTGCTTTCTTTTGAAAAATAAGACCGTTTAACCACCTGCCTAATAAATAAACACTTGAAATGGCTTTGTTATCTATCCCAAGTTTAAACTGTTATCCTGCAGCTGCGCAGGTATTTCAAAGTAATAATATTGTTTTTTTTTGTTTAAAATTTTTGGTTAACACGTTATCCCCCTGTTGGTAAGCTGTTACAGCTTGTAAATTTTTGCAGCTGCCGTCTAAAAAATCCTCCTACTTGATCTTTCGGCGATGTTTTTGAAAGTAATGCACCTTGTCTATATGTGATTCTTTTCTTATAAATAGAGACCGTGCTTTGAAAGTGGTACATTCAATACAGCATCCAGGTAGCAAAACAGGATGTTATGACACAAGATTAAAATGCTTTCTGTACTAGTATGAGTTAAGTTAGCAGTTCCAGCATCCAGCCCATAGAAAAATGCAGTCCATTTCCTCATCCTAACTGGCAAGATGCCGATAGCTCAAGGTATAGTGAATTTTTCTGTTTGCTTTATTTGTGTTGCTTTTTTGAAAGATAGATATTTCTTTTCTTGGATTGAATCCGCACTAAGTTGCAGACTATACATTACCAAATGCACGCTACAACACAAACAATTATGTATCTTATTCTGAAAGCTTGCATTAGAACACTTTCTAGTATTTACTTTGCTATTTAAATTAATGTTAATGTCGACAACTTCCTAGATACTATTTGATTAAGCTTTTTAAAAATTTACTGTTACGTTATTTCTTAAATTTTACGAGGTGCATTAGCCAAATCAGGTGTTACTATAAATTTTATGTATAATTTCTTCTTGTACATATTTAAGACTGGAAACATTATACTGTTATGTAGATATGTAATTGCTATTTAGATAATAAGATTTCATTCTCGCTATTTTAAATGTTTAGGATTAGGTTGTAAATAGCCTTTCGGGACTCTATGTTAATAATATAGTTTTACCGAGGTTTGCAATATGTTTATCATGTATCAACCACGCCACTCTGACATTTTTGAGCTAGCCCGAATTCTAATTTGTTTGGATTTCGATTCTACCATTCTGTCCCTGTTTTTTTTGTGGTATTCGATGTAGATGATTTCTTTACTGACTGTTACTGTTTTCTTTTGTGTCTACATGGAATACCGTAACAATATGTTCAGAAAGGTATAGGAACTAAAAACATGATAAAACAAAACCTGAACTGAATCTATTGTTACTATTTAAGGTAACACCTAAGAACTGCTTATGTCAATAACTGGGGTATGTACCCTATCTATTTTATAAATTACAGATAACAAAAGAACTAGGTAATGCAATGTCACATATAATTCTCAATATGGAGAGTTTGTAATTTTAAGAAACCTTGACACTATAAGTTGCAGTTTTTTTGTTAATTGAAAATTGCATCACTTGACCTAACCAATTTGAATAATAGTGCAACCAACTCCTTGGCTCAATCTTCAAAATCAAGTTCAATTAAAACAACACTAGTAAAAAAATTAAGTACATACCTTTAAAGAAAGATGCAATATCCAAGATTTATACAAAGCTTTTTGCATTGGATTGGCCTGTACACTCTCCTAGCCATTGGGTTGCATACTGAAACAAAATTACTTATTTAACTCTATTTGTACACTAAATTCTTCAAACTAAACAAAGACACATTTTTTTATTTCAATGCTCATTGTGCAAGCAATTCGTGTCATTACATCCGTCAACTTCAATTTTACCACGAAAGTGAAAATTAAAAATTGATTTATACAAAATGCACCATAATAACGGGCGGGGCTAAAACATGTTTACCTGCGGAACAAGAACTTAAACCGAGATTGAATTATTAACAAATAATAGTCATAAATCTTACAATTAACGCTCTGTACAAAATAATTTCTAAACATTTTCACACGATTAACGTACCTTTGCTGTTTTTAATTATTTTCATAGAAAAAACAATAAAAGTACACATCATACGTCATCAAATCCAAGAGAACAAAATCGAGTCACTTTAATTACTGTACTCCTTCGTAATTTTCTACATAAACCAAACAAAACGTTTGTATATAATATTAACCGTGTGTACTTTGAAAATACACTTTAGACCGATTATATACAATTATTTTTAGGGAACATTAGACACCTAGGAGTTAACAATTCAGACATACATCACACTAGAGACTAAGTAGTTAGAGGTAGGGTTGGTAGTATTCCACAGAAAAACTATTTAAAATTCGATTATTAAAATATCGAATCGTTTTTATTACATTAGCAGAGTATAATGCGCATTTCTAGTTAATTAATGATAAAACAAATCATTGCAATAAAAAAAAAACCTAAGAAAAATTAGTACAAATATATTTCTTTGAATACAGCTCTTTCTATTTATTATAGCGTGTTTTCAAAAATACAGTTAATCAACCATTCCTAATTATATGACTGAAACTATAACAGTAGCAAAACATGTTAAAATAAACTGAATAGAGATTAATAAACAATAAAACAAAGAACATAACACTCATACTTTATTTAAAAATTATTATCTATTAAAATAATATCCCATTCTAAAAGGACCTGCACCTTGAAGAGGTTCTAAAATACTAAAACGGGTAGAATGGTTTGCGTGTTTCAGTAAGCTAAAGAGCCAAACTATAGGTTTAACCAAATTAATAGGGTCTTTAGTGCGGAACCAGACTAAGACAGGTCCCCGAAAGAGGACAGCGGCTCTTTCGGTACTTAGATTGGTAGAGACCATAGGGGTCGGTATGGTATTTTAAAACATACTACCGCGTTGTGGAAGGCAACGGGAAACCACCACATTACTTCCCAAGTACAAGGCATACTTAAACTGTATTTAAAATAACGACATCCTCTGAGGTAAAAGATTCCGGAGGTAAAATAGTCCCCCATTTGGATCTACAAAAGAGGACTATTTCGGAGGATGTGATCGGAAAAATTAGAAAAAGATTCAGGAACATTCTGCGAGTCGAAGCGTGGAATGTCAGAAGTATGAAGCAAATGGGTAAGCAAGAAAACTTAAAAATTGAAATGGATAGGTTAATACAAGACATAGTAGAGATCAGCGAAGTTCAGTGGCCAGAGGCGGGGGATTTTTGGAGTGGAGACTTTAGGGTAATTCATACAGGATCAGGGGAAGGAAATTCGGGTTTGGGGATAGTTCTGCAAAAATAGATAGGGCACTGTGTAAAAAACTACTTACAAAAGAACAATAGAGTACTGAAGGTTAGATTAGAATCTAAACTGGTAAATGCTGTAATAATACAAGTATACTTGCCCAGCTTCAGCCACAGTGAGAAAGAAGTAAAAGCCATCTACAAAGATATCGAAGACATACTAAGATAAGTAAAAGTACATGAGGATTTAATAATCACGGGGGATTTTAATGCAGTGGTGGATGAGGGCAGGAAAGTAGCGGTAGTAGGTTTATTTGGTGTAGGTAAGAGAAACGACAGTGAAAATAAGTTGGTAGAATTTTGCAACAAGAACAATTTAACCATCACAAACGCATTATTTCAACACCATGTTAGAAGACGATGTACGTGGAAGATGCCAGGAGATATAGGAAGATATCAAATAGATTACATTCTTGTTAGACAACGGTTTAGGAATCAAGTAAAAGACTGTAGAAGCTACCCAGAAGCAGATACAGACACTGGTCACAACATTGTAATTATGAAAGCCACTCTTAAATTTAAAAATCTGAAAAAAAGGAATCAAGAAAAGCACTTTTACTTTGAATTTAATAGAAGAACGAAGAAAATACAAAAATAGGTCAGACGAAACGGGAAAACAGGTATTCAAAGCCATAAAATAGGCAATTATTTGCAAATGCAGGAAAGCTAAAGAACAATGGATTGATGAAAAGTTCAAAGAGGTACAAACTAATATCAAAATAGAAAAGACAGACGAGGCATACAAACTAATTAAAATAAATGGTAGGGATATAAAACCGTACAGCAAAAATATGAGGTGCGCGGAAGGAGACATCATTATAGAAAATGTAGAGAAAGTGGTTAGATGGCAGGAATATATAGGGAATTTATATTCAGGAGAGGAATTAACAGCATTAGAACAGGAATCAGACATTGAAAATGATGACTTGGGATATCTAATACTGCGAGATGAGTTTGAATTAGCATTAAAGGATCTAAAAAATGGTAAGGCTCCGGGTACATGTAAAGTGCAAGCAGAGACTCTATAAGCCGCTGGACAAGCAGTAACAGAATGTCTCTTCCAACTTGTAAGCTATATGTATGAGACAAGTGAAATACCCAAAGATTCCAAACGTAACATCATAGTAACTATACCAAATAAGAGAGGCGATGATAGATGTGAAAATTTATAAACAATAAGTCTGACAGCACAAGTGTCAAAAATATTAACTAGAATTGTACAAAGACGAATGGAAAAATGAGCTGAAGAAATACTATGAGAAGATCAATGTGGGTTTAGGCGAAACAGGGAAACACGGGAAGCTATTTTAGCGCTGAGGGTGATAATGAAAAAAACAATAGAAATTGCAGAAAGCGTATACATAGGGTTTATAGATCTGGAAAAAGCATTCGACAATGTAAAATGGAAAAAATGTTCGAAATACTCTAAAAGTTAGCCAAGAGCGAGTCGAGCTCGCATTATTAGGGTTCCGTACCAATACTACAGTGAGCAATCAATAAACCAAATTAAGCTGTTTTTATTTTTAGGTTTATTTAAAACTTATCCAAATTTGATTGTGATAACTAAAAAATTGAATATATTGTCCCACATTGTACTGATACATTAATAAATACGTTGTCTATTACTGTGTTTAAAAATCTTTTTCCTAGCAACTATTACACTGTCAAAAAAACCTGCAAGTTTACCGATAATCTATGACTTAATAGCTACTATCCCTATTAAAATCAAAATTTTAGCTTTGGAAATGTAGGAGAACAGGGGGACGATCGTTTTTGGCACATTTTGAGCTATATCATGAAGACTACTGGACCGAAAATTATAAAAAAATATTTTTAGAAGCTCTTTAGAATCCTCTTTCAAATCATACCTCAAACGATATAATTATTATAACTTTTTTTATTTTAACCGAACTAACCCCCGCATTTTAATCTAAAAATATTATTTTTTTATTTTCCGACTGTCGATATATGTTGATATAAGACCTAGCATTGTACCAAACTTCAAATTCCTACATTACATAATTTTCGAGAAAAACCTCTGTGACAGACAGACGGACGGACACGAGAGTGATCTTATAAAGGGTCCGTTATACCTTATAAGGTACGGAACCCTAAAAAGATTGGAATAAGTGTTAGGTATAGACGGATAGTCAGCTTATACAAAGAGCAAACAGCTGTAATAGAATTAGAGCAGGAATGTAGAGAAGTAAATATTAGGAAAGGGATGAGGCAGGGATGTGCCTTATCCCCATTAATTTTTAACTTGTACATAGAGGAGGCAATGAATAGTGTCAAAAGCAAGAAGACGTTTGGAGTTACTATGCAGAGACAAAAGATTGATACGCTTAGATTTGCAGATGATAAAGCGGTATTAGCATCTAGCAAAGAAGAGTTAGAAGCTGCTTCTTAATGAAATGGAAACAGTTCTAACAGACAGATACGGTATGAAAATTAACAAAAATAAAACTATAGTTCTAGTATCCAAAGAGAGGAAAATAAATCAAAAACAAGAATATAAAGATATAAAACAAAGATTGGTACAAGTTTGTGCTACATTTAACAAAAAAAAGCAACTATTGCGTTCAAAGACAACAAACATAGAAACAAAGAAAAAATTGCTTAAAACATATGTGAGGAGCACAGCACTGTATGGCTGTAAAGCCTGGACAGCAGGAGAAGGGTACAAGAAAAAGGTGAAAGCCTTTGAAATGTGGTGCTACAAACGTATGATGAAAATATCATGGACAGACAAAGTTAAGAACAAAGAGGTGCTTGAAATGGTAAGGGAAGAAGGAAATATGTGGAAAACAGTAAAAAATATATGATCCGAATGGGGGACTATTTTACCTCCGTAATCTTTTACCCTAGAGGATGCCATCATCTTAAATACAATTTAAGTATGCTTTGTACTAGGGAGATAATGTGGTGGTTTCCCGTTGCCTTCCACATCGCGGTAGTGAGTCTTAAAATGCCATATCGACCCTTATGGTTTCTGCCAATCTAAGCACCGAAAGAGCCGTCCTGTAGTTTGGCTCTTTAGGTCACTGGAACGCTGAAGCCATTCTACCCGTTCTAGTAATCTAAAACTTCTTCAAGGTGCAGGTCCATTCGGAATGCGTAAATTTAACCAAAACTAGTTTCGTCGCTAATTCATAGTCCAACATAATAAGTTCCTTCATATTCTGTTAATTTCCTACTACATAAATACAAACTAACTATATTTAAATCCCACGTATATATAATTACAAATCAAAAACCAAAAAGTTCAACTTTACTCACGGTCTAGTTTAAAAGTTTTAAAATATTCAGAAACAACAGCATTTTAATTTTTGTTTTTCTAGTTAACGGTAGATTCGTTAATACATCAGAACCCAGTTATTTGCGTTATAGCCGTTTGTAGCCTTTTTATCCCGGCTTACACGAGTTTCAAAATCCCGCACACGACTAACATTTCTTGTCAAACTTGCAAGCAAAGTTACACAAAACCTCGTGCAAATGTTTAATTTGCCTTCGGGGAAGTCTATGTTATATCTTAATGCTATGTTCCGTTCACTAACTTATAACCTACAGCAAAGGCTCCGTCTAAAGCAACACCCTTTCCCCCTTCGCCTACTACATGTTCATATTACCAAATTTTGATTTTTCCAAATAATTTCCTGAACTTAAATCCAACTTGTCAACTCTTAGTTGTTATATCTCATTCGTCCTTCTACAAATTTCGTTCTCACAAAAACATATTTTATCTATGCTGACTAAAAAGGTTATTGTCACGTTAAATACATAAAAGTCACGCACTTTGTATTGTTGTTGCAATTGACGTTACCCGTCTAGTCATGCCTCAGACAAACTATATGGTTTTGTTTATTGCATGACGTCCTACGCTTTATTTTAATCATAATTTTCAGTTTCACATATTTAGCATTCTTGTATTACAATATAATGACGTATTTATTAATGAATAATACATTGTATGTTTTATACGGTTTCAATTGTCGCGACGTTTATTCTACTTAATGACGAATGCGTTATCGTGCTATTGTTTTAAAATGTATTAACCTATTTTAAGAAAATTCAACTTATTGCTTTAATTATACTAACTGCCCGGAATTATGTGTTTTAAAAACAAGAGAATTAAAAACCATGCTTAATTGATGTTTCTTGTTAGTAAAATCTTAATGTACAGTGTGGGTCTATTTTCAGTCTGTCCGTCCAAAACTATTTTTTTTTACTATTTGGTGTATATTGAAAGTAACACGAACGCATTACAGCTGGTTGTACATTTGCTACGGTAATCCATGCAGGTAAGAAAGAAAGCAGTGAAGTAAGTAAAGATACCTACACCGAATACCGCAATAAAACAGGGCGAAGGGTAGAATAGAAATCCAAAAGAATTAGATTTCCGGCTAGCTCAAAAACGTTGTAGAGTAAGATGGGTGATACAGAAAGAAAAATTGGAAACTTCAGTAAGTAAATTTATTACAAACCGTTAGTTAAACATACAATCCCGAAATGAATATTTACAAAAGTCAAAACCCACATTTACGTAATCGTCCTGCTATAACGTGATGTAAACAAACCGTCAATTTGCATATAATACAATATATACATAAACATTTAAGCATCGATTACAAAATCTTAATCTCTAAATAATATCTGCCATGATACTTACACAATGTTTCCAGCCCTAAATATATACAAAAAAAATTAGACATAGTATATACAGCAATTTGTACCTGCTTTGAGAAGTGCACTTTGTAAAAATCAGAACGTAACATTAAACTTAAATCACGTAAGCCTAACTTAAATAAACCAAGTGGTAAGTAATTTGGTAAGCAAGTTGTTGACGTTAACATTAATATACAAAGAAAAACAAATAATAAAAAGTGCTCTAGTGCAAGCTTTGGTTTAACTAATTGTAACTTGGAGAATAATTACATAATCGCTCGTGCATTGTGAACGTGAATTGGTAACTTGCAATTCGCAATTTATTGAATAATCACGAGTACGAAACTACAGTACCAGCAAAAGAAGTGTCTATGTTCCACAACAGCATCAAAAGAAAGAAAACATAAAACTGTACCTTAGAGCAAGCTGTCTACCTCTGATACCACCTTAGGATTAGGAAATGCAGCCTGCATTTGTCAATAGACTGGATGCTGGATGAACCAATTTAACTATACTGAACACTATCATGAAGAAGATATCATGGACAAAGTTAAAAAAAAGAGGTAATAGAAATGGTGGGGGAAGAAAGAAATATGTGGAAAACAGTAAAAACTAGGAGAGATAGGATGATAGGCCATATACTAAGGCATGAGAGAGTAGTGCAAAATATATTAGAAGCAGAGATAGGAAAAAGAGAAGTAGAGGTGGACTTGGGTTAGACTATTGCACATAGATGGTGAAAGATGTGGGCTGTGGGAGTTTCAGGGCAATGTGCGGACTAGCTCAGAATAGAAATCAATGAAGGTGCGTGTCCAACCTGTTCCAAATAGTGTTTTTTATTCTGTGTTCACGAGGGGAAGAAGCATCCACTGACAGGTTTTGGCTGTCTTAAGCTTAATCAAAGCGAATTAGTTTCCAACAACCCTATGAAGTAATCGAAGTTATTACACTGATATAAGTTCGAAGGAACCTTTGTACTGTGGCAAAAATAAATAATATCGCCATCAGGTGGTAAAACACTAACACTACTAAGTGTGGAAGTGCAAAAGTTGATTCGAAACTACATCGTAGTTTTATAGATGACTGTGCGGGTGTGTTCTGCCTTTGAGATATGCGGAATGTTTTAGCATGATTTATTTGCAAAAAATTTATTGTTTTACACAAATTCTTGATTGCGGACTGCAAATAACTTGTCTTTTTATTATTATGAATTGCTTTTGGAGCAAGAAACGCGCAAAGCCATGAGAAGGTATGTTATTTTTGCAAATGGATTTTGCTGTCACATTTTGTATATCTCAAAGGCGGAACATGCTTGTGTGGCAATCTATTAAACTACAATGTAGTATGGATTTCCCTATAGTAGGGGATAAAGAATACTACTATAGTAAGCCTGCTTATCGTAAAAGGCGATTAAAAGGCGCAGCAAGGGGCAGCAGCCTTGCTGGCTAAAAGATATTGGAGGAGGGTCGGTTGGTCTCGGGCGATCCTCAATAATTTACAAGCTTGTTGGGGGTTGGCCGGGACGGATACGGCTTTTTGCTAAAATCTTTAAAAACTGCGTTGAGAAAGATATGGGAGCCTACCACAATATTTCCCAGGTGTGCGTGGCCTAAAACACGAAATACATATGATGGAGAGCTCACAAGTAAAATTCTTGTCCGGAGGTAAAATACTCCCTCATTCGGATCTCCGGGAGGGGGTACTTGGGGCTCGTCATCGCAAGAATATAAAACAACAGTTCGATTTAGTGATAAGGACTTGGAATGTAAGGTCATTACTTAGAGTAGATAAGTTAACGAATCTATTAGTCGAAATGAGAAAGGGAAAGCTGGACATTTTAGGTATTAGTGAGGTGAGATGGCCAGATAGTAATGACTTTTGGAAAGATAATTATAGAATAATTACAACTTCTTCAACTAATGGACAGGCAGGCGTAGAAATAGTGTTAGGTAAAAGATTAGGGCATAAAGTTAAAGAGTACTTACAATTTAGTGATAGAATAATTATGGTTAGATTGAGTACAAAACCCACAGACACTGTTTTAGTTCAGGTTTACATGCCAACAACTCAGTACGAGGATGAGGAAGTAGAAAAGGTATACGAGGATATAAATAGTATAGTGAGAAAAGTAAAAGGAGATGAGAATTTAATAGTTATGGGCGATTTTAATGCGTCAGTGGGAGAAGGTAGTGAGGGAAAAATGGTAGGAAAATTTGGGTATGGCAGACGAAATGATAGAGTTTTGCCAGGAACATAGATTAGTAACTGTAAACACCCTATTCGAACAACATGTTAAGAGAAGATATACCTGGAAAGCGCCAGGTGATAGGGCTAGATACCAAATAGATTATATTTTAGTTAAACAAAGATTTAGAAACCAAGTTAAAAACTTTCGTAGTTATCCAGGGGCTGACATAGATAGCGATCATAACTTAGTTAAAATGAAGTGTAAACTAAAATTCAAAAAATTGAGAAAGGTTAAAAGAGAGAGATGGGGTCTAGGTAAGCTTAATGATAGTAGGGTAAAAGAGGAATATAAACAAGTATTAGATAATAAGAGCAAAGAGATAGCTGTAGGAGAGAACATAGAAAATAGATGGAAAGAAATAAAACTGACTGTACTTGATACAGCAACACAGACTATAGGTGAGAAAAAAATAGAAGCGAGAAAACCGTGGGTAACAAAGAAGATATTAGATTTAATAGAGAATAGAAGAAAGCTTAAACCTTTCAGAGAAGTGGATAGTGAAAGTAAGCAAAAATATAATACAGTTAGAAATAAGATAGTACATGAGTGTAGAAAAGCTAGAAATAAATGGATGGAGGAGAATTGTAAGGGAATACAAGATGGTTTGAGAGTAGGTAAGACAGACAGGGCTTACAGGGCAGTTAAAAAGTTTTTTGGGGAAGATAGGAAAAAATATCATGGTATTAGAGACGAGAATAATGAGCTTCTAATAAATAAAGTTGAGGTAGCAGATAGATGGAAAAGATATTTAGAAGATTTATATAAGGGAGACGATATGGATGAGTTAGAAAACGACCAAGAAGAGGATGTAGAAATAGGGTTCTCAATATTAAGAGAGGAATTTGATAGAGCTGTTCGGAATCTTAAAATAAATAAAGCGCCAGGGATAGACGATATTCCCGCAGAATTAATAAAATATGCAAGTCAGAAAACTTTAGATAGATTATATGAACTAGTAAAAGCAATATATGACACAGGTGAGCTTCCAATAGATTACGAAAAAAATATTATTATCCCAATCCCAAAAAAGTCAGGAGCTGATAGGTGTGAGAATTTTAGAAGGGTTAGTTTAACTTCTCATGCTTCCAAAATACTAACAATAATAATTAAAAATAGAGTAGAAGCTTTGACTGAGAATTATTTAGGCGAAGACCAATATGGTTTTCGTAAAGACAGAGGGACTAGAGAACCGATACTAATGATTAGGGTAATTATCGAAAAAAGGTTACAAAAAAATAAAAAGACTCATTTCGCGTTTGTAGATTTAGAAAAAGCATTTGATAGGGTTAATTGGATTGTTATGTTCAGGGTTTTGCAAAATAGGAATCTCTCATAGGGATAGAAAAATTATTTACAGTCTATATAAAACCAAAGCGTAGTAATTAGATTTGATGAAATAGAAAAGGAAGCTAAGATTAGAAATGGTGTTAGACAGGGTTGTATACTGTCTCCCTTGATTTTTAATGTTTATATTCAGGAAGCTTTAAACTTAGCTAGAGAGAGAAAAGAGATAGGTATTAGTGTACAGGGACAGAAAATAGACATGTTACGTTTTGCAGATGATATAGCCATTATAGCAGAGTCTAGAAAAGAGTTAGGAGAGTTTTAAATATTTTAGATGAGATACTACGTAGTAACTATAGTATGAGAATTAACTCAGTAAAGACAAAGATAATGACAAGTGAGTTACAGCCTAGTTCTAAACCAAAATTAAAAATAGGTAATACCGAGTTAGAGGAGGTGGATAAATTTTGCTATTTAGGTAGTATAATTACAAAAGATGGACGTAGCAGAAGGGATATAGTAGCTAGAATAGCTCAAGCTAGAAAAATGTTTTTAAAAAAGAAAAACTTACTAATAGCTAATAGTATTAGTTTAGATAATAGAAAAAGTTTCTTAAAGTCTTACGTATGGAGCGTTCTGCTATACGGTAGTGAGACTTGGACAATTAAAGAAGTAGATAAGAAAAAGATAGAAGCTTTTGAAACTTGGTGTTATAGGAGAATGTTAAAGATTAGTTGGACAGATAGAGTAACAAACGAGGAAGTTTATAGAAGGATAGGTGAGGATTCCTGTATATGGAAACAATTGAAGGTCAGGAGAGATAGAATGATAGGGCACCAGTTAAGACATGAGGGACTATTTAGTAAAGTCTTAGATTATAGACTACCAAATAAAAATAGAGTAGGAAGGCCTAGACAAAGCTATATTAGTCAAATTATTAGAGATGTAGGTTGTGAAGGGTATGTAGACCTTTTTAGACTAGCTCAGAATAGAAAAGAATTTAGAGCTGCGTCAAACCGACTTTAAGTAAGTTCGAAAACAAAACAAAAAGAAAAAAAAAATCAGTTAACTAAATGTCACCAGGACATGACTCACAATTGGTTAGCGGTCTGGCATGTTGGTAGCGTTTCGTTGCTTAAGCCTTACCATAACATATAATTTAACACTTTTTCTTTTTGAAGCGGATAACCAGGTTATATTTCACTTCCTTATAAATGGTAATCATGTAAACATGTTAGAGTTCTTTAACAACCAACAGGTTGCTAATGTCTATGTAGAGCCAGCTGGATAGGAAAAAGATAGAAGGATATAGGAAGACCTAGACCAAACTATATTAATCAAATTATTAGAAATTTAGGTTGTGAAAAGTATGTAGAGCTTTTTAGATTAACGCAAAATAGAAAATAAGTTAGAGCTGCGTCAAACCGACCTTAAGTAAGGTCGATAACAAAATGATGATGATGAACACTAGGAGTAGTGTAGCTATGCCGCTTTGGACAACAAGCCGCACAGCAAGATATGTATATGCCGATTTGAGAACAAAATTGTCTTTATGTGCAAATTTGCTTTTGGGGTGTCCACTGTGTAGAATAAGATACGGGGGCAAAGCGTTGGGGCTTCGGTGTGGGCAAGATATGTATACGCCGGTTTTGAGAACAAAATTGTCTTTGTACGAAAAATTTGCTTTTGGGGTGTCCACTGTGTAGAATAAAATGCGGGCGAAGCGTTGGGGCTCCGGTGCCTTGTTGGTGGATAGTTTGCTTAATGATGAATGGGGCTCGTTAGGCTTTTGCCCTTGGGGCAGCGCCAGACGGTGTCTTTGTTGTTAGATGGTATGGTGTATGAGGGTGTGCAATAAACGTGGTAGATGACGTTAAACAATGTCAAATGATAAATGTGGAATGGGGCACCCCGTGTACCCCTCTAGGTAATCGACTACTTCGGAGATATTTTTTAAGAATATTTTAGCAGTGTTCCCGTGTTAATTATTAAATAACATGGGGATGGTGTTAAACATTTTTCAAAATGATGTATGTAGAATAGAGTTCACGTTCTGAAGGAGGTAGTATCCCTTTGGGTACTTGACTGCTTCAGAGATTTTTTTTGTAGGTTAAGCTAAAAAATTAAACGTGGTGAAGAATTTTCTTATGTTAAGCAAAAATGTGCATGTGGTAAAGAATTTTTAGCGCTTCTCAAGAGCTGTATTTTGTATAACGTATCGAATAACATTTAGAAAATATACGAAATGCGATATAAAGGATTTAATTTACAAGGTCTGCATGTATAATTTTGTAAAGACAAGTTTTTCATGTTATGATTTCATTACCAAAATAAAATAACATGAATTCGTAGCCGAAATCTAGAAAATAACCTTGCGTGTTTTTATTGTAATTATAGCTGTCTGGTAATATATATATATACAAATCACATCGACATTTAACTTGTAATATAATGGATTTAATTAAAATAAGATGTGTTGCAAAAACATGTTAAGACAGGTATGCCGTATATTTTATTCATGGTTACATCACACCAAAGTAATTTATGTAATTACACTAAACTTGTAGTTGGATCTAACATATAATCTTAGCTTTTTATATTTTATTATACCCGTATGAATTTAAAAGATATGCAAATTATATCACCTTTCATCGCGATTTATTTGCCTCTCAAATAAAAAAAATAATTGGACCTTATATCAAGAATTTCTTGCTTACATTTAGCAATTTGAATATATTTAAATATTTAATGTAATTATACATTCAATTTATAAGGTGGCAATAAAAATTCTTGTACTTTTAATGGTTTGGTGATTGTACGTAGATGACGTATTAGACATTGTATATATATATATATATAGCTCGTTTTATTTCAGAAACGTAATGAAGAATTTTTAGGTTATGCAAAAACGTGCATGTAGTGAAGAATTTAGCGGTGCTCTTTAGAGTTTCGTCTTCGTTTTTATTCTCGTTGCATTAGTTAATTGAAGAGAGATTTTTAGGTTAAGCAAAAATAGGAAATGTGGTGGATGACGTAACCACTCTCAAAATGATAAATGGCGGGGACCTCCTTAGCGTGTCCTGAACGAAGCTGTGCCCCATTATTTTTGTATTAAATATCAAAAAAGAATAGCAGAAGTTATTCCACTCGTATTTTACAATGGTTTTAATTTAAAATATTGGTGTGTGTGTATGTGTGTGTGTCTGTGTGTGTTAAGACAGGTTACTCGTTATTTAGTTCATGATTGCATTACCAAAATAATTTATACAATTACACTGAACTCGTACCCGGATCTAAAATATAACCTTAAAATTTATGCAAATCATGTCGTTATTTAAAACGTGGTGAAGAGTTTGGATGGTAATGTGATCATTCTCAAATGCGGAGTGGGGCTCCATAAGGTGTTCTGAACGGGAGCTTTGCACCCATTAAGTGATTGAATACTTGGAGATTTTTAGGTTAAGCAAAAACGTGGACGTGCTGAAGAATCCCCGAGAATTTCAAAAAATTATTTTTGTATTAAATATATAATGTTAAAAAGAAACGCAAAATTTTAATGTTTTATTTATATTAGTTTCACTTACCAGCATATTTTAATTACATGCTAATGAGTTCATATATTTTTTACAATTTGATTGATTCACTGCCGAAACAAAACATTTTTTACACAGCTGGCAATACTGGGTGCCGTTATTTTCAATATAATGTCAGTAACTATTTACAATACAGCTGAATACTAAATGTGACCTTGGCTTTTCTAATTATGGATTGAATAAAATATAGATATATGCAAATCGCACAAAAACGGGTATGCCGTTATTTGTTCATGAAGAAAAAACCAAGGTTGAATGCAGGTATTAACTTTAATAGCTTTAAATTTTATTAAATTATAACAATTTTCAGTAATAAATGAAATCATACAAATAAATATTTTTGCAAATATTATGCAATACCACCGGAAGTTTGTGCCTACTTGTACCTACTTACTAGAAGATTTTAAATTATTAACTAAAGATGATTTTTAATTGTGCATGCAATCCTATTGACAAAAGTTTCAACATTTGCCAACTGAGATAATACTTCCTTTAAAAAACACATTAAGGAAAGTGCATCTTGGTTAATGACCTCGGGGATTTTAATAACTATAGTTTAAATTAAAATGACAGGGAGATATATGTAAATTTAATGGTTCTGGTTTATACGTTGTTGATCTTTAGAGAATAAATTTTATAAAACTCAGGTATACGAATAATAATTTACAGATGTGATTAATTAAAAAAAAATGTACTACCTTTATAATAAAAAACCTATCCAATGCTTTTTTTATTTACATAACTATAACATACTTTAAAATTTAATACCTCGGTAGTGGAATATAATTTTTTATTAGTAATATTGTAACATAAAATCTGCATGAAAAATGCAAAATATATATCCGTTAAGAGGAATTCTTTAATATGATACTTACAGATTCTGTTACTAAGTTTTAAAAACTTTTCATAATTGTATACGACTTGTTCTAACTTGCAGTAAATACCAATCACGGACCTATAATAAAATGGATATGATATGTACGTCGTAAAAATGAAGGCAAAGTAACTTTCGCGCATCTACCAACGTGTACTTAAACTTAATTGAATTCTAAAAAAATACATGCATATCCATGGCAGGCAACCCTGCATACACCAATTATGTCTTCTTAGTGTAAAATTTTATTGTTAGGTGAATAACCAGCCATTTATTATGTAATATTTATTGTTGCAAGTATGTGATAATAATTCGCAATGTACACAATATCTTTTTCTGTTATTAAAAGCCGGATTTAATAAAACACAATAAAAAGATTGTGAATTATTTATTCTAGTTAAATTTTACATTGCTAGAGACACCAATTATTATTATTATTACTAGATGTAGGTGTTGGAGAAACAATGGGAACATTTACACTAAGCGTGAAACCCCAGATTATTTCCTTAGAGCAAGTGGACTGTGACTTGAGGGTAGTGTTGCGATAAAATACTCTTAGCGGTAAATCAAACAATGATCATGCACTTACCTTAATGTTCATACTGTTGGCTTCTACGGAAGTGGTTGGCAGCATCCAAACCAGAACAATCTCCGCTGACGGAATTATGTAGAAGAGCAGTAACACACACACACCAAAAAATGTATATTGTTTTAATACATGACCGCACGGGCCGAATGCTTCGAAACGAGTGTACAAAACCAGTGCTAGATAAGACCGCCTGGTTTATCGCAAAACAAAACCTTGACTGTTTAAAATAAACAACATTGAAATTAAGAGTGGAGTTCTAACCCAATTTTGAACATACCGCCCACCCAAAATAATTAAATTTTGATAGCTAAAAGGGGTGAAAAAAAGAAAAAAAAGAAAAAAAAGAAAAAAAAGGGAGAAATTTAAAAAAAAATGCAAATAAGCTCTATTGGTGTAGTTGTGTAGAGATAAAACGAGAAAATAAAAGAAACTCTAAAGAATGATCAATTAATGTGATTGTTGATCACGTCATATTAATTTTAAGAAGGTGGAAGCGGTACCACCTTATTTATTGGTCGTACCGTTTCACTTGAGGGTGTCTTCAACCGAACAACACGTACTATGCCGTCACCTCCAGGTATCAGCTTTGTTACCCTTGCTAAAGGCCAACACGCAGGGAGTGTACCTGGGGTCAAGTACAACACCAGATCGCCTTCCTCCAACTGTTTAGCCGGGGTAGTCCATTTGGGCCTATGTTGAAGGGTGTGGAGGTATTCATTTGACCAACGCTTCCAGAACCCCTGGATTAACTGTTGACAAAGCCGCCAACGAGTGAGTCTGTTAGTAGGAATGTTTGTCAAATCTACTTCGGGTCGTGCCAGAATAGGACCGCCTGTCAGGAAATGTGCCGGCGTCAATGCATCAATTCCATCATCGGGTGAAGCTGGTAAGGAGCAAAACGGGCGAGAGTTTAAAATGCCCTCAATTCTAATAACGATTGTGTTAAATTCTTCTGCAGTAAATTGGTTGCTACCAATTATTCTTTTTAAATGGAATTTAACACTTTTGATTCCTGCCTCCCACAATCCACCGAAATGGGGTGCGTAGGGAGGATTAAAGGACCATTCAATGCCCCGAATAGCTAAATAATGTGCAATCTTGGGCTTAGACGAGTCAAAAAATTTTGAAATTTCAGAAATTTCTCTAGCAGCTCCGCGGAAGTTCCGTCCTTGATCGGAATAAAATTTCGCCGGAAGTCCGCGTCTAGAAATGAATCTGTCTAGTGCGGCCAGACATGCTTGGGAAGTTAACGAGGTGACGAGTTCGATATGAATGGCACGCGAGACCATGCATATAAACAAAGCAATATATGTCTTCTCATACCTAGCTGTGCGCAGCTTAGGTACTTTTACCATTTTCCCGGTTTGAGTCGGTAAGCTGGAAGATCCGCCATAGGTGGTTGGATAGGTTCCGCCTTATATCGGTAACATGTAAGATCAACGAAATATACGATTTCGAATAAAGTGTCGAATTGAAGGAATCCAAAATCTCTTATTTGCGAGAGAATGTACCAGGCGATTTCCACCATGGCCCGAGTATATGTGATAATGATCGCATATCAAGATAGCTAATCCGCTGTCCCGCGGAATTAGGTAGGGATATTTAGTAGTAATTGGGAGTTTCGACTGGTGCAAACGTCCCCCCACCATGATTAAACCCACAGGGGAGAGAAAAGGGGACAAATGACGATAATTTTTTGTGCAAGGTTGACCTTTTTCTAATAACAAAATTTCGTTTCGATTGTGCTCGTACTGAGAAATTCTTATAATAAATAACAAAGCGTCATTATATCCAAATGACGTTAAGTTGCCAGTACGCAGCTGATCGTTTGGAGCATCATGAATGCGCGCAAGGCAATTGAATTTGAATCTAAGTATATAGGCAAAAATTCTTTGTACTTTAACAAAACTTGAATGTCGTAGCAAAATGTCCGTAAATGGTTGAACATCAATTGCGGACAACAAGGCTTGAGGTGTCATAGGGGTAAAAACGTCTAACCCTTGTGCAGGCGAGTATTCAAATGTACTACCTGGCCATTCAGAAATGTTCTGATATATGAAGTCGGGCCCTTTCCACCACAAATCACAACAAAGCAGTTCCGATGGCATTAACCCGCGACTTGCCGGGTCAGCGGGATTATCTGCACTAGGTACATGCCTCCAACGAGCTGTGGGTTGATTTTCGTGGATTTGAACAATCCTGTTGGCAAAGAATATTTTTAATCGATGCGGAGGGGTGCGAATCCACGACAGGGTGTTTACTGAATCACTAAAACAAATAGGTTCTTGAAGGTGTAACGAATCAAATGCTGGGGAAGTAGACTTCATAAGTTTTGATAGAAGACATGCCGCCCCTAATTCGAGACGTGGTATTGTCCACGTTTTTAGTGGAGCCACGCGAGTTTTTGAAATTATTAAATTTATGAAAATTTGGCCATCAACTTCTAATCGTAAATAAATAACTGCAGCCATGCCAAGCTCGCTAGCATCAGCAAAACCTACCATAAAACCTTTTATTTCACCAACTTTCCATACACAGCGCGGAATTGACACGTTTTCGAGAAGTGGTAATTCGGCTTGAATTTGTTTCCACTTCTGTAACACTACGGCCGGGAGTTCGTCATCCCATCCTACTTTTAGTAACCACAATTGTTGAATAAGAGCTTTAAGTACAAAAGTAAATGGACTGATGTATCCATTAATGTCAAAGGTTCGCGCAATACGGGAAAGAATGCCTCTTTTCGATGGTGTATCAGAGGCATTTCGAACTTTGCATTTAAGTACATCTAATCTTAGATCCCAACAAAGCCCTAAAACTTTATTAATAGAATCAGGACTGGAATTAGGTAATTGTGTCGTATCGGAAGAATTACCAATTACATTGGCATGTGAACTGGCCCATTTGCCCAGTTCAAACCCACCCAGTTTTAACAAATCAATGAGTTCAGTTTTAAGAAGTAGAGCATTTTCAATGGAATCTGCTCCTGTCAAAATGTCGTCTACATATGTAGAAGAACTGAGAGCGCACGAAGCTCGTGGAAATCTAGAACCTTCGTCAACCAATAATTGTTTTAGAACACGAACGGCAAGGTAAGAACTGCAACATGCACCGAAAATAACGCGTGTGTGTTTTAGCTCTGTTAAAGGTTCATTTGGATTAAACCTCCAAAATATGTGCAAGAATTTCCGATCATCAGGGTGTACTAAAATTGATCTGAACATTTGACGAATGTCACACGTAAGGGCCACTTGTGGAATTCTGAATCTTGTGATAACAAGACCTATATCCGTTTGTAGTTTCGGACCCGGCATTAGAATATCATTAAGGCATTTATTATTACAGTCTTTATCAGTCGGGTTGAAAACTACACGAATCTGGGTATGTGATGCGAGATTCTTTAAAACCCCGTGATGAGTCATCACATACTGGGATACGGCAACCGCAGGTTTAAGGTGCTTCTGTGATAAATAATCACTAATGTTTTCCGCATACAATTTATGAAAATTTGCATCGCGTTTGAAACGCGCTTCAAGCTTTAAAAACCTATTGATTGCATGTTCTCTAGTCAAACCTAGAGCTTGGGAAACATTGTCTTTAAACGGTAATCTGACCATATATTGACCTGAGGTCTACGCGTAGTACTAGATTTGAAATGCTCTTCACAAGCATTCTCCTCCGGGGAGGGCAAAGGTGGAGAAAATATTTCTTCGGATTCCCAAAATAAACGTAAAGTTTCATTTAGAGATTGCGTTTCTACCATATTAGTCAATAAAGCGACGTTCGTAGGTGAATGTATCATTTTAGGTACCTCACCCATGATTACCCATCCAAAAGAAGTAAGAAATGCCGCGGGTTTGCCTTTCAAGTATGAAGGCTCACTTGGCGTGATATCTAAAACCGCTGACACCCCTAATAAAATATCAACTGGTGCGGATACCTGGAAATCGGGATCAGCTAACTTAAGAGAGGAAAATTGTTGTTTTAACTGTATGGGTAACGTAACTGTAGGGAGATTCGTGGTAATCTTTGGTACAACTACAGCTTCACAATTTAAATAAAAATTGCTGTCGTATAAGGAGCCAATTTTACAGTCGACTAGACCCTGAACTTTTGTTAAATGCGACTGTCCTACACCACGTATTTCAAATGGGCACTTTCTTCGTTTGAGGCCTAACCTATCAGCTAAATCGATAGTGATAAAATTCGAATGCAATCCTGTATCTAAGATTAGGCGACAGCGCTGCCAACTACCATCAGTCGAGAGTACTTGTACTTGTGCTGTGGCTAAGAGCGCAACTGGTCCGTTTTCGACAGCGCAAGAATGTACAAAATTCACTGGCATAGAAACCTTTTCTATTACATTGGTATTGGCAACAATCTGTACATCGGCGTCTGTACATAAAGGCGTAGTATTAGAGGGGCTCTGTACAGGGCTAGGATTATCGAAATGTAGTAAAGAATTGTGCTTTTTACTACCGCAATGTAGACATCAAAATTTGGATTGACAAGAAGAAAGTGGATGCGGATTTAAACAAGCAAAACATCTACGGTTATTCTTGACTAATTCATGTCTATCTTTTGGTGACAATGCTAATAGTTTCGGGCATCTATTAAATTTATGAGCTTGATTGCATGCCGGACAAGAAACGGAAGCCACTGTGTGTACAGTAGGACCCTTAGACGCGACTTCTTGCGAAGTCATAGAAATGCGTTTGTTACTAGCATTATTGTAGCGATCTCCAGATTTGTTTGCGGCACATGACGTTGGTATGCTCTTTGAAGCAGAGGTACTACCAACTAACGCTGAAATGGAGCATTTATTACGTAAAAACCTTATAAAATTTTTAAACGTAGGATATTCGTGTTCTAGGTAATGCTCTTTTTCAAATTCTTGTTTTGTTTTGGAATCTAACAATCCAAGAGAAAAATGTAAAAATATATAATCGGCTAAATCGGGAAGTTTCATATCGGTTAATGCTGTAACATTAGCTTGCAGTGTTTCGCATAAATCATTAAGAGCTTGAAAAGAATCTGTCTTTAATTGAGACAGTGTAAAGATTTTAGATAGATAATGATGAGCAATTAAGCGTTTATTTGTGTAGCGTTGGACCAGCAGGTCGTACACTACCGAATAATTTTTTGGTGAAAACCGCACGCTTTGTGCTAACTTTAAAGCGGAATTTTCCAGGTAGGATAGCAAGTATGAAAACTTTTCGATGTCACTCAACGTATTGTTTTTGTGAATCAAGGTGTCGTACAAAGATCTAAATGCCTCAAATTTTTCGGGATTACCTTCGAACTTATACAATTTTAATTCAGGTAGGCGAACATTCGAATCGCTGTTCGATGTTGTATTACCGTTATAACTAACGTTCGTGGTTGTGGTGTATCGACAAGCAACGCTTAAAATCTCGAAGTATAACCCGTCAAAACTAGATTCTAATGATACTGTATCTGTTGTAAAGTTTGCATGTACATTCGATAAATCCGACAATGCGTCTAAAGTTTGTAGAAATTCATCTCTAACTGCCATTAAATAGCCAACACGACTTTTAAAATGATCTAATTTAGCAGGTAAATCTTTGATCAAATCAAAACAGTCCTGTAATCGCCTAAATAACCTTTCTTTCCGATTGTGTAATCTCTTAAATTCAGCAATACTTTGCTGATCGGGTTCCATAGTGAAGCTGATAACCAGAGTTGACTGAAATTATCGCTAAATTATTTATTGTTTACAATAACAATAGCGCGAGCCGTAATTTATAATTTCGAACAATGAACCTGGCAACAATCACAATTGGCGATAAGGTGAACTATATTATTTTTCAAGTTCAAGAACAAACTTTGAGCTTTGATTAGACTTAAGCACATGTATCAATGCAATTAGTGAAATTGAATATAATAGTATTTTATCCCTACACAAAATTTACATATGGATCCGTTCTCAGAAGTGACCACAAATGTTTATGTTGGAGAAACAATAGGAACATTTACACTAAGCGTGAAACCCCAGATTATTTCCTTAGAGCAAGTGGACTGTGACTTGAGGGTAGTGTTGCGATAAAATACTCTTAGCGATAAATCAAACAATGATCATGCACTTCCTTAATGTTCATACTGTTGGCTTCTACGGAAGTGGTTGGCAGCATCCAAACCAGAACAATCTCCGCTGACGGAATTATGTAGAAGCGCAGTAACACACACACACACAAAAAATGTATGTTGTTTTAATACATGACCGCACGGGCCGAATGCTTCGAAACGAGTGTACAAAACCAGTGCTAGATAAGACCGCCTGGTTTATCGCAAAACAAAACCTTGACTGTTTAAAATAAATAACATTGAAATTAAGAGTGGAGTTCTAACCCAATTTTGAACAGTAGGTATAACAAAATTTGTATTCCAGATAATAGTATGTTCAAGAAATATTATTATTTAAAAAGACTCTGTAAACATGATTAGTGAAATTATTAAAATTAAGGAATGTATGGCAAAAATTTGTTTATAACAGCAAATATGTTTTCTAAAAGATATGCATAACTTACGAATCTAAAGGTTTCAACATTTCGCAAATTGAGATAAATATTACTTATTTCTTTGCAAAAGACGTTCATATAACGTCCTGAAACAACCGCGTTCAGTTAAGTGCATGGTAGTTAATGACCTCGGGGTTGTGATATTTATAAAATAAATTATAACAACATATCAATATGTAAACTATATGGTTCTGGTTTATACCTAAAAACAACTATTTTGCATTATATTTTGTTGATCCTGGCAGAATAAATTATAAGTAGTGCTACATTGTCAATACATTTTTATTTTCAAACTCGTTTTAATTATTATAGAATTTAGTGCTTATAAATAACCTACTTAATTTAATAAGTTATTTTTAATTCATGATTATTGTCAAAAGAAATATATACACATATGGTAAATAATTGCAAGGATGTACTATGTAGTCTATAATATATCTGAGTTTTAATTCTGTTAAATGGAGCATATGGCAACTGCGTAATTTCAAAACATTGTATCATGATTGTCAATTACCAAAATTCACAATTTTCATCTTATATCAACAAATGTTCCCTTTAAAGCCTTCAAATGGCTAACGCTGACCAATGATACATCCATTGATGTAATGGACATGCTGTTTAATCAACAGAGTAGGTGCGATCAATTTGTATCAAACTTCATTGATGCTTGCAACGACAAAACAGAGTTAAAATGTCATCAGGTGCGCGGTGTACTAGACGCAATAGATAGTAATTATAGTTTGAGCGATGTATATTTCCTTGAAGAATTGCTAACTAACCGAGCTGTATTGAGTATGAAGGCATATCCTATCGTGAATATAAAATGCAACTATAAATCACTGGTACAGCGATTGACGATATGATTGTAGATGTTGTATATTTTGCATAATCTATGGTATTGGAAAAGTATTGAAGTTAATTTTAAAGTATAAGGTAAATTACAAGTATCAACCTAATGTAGTTGGCCCTCATAGAACAACATATAACTGGCTCCTCAAGAATTTGACAATGGAGGGCTCAAAACAGCAACCAGGATGGACGTGTAGTCCGGATTTGGGAAAATGGCCATCAAATAGTATAGATGATTATAAAAAAGTGTATATGCTATTAAAGTTATTGTTTTAGTTTAATACTATTTTTTGTATGTAAATCATGTCATCTTGGTAGTCTTAGCTGAAGAGCTATAGATAGCACTTATTAGATAAAAATATAATGGAGGATGCTATTGTACGTGTTGCATACCTTTTACAATAAATATATATACCTCGAGTGTTGGTCAAGTACGGGGAGAAATTGTTAGCTGAAAAGGTAATGTGTTTTTACCTGCTTGTTATTTACACACATTCACGGACATCGGAATACTCGAGTTCAACCAAAACAGCAAAACTCAACCTACATCAACGTTTTGCGTTTCGGGCATGAGGAATTATAAACAACTCTGCTGACGTAGAACTAGTGTAGTAATAGTAGTACATAGATGTAATTTGTGTGTGTGTGTGTGTGTGTGCGTGCGTGCGTGCGTGCGTGCGTGCGTGTGTTTGTGTGTGTGTGTATGTGTGTGGCTATAATAAAGCATGTAACAGTAACAGATGTTTTATTGATGAATGACATATGATGGTAAACAAACACGTAACAGCAGATCTACAAAATATGATTTTTGGATATCCAACTATTATGGCTAGAATCTAAATTTAACCATTTCACAAATACTTGATTTTAACTCTCTTCAATATTTTTTTCACTAAATATACATCCGGATAGTGTGTTCGCTGAAGTTCTTCTGCATAGAAGCCATCTAATATTGGTTGTTCTCGACTATCGCGCAATAGGTACGTTAAAGGATTAGTCAAATGCACTTTGTTCACCGTAAAAATTTCGTTAGACCAATTTGGTGTATCCTTTAGTAAATTGACCTCTATGTTTACTAATGCGAACATGCTCACCAATAGAAAATTTTTTACTCTTTACGTTAACTGTTTTGATTGTACTGTATACTGTATTGAAAAGTTTGCGTTCATTGCGTTTTGACACATCTACAAGTCGCATGCCGATTGTTCGATGTTCGGTGTTGTTATATGCAGCCACGAGTGAGGATAGTATATTCAGCCATCGATACGAACCATTCAAACTGAATTGTTTCCACATTTTTGACTTTAAGGTACGATTGACGCGTTCTACTACACAAGCTTTTTTATTGCTGTACACACTATAATGTATAATCTCATATTTTTTCATTAAAGCCTTAAATATTGAATTATAACATTCTTTTCCCAAGTCCGTTTGAACGTACTGTGGAATACGATGGTCTTGGTTGAAAATTGATTGAAAAGCGTTTGAATCAGCCTTACCCGTCTTGCGCTTAACCGGTACGGCCCATAAGTATTTAGAAAATACATCGATAACAACTAGAATGTATCTAAATCCTTTATTCATCTTTGCATATGGGATAATTTCCATCAAATCGGCTTGAAACAGCACGTTTAATCCTTTTGTGATTACATGTCTTCTAGGAAAGTTAATGCGAGCAGGCTTATGTAACTCGTGGACGATTTGCTCCTTTACAAACATATTGCTAATATGTGTGTGTGTGTGTGTGTGTGTGTGTGTGTGTGTGTGTGTATATATATATGTGTGTGTGTGTGTGAATGGTTGACGGCTATATGCGTGCGTTTTTAAGTTTCTCTTGCAACTGTTGAATATTTGCTTGTATTCGTGCAATGTCTATTCTAAATTGTGCTTCACTTGTTGAATAGCAGTGTCTAATGTCTTATACATGCTATTCATTGAATCATCTACCCGTTTGGTTACGATTTGTGCAACAATAGTGTTCATAGTGACTGGTACAAGGTTACTCATCGTCTCTTCAAATTGGTTAAAGTCTGCTCTTGTAACATACTCGCGCGAGAATTGTTGTCTTCTTCACAAACGTGTCTATATACTGCTGAATAGTGGAACCACTTCCAAGCGTTGGTTTGCTCTCTTGCTGGTGATACGTTGCTAACCGCGATTCTAAGTACGCTTTCGTGACTGTATCATCATCTTCTTGTGGTGTAGCGACGCGCGCTAATCTCATATTGTCAAAATCGTAGTAATCATCATAAGAAATATATGAAGCACAGTCAGACGAATGTCCGAACTTGTCGATAACCATCGTGATAATGAATAACAAGCAGCACGATCTACGCTATTATACGCAATTCGCGTAATTCTTCCATAATCGATGTAATTTCGTTGGTGTGACCGGTGTTACCTGCATCTCGCGAGACGACCAGTAGCTTGAGCCGTTCACACAGTTCGTTGTGATCATCAAAGTATACATACTCTAGTGGCTTCTCGTTATAATCCATGAGTAGACCACGACCACTCGGATTCATAGTTTACTGTCGTAAGCTATACATTGCATTACTTCTTTTTTTAATGTCCGCATAATCGTTAATTTCTTTAAGTGAGAATTTACCTAAAGGGTTAAGAAGGAACAGTTGCTCATACAACCCTTTGCTACCGTTGTAGCAAAATCGTTCTACACACACCTTTTTACCAATCCCGAAGATAATGTCCGAATCATCAATCATTAATTTTCCTGTCTCTAGATTAAAACGTACTTTATCCCTGCGTGCTCCGTGCCATTGTTATAATTACCAGTAAAGTTAGAAAACGACTATCCACATAGTAC
The DNA here is from genome assembly GCA_036346225.1 of Platerodrilus igneus. Taxonomy (NCBI): domain Eukaryota; kingdom Metazoa; phylum Arthropoda; class Insecta; order Coleoptera; family Lycidae; genus Platerodrilus; species Platerodrilus igneus. Next base: position 444,354 of record JARFIW010000705.1, read on the forward strand.
CTTACCGATGGTGAAAATCGTTGTAAATAGGTCTGATGTTCTTCGCTGTTTATGTACCGTTCGTACTCTGCATGGGTCTCTGGAGTGTTGCCGCTACTCTCCGATTTTTTGAAGGTGGACTCCATAGGCTAGACTGGGCTATGAGGATTGTGTTCCCATGCCTCCTCTATTGGTGGTACGGCGATTGGTGTGGAACTGCGCACCCGATCGAGAAATTTATGGCGTCTTTTACGATTAAATTGTACGTCATGTTGGGATGGTGACCAGTGCTGGCTTTCGATCTTGGACTCTTGTTTAATATCTTTCAGCAGACCGGTCTGAAGTGTTTGTAAACGTTTTGTAGTAGGTGCATAGGCTTTACTTAATGCAAGCTCTTTTTCAACCACACCTGCTTTTAACGCTTGTAATTTCCTCTTGACTGCCTTTCGTACTTTTATGATTTCTCGTTTGGTTTTCACGTCGTCTGCCATCGTCTATAAACGGGTAGGAAGTGATATGCTATTTATGTGCTTTATAAGTATATTTAGATGTCAAAACCTTTTCGGTAACGACCGCTCTGCAAATCGAAATCTTTATTGATCACCAGAAACCCATACCGATCTCGCCAGCATACGCCGCACAATTCTTTAAACCAGTTAAACGACATATCCGTGTTTACATAGTCAGCGTATACGTGTTTTAAATTGAGTTCGTCTTGTTTGAATAGCACTAGGACATTAGCATTGTCTCTAATCAATTGTTTAGATATTTTGGAATAGGTCTGGCATAGATAAAAACAATAAATGGCCTTATGTCAAACCAAAGAAAAATATTCTCGCATTACATTTTGTTTATCGCACGACACGTCATCGAAAATAAATATCGAATTAGGTTTTGCATCCGCTGGGGTAATAACTGCATGCTATTTGTTAAACGCAGAATATCCTATTCCTTTTATTGGTTGTAATAACCTCTCTAGGTACTGATACTTTGGTTGATACAAGGATTTTGAGTAGAGATAAACGTTTTCAAAGCGTACACCATTCGGATGTTTCAAGAGGCTGATGACTACATTAGTTTTATCACAATTGGATAGACCTGTAATGATACACCGTATTGTTGATGGTAATAGTAGTCCATGCTTTTGCACGTTAGTGTTGTTGCTGCAGTTGTGGTCCGTAATTGGCAACGTCAATTGTTGCTATACCAGACGCATTCTATCTATATACTAATACGTAATTGCAGTATGGTAAACATTTAAGCGAATAATTCTACACGCATGACCAGTATTCTTTAAACCTTTCGACTGACAAGATTAATGAGATCCTATCGTGGCTACGGGTTACTCAATAGTGCTATCAATCGTTTACCGGTAGAATTACATTTACCAGGCTATCGCTTGTGTGGACCGGTTACTAAGCTTTAGAAACGCCTCGAGCGTGGTAATATAGGACGTAATCCCTTAGACGAAGTCTGCAAACTACACGACATCGTCTACGATCTTTCTACAGACTTAACAACCCGACACCAAGCTGATCGACGTCTGGCCGAAACAGCACAAAAACGTCGTACTAGACCAGACGCTTCTTTAGGTGAAAAACCTGCTGCGTTTGCAGTTAGTCCTGCAATGAATGCCAAAGTTAAATTTGGAATGGGTTGTCGCAAGAAAACGATATGGTGTAAGGGAAAACGACGTGGTCAGCGTCTAAGTACAGGAACCATTCAAGCGTTTAATTCGCACCATTTGGGAACGCATTAAAGACGTTTGTCCAACCGATCTTATTAAAATTGCTAAACTTGCAGTGACACCGATTAAAGATATAGCAGATGAGGTTCGTGGCATCCCACATGTAATTCCTGTACCCAAAACTGGTAGTTTTCTACCTTTGATACCTATTTTTGCAGCTCTCTCCGCAATTGGAGCGTTGTCGGGTGGAGCAGCTGGGATTGCAAAAGCTGTCAACGATGCTAAACTTGGACAACAATTAGATAAAGCGAAACGACATTATATGGCACAAGAGGCTGTGATGCTTGAAAAGGGTCTCTATTTGACACCTTATCGCCGTGGACATGGACTGTACCTAAAGCCTTATCTTACACACGGGCAAGGTTTGCGTAAACAAAGACAACAAAAAAAAATCAACGCATTCGTTAAACCTACCTATGCGAGCGTTAACCAATGTTGACTTGAACAAATACATAAAACGTTTACGTTTACTTTCATGGAATATTCATGCGCAATTCACTTCCAAATCCAATTCGTTGGCGCAAATGTGGTATTCTTAATCATGATACTACACGTGGTGAGGTAACACATTGGAATGCGTACAAAAAAGATAGCTCGAGGGCTGTCTATTATGGTAGCATTGGTAATCTACGACCTCCGAGGGAACTTGTCGAGTACTTAACCTCATCAGGACCATGCACTCTCTATTATAATTATAAACAATTTTATCCGCTTAACACTGTTACCTGTGGACACTTCGTATTGAATTTTTTTTTTGCAAAATAGTCCTCCGTTAAGTTTCCAACAACGCTATATATTATTTGATTTTTAGTGTATTTTTTAACTGTTTTGTATAAAAAATGTGTTTAATTAAAAACCATATATTGCAAGTGTTTCAGGAATTTGCTTTTAACACCCCATCCCAACTACGAATACGACTAGTTGTTAGTTTATCGTCAACCACCGAACATGTACACATTTACTTTAACTGGAACTGAATCTACGCTCACCGCAATCATCAACTCACCAATTATTCTCGATGATGACCATGAATACGTTATTGGTTTTACAAACTTTCATACATATTTTTCAATTCCCAATGTAACGGAAGCTAACAATAAATTTTACATTGATGACATCGTGCTTACTTTACCAGAAGGAACTTATGAAGTGGCAGATATCAATAAGTTCATACGACGTAATCTGAACGATCTCCGTGAACGCACTTCATCAAATGTTATCTTATTGATATTCGAGCCAATATTAAAAGTTTACATACAAAAATCAAAGCATCAGGTATAGTGGATTTTACACAACCAAATTCACTTGCTTCATTGCTGGGTTTTGAGAAACATAAGCTGCCAGCTCTTACTACTGCTATTTCGGACCATCCGGCACAGTTTTCTCCAATCAATTCTATATGTATTGAATCTAATCTTGTGGTCGGATCGTATCGCAATAGCAAACCTGTACAAATTTTGCATCAATTCTTTCCTGCAGTTGCTGCGGGGTACAAGATTATTGAAAACCCCGTGAACGTCACCTATATGCCACTTAATACACGAATCATCGATCGCAACATTGTTAAAATAGTCGTCGGGAAACCATCACGATTAGACTTTATCTAAAGTGTCTTTAAACAATGGTTCTGCGCTACGAGCATAAACCACCAAAATCTATTAATAGACGTATTGCCAGCAACTTTACCAGTTAAATGACACCAGTGCACCGATTAACACCGGAAAACGTTAAATTTCTGTAAACATTAGGACTTAAAGTACTACATCGCTAAAATGGATAGTAATATTTTAAATGTTACGCAACGTGCTATATTTGATACAACCATTGTCAATGCTGACAAACATATGCATACTTCGTACTCCAATACCGCGTATGAGAAAAACGATATTATACGGATTCCGATAGAAAACGAAGATGTCTATACATTACCATGGGACAGCATAATTTATAGGGTACAATGAATAAATCAGATGGTGGCGTTTCCCTTACAGCCGATTTTGGCAACAACGGAGTTTTATTTTTATTTGATGAAATTCGTTATGAACTTGTTGGAAAGGTTATTGACCGCGTTCGAAATCCGGGTATAACTACAACTATTAAAAATTTCCTATCCTACGATTATAGCGAAAGCCGTAGCTTTAGAAACGCTGGTTGGTCCCCCATTGATAAGCTTGATCTCGTTGGTGCTAATGGTCATATCAACGTATGCATTCCCTAGCGTATGGTTTTAGAATTTGTGGAGGACTACCGAAAAATTCCTTTGAATATCAAACAGGAGCTTGTTCTTATTAGCAGTAGTGCTGACGATGCAGCTATATCAAATTCTGATAACAAAAAGTCAATCAATATTACTATTACACATATATCGTGGCGGATTCCACACAACCGTTGCAGACGCAGAGCGCTTAAAACTACTCAAACATCTTCAAAGCAATGTCACCATGGACATAAGCTTTCGCAGTTGGGGACTACACGAATATCCAGAATTACATATTAACACACACGCATACGTAGGTTGTGAAAACGGCTTCTCAAATGGAGGAACTACGTTTTGAAATTAGTTGCTTTCAAACCGATACATCGCGCAAAAAGGGGCGGCGTCAGTTCGACCACTGTAAGTTGACCAATATGAAGTTACATCTGGGTTCGTCTATGTATCCTTACTATAATCTTAACATTGATTTCGATCCAATCGCTATTCTATACTATATGAAATGTATGCACAGTTTTAACAATCGTATTACGGGGGCATCAGCGAACGAATAATAACACCCAATGAATTCCAACACACGCTCCACTTGTAGTCATTGATTGTTCCCATCAAAACAAAATAGGAAAAGTGGGAGCGGTTGACGTACGTTTAGAATTTCAAATGAAGGAAGTACTTAAAGCTCACATTACAGCGTACTGCCTCATTCTACACGATCGTTTGATTCGCTACAATCCTGCAACCAATATTGTAAGTGAAGTCTAAAAAGAATAGTCCATTAGTTGTCGATGTTCAAGGTTTTAAAATTGCACATAATAACTTTGTGTATAAAGAAATGGCTGTTCTACTACTATCGTTGTCGGATGGAGTTGCAATAACATATGTGCTAAAACCACCATATTCTTGGAACTGACTATTAGCTCGCTTCAAATACCACAACATACGGTTAAGCAGAAACTTTCACGGTATATCTTGGGATGATGCCAACTTACAATGAATTTCCACACCTAAATGTTATTAACCTAGAAGATTTAGGGTGTATTCCTTTACATAAATTAAAGTATTACACCAATCCACCGAAGTGTTTCTACCATACCACACGACATTCGTCATTCAATTGCGCAACCACAAATGTAATTGTACTCAAAAACTGGTTTCTACATATAACCAATTATTTATTTTTAATAAAGAATAATGTTAACCAACAGATTTACACTAAGTAGTGCTTTTATTTGTTTATTTTATACCTACATACATACATATTCCTTAAGACTAGTAAGATGTTTCTCAAAAAATGTTTCGTAATAAGTTTAATTGTCTATTTTGTTGCAAACAACTCATCCTAACCTTCCATGCTGTTGCTAAAAAAAAAAGATGTAATCGAACCCTAAACCCACTAACCTCAACAACCTCGTATGTTTAATGAAACTGATATATTTAAATGTATTTGCGTCACCTACATGGGACTTTCTATTTATTCATCTGATGAATCCCCTCTAGTTTTTAGTTTTTTGTAGTTACCTGATATAGTTTCGTTTTCACGCAGACCTATAATTACCCTATAAAAGAGATTTGCTTAATCAACAATGACAATAGGGAAAATAAAATTTAAAGTTGGCAACCATGTTCGGGTGTTAATGGTAGCAATGATGAATCAGTCATTGGTATCACGGACCTATAATAAAATGGACATGGTACTCGTATCCAAATGCGCAGAAATGACTGTCGGCAAACTAAACCAAACACAAACAGTATGTAGGGCGGTGCGGTTATGGAAGAATCTTTATTATCGAATTTGCTTTTAAATTGGAAATATTTATATTTCATAGCAGGAAACAACGAAATTAGTAGAAATTTTTGCCATTAAAACCAGTTACCACTTGCAAGGTCTAATCTACAAAAAAATGCAAACACTAATTACAAGAGCTTAGGAAATTAAGTATTCTACGCTACTTCTAAAACACAAACAAAGAACATCTGATCTTTTGCTTACAAAGAATCAACTTATTCGAATGTCAAATTTATACATTCGAATAAATTCGGGAAGGATTTCGTTTAGTTCATTCTTATATTGGTAGATGCGCGAAAGTTACTTTGCATTCATTTTTACGACATACATATCATGTCCATTTTATTATAGTTCAGTGATTAGTATTTACTGCAAGATAGAACAAGTCGTATACTATGATGAAAAATTTTTAAAACTTACTAACGGAATCTGTAAGTACCATATTAAAGAATACCTCTTAACGGATATATATTTTGCATTTTTTATGCAGATTTTATGTTACAATATTACAATTAAAAAATTATATTCCACTACCGAGGTATTAAATTTTAAAGTATGTTATAGTTGTGTAAACAAAAAAGGCATTGGATAGGTTTTTTATTATCAAGGTAGTACATTTCTTTTTAATTAATCACACCTGTAAATTATTACTATCTTATACCCGAGTTTTATAAAATTTATTCTCTAAAGATCAACAACGTATAAACCAGAACCATTAAATTTACATATATCTCCCTGTCATTTTAATTTAAACTATAGTTATTAAAATCCCCGAGGTCATTAACCAAGATGCACTTTCCTTAATGTGTTTTTTAAAGGAAGTATTATCTCAGTTCGCAAATGTTGAAACTTTTGTCAATAGGATTGCATGCACAATTAAAAATCATCTTTAGTTAATAATCTATAATCTTCTAGTAAGTAGGTACAAGTAGGCACAAATTTCCGGTGGTATTGCATAATATTTGCAAAAATATTTATTTGTATGATTTCATTTATTACTGAAAATTGTTGCAATTTAATAAAACTTAAAGCTATTAAAGTTAATACCTGCATTCAACCTTGGTTTTTTCTTCATGAACAAATAACGGCATACCCGTTTTTGTGCGATTTGCATATATCTATATTTTATTCAATCCATAATTAGAAAAGCCAAGGTCACATTTAGTATTCAGCTGTATTGTAAATAGTTACTGACATTATATTGAAAATAACGGCACCCAGTATTGCCAGCTGTGTAAAAAATGTTTTGTTTCGGCAGTGAATCAATCAAATTGTAAAAAATATATGAACTCATTAGCATGTAATTAAAATATGCTGGTAAGTGAAACTAATATAAATAAAACATTAAAATTTTGCGTGTTTCTTTTTAACATTATATATTTAATACAAAAATAATTTTTTGAAATTCTCGGGGATTCTTCAGCACGTCCACGTTTTTGCTTAACCTAAAAATCTCCGAAGTATTCAATCACTTAATGGGTGCAAAGCTCCCGTTCAGAACACCTTATAGAGCCCCACTCCGCATTTGAGAATGATTACATTACCATCCAAACTCTTCACCACGTTTTAAATAACGACATGATTTGCATAAATTTTAAGGTTATATTTTAGATCCGGGTACGAGTTCAGTGTATTTGTATAAATTATTTTGGTGATGCAATCATGAACTAAATAACGAGTGACCTGTCTTAACACACACAGACACACACACATACACACACACACCAATATTTTAAATTAAAACCATTGTAAAATACGAGTGGAATAACTTCTGCTATTCTTTTTTGATATTTAATATAAAAATAATGGGGCACAGCCTCGTTCAGGACACGCTAAGGAGGTCCCCGCCATTTATCATTTTGAGAGTGATTACGTCATCCACCACATTTCCTATTTTTGCTTAACCTAAAAATCTCTCTTCAATTAACTAATGTAACGAGAATAAAAACGAAGGCGAAGCTCTAAAGAGCACCGCTAAATTCTTCACTACATGCACGTTTTTGCATAACCTAAAAATTCTTCATCACGTTTGTGAAATTAAACAAGCTATATATATATATATATATATATATATATATGTACATATATATATATATATATATATATATATATATATGTATATATAACATATATATAACACTAGATTTATTTCAAAGAAACCTTGTATATCAAATCAATTGTATAGATTCTGGTAACCCTTACCTTGGACAAACGTCACAATCTTTAAAACAACGCATAACCCAACACAAACGTGACATTAGAATCAAACCAAATTCTTGTGCTTTATCAAAACACTCAATTGATTTAGATCACAAAATTGATTGTAAAAATCCTAAAATTTTAGAACTAGAAAAAGATACACAAAAAAGACTATTTCTAGAAATGTATCATATTTTTCGCCAAAAAAATTGTATAAATAAAAAAACAGATATTAGTGGTTTAAGTTCGATTTACACATACTTACTTAGCCTTCAAAAGTAACACATACCTAATGCAATAGTTGATATTGTAGTGATTAACATTATATACATACACATCTATCACATTCATACATACACTTACATACACGTACTAACAAACAAACAGATTAAAGTACATAATCACAAATATTCATAGACACTCACATAAATATAACATGTACATGCACCCACACTCATACACGCACAAACACAGACACATGCCTGCGCGCACACATAGGCATCCTGTATTTAAAGCTTCAAATAATAAAAAAAGTGAAACTGAAAGGTTTCAAAATTTGACATTTTTATTTTTATTCTTATACAAGTTATACAATTTTCTTATGACAACAAATTGAAGCAAGAATCAGCTAAAACAATATTTTGATTTAATTTCTATATTAATTTAACGTATAACCTTGCCTTGTAAGTTACTATCAATTCATGTATATGTTAGCCTAGTTAATTGTAAAATTTTAGAAAGCCTGTGATCAAGAATTTGAATTAAATTCGAAAATTTAGGCCTTAAAAGAAGTTTACTTTCCTACAGCTGACCCCAAGCCCATTAATAATATATCGTATGATATATATATATATATATATATATATATATATATATATATATATATATATACAATGTCTAATACGTCATCTACGTACAATCACCAAACCATTAAAAGTACAAGAATTTTTATTGCCACCTTATAAATTGAATGTATAATTACATTAAATATTTAAATGTACTCAAATTGCTAAATGTAAGCAAGAAATCCTTGATGTAAGGTCTAATTAATTTTTTTATTCGAGAGGCAAATAAATCGCAATGAAAGCTGATATAATTTACATATATTTTAAATTCATACGAGTATAATTAAATATAAAAAAAGCTAAGATTATATATTAGATCCGACTGCAAGTTCAGCGTAATTGTATAAATTATTTTGGGATGATGTAACCATAAAAAAAATATACGGCATACCTGTCTTAACATGTTTTTGCAACACACCTTATTTTAATTAAATCCTTTATATTACAAGTCGAATGTCGATATTATTTGCATATATATATATATATATATATATATATATATATATATATTGCTGTGAAACCTCTTGGATCACCTGGTCCGTTGATTTTCTTCTGTTAATCGCCTCGGCTGCTCCTCTAGATAGCTTTCATCCTCATACATAAAAATTAAACACATTCCTACCACAAACATCAACGTTAACTCTATTTACATCAATATTCAGAATACATTAAATTTTCAAATTAAATTTCAGCATAAAATTCAGTTTTCAAAAAAATTTCAAGATTAATTTTATTATCATTTTAATGTGCATCCAGAATTAAAGTCCTTGTTGGATGCCTACTAATTAATATAACAATATAAACAGACCGGAGTCTGAGTACAAAGGGAGCATCTACCACCCCTTTACGTTAATTAACCAGGTTTGTCTAATTGAGCTCAAAGACATACCCAAAGTTTCATCATATTCCCGAACATCAAAACAAAATACCCTTTTACTTAAACAAGCAAATTTCATCTTAAAATTAAACTTTTATGGTTAGAACAATTTCACTAATGTCCATTTAAAGTAAATCAATTATAAAGTCATTCAATACACACAAAATGTCAAACAAAATAGTATAATTTACCTGAAGGTTACTGTCCTTGTCGTTTCAAGGTATCGTTTCTTTAGTTAATCACACCATTCAACAGGATTATAATTACGGCTTCTGATTCTCTACGCTTTTAAAATTTTCTCCATCACCAGTTGTTTCTGGGCTTTTCCGGAACTCATCTATGTATATCTGACCCTTGTTTCGTGGATCCAGACACGTATTTGAACCATTTAATTATTAACACCCCGAAAAATAGCAAATAACTTCATGCTTCTGTCACCAATATACGCCAAAACTGCCTACTTTTGTGTATACATTCGTCGTTGTAAATTTTGCTAATTGGTACAGTGAAACTAAATTTTATTACCTTGTATCTAAGTGCACTGAAGTACATTCATGTTAACACGTAAATAACAAGCTATTTTGAATCACTAAAATATACTAGCAAACTTTAAATTATTTAATCAAACTAAAATGCACGGTTTAACATTTTCAATCAAGTCGCGTATGTACGAGCTTTTAACGCATCGAATCGTCAAAAGTCTCCGAGAGCTTGTTTATCTTCATCTCGGTATATATAGCAAAAAGCCTGTCTGTCGGTCTGTTCCCCAAAACGGGTAATTCTAAAGAATTTCTCATGCCATGTTCCCAGTCTGCCGCTCACGCGTCGATTTTTACGAATTTTCACTCGCCCCATTTAAATCTCAGAAAATTTCCACACGGTACGCAAGCATGTCCGAGAAAAACTAATTGATTTTGTACAGAAATTGTTGTTCTACCTCTGATATTTGCATCCTATTTTTAACCAATTGTGACCCCCGTGACGTTGCTTAAATCCCGCCTTTTACAATATGTGTCTTTGCTTGACGCATTTTCTCTTTCCTTCTCTACCGTGTTCTTATTGATGCAAATTGACACTCTTCATTATCGATTATATCAGTCCACGCGGACTGTTATCTGGGTTTAATAACCCCGTATCGCACATTCTCGTGAATACTAAGCCCCGGTTTCTCCAAGATTCTTTGAAACATTAATTATCTGCAAAATTTACGCCGAATGTGTTATTTAAACTACGCAGGTGTTCAAAATAATATTAATTCTCAGAGCTTTAATCCGTGGTATTTTAATCTTGGGTTTTTACAAGTTTCTATAGGTATTATATGTTATTAACGGTTTAATTAACTCCAATTAAAATTGATTTCTATCCTTTTCATTTTTAGCGAATACAACTTAAATATTAATTATTATAGGTACACTTTGTTTTACTACCGGTTACTTAAATAGAGTTAATTAAGATAAATTTTGCACGTAATTTCTCTTTGTTTAGAAATAATTACATTACACGCAGAGCTTTTCAATACTGCTTCTTTTGATATAAAGCGTCTTATAAATAATTTAAATTTCTTATTTTTACTGAAACAACGGAGTTTATTTATGCTTCATGGTTTTAATAACGCGTATTATTTAATGAAATTCCTTATACACGGTGATTAAAATTATTTGATGTGATTATTTAATTTTCTACCCTGGTCTAAATATGAGTAATATATATATATATATATATATATATATATATATATATATAGGTTATTTTCTAGATTTCGACTGCCAATTCTTATTATTTTATCTTGGTAATGAAATCATGAAATGAACAACTTGTCTTTACAAGATTTTACACGCAGGCCTTGTAAATTAAATCCTTTATATCACATTTCGTATATTTTTTAAATGTTATTCGATACGTAATACAAAATACAGCTCTTGAGGAGAGCTAAAAATTCTTTACCACATGCACGTTTTTGCTTAACATAACAAAATTTTTCACCACGTTTAATTTTTTATCTTAAGATACCAAAAAAATCTCCGAAAAAGTCAAGCACCCAAAAGAGTACTATCTCCCTCAGAACGTGTACATCTTTCTACATACATCATTTTGAAAAATGTTTAACACCATCCCCACGTTATTTAATATTTAACACGGGAACACTGCTAAAAAATTCTTAAAAGATATCTCCAAAGTAGTCAATCACCTAGAGGAGTACACAGGGGGTGCCCCATTCCGCATTTATCATTTGGCATTGTTTAACGTCATCCACCACGTTTATTGCACACTCCCATTCACCATACCATCTAACAACAAAGACGACACCCGGCCCGCGCTGCCCCTCCCCCCCCACCCGAGGACAAAAGCCTAACGAGCCCCATTCATCATTAAGCAAACTACTTACCAAGAAGGCACCGGAGCTCCAGCGCTTCGCCAGCATTTTATTCTACACAGTGGCACTCCAAAAGCAAATTTTCCGTACAAAGACAATTTTGTTCTCAAAACCGGCGTATACATATTTTGCACACACCGAAGCCCCAACGCTTCGCCCCGCATTTTATTCTACACAGTGGCCACCCCAAAAGCAAATTTGCACATAAAGACAATTTTGTTTTCAAACCGGCGTATACATATCTTGCTGTGCGGCTTATTGTTCAAAGCGGCATAACTACACTACTACTGGGTACAACGGATCATTTTAACCCCGCGACTTACAACGTTTTTTTTTGCTCAAAGGCCGGTGTATATAATAGGACGTTGTGTAGAATAGAACTCTTACAAAAGCTCAGTTTGTATTTATACAGATGGACAAATGTACTTCAAAACAATTCCTAACGATAGGGTGTAAAACTTTCTGTGAACACAAGTAAAAATGTATTTTCCGGAGAAAAGCTGCGAATTATTCCTAGAAGAAAAGCCAATTAACGCAAACAAACACACTATAATGACTTCCATTGAAATTTGTTGTTTGCATGAAAAAACAACGCCTATTATAATGATCAAACAGGTTAGCAACTTTGCATGCAGCGCAATAGTGAGAAGTGTATAGTAGGTTGCCTAAAGGCTATAACTACAAATTTGTACTTTATCGACCGGAATTACCGAAAATGAAATTAATGGGGGGAAGGCTTATCGCTTGTAAACTTGAACGAGCTCGACACATGCAAGATTACTAAGTAGAATTTCTAAGTACAAACTATTAAAAGCTTTTATATTTGTACTATGTAGCTCTTTCAAACGTGGTTTGAAGAATAGACTATTGGAAATAATAAGTAGGTATGGGACGTATTTCAGCGGACTTATAAAACAAGGTTGTTACATAATAAACAAGTATTTCAAAGAATTTTTGAATGCGGTTGTGGAATATATTTTACGTACTACTACACCTAAGGAAATTTCATGGCAGGTTTTAAATATTCATTTTAATAGGAATAGCATAAAAAGCAGGCCGTCGCTTAGATTAGAATTTCTAGGAAGCATTTATTAATACGAAGTAAACAACGTAATTTGAGATTAAAATTTTAATGTAGGATGTAGAAATCCATCGATTTTAGAAATTTAATGTAACACATTTTTCAACTGGTACAATTTGTTTACATTACAGTAGTATAGATATGTGGAAGCTGGACTACATGCAAAATCTCTTATATTAATAAAATTTGCAATATTGTTTTATCAAAAGTAGTATATGTGTTGTGTTCATAGAGTTGTACCTGTGTGTGGTAGTTTTAAAAGTGCTAATAAAAATCCAGGTGTGTATCTGTACGTGAATATCGCGCACGCTTGCTCGCTCACGTTAGTGCAGCTTGATATGCGAAAGAAAGAGCAGTCCTAGGTGGCGTAGTTAGCTACATGCAAGTATGAATTTAGATGTTCGCTGAGTCAACACCGTCGCCGCCTCCATTCCAGGTATATGTAATTTTGTTCAAAAGTTTTGTTTTAGTTGTTCAATTTTTAAAAAAATAACTTTATTAATTCAGATATGTTGATGGATTTATGAAATTCTTTCGTTTATAAAACACCCGGACACCGTCGACAATTGAGCTAATTCATAAAGCGTTGAAAACTATTTTAAAAAATGTTTATTTTCCTTCAATTACCATGCGAGATAGGACATGACTTTTTGTTATGAAGTGATATTGTATAAGTATTTTTCTTTATAATACACCAACATAAATTAAAATACAAAAAAGCAGCATAGGATGAAAGCGCAAGTGCGGTGGTCCATTAATAATTTGAGAACGAGAAGCTTTGTTGGGTCATTGTTAATTCAAACATGATGAGATAATGTGCGTCTTTAATCTTAATTGTCCACTACAAATAAGTATCATACTAAAACGAACGGGAAATAATACATTATTAGCCAAAAACAACACAAGTAGAGTAGATTCAAGTTTTATAACCGTATGTTTAAATTACAAATTTATGATTTAAATGACTATGCAAATAAAAAGAAGTAACAATTTTCGTCAACAGGGTGTTGCCGTTTACCTGAAATTCATCCCTACTACTACTAATACTATCCTCGCACGAGTAAAAGAAAATATCCAAAATGCCTATAATCTATTATCGCATAATTATTCGAACGATAAACATCGTATGATATGGAGCAATCTTCTGGTGTATTAAAGGAGCTCGGTGCTCCGCCACCTGCAAGTGCAATTTTAAAACAATTGAAATGTGCCTGCGACGTGGATAGAAAACGTCACTTCAAATACTTGCTGTTGAATCTGAAATATAGCCAGATCGTTTTTAATAAAAAAAAATTAGCATGCAAGAATGATCGGAGGTCTAGGTCTTAGCAATAAGAGGAACAGCAATGATGCTTCTACTAATACAAAGAGCGAGAACAAGAAGAATTACCACGACGACATAGATATAAACTTCGACAGATCAACATAAAATTGCCAAAAGTCGTAGAATTTCAAAATGTTAGATTCTCTCTAACATATTTGAACTTGGCGGCAATTATAATTGTTACAGAACCGTACAAATAGAAAGGAGTAACAGTGGCAACGGTGCGTATGTTGCTTGCGGCTATCGCACACACATTCGAGCTACAGCTGTCTGTCGATATATCACTAAGACGCGTCATATAATAATTTATATTGAAATTTAACATCAGGTGTGGAGTACACGTGTAGTGATATATTGATTAAATTTTCTTTATTATTTGCCTTGTTTGTATTGAACATTAAATGCGATAAATGGATAGTGAAAATTTAAGTAGGTTTCTAAGAGCAATTGCTTCGATATTGGAAGATCTTCAGCGACGTGAACGTCAACGAACAACCACTTACTTTTCCTACAACTCAGGCTCAAAAGCATCCACAAACGTGTTTGGTTATCTAAAATGGAAGAGTTTGGATGGTCAGACAGAGAAACTGTAAGTAGAATTGCTCCTTTTTTATTGAAATCTGTTAAAAATTGGTCTGCTGCTTGGCAACCAGCTATTTGAAAAACTTGGATATGTTTTAAAACGGATTTTTCTATATTTTTTCCTAGACAGCGAAATCTACGAAAATTGTTGGCCGAGGCAGTTAATTATACCAGCATTAATGCTAGTAGTTAAAATGCGTACGTGCTAATTGGTGTGAACCTGATTTAATCGAAATTATCGTGCATACAATACACGATGGTACGTATTGCAGTTTTTAATAGCCATTTTAGGAAATTATGTAAGATACCGGTGGTGAGCCACCACTTACAAACATGATATGCGTTCAGACATTGAATTCCGCATAAGAAGCTTTGCAAAAATGTTGGCTTCCGCATCAAGCATTACTTGTTTTTTCTTCTATAAATAGGGTCATATTTCGCGTGATTGTTATGTTTATAACAGTAAAAGCTTTACATATGCGTGAGAAACAAAAAATTGACGCGTTTGTAGGTACTGTTAAAAGCTAGGTCATAGCATAGAAAATTGTTTTCGCCGACAAAGTAAACAGAATTCTTGAAACGATAGATAACCAGAAACATATTTCCGATCGCATAAGCAAAGCAGGCCCCAAGAACATGTGCTGATGAATTGTTTTGCTGGTCCAGATAAAAGTTTAAAGACATTACTTATCGCAATTAACGATTACAAAACGAGTTGCTGGTCGACACAGGTTTCACGTGTTCTTTAATAAACGAAACAATTGTAAATAGTAGTAGGAATAAGCGACTATAGGTCAAAATTTCCTCCCATTTAATCCAATGTGTAAGAGAAGGAACTCCCTCTTTTAAGAAATTACCAACTTCACAACAATTATTTTTATTAACATCTCATCTAAATATTTTGTACACACACAGCAGGGAGTTAATACAGTTTATTTAGTATATTTTATAATAGCATATAACTCACAAGTAGGTAGCGGTCTGGCATGTTGGCAGCGATTCGTTGCTTAAGCCTTACCATAACATACAATTTAACACTTTTCCTTTTTTTAAACGGATAACCAGGTTATTTTTCATTTCCTTATAAATGGTAATCATGTAAACATGTTAGAGTTCTTTAACAACCATCAGGTTGCTAATATCTATGTAGAGTCAGGTGGATAGGAAAAAGATAGAAGGATATAGGAAGACCTAGACCAAACTATATTAGTCAAATTATTAGAAATTTAGATTGTGAAGGGTATATAGAGCTTTTTAGATTAGCACAGAATAGAAAAGAAGTTAGAGCTGCGTCAAACCGACCTTAAGTAAGGTCGAAAACAAAATGATGATGATAATAGCATATCTGCATGGGTTAAAGTAGGGCCCAAAGTAGGTCATCCAACTGAGAGTGTGAAACTTTGGTCCCAAAGTCTATGCGACTGTAAACCCAATGTAGGTCAGTGGTCGACTAATAACTACGTTAATTTAGATCCAAAGTAGGTCAGTCGACTTGAAACTGCATGCTGACGTCCGCAGAAAAGTAAATAAACGTAGTCAGTAAGCAATTTAATGCTGTCTGCAGAAAAACGATTAAACCCCAATCAGCACGAATAAGACTCTCAACCCTGAAAGCAATTATAATTGATCAAATCAATCTAAGATTAGATGGTTACTGGTGTCCCAACATTTAACAAATTGCACAGATATCTCGAAATTTGCCAAAGACAGACAGACAGACAGACTGACTGATTGCATCAATTTTACATTCTCGCTTTTAAAGAATAACAAGTCGTAGTTATTAAATCGCGAGTAATGTAAAATGAAAACAAACGAAAGAAGAACGCAATGTATTTTTCTGTATTGTAATTTATGAAATATGTATAATTAGAAAATATAATGTTATGTACTCTAAAATAAACATACTATAATTCACCTAAGTTGTTTATATCTTTGTTTTCCAAATGAGCAAGCATCCGAAATATAAAGAACAGTTCTAACTTACTCCAAACTTTTTTCTTTCAGCATTAAACCTTTCGCTGCCTTTCTAAATCTTTCCAAACTTTTTTTAAAAATTTTCATTTCTGATTTGTTTACAGAACACTCACAACTACAACTCTGAACGCTAAAATATTACCTTATCGGTTCTGTGAGGGCTGTCATCTTCATCTTTGACACCTCAGAGACCGTGGAACTAGTCGCGGTCGTTTCTGGTTGTTCTTTTTTGTTCACTAAAAAATTCAGATGAAGGTTAGATTAAGTATATGCATTAAGAAAATTAAATCTATATTAAGTCAACGAATACATACTGTATTACTTCGGGTGTCATCAAGTCGTACGTTGCAATTGGCGGATCTGCTCACGGAGCCAACGATTTTTTCAGCACTTTATTTGCATTGACTATAAACTGCTCAATAATTTTAACCTGACCACTATCATTATTATTATTCTTTCCTGACAAGGACAATTTTAAAAAAGTTTTCACTTTTTTATTTGTTTACAGAACAATTATCACATATCTTGGGTATATAAAGTTATTAAACAACAAGAACAGCAAAAAATTCAACACATATCAGCACGAATTTTAATGCTAATGTATTCTCTAGATAACAATTGTAGAAATATGAAATCTTCAGAAAATTTAATAAACCCAGACAGCAAGAAATTTAATGCTGATATATCCAAAAAATTAATAAACCAAATCAGCAAAAAATTTAATGCTGACGTCCACAGAAAAAGTAATAAACCCAGTCAGCGAGAACTTTAATGATAATCTCTGCAGAAAAATAAATAAACCTAATCAACAAGAAATTTAATGCTGGCATCCGCAGAAACAGTAATAAACCTAGTCATTAAGAAATTGAATGCTGACGTCCGCAAAAAATAAATAAACGTATTCAGCAAGAAATTTAATGCTGTCAGCAGAAAAACGATTGAACCCAGTCAGCACGAATGGGACTCTCAACCTGAAAACAAATATAATTGATCAACGCAATCTAAGATTAGCTGGTTACTGGCTTCCCATAGATTTAAACACATTAATTTAATGTAACGTTGTATGACAGAAAATAAATATTGCATGAGTTCATACCTCAGTTATAAATTATACCTATCTTTTTCTGATACACTTTCGCAATACCTTATCATTATTATTATACCATATTTAAAAATTTTTAAAAGTGCTATTTATTAAGAAATGCCAAATTAATGTAGGCAAATGCAAAACCACATTTTTTTATATTTAGTTAGGAGCACAAAATATAAAGAATAATATATAAACAACTCGTTCGTAAGCCATATTGCAGCCTCTCGACAATAAAAAAATTCCTGACGACGCGTGGCTCATGTTTTAAATGTAATGAACTCGGTTGTTATCAAAAATAAAATAAACTGCTTTCGATGTAACCTACCCGTATATGTTAATTTGAATGTTTATTATTTTGTTGAGAATTAAATGTATAAAAGCCAATTTTTTCAAGTTTTACTGAAAAGTAAATTGAAATATTCTAGATTGAAATATTTCAAATGATTTCTTGGTAAATTTAATTGATGCATTGTAGATTTTACTCGCTTAGGTGTTTTTTTGACAACGCAGAAAAAAGTTTCAATTCACTGCGGTCGACTACAATTACTAAATTATCTATAATATTGAGATTTAAAATTTCCCCATAATCTAAAACTCATTCAATATTAATATATTATCTGCAAGAAATATAAACTGGAAAATTTATGAAATGCTCCAACTTCAAAATTATCGAAGAAATAAATCTATTGAAATATATGCTATGAGTTATTTAATATTCCCTATAGATGCTCTCATTTTTTGTGGCGGTTCAGAACAGCTGAAATTAGAAAAACGCCTGGATCTGATTGCATAGCGACAGCGTTGGCTTCTACACTTGGATATTCTTCACCAAAAAATAAAAACATTCTATAAAGACAGTACACTTTACCATCTAAAAGTTTGTTGTATGTGAAAGAAAAGTTAGTTAAAATTCGAAATCCGGCACTAACCGAAAAAATAAAAGTCAAAGTGATTATAGTCGATTTGATCACTGCAACTTAATAAACATTAAACTGTATTTAAATTTGCAGATATATCCGTATAATAATCAGAATTTAAATTTTGATATTGATCAGACTGCATCTTTATATGAAATGTATGCACAGTTTCAGCAATCGTACTACGAAAAGGAAAATGAACCGTTGTTCAACTCTGAGGAATTTAGAAATGTAGCGCCACTTGCTGTAATAGATTGTTCTAGACAAAACGAAGCACTCAAATCCGGTACTGCGTTGAGATTAGATTGGAATTTGAAACAAATAGAAAATGTTCCTGCAAATACATCTTGTTACTGTCTCATATTACATGATAGATTAGTAAAGTATAATCCACTTTCTAATTCTATACGAATTTTGTAATGCTAGTCAGTATTTATTTGTTATTTTTTTATATATAATGTGTAACAAATTTAGGTTCAAACAATACTTAAAAGTTAAACATTTTTATAAATTCTGAATATATATGTTGATGAATAAACTACTACTATAATTTATAATTCTACATTATATGTTTTACAATTTCATGTAAATTATGTTAATTCTATTGAATAAAACATGATAATCAGTGAAGTATTAATTGATTACTTTCAAGTGTATTAACGGTGATAGTGATAAACTAGCCTTTTAGTACAACAGACATTCTCAGTATTTTTTTGGCTCTTCTAAAACTTAAGTACTTATATAATGATTAAAAAATAATCTTTGGGCCTAGTTTTAGCATTTTATATTATTGTTAAAAATATATCCCCATGGTTTAGTATCAGTTGTTTCTGAACTTAGTATTCGCTTATCATCATACTGATTCAAAACTAGCTTATTTTGTGTTATGCTATACACGTTATGTTTATATGATTTAATAAGATGTTGAGGTCTCTTCACAATTTGCTTATGAAAAAGAGTGTTTTTGTGATCGTCAAAAGTGATTGTTTTTATACTTGTCATAGTGGAACCTTTACATTTTTTTCACAACCTTTTCGTCTACCGTATAATCATACATTTTAGATCTTAATTCAACAAACTCAATATAATATTACCAATATTTTCGTCTTTCATAAGACCAGGTATTTTCTTATTTACTAGGTCTATATTGTAGTCAGATGTATCAAATCTGTGTATATCGTTTTCAATATCAACGTGTATATCGGGTATTCGGAACTCGTAAATCAAGTTATATAGGTGTCAATGTACAAAAGTTTAGCTTTGTTGCCAAATTTCTGTTTAACATAATTGTAATGAAACTCATACAAGATCGTTTTGGCTATATCTAAGAATGAAAACCCTGCGTAAATTGATTTATTTAAATATACCTCTAATTTGTTCATTTCTATTACTACTAAATCATGTTCAAGAATTGTGCTGCTGTGAAAGTTTGGCTTTGCAATATATGCACGAGCTCCATAGCGCCCTTCCCATTTTGTTACTAGTCGTATTTCTTTGTGCTTTCGTACATTTTCTATTAATTTTCCAAAAACAGAATTAACCATTAATTTTAGAAATTTTTGTCAAACTCATTTTTAGACTGTTGTCTTAGACGAGTGTTTAAATCAATATATTCTTTTAACCACGGTGCCTGTTTCAATTGCAGTATCCTATGGATATTAAGTATTTTCAAACCATAAGCTAAATACATCTTTAAATTTTTATAATAAACAATGTAGTTACGTTTTGTATATAATGTAATAAGCAATTTCTTGATCTTCGATGTAGAAGAGGGTACTGGGGGGATTATGTGCTCTGGAACTAGAGGTATATTGCTGTGAACAGTGTTCAGGTCTGGAGGATATTCTAAGTCGCACTCAAATATATAGCCTACTTCGGACTTATCAGGAATATTTAATATATCTATATCTTTAAAGTAGGGTAAAATCAGGCTATCCACCGCCTCATTTCCTCCAGAATCCCTCATTTCCTCACTCATTTACATGTAAATTCCCATAAGGAGGAAATGAGGAGGAGGGATCCCTCATTTCCTCACACATCTGAACCAAAAAGTTTTCTTCGACTAACCATTTTTTATCTTTCGAGATAAATATATCTTAAATTTTTCATCTTCCGAGATAAATGAGCATCCTCATTTCCTCCCACATCTGAACCAAATAGTTTTCTTCGTCTAACCAATGCATCTTTCGAGATAAACCTACCTTGTTTGGTATCAATTAATATTAGAATTTTCTCAGCTACCCGAATCTCTTTAAATTTTTCACATAGCGCCATCCCGCAGGGACCTACCCTGATTTTAAGATTTCTTACCTGTAGCGACTTTTGAGCGTTCTTATAAATTTTTTATACATGCAATACATCTTGTTAGTCTAGAATTTTATGTAGAATCCGTATCTGTAAACAGATTTAAAACAGGACCACCCCTTACCATTTTACACGCACCCTCTAAATTATAAATTTCCTGCGGTTCATACCTAAAAGAAAATCTAAAACCTATTCTTAAAACTTTTTATTACAGACAATTTTTAATAATACAGTATAAATTTTGTAAATCCACATTTCTAAATACATATTCACAATTTTTATTTTGAACCTAGAACTTCTCATATCGGCTCATACTTATTAATATTTATTTCTAAATAGAGCACTTTTTCCAAAGACCAACCGGACTCACATGCTTCAAATTCCTCTGATTTTGTTCTTATGGTCTCGCTTAAGACCTCGTACATATTTTCCAGATTACTAGAAGACGTTATAACCACATTTTTTGTGTTAAAGGATTTAACATCGGACTTCTCTTCCCCCATTTTGGTGTAAACGTCGTAGAGTTCGCAATAGACTTTTATTGCTGTATGTTGTATTCTTTTTTCATTTATTAATCGAATAAATCGCTCTTTCTGCTTCCAAAGAAACTCGCGCACTCCATCGTCGACACTGGCGTTCTTTATGCGATAGCTAGCCATACGGTTGTTAAACGCAGTGCTAACCATTTCTACACCATCGTCGCTAGTAGCGGTAACTGATGCATTTTTATGTTTGTTGCTCCGTAGATGACTAGGGTATGCAGACTTTAACACCTCCATGTCGCACACTTTACACATAATTCGTGGTTGTTTCGTACAAGACCCTTTAACAGCTGGCGGGGCTGAACGTTTACGGGTTAATGACATACCATGCTGTTTTTCCTTGTGTCGCTGTAAGTTGCCCATTCTCGTAAAAGCGATACCGCAAGACCCTCAGTTAAAGAACTTTGCTGCTGACGGATGTATAAGCTTTACCCTGGAAGATGTTACACCACGACATTTGTTCTGATGCCGTTTGAGAGCATTTTTCCAGGTATAGGAAGCACCGCAAGAGTTGCACTTAAAAACGTTTGCAGGTACCATTTTAGTACAAAACAAAATCCGCACTATAGCACTTTGGTTAAACTTGTAAGCGAACTAACTTATAACTAAAGAGTTTACTCTTGCGCACCTGCTTTATGTACCCTATAGAATGCAAACCGAAGGTTTCCGAAGACACCCGAACGAAGTTGAGGATTCA
Organism: Platerodrilus igneus; assembly: GCA_036346225.1. Taxonomy (NCBI): domain Eukaryota; kingdom Metazoa; phylum Arthropoda; class Insecta; order Coleoptera; family Lycidae; genus Platerodrilus; species Platerodrilus igneus. The sequence continues at coordinate 466,884 of JARFIW010000705.1, forward strand.
GCGGGGGACTAAATGACGTCATAATCCTTGCTGCTCGTCCAATACATTTAGCGCCGATGCATGCACCTGGTTCGCATCGTCAATGGTGCGAATGCAGTTAGTAGAAACACCGGAAAACGTCTTCCATGTTATACGGATCGCGTGCATATTAAAAATCCAAAAGGGTGGTAGCACACGCACACAAATTGTGTGCAAGTCGTGCTGTAGAAGATGCCGTGCTACTATAACCAAAAACTTAATATAAACACTTTAAACCATTACTAAGGAAATACCAACTTGTTGTCTACAGGATACTTACTAATAAAGCAATTTAATTTTAAATAACTTCTACGTCATATTTTAGAAATGGTGGGCTTGAATATTTTCTTTGGAAACAATCGAAGATTGCCGAAAACACTCGAAGAGTGCACAAACGCGGTCACTAAACCACAATTAATAATCGCCTTTATAGGTTTAACATTTCTACCATTACCCAATGACTTTAATTTCTTATTGAGAGAATCCTTATTCTTCCACGCACTGTTGCGTAGCTGGATGCCCACCCTTTTGGGAATATATGCTCGTTATAGGTTGTAGCACCCGCGGTTTTACTTAACTACACTTCGTGAGATCCCTTTAATCTTTTTTAATCGTGTCCTTCTCGCGTACAATACCGTAGGACTTAGCCTTACTACCTACAAATTCTAAAACCAAGTCACCGTTAAACTCGTCTTTGAATTTCTCCACAATTTTTTGTTAACATGCGGTATATTGTGTTTATTATTTGCGGGGTACACCACTTTAAACCTAAAAATAAAAACAGAATAGTTTAATACGTCTATTAATAATTTATGGTAATGTTGGCGATACAAATATGTAAAAACAAACTTTATCAAGAAATATGTTTTAATAGAATACATACACGTATTGATAACATCTATAAACCGCTGTGGTAACCAGAGTCTGACGAATCTGGGATAGCCAAATCTCTAAACATTTGCGCAAGCGATTGCCTTGCAGTTGCATCTTTTAAGTACCGAATGGAAACATTTAATAAGTTCCAACACTGTCAAGTAATTTAAATTGCTGCAATCATTAGACAGAGAAATACTGGCACTGCTCTCTCCCTCTAATAACGTTTGAACCCCTTCTTCCTCCGTCGTATTTCCACATACTTTTTTTATATCACCAACAAATTTTTCGTAAAATTCTGGAAAGTTTCTACACCTTAACTCAGCCATTTTAAAACAGATCAATTCTCGCAAATTTAATAGCTTGATGCACTCGTACGCAGGTAGCACAATAACATTCCCATCTTTCGTAATCTCCATATTATATAAATTCTCTTTTTCAAAATTGTTCAAAAACCATATACTTCTATTAAAGGCTGTGCTCAGCTGTAATTTGAAATCTTGATCCAATTGTATCTCAACAACATCGTTTCCAGTAGTCAAACCATTTAATCTGACTTGTTTTGAGTCTTGAGCAAATTGGCGAATTTGAAATTCCACTTGGAAAGTACACAATTTCTTCCAATCGAAGTAAGATAATGCTATCGTAGAATCAGCACACATACCACTACAGCAAATAACTTGGATGGCAGGTTGAAGACCACCATATAAATCAAAACCAACTTCTAATATAGGGTGGTGATAATTTGGAGGAAATTCGCCTAACCTATAGGTTGACTTACCAACTAGTTGGTTGATATTTAATTGTGGTACTCGCACATCACTTGTAACGTCAACACAAGAAAAATCCATCTTTTATTTATAATTTTAATCAAACTCGACGATACTTTGACGACTAATGCACTCGAACATGGCTCTCGCCTTTTATGCCGATGGTCGAGCGTGCGCAGCTCCTTATTATATTAGTTGGCGTTATATGCAAGTCTTGACTGGAAAAGTGACGTCTATAATTGTTTTATAGTGGGTTTTACCTGTATGTATTTAACCACCAACGCCATTTTTAGAATTATTAAACAAAATTACTCTTAGCAGTATTTTTAATATACCATCGTGTAAGATTTCAATTATTATTGTGTTTTTCCTCAGGTTTTCAAATCCCTCGAAATTTTTTTCAAATCGAATGACACCTTACTGATTTGCAGAATAACCTTTTGCAAGCATCGTATATAATTCATCTTTAATCTATTTCTAAACCGTATCGCTCTGTCTTTTGAGATAAACCCCTGGTGTAACCTATAAATTAGTATAGAATTTTCCTGGGGAATTGAAATTAATTATCACGTCTTTTAAAATTAGTTCCAACAAAGACCTGTATATATTGTATTAATATTCAAAAACCTATCAGCAAAACACCTTTGCATTTTTATTTAGATTTAGATCGATAATAGAGTTAAACTCCAAAAATATTTATTAGTGGCTAGAATTGTTAAAATTTTCAATTAGTGAATCCACATACAAATGATTAAACCAAAAGGTATAATACATATATTAATTCTGTACGGTGACCTAGAAAGTGGTTCGATAATCTATTTTAAATGTAGTTCAACATAAGACGTATATTCTAAATAAATTTAGTGAAATGTATGATCATTAGCCTTGCATTGTTTGTCGATGACGTCTGACTATTAATTTAATAAAAGCACTTTCCACAATTCTAGTTAATATACGGGAATACACATTCTATAATTTGATTTAAATTGGGTTAATGTAAGGACAAATTATACTTATACTTTCTCCTCAACGTATTTAGGAAGTTTATATCAAATCTTCCGCACATTATACGCACTATGGAAGTTGGCATGCAAAATCAGATATGCAAATTCGAGAACTTGCGTTTTATTTAAATAAGAATTCTTTAGTGAGGATGATGACATTTGATGGGAATTATATGATATTTACCAAAGGATCTTTAGAGCACTTTTAGGGTATCTCAGATCGTTCTCAACCATGCTAATACTTTAAAAGAACTAACGGAAAAAGGGTACTCTAATATAGATCTGTTTCTGTTAGATGTCGCAATGGAAAGATATAATAGGAATGATGTCCTACAGAATCTCCACATGATGTAATTAAAAGCAAATACAGTAATAGTGATATTGGGATCATATTATACGAATTTATAAGAACCTACCCAAGATTGTTTGAAAACAGTATTTGTAAACAAGTTGAGTATATGGAAGAATACAACAGGTTTCCATTCCACGCATTTACGAGCGATGTTTAAATTTTAAGCCGAAGACTGAAAATTTTGTAACACTATTAATTATACTTTTGTTTTCTTATACGTTTCTAAATTGCTGTATTTCAACTACAGATATTAATAGATGTCAATAAAATTATGTTATAGTTTTAAATAAAACAATTCTGATTAATAATTTTGTAAAACGTTTATAACACCCTTTTAAAAATAATACACATCTTTGTTATAATTCTTTTCATAATTACTTAGATACCCATTTCAGTTACGTGTACATTTGAAAAAATTAAACAATACCAATGTATGCTTTATATTGTAACAATTTTATTTTCGCAGTAAAAGAATCTATTCATTAAAGGTAAAACGAATATTAAAATACCTTTATTGACTAAAATAATGATACGAGTAACAATCAAATTTTTACAGTATTACAATATCTAGAATCATTAGTCTATTAGTTTCGGAGTTCGGTGTATTGTACAGCCACTGGCGCGCGCGTAAGAGGTTTTGACAACCCCACCCCGGGATCCTCCCACCATGTAAGAACGCAGCGAGCGCACTCGTCGATAGTTAGAGGCAGCGTTAAGATGCAGTTGAAAAGAATGACGAGTGACCTCCGGGTCGCCTTATTTTTGTGAAACATTTCCTGAGTAACGGTTAGTACATAATCCACATTTTGTATGTTCGTTATCATATTAGCTAATTTAAAAATTTATTTAGCGCAACGACATGTCAGAAACTGCAACGATAAATTAGAAACCACACGACTACTTTGAAATTACAATTTAGAAACCTTAACTTATGGACTACGTAATGAAAAATTATATTTGCAAATAAGATTAGACAACGGAAGATTACGATACAAAAGCAATGCTGCCTTGAATCAATGTAAGAAGTTCGCTTCGCTTCGACACCTGTATTAAAGCATGGAAAACAAGCATAATTAGCTGCAAATCCCGCACGACGAGGTAGTTTCCATTACAACCAAGGACAACAGCCGGTATTTGGTTCGTAGTAGATTTAAGAACTTCCTCAGTACTTCATTCTGAAAGTACATTATTTCGTTTTGTTTGTTAGAAGTACAAAATGGTTATTCAGTTTACCTGTAACTAAGCTGTTTTCCCCAGTATCAAATTTGATTTCATTTAGTTTCGTAAATATGTGACTACACGTGGCTTCAGCATAAATTAACAGCTGCAATTACGTCACCTGTTTGTTTGAACAATGCCGTCAACAATTGCATAATGGCTAACAGATGTTTAACATTACAGTACTGCCACTTTTGATAAAATTAGAGAATATCTTTGTGATTATTTTGACTTCAAATTAATTTTAATACCGTTAACTTAAAGAGAAATTTTATATAGTAATTTGTAAATAACCTACACAGATCTGATTGGGTTAGTAAACTTTAGCATAACCAGTCACACTGAATTGTAATATATTTGAGTAAGGATCAGTTGTTAAACCTTACAACAACTTTATAAGTATATCAAGTATTCATTTTATTTTATCACATTGAATTTTATTTACTGAAACAAAGAAAATTCTTTCTAGTAAATTTATAATCCACATTTAAAGTTTTTTATTCTGATCTAGTTTGATCAGACCTGATAAACAAAAAAAACAATAAGAATTAAATTTTTATAACTCCATTATGTAGAAAATATTCTTTATGCATTTTTAGGTATACTTGAGGGACGCAAATAGTGTTCCCATTTTCTAGGTGACTTAATTATTATTCTTCCTTACAGGAACAGCGTCTTATTCTGTTAAGACAAGCTTTTGTGTCAACGAAGGCGATCTTTTTTTCTTTGGGTCTCCACGTCCGCCCTTAGAAATTTGCTATGCCATTAAAATAAATCAATCTGGACTTGGTGGCGCCTGTTTGTTTTAGTTTGAGTGTGACCCCCCTACAGATATCGACTTACCCCCCCATTGCTCATAGCTCTACCCAAGGAATAGACCCCTAGTTACGTCGGAAGACTTTGTTTTGCAGACACCTGACTTGGAGCATGGTGATAATAAAGTAGTGTTCTAGTAAGTCAAGAAATATGTTTCACTGGTGCCGGCAACGGCAGGCCTTTGAGTGAAAAATTCGTTTCAATATTTTAAAACATAAACAAGCTAATATCTAATTTCAATTCATCATTCATTTCTTATGATAACAGTTGTGGTGGTTAAATTTTTATTTTAAAACTTACAATTTAGTATATATTCCATTTGAATATCTGCCAACAGTTTTATAAACCCCATCTCCTCGATTATTTCATAAAATCATCCAGATCCTCGGCAATGATAACACTGCAGTACAGTGCTGTATTGCTTTTCGTATGACTGACACATAAGACATTTTCTCCTTCTATCGAAAAGCGTTGCCCACATTCTGCTTTTTTACTCGCAACGCTTTTCGATAGAAGGAGAAAATGTCTTATGTGTCAGTCATACGAGGAAGCAATACAGCACTGTACTGCAGTGTTATCATTGCCCGAGGATCTGGATGATTTTATGGAAATAATCGAGGAGATGGGGTTTATAAAACTGTTGGCAGATATTCAAATGGAATATATACTAAATTGTAAGTTTTAAAATAAAAATTTAACCACCACAACTGTTATCATAAGAAATGAATGATGTGAATTTAGAAATTATTTTTGTATATATTAGCTTGTTTATGTTTTAAAATATAAAGCATACATTGGTATTGTTTAATTTTTTCAAATGTACACGTAACTGAAATGGGTATCTAAGTAATTATGAAAAGAATTATAACAAAGATGTGTATTATTTTTTTAAAAGGGTGTTATAAACGTTTTACAAAATTATTAATCAGAATTGTTTTATTTAAAACTATAACATAATTTTATTGACATCTATTAATATCTGTAGTTGAAATACAGCAATTTAGAAACGTATAAGAAAACAAAAGTGTAATTAATAGTGTTACAAAATTTTCAGTCTTCGGCTTAAAATTTAAACATCGCTCGTAAATGCGTGGAATGGAAACCTGTTGTATTCTTCCATATACTCAACTTGTTTACAAATACTGTTTTCAAACAATCTTGGGTAGGTTCTTATAAATTCGTATAATATGATCCCAATATCACTATTACTGTATTTGCTTTTAATTACATCATGTGCGAGATTCTGTAGGACATCATTCCTATTATATCTTTCCATTGCGACATCTAACAGAAACAGATCTATATTAGGAGTACCCTTTTTCCGTTAGTTCTTTTAAAGTATTAGCATGGTTGAGAACGATCTGAGATACCCCTAAAAAGTGCTCTAAAGTTCCTTTGGTAAATATCATATAATTCCCATCAAATGTCATCATCTTCACTAAAGAATTCTTATTTAAATAAAAACGCAAGTTCTCGAATTTGCATATCTGATTTTGCATGCCAACTTCCATAGTGCGTATAATGTGCGGAAGATTTGATATAAACTTCCTAAATACGTTGAGGGAGAAAGTATAAGTATAATTTGTCCTTACATTAACCCAATTTAAATCAAATTATAGAATGTGTATTCCCGTATATTAACTAGAATTGTGGAAAGTGCTTTTATTAAATTAATAGTCAGACGTCATCGACAAACAATGCAAGGCTAATGATCATACATTTCAATAAATTTATTTAGAATATACGTCTTATGTTGAACTACATTTAAAATAGATTATCGAACCACTTTCTAGGTCACCGTACAGAATTAATATATGTATTATACCTTTTGGTTTAATCATTTGTATGTGGATTCACTAATTGAAAATTTTAACAATTCTAGCCACTAATAAATATTTTTGGAGTTTAACTCTATTATCGATCTAAATCTAAATAAAAATGCAAAGGTGTTTTGCTGATAGGTTTTGAATATTAATACAATATATACAGGTCTTTGTTGGAACTAATTTTAAAAGACGTGATAATTAATTTCAATTCCCCAGGAAAATTCTATACTAATTTATAGGTTACACCAGGGTTTATCTCAAAAGACAGAGCGATACGGTTTAGAAATAGATTAAAGATGAATTATATACGATGCTTGCAAAAGGTTATTCTGCAAATCAGTAAGGTGTCATTCGATTTGAAAAAAATTTCGAGGGATTTGAAAACCTGAGGAAAAACACAATAATAATTGAAATCTTACACGATGGTATATTAAAAATACTGCTAAGAGTAATTTTGTTTAATAATTCTAAAAATGGCGTTGGTGGTTAAATACATACAGGTAAAACCCACTATAAAACAATTATAGACGTCACTTTTCCAGTCAAGACTTGCATATAACGCCAACTAATATAATAAGGAGCTGCGCACGCTCGACCATCGGCATAAAAGGCGAGAGCCATGTTCGAGTGCATTAGTCGTCAAAGTATCGTCGAGTTTGATTAAAATTATAAATAAAAGATGGATTTTTCTTGTGTTGACGTTACAAGTGATGTGCGAGTACCACAATTAAATATCAACCAACTAGTTGGTAAGTCAACCTATAGGTTAGGCGAATTTCCTCCAAATTATCACCACCCTATATTAGAAGTTGGTTTTGATTTATATGGTGGTCTTCAACCTGCCATCCAAGTTATTTGCTGTAGTGGTATGTGTGCTGATTCTACGATAGCATTATCTTACTTCGATTGGAAGAAATTGTGTACTTTCCAAGTGGAATTTCAAATTCGCCAATTTGCTCAAGACTCAAAACAAGTCAGATTAAATGGTTTGACTACTGGAAACGATGTTGTTGAGATACAATTGGATCAAGATTTCAAATTACAGCTGAGCACAGCCTTTAATAGAAGTATATGGTTTTGAACAATTTTGAAAAGAGAATTTATATAATATGGAGATTACGAAAGATGGGAATGTTATTGTGCTACCTGCGTACGAGTGCATCAAGCTATTAAATTTGCGAGAATTGATCTGTTTTAAAATGGCTGAGTTAAGGTGTAGAAACTTTCCAGAATTTTACGAAAAATTTGTTGGTGATATAAAAAAAGTATGTGGAAATACGACGGAGGAAGAAGGGGTTCAAACGTTATTAGAGGGAGAGAGCAGTGCCAGTATTTCTCTGTCTAATGATTGCAGCAATTTAAATTACTTGACAGTGTTGGAACTTATTAAATGTTTCCCCATTCGGTACTTAAAAGATGCAACTGCAAGGCAATCGCTTGCGCAAATGTTTAGAGATTTGGCTATCCCAGATTCGTCAGACTCTGGTTACCACAGCGGTTTATAGATGTTATCAATACGTGTATGTATTCTATTAAAACATATTTCTTGATAAAGTTTGTTTTTACATATTTGTATCGCCAACATTACCATAAATTATTAATAGACGTATTAAACTATTCTGTTTTTATTTTTAGGTTTAAAGTGGTGTACCCCGCAAATAATAAACACAATATACCGCATGTTAACAAAAAATTGTGGAGAAATTCAAAGACGAGTTTAACGGTGACTTGGTTTTAGAATTTGTAGGTAGTAAGGCTAAGTCCTACGGTATTGTACGCGAGAAGGACACGATTAAAAAAGATTAAAGGGATCTCACGAAGTGTAGTTAAGTAAAACCGCGGGTGCTACAACCTATAACGAGCATATATTCCCAAAAGGGGTGGGCATCCAGCTACGCAACAGTGCGTGGAAGAATAAGGATTCTCTCCAATAAGAAATTAAAGTCATTGGGTAATGGTAGAAATGTTAAACCTATAAAGGCGATTATTAATTGTGGTTTAGTGACCGCGTTTGTGCACTCTTCGAGTGTTTTCGGCAATCTTCGATTGTTTCCAAAGAAAATATTCAAGCCCACCATTTCCTAAAATATGACGTAGAAGTTATTTAAAATTAAATTGCTTTATTAGTAAGTATCCTGTAGACAACAAGTTGGTATTTCCTTAGTAATGGTTTAAAGTGTTTTATTAAGTTTTTGGTTATAGTAGCACGGCATCTTCTACAGCACGACTTGCACACAATTTGTGTGCGTGTGCTACCACCCTTTGGATTTTAATATGCACGCGATCCGTATAACATGGAAGACGTTTTCCGGTGTTTCTACTAACTGCATTCGCACCATTGACGATGCGAACCAGGTGCATGCATCGGCGCTAAATGTATTGGACGAGCAGCAAGGATTATGACGTCATTTAGTCCCCGCTGAATCCTCAACTTCGTTCGGGTGTCTTCGAAACCTTCGGTTTGCATTCTATAAAGTACATAAAGCAGGTGCGCAAGAGTAAACTCTTTAGTTATAAGTTAGTTCGCTTACAAGTTTAACCAAAGTGCTATAGTGCGGATTTTGTTTTGTACTAAAATGGTACCTGCAAACGTTTTAAGTGCAACTCTTGCGGTGCTTCCTATACCTGGAAAAATGCTCTCAAACGGCATCAGAACAAATGTCGTGGTGTAACATCTTCCAGGGTAAAGCTTATACATCCGTCAGCAGCAAAGTTCTTTAACTGTGGGTCTTGCGGTATCGCTTTTACGAGAATGGGCAACTTACAGCGACACAAGGAAAACAGCATGGTATGTCATTAACCCGTAAACGTTCAGCCCCGCCAGCTGTTAAAGGGTCTTGTACGAAACAACCACGAATTATGTGTAAAGTGTGCGACATGGAGGTGTTAAAGTCTGCATACCCTAGTCATCTACGGAGCAACAAACATAAAAATGCATCAGTTACCGCTACTAGCGACGATGGTGTAGAAATGGTTAGCACTGCGTTTAACAACCGTATGGCTAGCTATCGCATAAAGAACGCCAGTGTCGACGATGGAGTGCGCGAGTTTCTTTGGAAGCAGAAAGAGCGATTTATTCGATTAATAAATGAAAAAAGAATACAACATACAGCAATAAAAGTCTATTGCGAACTCTACGACGTTTACACCAAAATGGGGGAAGAGAAGTCCGATGTGAAATCCTTTAACACAAAAAATGTGGTTATAACGTCTTCTAGTAATCTGGAAAATATGTACGAGGTCTTAAGCGAGACCATAAGAACAAAATCAGAGGAATTTGAAGCATGTGAGTCCGGTTGGTCTTTGGAAAAAGTGCTCTATTTAGAAATAAATATTAATAAGTATGAGCCGATATGAGAAGTTCTAGGTTCAAAATAAAAAATTGTGAATATGTATTTAGAAATGTGGATTTACAAAATTTATACTGTATTATTAAAAATTGTCTGTAATAAAAAGTTTTAAGAATAGTTTTTAGATTTTCTTTTAGGTATGAACCGCAAGAAATTTATAATTTAGAGGGTGTGTGTAAAATGGTAAGGGGTAATCCTGTTTTAAATCTGTTTACAGATACGGATTCTACATAAAATTCTAGACTAACAAGATGTATTGCATGTATAAAAAATTTATAAGAACGCTCAAAAGTCGCTACAGGTAAGAAATCTTAAAATCAGGGTAGGTCCCTGCGGGATGGCGCTATGTGAAAAATTTAAAGAGATTCGGGTAGCTGAGAAAATTCTAATATTAATTGATACCAAACAAGGTAGGTTTATCTCGTGGATGGAAATGTGGAGAAAGATTTATCTCGCAGAGGGTATATGTGTAACTTTGCAGGGCGTAGTCCGATCTCAAATCTGTTTGCAGATTTGGATTCTACATAAAATTTTAGACTAACAAGATGTATCGCATGACTAAAAAAATTTATAAGAACGCTCAAAAGTCGCTACAGGTACAAAATCTTAAAAATGGGGTAGCCCCCTTGGGGGTGATGCAATCTAAAAAATTCTTAGAAATTCGGGTAGCTGAGAAAATTCTAATATTAATTGATACCAAACAAGGTAGGTTTATCTCGAAAGATGCATTGGTTATACGAAGAAAACTATTTGGTTCAGATGTGGGAGGAAATGAGGATGCTCATTTATCTCGGAAGATGAAAAATTTAAAATATATTTATCTCGAAAGATAAAAAATGGTTAGTCGAAGAAAACTTTTTGGTTCAGATATGTGAGGAAATGAGGGATCCCTCCTCCTCATTTCCTCCTTATGGGAATTTACATGTAAATGAGTGAGGAAATGAGGGATTCTGGAGGAAATGAGGCGGTGGATAGCCTGATTTTACCCTACTCTTTAAACTCTTCTTTTTCTAAAAATCTAAAATCGCCGAATGGAAGGAAATCTGACATAGCCGCACCGTACAAATTATTCACGTCGAAATACATTAAGTACACTGAATCTTGATTTGTAACGTACTGATCTCCCATGTACTTGTTATTAACTTTAGAATATCTATTAGAACATTGAGCAATCCCACCGCGGATGCCTCTTTCAACAAACATGATTTGGTCTATATCAGTTAGCAGTTAGCGGTTAATTCCTACTGCTGTAGATAAACTAAACCTTGAAAAGATACATTGCCCTACTACATTGCAGTAGTTTAATAGTACTGTGCTTTACGCATAATTTTCATTCACCGCTTTGATAAAAATTAAGCATCGCCCTAACTGAAAATAATCACCCTTACCGTATGTTAGAATAGGAACGTCTGAAAGTTAGGGGTATTGTTGAGAATCTCATTAAGAAAGGAATAGTGCGTGAAAGTAATTCACCTTACGCTAGTCCCATAATTCTTGTGCAAAAAAAGGATAGAAGCGATCGCCTGTGTCGATTTCCGAGCGTTCAACAAAATCACAGTAAAGGACCGTTACCCCCTGCCACGTACAGATGACCAGCTGGATCGTATAGGCAAGGATAAATATTTTACTTCCCTCAATATGATTACGGGGTTTTACCAAATCTTCATTTCTCCTGATTCCATTTCGAAAACTGCGTTCGTAACACCAGATGGGCAGTCTGAGCTTCTCCGGTTACCTTTTGGTTTGGCCAACGTACCTTCTGTGTATCAGAGAGCCATAAATTTAGCATTGAGTTACTTGAAATACGATATAGCAGCAGTGTATGTTAATGATATTCTGAAACCTTCCTCCACCATATATGAGGGATTCGACAAACTAGAACTAATTTTACACGCTTTATGCAAAACGGAATTTTCAATCAATATTCAAAAATATCGTTTCTTCATGGAAAAAATCCGATATCTTGGTCGTGAAATATCTTCTAAAGGCATTATAATAGATGAAAATAAGGTTAAGGCAATCAAGGGAAGCCCAGTGCCCACAAATGTTAAACAGGTACGACAATTCGTCGGTTTAGCTAGTTACTACAGAAAGTTCGTACTGGCTATTCCTTCTAAAGTCGCTTGTATTACTAATCTAACTAGAAACAATGTACCATATATTTGGAACGCAGAACGCGAAAAGGTCAGAGTGTACGTAATTGATATGTCGACGCAGAAGCCACTGCTGTCTATATTTGATTCTTGTTTAAAAGCTCAATTGCACACCGACATAAGTAGTCTTGGCTTCGGTGCGATATTTATGCAAAAGCATGAGAATTCGTTTCGACCTGTGGAATATTTTAGTCAAAAACCTCCCTAGAGGAAAGTGGATATCATTCTTTTGAGTTAGAGACTGTTGGTAGTAAAAGCTTTTAAAAACTTTCGCGTCTATTTAATTGGAATCAAATTCACATTTGTAGCTGACTGCAACTCGCTGTTAACAAAAAAGGATTTAAAACCACGTATCGCTAGATGGTGGATATACATCCAGGATTATAATTTTGATATTCCGTATCGTAAAGGTTCTGAAATATCTCATGTTGACTCCTTAAGTAGAAATTCTATTGGGAACGTAAATCAAGTTAATTCTAAAACACTGAATTTTAAGAATTGGCTTATTGTTTCTCAAAATCTTGATAACGAATGTAAGTCAATCATAAAATCTTTACATGACGATACTGACGCAAAGAAAATTTACAAGTTTGATAAAGGTATATTATTTCGAATTATCTCTCGAGAGAATGGTAATGATATTCATCTTCTCTTTGGACCTCTGAATAATAAGTATCAGTTACTGAAAATCTTTTATGATGACTAAAGTCACCTTTGTTGGGAAAAAAACACTCGCCTCTTTTAAGTGGTACTTTTGGTTTCCAAATATGACTCGCTACGTAAAAAGGTAGGGTACAGAGGTACCAGTTATGGCCACTTTTAGCAATTTTTGGACTTTGAAAGAATCTGGTTAGGTGAAAAAATTCGATCTATTTATGTCAATAACAGAAATATGTCGCTTATGCACTATAAATCAATTAGAAGTTCAAAGTAGCACAATAAAAGCTTTAATTTAGTAGTAAAATAACTAATACAAAATTCTGATAGTAATTACCAATTTTGGCTATTAAAATGTACCAGTATTGGCCACACAAATGAAATATAATAATCTAAGCCCCTAATACTATTATTACGAGCTACTATTAGGCAACCCGTCAAACACACAAGTACCGTAAGCACTGTATATTTCCAGGAACCTAGGATGTTCGAGCACATACCAGAGAATGAATCATCTATTTTTATTCAGGGTATATATAAGACCGTTCATTTACTTTTCCAATGCTCCACCAGTAGGTACTACATTTGCCAGGAGGCGAGTTTTTTGTTGCCTGGAAATTTAGAATTTTGCCGAACCCTTGCCGTTCCAGGCAAGGTAGGGATCTTTAATGTGCGTGACAACACTCACACACGGGACCTCCATTTAACCTCTCATCCGAATGAGGGCGTAATTTTTGTGAAAAATGCTCACCTGTCATTTTTCTAGCAGTCGACCGTGTCGGGATTTGAACCCGGGACCTTGGGATCCGTAGTCTTACGCTTACTACATTGATCCACGGCGACGCCGGTACATATAAGACCGTTCGTTTACATTCCCAATGCTCCACCTGAAGGTACTACATTGGCCAGGAGGCGAGTTTTTTTGTTGCCTGGAAATTTAGAATTTTGCCGAACCCTTGTCGTTCCAGGCAAGGTAGGGATCTTTAACGTGCGTGACAACACTCGCACACGGGACCTCCATTTAACCTCTCATCCGAACGAGGGCGTAATTTTGTGAAAAATGCTCACCTGCCATTTTTCAAGCAGTCGGCCGTGTCGGGATTTGAACCCGGGACCTTGGGATCCGTAGTCTTACGCTTACTACATTGATCCACGGCGACGCCTGGTACATATAAGACCGTGCATTTATATTTCCAATGCTCCACCAGAAGGTACTACATTGGCCAGGAGGCGAGTTTTTTGTTGCCTGGAAATTTAGAATTTTTCCGAACCCTTGCCGTTCAAGGCAAGGTAGGGATCTTTAACGTGCGTGACAACACTCACACACGAGACCTCCATTTAACCTCTCATGCGAACGAAAGCGTAATTTTTGTGAAAAATGCTTACCTGTCATTTTTCAAGCAGTCGGCCGTGTCGGGATTTGAACCCAGGACCTTGGATCCGTAGTCTTACGCTTACTACATTGATCCACGGCGACGCCCTACATATAAGACCGCTGATAAAATGTAAGAGTTTGAGTTGCTGCCTAGATTCCGAAGCAGCAACATTTATCTACCACCGCCTCCGGGCAAACAAAGGTGAGCAGCGGAACGGTGACTACTTGAGGGAGTTCTCCAGCTATGCGGGGCGCTGAGGAATGGGTACACAAGTGAAGTCGTTGGGGATGCACATCCGTCAGTCCTGTTAGACGAGCTACCTGACGATGGAGCGGCCTGTGGCGAATAGCCATCCTGTCGGTCGAAAACCACAGGCCAGGGGACCCAAGATTCGGATATCGTGTAGTTGGAGAGCAACCAACGGGAAGATCCGGGAAACTGTTCACTGCATCAAAACATGGGGATTCCGAGAGCAGGCCTTGAGGAATCCAGACCAACAAATTTATTAAGAAGTTCAACCAAGAAACAACACCACAACATCTCATCACATCATCAACAAGCCAAAAAACTCCTGGAGTTATAAGGCACTAAGACGACGGTGAGAGTGTCGCGCCCAGCTACTGTAGCGTGTAAGAGTTTAGTCTGTATCAGAATGTTGTATATAAATCATCTCATATATAGTTAGTTGTTCATTACGTTCTGAAAGTCTTTTAGTGAATATAAATTTGTATTAAGTGAACGTGTATATTGTACCACCAGCTGGTAAAATACATAAATAGACAAAAGTGTAATAAATAAATTATAGTAGTGTTTAGTGTTGCTAAGATTACTTATAGTTAAGGAATTATTTTAAGAAAATATTAGTGCTTTTAAATAGCATTAGTAAATTAGTAAAACACGGTAGTAGTAGCCTGTTACACTTTTTTTATCATGATCGATTAAATTAATGTATACCTATAGCTAATTTTTACATAAAAGATATAATAAGACCACACTACTTAACTAGCTAGGTATATAAAATCAACAAACTTATTTCGGCTACATAATATGCACCTCGGGCAGTTTTCATTTTTGGAAAATGAATTATAGCTTGAATGTCTTCTAATTGATAAGGTAATTCGTCTACCTTACTCGGCCATTTCCAAGTATTTACTTCACTTTTAACCATAGTTGACACACACACATTATTATCTTCAATTTTTGTTATTTTTCCAGGATAGTATGCTTCTTCATATTGTACAATAACGTAAGAATTAACATCAAACTGTTTTGGAAGAACATCACCCTGTTCTGCAGGTTCCACAGTGTTTATTGTATCCTCATTTCCCTTATCTACTATGAGATCTTCAGTCTTTTGTTTACTGTCAGTTTTTTGCCTTTTTTAGGTTTTTGTTACATTTTGCATGTTTCTTTTAGCCTCTCTTTCCAGTTGCCGGTATCTTTTAATTTTTAAAGTCTTTTCGTTTTCTACTTCCTCGCTTTCTGCAAGTGTCATCCACTGTTCACTTGTCAAAACACTGTGTCAGTGTCTTTTCAGCTTTTTCTTTTTTCCATTTGTCACATTGTCAGTAGATGAGTAAATAAGTATATTGCTTAAAATGTTTATTTTAGAAGACTTTGGTGTCGAACATGCACTTGAACTTATAGTTGAAGCGTCAGATCCTTTAGGAGAATCCATATTACAATCGTCAAGTGAATATGTATCAGGAACAGGATCTAAAGTACCTAAATTCAATTATTTTATTTATATATCAAATATATAGTATAACCACTTACTTGTTTTCACGCCCAAATCTATTGCGATCTTAATTTCCTTTAGGCAGATTTCTTCTGAGGAATCCTTAATGTGGTTTTTAATATCGCTTTCATATGCTAAAACACACTTAAGGGTTACTAATCTATTTTAGTGTTTTACTTACGCATGCTTTTAGAATTTAATTCTGGGCCAATTTCATTTTCATACGTGACTTTTGGCGGAGAATGAGAGTGTGTGCTATATTATGAGCCTCTTTGTATTTCATCTGTGGACTGAACATCTTCGAAACTAAAAAGCTCTGAAATATTGTCAATATTATTATAATCGGCATCTCTAGCTTCTTGTTCATTATTGTCACATGGTTCATGTAAATCGGAATTTGCAACTCGCAGGATTTCAATCTGCTCAGAAAAAGGAAACTCCATGATATTATCAAGTTCTAGTTCTTTATTTTGTTGCGAGCTACTATTAGGCAACCCGTCAAACACACAAGCGCCGTAAGCAACGTATATACTTTAGAAGCGTAGAATTTTTTAGCATTATACTAGAGGAGTCATCCTTTTTAATTCAGGGTACATATAAGATTGCTAATAAATGTAAGAGTTTAGTCTATATCAGAATGTCGAATAAAGATTATATCCTGTAAAGTTATATACTTGAGCTTTTGGAAATCCAAGAGTAAACATAAATGTTATAACATGTGAACGTGTCTAATGTACATGCAGCTTGTAGAATACATAAATAGACAAAAGTGTAATAAATAAATTATAGTAGTGTTTAGTGTTGCTAAGAAGACTTATAGTTAAGGAACTAGTTTAAGAAGATATTAGTGCTTGCAAATTTATTAGTGTGATAGTGCTTCATTGTTAATTGGACTGAAAACAGCTATAAATAAGGCATATACAGTTAATTAGACTTGTGAACAGTAAGTAATAAAAACTCTTGTTATTACTTGTTTTAAATCAGTGAAACGCAGTAGTAGTAGCCCGCTACACTAGGTTTAGATAGATTTAATCTCAATTTATAGAACGGGGCAAAGCAATTTTTGACTTTTAACCAGCGTTTAGCATTAAACGTTGTTTAAGATGTACGGGACAAACGGCACTTAAAGTTTTTTCATATTATACCTAATGTTTGTTCTGTTTCAAGCACACTAGCTGTAGTACTCATTTTTGGAGAACTAAGTTTAAAGCTCTTAAACATATTAAGTACAGTTTGTTGTTTATAATGGATAAATGACCCAAGCCTAAACAAAGACGTTTTTTAGTGGATAAAAATTAACCACTTGCACTTGGTGTTGCATCCATATTATGTATAAGTTTATAAAATAAACAGTAGGGAAAGAATAATTAGTTCTAACTAGAACTGTTTTATAATTCGATATAAACAAAATGAAAGCGATTTATAATAGTAAGCACACAGAAATTAATTTGCTGTTACAGATATTATGGCCGTCAAAACATGTCCTAAATAACATGCGTGAGCGGTATAAACTTTCCTCGCTAGAAACTCTGTCATTTATATTTACATAGATGTTTACAAAGGTAACTAAACCGTTTATCATTAAAAACAACTACAACTGAAAAATGCATATAACTTAATTCTAATATGTTTTCGATAATCTTCGCACTTGAAGTCACGTAAAGTGCTAAATTGGATTAAGAAAAATTGTTTCATTTTATGTATATTAACGAATATTTAACTTCGCCTAAGGTCGTATGTTATCTAGGTACTATATATTAGTGTATCCACATATTGCATAAATATAGACGTTAAACCTTTAACGCACCGAAGTAAAATAATTAAAATAGGTATCAAAAGAAAGAGTGAATTTAAAGATTAATTTCAACGGATATTTTTTTTGTTTCGGGGAAAAAATATTGTAAAATTAATTCGATTTTTAAATAGAGTCTTGTTAAAGTTTCGGCAGATTTCGTATTCAATAAAATATGAAACTCTATTTTTAGTATAAAAATTACTTTCAATTTCATTTTGTGCGGTACTTTAGAGAAATACATGTACATAAAAATCGATGATTTTTCTAAGGTCATTATTCGATACACACCCTTATTAAGCTTTAGGCAAATTGTTCTGGGGTATTCAGTATTTGATGGTACGGGTCTTACTGATGTTCTCTATGGTACGGGTAGTATAGCGTTTTTATGAGCAAGGAAATCGAAGATTAAAATATTTATATAATGTGTAGTGGTTGCTGTGCATAAATTAATTGTTCTTGAATATTGTTGAGATTCCAAATTGAATCCGGGTTTGTAGTTAGTAAGTGTATTTGACAGTATCTAGTTTTCTACTCTTTAATGTAAATAAAATTGCCATGGGTGAACCAAATAACACCACAAAAACGAATTTAACGTCTATTTCGGATACTCCTATTACCGATCCAGCTTCAGCTGCGAAGGTTTGTACAATATTATCTATTTTTAGTTTTCCGTTTATTTTCACAACTCTTGTTTCTCATCATGCATGCTCCAATTTGAGATAGTTTCAAAGTTGGTTGACTAAATTTATTATGAGTGCATACATACCTAACCTCGAATTTTGTTACGGATATTTGTAATTTTTTATTATACCTAAGTTTTTGTCTTAGGGACATGATGGATCAACTTCATTTGTTGGCCAGAGATCGAAATTGGTAAGCCTTAAAGTATGGTGTGTTAAGTTATTCTGTTATATAGCCAGGGAAGGAACTATTTTCAGTTATAAACATTAAATTAGCATTAAATTCAGAATTAGTATAGCCGAATCTTAAAAAATATGTTGCAGTATTTCTTAAAACGTACAAATTGTGGTAGTTTACCTCCATTGAATCTGATATTTTCAAAATTTTAGTAAATAATTATAATCTCATTTTATCGTAAGTAATTGTTGTGTTGTTGCTTTTAATAATAATAATAACACTATTAATTGTTTTACATCGGTTTATTTAAAAAATAACTTTCCATTTTTATTACACGCGGGTTCTGACAGACTGATGACCGTCAATGTCAATTTTTATAATCATCTCATTGTGTCTTCTTCACCAACTACATTTATTAAGGCTGGTCACAACACCTTTTTTTTTAAGAAAAATAATATAATTTTAATACATAACATAATCATTAAAACATGAGGGAATTTTAGGTACCCTCTTACAATCTGTTGTATCAAAATTGGTAACTTGCGACTTATCACTATTATTATTTTCTAAACATACATTACATTTCTCATAATCACAGGTATCAGTAACACTTTCCTTGTCGATGTTATGTTCAAATTTTGGTTCATTTACTGACTTCCGTAAATGCTGTCTGTTTCGGCGTACAATATTATTTTTTCATTTTTAACTAAGTATGATCGTGGTGTTTCTGCCTTACCAACTATAACATCCCGTTCCCATGTTTTATTTCATGACCTATCTATGTTAACTAATACACTATTACCTATTTCAAGATCTTTCAACTCCTTAGTGTGCTCATTATGATAATTTTTATACAACTGTTGTTTAATTTTCACCTTTTCACCTATATCACTAGTATTTTGTAATTCTGGTTGTAATAACTTGTCTATAATGGGTAACCTAGCTTTTACACGTCTATTGAATAACAGCTGGCATGGTGCAACATTGAGTGTTGGTAATGGTGTAGTGCGGTATTCCAAAAACTCTACGTCAATGTCACAACTTTTACGCAAAATGTTTTTTGCCATCTGAACTCCTCGTTTCGTAAGTCCATTTGACCTCTTAGAATGTGGACTGCATGTTACTATAGTTATATCCCACAATCTGGTAAATTCTCTAAACTTATAATACCTGAAAGGCATATTATCGACCATGATTACACTTGGTATCCCATGTGCAGCCATAACATGCTTCAGTTTTGAAATAACTTCACTTGCTCTTTTGTTTGCTATTAGTATCAGCTCTAACCATTTAGAATAATAATTAAAAATAATAAGGTAACTTTTACTGCTAAAATCTAATAAGTCCATTCCTATTTTTTGAAAAGGATATTTGGGAATTTCATGAGGTATCAAACCTTGTTCCACGTTACTATTTCTGTACATTTTACATATTTTACACTCAGCTACCATGTTATCAATCTCATTGTACATCTGTGGCCAAAACAAAATTTCCTTAGCTTTTAGTTTTGTTTTTGTCATGCCAAAGTGACCGTCATGCAATATTTTTAACATTTCTACTCTCTTTTTGGAACTATCACTCTACTTTTATAAAACAATAAGTTATCGGCAACATGAATATCATTTTTAAACTTCCAGTATGGCTTAATTAAATTATTAAGTTGTTTGTACCTTTTAGGCCAACCTTCCATAACATGCTTTTTAATTCGCTCATTTCCTGATCTTCTAATATACATTTTTTGAACTCATCTTTTCTAGCTTCGCTTACTTGTAAATTAACTACTACTGAATGAATAATTTCATTTACATATTCTTGACACTTGTCAACTTCATTAACAAAATTTCTAGACAATACGTACGCTATATGCATGTCCTTTCCAGGTGTGTACATTAAATCAAAATTATATTTACATAGTTTTAATTTTATAATTGAAATAAGGGGTTTATGATTTGTTACTATTTTAACTTTTCTGCCATAAACATAATAGTGAAACTTTTTTAATGCATATGCCACAGCTAGAAATTCTTTTTCTATCTGGGCATATTCTTTTTCTGTATCTGTCAATGCTCTTGAAGCATATGCAACAGGTTTTTTGTTTTGCATGAGAGAACAACCTAAACCATCCTTCGATGCATCTGCTTGAATTATGGGCATTATTTTATCATCAAAATTCCCTAACACTGGTGCTTTACTCAAAATCGTTTTTATTTTATTAAATGCCAGGTTATGGCACTCCATCCATTCAAGGATTGTATCATTTTTAAGTAGCTGTCTTAATGAAGCTGTTAATTACGCTAAATTAGGAATTAAATAATTAAAAATAATAATTAAATTAAAAATAATTAAAATTAAATAATTTATCATGCTTAGTATACTTTGTAACTCTTTCTTATTTCTTGGTATTGCCAAGTTTTGAATAGAATCAACTTTACCAGGATCAGGACTCATACCCTTAACCTCAAAAACATTGTAACATGTTTAATTTCAGTAATAATTATTTGCATTCAATTACGAGGATAATGCGCTAAGTGTGCATTATTCCTTATTAATCTTCTTATATTAAAATATCTGTGTCACATAAAGTTATTTCCACGCGCATCTCTAGTTGTTTCTTTCGTATTCCACGCCTCTAACGTCGCGACGATTCGGTTCTTGTTTCGTTAAGTTAGTCGCCCGCTAGCAACTGCCTTATCAACATGTATTCCCGGCTAGAGGCAGGCGACTTTCGCATCAATTACTAAAGTAAGCAGGTCAGGTCGTGCTCGACCTGAAACTATTAAAATACCTTCTACTAGCGGTTGGTAAAGTATATATTTTACGAACTAATTTAATTTGGTTTAATTTATTTAGCGCGTCATGTAGGATTCATCATTTAAAATTCGTTACTTAGAATTTGTCGATTTGAAATTTGTCTACTAAGAAATTTGTTAACTAGGAATTATGGATGTTAGTTTGGATTGCAGTCGTCTCTAGTTAGAGATGGCTGGTAACTTTGTTTGAAGAATATAAATTTCAATCTCGATTTATCGTGGAGCAACAAAAGCAGTTTGGTTCGTTATTAGATATAAGATATTTCATGCATGTGTTTTGAATGTCATAAAAATTTGATAAACAGACTATCAGATAAAGCACGTAAAGTTGCTATTATGTTTTCAACATGTAATCTGTGTAATTCTTAATTATTGTTGAACTGGTTTTATAAGCCGTAGAACAAAATTTTGTTAGATTAGGTTTTTATAATTACTAGCTTTGTTCCATTTGAACCTTAGATAATTTCAACGTATGTTTTCGACGTCATATTTTTGTGTTGCACAATTGACAGATGTTGTCATGAAAACAAATGCTTCGTGCAGCTGTCATTGATTTTAAACCAAACATTCCTATTTTTGTGATTAGCATTTATCTTCATGTAAATCATAAAATTTAAATCTGAAAATTTAAAGACACTGCATAAGATTCTAGAAATTGTAATCTACCTGAAAAGATCTGCCCAGGTTAGAACGTAATTCAGTGTATTATGCTTACAAATTATTTTCACTCAAATGTTTAAAGCAGATTCATGTTTGAAGTGTAGTTGGTTGTTTTAAAAAGTCAAAACCTTGACTTTGATATAGATGTTAAAGATAAATTTTTGTTACTTGTTAAAAAGTTACGAAATTTTAAAAGAGAGTTTTTTTTAGTAAATAATTAGTTCAACTTTTAGGCTTTTATTTTGGTCAAATGCGATCAAATCTAATTACACAAAGGTAATATTTTTGAGTAATAATTTGGTGCCAATATCATATTGGATATACATTTTTTTATTTTTTTTATACTTTTATAGGACACAAATGGTGTTCTTCTTTTTTATTTATTTAATCTTTGCAATTTCTTACAGGAGCTGCGTCTTATTTTGATAAGACAGGTTTTTGTTAACGAAGGCGATCGTTTTATCTTTGGTTTTCCACGTCCGCCCTTAAAACTGTGCTCTGCTATTATCGTAATTATCTCAGTACATGGTGGCGCCTATTTAATTTAGCTTAGCTTTGGTTTGCAAACAGAATTCGACTTACTCCCCACTTCTTATTGCTCTACCCAGGAATAGACCCCTAGCTATATCGAAAGATTTTTGTTCACTGGCGCCCATTAAGAAAAATAAGTTACACTAGCGCCTCAACGTAGAAGAAATAACGTTTCAGTGGCGCTCACAACTGGGTGCCTTCTGTAAAAAACAAAAGTCGATTCAACATGCCCTAGATATTTGACACTATTTACTTTGAACTGTATTTTGTTTTTGTTAAATTTGATATTCAAAGTTTTAGCCCTAGCAACTACCTTTTTTAGAATAAAATCATGCTCTGAAGGAGTTCTAGCAGCTATTATCACATCATCTATGTAAACAGTAACTCCGTCTATATCCCCAAAATTCTTTTGATTAATTTTTTGAAAAAAATTTTGGTGCTAAAGATTAAATTTATATGATCCAAAGGGACTACTAAATGCACATAACCAGCTAGATGGTTCATCTAATTCTACTTGATGAAACCTTTCTTTTAAATCTAATACCGTATAAACAGATTTCACTTTCAATTTAACAGCGATTTCTTCCAGGCTAGGTATTAAACAATATTCTTTTTCTATTACCTTGTTTAATTCCTGGGGATCTAAACATAATCTTAATGATTTATCTTTTTTTTTCAATTATCACTAAATTATGTAACCATGCGACTGGTTTAGTTACCTTAGTAATAATGCCTCTTTTTTCTAAATCATCTAACTTCAATTTTAATCTGTCTCTTATAGCTAGTGAAACTCTTCTTGGTGGCATTGTTATAGGAATACTATCCTTTTTTATTTTAATAGTACATTTATCTTTAAATTTACCTTGCCCCTTAAAGACTACCTCATTTTGAATTATGAAATCTTGTATAGCATCATTCGATAATTTATAAACTCTTTTGATTAACCCAAATATTTCAGTCTTTCAACCCTAATAGTGATCTAGAACTTTTTACGACCATAAATTCAATTTCTGCAACTTTACCTTTAATTTCGCAGTTTAATTTAACTGAACCTATTGAATTTAATCTGGATCCTCCATATGCTTCTACAATGATCTTCGTAGCTCTCAATGACTCCTTTATTTCAGGCTTACTTTCCATTATTTTACAAAATTCCTCTTACGTCAAAATATTAACTTCAGCTCCAGAGTTCCAGTTTAAATTAAATTTTCTGATTTTCCACTTTCACTTCTTCATTCCATTCTGATTCAACAGTTTGAACTTCATTTATAACTACCAGTTTATTTACATACAGCTCTTTTTCATCTGTCCCATCATTCCCACACAGCTCAGCTATTTTCCGTTGATTCTTTTCTAACTTTGTTCTGCACGCAACTGCTAGGTGATTCTTTATTCCAGAGCGTTCACATTTTTTTCCATAAGCATTACAATTTTTTGGTGTATGCTTTTGTTTACAACGTCTGCAATAATAAACTTTTTCAGCCTTCTTTTTGGGTAAAGTCATATCATTTGTAATTTGTCTATTCTTTTTTAGCACGTCTACCATTGTAAGATTTTCCTGCACATTTTTAACTTGTACTTTCATTACTTCTTGTGCCCTGCAAGTTTTTACACATTTGTCTAGAGTAAGATCATCTTGGGACAATAATTTTCCTTGTGACGATTTATCAGTGATTCCTAGAACTACCCAATCCCTTACCATTTCTTCTGCCTCCTTAAAATTACAACTTTTTACAAGTTCTTTTTATATCTTGTAGAAAATGGTCGAAAGGTTCTTGCTGTTGTTGGTTTCAATTGTAAAATTTAAATCGCTCATATATCAGGTTCTTTTTGGGATTTGGGTATTTTTCAAATTCCCTTAGCACAAGTTCATATTTCTTTTTATCTTCTTCAAACAACGTGAAATTATTAAATATTTCTACACCTTCCTCACCTATGCAATTTAATAATAATGCTACTTTGGTCGAGTCCAGTTTTAATCTTTCTCCGATGCCATTAAGTAGATTTCAAATGATTGCTTGAACTTCTTATAATTTTCAGTAATGTTCCCTTCAAAAACCATTCGCGCTCCATTTCCAGTTTCCATTTTTAGGTTAAGTCTACCTTTTTAATTTTAGTCAAACACCTTTTTCTTATAAATCTCTACTTATAAAACGTACGACTGCACTATGTTGTGTTGTTGCTTTTAATAATAATAACACTATTAATTGTTTTACATCGGTTTATTTAAAAAATAACTTTCCATTTTATTACACGCGGTTCTGACAGACTGATGACCGTCAATGTCAATTTTTATAATCATCTCATTGTGTCTTGTTCACCAACTACATTTAATAAGGCTGGTTCACAACAGTAATCATATATATATATATATATATATATATATATATATATATATATATAAATGCCTTTTTAAAATTATAGGATACAAATAAAAGGTTCATTAAATATATATATATATATATATATATATATATATATATATAAATGTTTATTGCTATTATATCCTGCTTTGGAACACAGAAAACACATTTCCTTAGTTTGTATTGTAATAACAAATGCTGTATTTTAGTTTAATGGAAATAGTTTCTTTGAACTTACAATTCATGCCAGCATGATGTTTTCAGTTTACTTTAAACTCTGCACAGACTGAGACTTTGCATTAAAAATTTAAATTGGGTCATATAAAGAAATAGGCTCGGGTCAATTAGTTGGATTTTTAAGTGCCGGACAAGTTAGGGTTTATTTAAAAGAACCTTGTATATCAAATAGTGCCGAATTTATTTGGCTCTACCAAACTTAGCGAATTTGACTTAACAGCAGTGTGTCAATCTTTGGGCTCCAGGTTGACTGAGCCTAAAAATTAGCCAATTCATTATTTAATTTTTTTTTGCATTTGTAGTATTATAAGTAAAACTTACTATAGTACAAAATTATTTACAGTAGGGTTTATTCTCATAGTGTCATATTTTGTATTAGTATTTGCAAAGTATTGAGAATTACTATAGTTTAATGGTAATTAAAACTTAAGTGCGTATGAAGTTAGTATTTACTACGAGTTTAATTTTTCTGAATATAAGGGTATTTAGCTATTACCTATATAAAAATAATGTTAGAATAACAAGAAGGAAACTATAGATGGAATTTTAAATGCTCCCTGTATGTTTGTTGTGGTTTGTTTAGCATTTTTCTTAATCTGCTTTGGGAATTAAACCACTCATAGTTGTTAAAATCATCTTTATCTACATTTCGATCTATGACCTAGGACCATTGTCAAAATAATAAAAATTTCAAGTTTGACATTTATGACATTAATTGAAGGTGACTTTGATTTATTGATGTTTGATATATTTGGTTCGAGTACATTAGGCGAAAATTTTAAAGTTTAGAAGAATGAGTGCCTTCAATTTGTGTTGCACCCTGGGAGCGACTTTGAGGTAGCCAATACGCTTAACGTGAAATCAGCTGATTAATTTTTATCGTTAAATTTCATATAAATTCAATTACTTGAGAATTGGAAAACATTTTTTAACATGTTCCTATTTATACAATTGAGAGGATGGTTATTAACGAAGTGTGCGATTACGTTACCATAAGGCTTAAGCAGTGTTTTTTTTTTATATTTATCTTAAGGGGGAAAAACTCATTATGATTTAGGCTATCCTTTTGGTAAATTTTAACATGGTTCTGAGGTGACCCTATGGCAGGTTGACAGTTGTCAGATACCAATGTTGTTTTACGAATATTTTATATGGTTCTAAGGCGACCCTAAGGTGGGTTTACACTTGTCAGATACCAATACTATTCAACGAAGATTGTATATGGATCTCAGGTGGCCCTATAGTGGGTTTACACTTTTCAGATACCAATGCTGTTTTATGGGCGTTGTTAGTATGCTTATTGCTATGTAATTAGTTATTGTATGTCTAAATAGAAATCACGTGTGTAGGCTGTATTTCATGTTAATATCGCAAGGAAACCCAGGAAAAACTTGCAATGCTACCTAGATATTGGAGGCATTTGATTTTCATTTATTTCTTTTAGTAATGGAATCCATTGTTTACTGAAACTCACGGATTCGTTTGCTATGCAGTTATTTTTATGCAGGGTTATATAATGGGAGGACGCAAAAATTATTGACAAAAAAGAAAACCACCAATAACGTAAAATCAAAGAAGGTGCTTAGCTTCTTTGATTTTACGTTTTTGGTGGTTTTCTTCTTTGTCAATAATTTTTACGTCCTCCCATTTTATTTTATGACTGGAGTCCCATGTATGTTGGCAAATCAGGGATTTTTCAAATTTTCTATTTTTTAAATATGATTTATGTTCTTTTAATCGAACTTCAAATGGTCTGTAACTTTTCACTATATAAAACTTGTTACATTTGCACAGTTTCTTGTAGATGCAGTTTTTGAACTTTGTATTGCATTTTTGGGTTTTGTTTCTGTTAATTGTGCTCTTAGTGTATTGTTGGTTCTAAATACTGTTTTAATTCTGAATGTGTTTCCTATTCTTTGAATTTTTTTGGAGAATCCTTTTATGTATGGTATTGAGAGCATTTTTTGGTATGTATCGTTGTTTTTGTTTTCTTCTTCTTTATTTTTTGGGACTTTATTAATTTTTTTCTCTATTATTCTTTTATAATACTTATTTTTTATTAGTGTACATTTGATTAGGTCTTTCTCTTTCTTTAAAATTTCTTTGTTTGATGATATTAATTTTGCTCTATCATACATGGTTTTGATAATTAGTCGTTTGAATCGAAGTTTAAGCATCTGTCTGTGTGCGTTGGTTTTCTGTATACCAATGTATTAATTGTTGTATCGTTTTTGCTAACTAGAATATCTAAAAACGAAAGTTTTCCATGTTGTTCTAATTCATATGTGAATTTAATAGTTGGTTCTATTTTGTTAATTGACTTTACAAAGTTTTTAATAGTTGTATATTATGAGGCCAATAGTGTAGACATCATCTACGTATCTCAACCAGATAAGTGGTTTCGATTTGTGTGTGAATATTATATATTTTTCGAATTCCTCTATGAATATATTGCTAAAGATTGGCGATAGTGGACATTCCGAAGCTCTGTTTGTAGACTTGGTCACTTATTTGAAAATATGTGGTATTGACGCATAAAGCAAGTAATTCCATAATTGATGATATACTAATTTTGTTCTTTCTTTAAGGTTGTCATCTTTTTTTAGTTTGTTTTTTATAATATTAAGCGTTTTGTTTAAAGGGACATTTGTGAAGAGATTTACTACATCAAAACTTACCATTGTGTGTGTATTTTCAATTTTTAGGTTTGATGATTTTTCTAAAAAGTGTTGGTTGTTTTTTATGAAAGAATCCGTTTTACCTGCTAATGGAGTTATAATTTTTAGGAGAAATTTTGTTAAATTATGGCATGGTGAATCTATGGAGCTTACGATAGGTCTTAAAGGATGTCTCTTTTATGAATTTTTGGTAGACCGTAAAAGTGGGATGGTTTAGTGCAAGGAAGATTAAGAAAAAGATATATGGAAGTTTGTTAAAGATACTGAATATTTTGTTAATCAAGGTTGTTACTTACAATTTTGGTCTTGAAAATCTAGCCGGTTAGTCCATAA
Organism: Platerodrilus igneus; assembly: GCA_036346225.1. Classification (NCBI taxonomy): domain Eukaryota; kingdom Metazoa; phylum Arthropoda; class Insecta; order Coleoptera; family Lycidae; genus Platerodrilus; species Platerodrilus igneus. Next base: position 495,300 of record JARFIW010000705.1, read on the forward strand.
AGAAACTAGGTGAAGTACTTTGCTAAAAATTATATGTTTATAAGATACAGAATTCCTCGACTGTACCAACAAGGTATGGTTGCCAATTAACTCAGCGGGAAGGATGCTGTAAATGTTTGAATAGGGTCTCAGAATTCTATCATGTGGAAGATATTGGTCTCAACTAGGAATTATTTTGGATGCCACCTAATCTCGAAATAGGGATTTCTAGGTAACAATCTCAGAAGAAAGAACAAGAGGATACCAAAGCCCAAGCTCATTTTACAAAAAAAATTTTCTTCCATACATAACATCACGGTAGCCTTTTGAAATGGAACAGCATGCCGACCACTATGCATCTGCCACTTTACTCATTTTTTGAACACGACTTACAAGAAACTGAAGTTACTCCTTTACATCCACATTTATAACAAAAAATTTTCTTAGGAGCTCTACAAAATTGAAATGTATGGCCATAACGCGAACAGTTCCAACACCCATTATTCTTCTTAACTGTCCTAGAACTAATCGAAACCGGTACTGAATCATTACTATTCAAAATTTCAGCCTGAGGAAATTGTGTCTGATTTTTTTCAATTTGACTTTTAGGCTTGGGCGAATTCTTAAACTATACTGAAGGTTTACTATTAAAATTTGATCTACGATTGTCACTAGACCTGTACGAATAACTTGTTGAAGCAGAAACAGACTTTTGTTTTAAATGATTAGCTTCTTCCAACTTTTTACAGAGTTTAGTTAGAGTCGCCATATCATCTATCTCCGACAAAGCAAGACATGAAATGAACTCGGGCAATAAATTTTTCCTAACCATTCTAACTTTTGTAATCTTGGCAGGGCGTTGTGGTAGTCTACTAAATAAATTTTCCATGTGAGCTATAAATAAAACAACTGATTCTGACTTTTTTTGATGGCGTGCTTTTATCAAATCCCAGACGTCATCTTCTGAATGAGCGGGCAAGAAATCTTCCTTCAATCGCTTAACCAAAGAATTCCAATCTTTCACTGAATTACGAATACTTCTATGCCAAATCAGACCATCACCAACGAATAATTTTGAAGACCCACGATATAGATTAGCTTCAGTTACAGCTCGAGAATCTGCTAGTTCTTTTACTCTGTCTAAAAATTGATATACTTGTTTTGAGTCTCCAGAAAATTTCACAGGCCAAGAACTCATAGGTATAGAGGGTGTAAGATATGTACCTGTAGGAATAGATGTACCAACAACTGAGGGGGATTCTACCGTTACTTCTTTTTGATCATTTGAACTACTGACTTTGCTAACTTTTTCATATAAATCTGCCTCAAGATTAAAAATTGTAGCTAACGTTTCATTTTTAAACAGCACCGCTTCATCTAAATTTTGTGTAGGAAGTTTAATTCTTTTAACACGACCAACGAGATGAAACAGTCTAGATTGTACCCTTTTAAAAATAGAATCCGCAACATTGCCATCAAATTCTAACAAAATGTTCTTTATTGACTCAAGCAAAGAATCAATCCCTTTATGCTCCTCTAAAAATGTTACTGTATACTCAAGAATATTAATTAAGCAACCAGGTTCTTTCACTTCTTTAGCTAAAAGTCTACCTAAAATTTTCCTTTTCTCAACAATAGGCCTACTGCTTTCTATGCCTCTAATGTTTAACTCATACTCCAACTCTTCTTTGTGCAAATACACAATCTGGAAAGTATCTGCCATTTCAAAAATTTAAAGAAAACTTTTAAAGTACTAAATTTCTAACACTACTATCAAAACATAACTCATTACATAACTCATAATTAGGTAGCGGTCTGGCATGTTGGTAGCGTTTCGTTGCTTAAGCCTTACCATAACATATAATTTAATAAACGTCACCATGACATAACTCACAATTAGTTAGCGGTCTGGCATGTTGGCAGCGATTCGTTGCTTAAGCCTTACCATAACATATAATTTAACACTTTTCCTTTTTTGAAGCGGATAACCAGGTTATATTTCATTACCTTATAAATGGTAATCATTTATACATGTTAGAGTTCTTTAACAACCATCAGGTTGCTAATATCTATGTAGAGCCAGCTGGATAGGAAAAAGATAGAAGGATATAATCAAATTATCAGAAATTTAGGTTGTGAAGAGTATGTAGAGCTTTTTAGATTAGCCCAGAATAGAAAAGAAGTTAGACCTGCGTCGAACCGACCTTAAGTAAGGTCGAAAACAAAATGATGATGATGACTATCAAAAAGTGAAAACAGCACTCTCGTTCCGCTAAATATTCTTGCCTGCCAATTACTAAATTAAATTAAATTTCTACGCTGCAGTGTCAATAATTGAAATAACTAAATCGAGGCCTCACGTTGGAGTCGCCATAAGTGTTACCCTTTTTTTATTTATTAATGTAACTACTCTACCTTATAGGTGGCAGAGCCTCTATAAATTGAGAGGGGTTCCTGTCTAAAATTCAAGCCCAGGGAAAATGTATGGAGAACGGCTTTGAGTACAATAGGACCCTCTTAAGAGATCTTCCAGCCAGCTAAGTTTCTTCAGCTTAGGGCAGAGCTATGAGCCAGGGTCATAGGATGGTATACGATAATAAAAGAATTTTTAATGGACGCCACCGTATCTTAATAATAACTTTTAAGTCTAACAATCCAAAGATAAGATACGGAAATCTTCGAAAAAAATCTTATGAACAACCAACACATATAACAATATTAGTTACCTACCGCTAACACTGCAAGCTTAGCTTGGAACGATGACCTCGTACTATCTGAAAATTTAATCACCTCAAAAAGATTTGTAGAACTAGGGCTATATTAGAGTCTAGTCACTTTATCAAAAAAAATAAATTCCAAAAAGATCAGCTAGTTAAGATTATTCCTCAAAAAAAAATATCTTACCTATACAATATCAATGATCTTTCTTTCTACACTACAAAAGTTTTATGAATTTGGTTGCTTGTTTTTATAGAAAAATTATTGTTAACTTCAATGAAAGAAAGCTTTGAAACAACTTAGTCCACTTTCTATTGGTTTAAAGAAATATACAAATATACATCGTTAATACAAATTTACAAATATCCATGTTTTGTATCCATCAAAATATAGTAATAGTCAAGTGTTATCTCGTATTAGTTTTAAGTATTTCAACAATTTTATTTATTAAACTTCTTTAAGAAGGATATTGAGTTAGTATTGATATGATACAACCTTTACTAGTTACCTAAATAGGATCCTGCTTTGGCTTACACAATTTAATAAATGAAATGACGTATTTCATATACGATTGGACTTGTATTTAATAAAAATTTATTTCTTTAGTGAATTAGCAAATTTCCTTATGGTATAACATAATCTGGATAATAATTATACTTTTAAAAAAAAACTAGTTCGTACAATGTGACAAACAAAAGTAGAATATCACCTGCTTAGTTACAACACATTCAACTTTTAAAATTCTTAGGAAGTGATATTTAAAGTTTGCGTTCTTACGAACAATTATATTACATCAAACTATTAATTTTGGAACAAAAAAGCGTAAACTAATTTAAACCACTATATAAAATTTGCAAAAAAAATTACATCTCTTGTAATGGTTTGATGAAACGAGAATTGAATCAGAAAACACTCACCACAAAAAAATATGTTCGCCAGATATATGAAAGTTCAATAGCAAGTCATATTTACCAATTCAAGAATGAACATTGTACCATACCAACTATTTGTGTGTTCCACTTTAACAACAGCTGTGCGACCTTCGCCAGCGCTTAGGAAGATAAACTTGTTTTCCAGTTAACAAGTACGTTCAGGTGTGGTTTACGACTGGATGCTTTCAAAACATTTCAACGGAATCTGTATAATACTTAAACTGAAATATTCCATAACTATAATGAACTTGCAATACTCTCGCCAATAATAGCTAAGGTGTTGCCATACGACGTAATAAAATAAAAAGCTTGCACTACAGAAACCAAGGAATTAATTTAAATACTAAATAAAATAATTACATACCGTGATGATGTATTTCATAACTATATGTTGCTCAATGTACAGGTGGTCTCTTAGTAGTTGTTTCTATCATAAGAGGCCAAGCAATTCTTCGGGACCAGGTCGTACGCCAGTCGGACAACATGATTACGGACAACCTTTCAATCTCCTGGCAAAACTTGTCTCCTTTTTACATCCTGTTATTTAAAATGGATTCGAGTACTACAACGCTTTACTCCGTGAGCAAGCGCAAAGAATTGAATTCATGCATCAACACGGATATCAAGGTAACTGGAAGGTTATTTTAATTTCATGAACACAGATGGAGTTGTATGTAACGAATAAGCATTATTTTTAAGAAATAGAAATTTTACGCTTTTTATACCATAAAGGATCTTTATAAATAGATAATAATTTCAAAGGCATATATTAATGAAGGACGAATTCGTAGTCGTTACAATATATACTCTTTTTTATGTGAAAATTGTTGTGTATTTTTATTTTCTATAATCCCCTCTTGCATTATATGAGTGTAGACATCCCAATTTTGACCTCAACCGATTGACTTTTACCGATTTTGTTTATCCTTGACTTGATTCACTTTGGACGCAAGGTACATGAAGCTATTCTCTCACTCATTTATTAATCTATTAGTCCCTTAAATCTTTTAGTAATTCTTAAAATAGGTTTTCGGTTTTCTAGTTGTGACAAAATTTTTTGAAAATACTTTTGTAACTAAACCTATATACGTTTAGTTCCAATATTATTTTGATAGTTCTTGTTCAATTTTTTTTATTAGCTTTAAAACTATTCGTTTTTAGTCTTTTTTTTAAGAGGGCAGTGTAAAATAACTTATTTGCAATCCTAAATAAGTTTTCATATTCATAATAAATTTTTAGTTCCATATGGAAAACAATAAACAATCCATTATTTCCTATTAATTCTATTGCAAGGTTAAATTCCATACTTCGTTGCTATAACAAATTATATACTTCAGGTGTTTATAAACTTGTTGTAAAATCATTAAAACCTCAAGGTAATCATTTAAAATAGCACTTTATAATTAGGAATTGTAATTAAAATGTTATAATTTTCAAATATGTCAATGTTTTCCAAGTTGTTTTATAAACTTGGCTTGTGGCCTAGTTCTGTTAAGTACATGCCTTCATTGACATGAATTCCATGTAGATAGGGTCTTCCAGCACAAATCGTTCTTATTAAACATCAGAGTAATATTATTACTTCCATTCCGTCCTCCGAGAAGTTTGTAATGGGGCGCCGTTGATGTACAAAACCTAACGACTATAATACCGCTTTTCACTTCAGAGATATTGGTATGAAGTAGTTTATCCTGTTACACGAAAATGGGCCGCTGATGAATTTTTATGGTCTGGGCCTAGTTAAATTCTGCACCACAGCAAAGTAGTTCCTTTGGTGTGGCTATGTATAACTTACTATTAAGGATAAGTGATTTATTCTGCGTCCGAATTCGTCAATGAATTTATGAAAAACTTTCTTAAAGCTTGAGACATCAATACACTAACCGAACTAGAAATAAAACTATCATCATTTCGTTCATAGGATTCTTTTCGTAAACCAATTATATTCAAAACTTCCAATTTTTTTGTTTCAGATATTTTATTAAAATAAAATCACTAAGTAAATGTCTATTTAAAATTTGTAATAATTAGAGCTTTCTCATTTATAAGAGGCTGGCCTAAAGAAATTATGTTAAAAGGTTTCTTTGTGTAATGATTTGCAACAAGATTTGTCTGGTATAAAAGTACAAAAACTACTTAGTTTGTCCTTTTTATAGATTAAAATTTAGCTAATCTGAACATGTAAATGGAATGCCATATCTGACAAACCATGGTTGATATACCAAAGTTGTAAATACATAAACTATCTAAAAACCTGTGATATTATTTGATAATGTTATTGAATATGGATTTTATAGTGGTATTATGGTAAAAATATTTATGTTTTGAAAACGAAATACACATCTCATTACGCTAACAATTTTCTTGTGTGTTGCAATTTGAAAGTGCACATGTTAAAATATTTTTTATTGGGAAAGAATCAAATTGGTTCAAGACAAAATATGTCCTATATTTTGTCACACTATATTTATACAAGAATTAAGATAAAAAATAAGAATTAACAAATATGAAAGGGTTTTCTGTATGTGCTCTTTAAGATTAATTAGTACTTGTTAGATACAGTGGCGTCCAACTTAATATTTATATTTTCTTTTATTCTACTAAGTAAATTCAGCCCCGACCTGCCTGTAACTCTCCCTTTGGGTAATAGCCAAGTTAGCTAAAGGCATGTCGTTTTTTGCATTTCCATCTTCTAAGTATAAAACTTTAATTTTAAGTATAAAACCGTGTAGTAACTCTAAAAATAAAACTGTAGCAAGATTTAAGCACAAGAACATACAAGAATACATCAGCTTAAAGAAGGGCAATGTTATGCCTAGCTTGTTACCAGAGGAAGTGCTACTTATTTTTCAGAGGCAGATCGGCAGATGGTGTAAGACAAATGTCATGGTGAACGAGAAATGAAAAAAGCATTTCAAGGGTGAGATCATAGGGGGTAACAGGAATAATACCAATAAGGATGAGTGTTCTTAGGATGTTAGAAAAGAAAAGTACATTGATGGTGTTCTCAAATGTATTAGGGATTGATACCTGCTGACCTTGATCAGAAAGCACTCCCAAAAGAAGAAAAGAAAGTATTTGTCAAAATCAGTATAAAATGTAGATGAGATGTACATGAAATTTACATAAATCCAATCAAAACGCCTGTTGTAAAGGAAAAGAAATCTTAATCATAAATCATATTTGGTCTTCTTTCATCTGTTAGTTCATAAACATTAGTAGAAATTTTATTTTTAATAAAAAATAGTCCCACAAACTTTGATGCTAATTTAACATTGAAATATTTTACTGCATTCGACAGAACAAACTTTCTATGCCAAACTAGATCTCCAACTTGAAGTGATAATTAATTTTTGCTTTCTGGTAAGCATGGTCTAATTTCTTACATATATCTTTATAAATTGTATCGAATTCAAGCATCCTGTCTTTTAAACTATTTCTACTTTCTAAAGATGTCTTCCAAATTTGCAGAATCGTCTGCCTTTCTAAAAGAAGAACCCTCAATAACCATCACTCTTCCAAAGTTAGCAAAATACGGAATCATACCAATAACTTCATGTACCGCAATGCACACTGCATTGTCAATAAATAATTATCCCATGATCTATGATTCTCTACATAAGAAGTCTTGAGTACTTGTTTAATCCTTTTAACTTGCGAAGCTTGAGGATAATAATATGCATTGAAAATAATTTTTGAATTATATTTTGACATAATGTTTTTGAAAATATGGGTATGGAATGGAACATCATTATCTAATATAACATATTGAGGTTCCTCGAACAATAAAATTATAGATGCCTCAATTTTCTGAGCTATAGCTGATGCTGTCACATTTTGAAGTCGAAAAAACAATGGAAATTTAGTAAAAAATATTGACAACAGGTGAAACATGGATATAGCCTTTTGTGGATTTAGGGGAGGACCTACCAAATTATTTGAGATTACTAGGATTTTTACAGAACTGTTCCAATTGGTAATTTCTGTTCTAGTTTATGAGCCGAGCAGGTTTTACATTCATTAACTACCTTGCAACTTCTTCACGAAGGCGAGGCTAAAAATATTTATGTGCAATTCCTTCATCAGTTTTTCTAATCCCAAGATGATTCAAAGTGAGTTCATCAATGTAACGTTTCAAAATTATTTTTTGATCTGTTCTAGGAATAAATTCTTTCCGAGCACAGTCTACCGTTAAATTTGCAAAGGGTAAGAAAGAGCGGGGAAGGGAGAGATGAGAGAAGGAGGGGAATGGAGGGAAGTATGAAGGGAGGGAGGGAAAGAGAGAAAGAGAGAGAAGCTCTTATCTTTTAAAGATCAAATTTTCCATATGGAAGATATTCAGATATAGCAGTTCCGTATAAATTATTGAAATCAAAAACAAGGAAAGAATGCAATATGTTAACAATAATAATAATTTAGTTTTTAGGTATTTTAATTGTGCATTTCTTGAGTTATTAGTATTTTATTACTATTATATAGAGTAGAATAACACTAATGCAACATATTTTTAAAAGAATTGGTGGATAGATTTTTAATTTTTATTGTTTATATAACAAATTTTATCATATAGGAACCAAAATGTGGTGCTCTAAAGAAATCAAGTCGTTACCGTAGCAGATCGTTATCAGCTTCTTCTACTGATTCTTACAGCTCGGGTATGTTTTGATTGAACATATTCTTGTATTCATTTCCGCGTTTGTTAAAATATTTAGTATAATTCACATATTTGCAGCTTCGTGCACAGGCAGTAGCTCTGATGAAGATGATATTTCGCCTCGAGATAAACTTCAAAGTAATTCTACTGGACAGTCAGATTTTTGTGTTCGTAATATTAATCAGCATGCATTTGGCAGAAGAGAAATTGAAATAGCTGAGCAAGGTAATGTTGAATTTTATTTAATTAATATATAATTTTGAAGTATAATTGTCAAGTTGAATATTTTTGTAAAAATAATTGCCATTCTTAATAGATTAGAATCATCCTTGAGATAAAGTGTAGACAAAGTTAAATAAAGAAAAAAAATATGCACAAGTTTAAGGAAATTCCAGTAGCGGCTATTTTAAGTGCTATACAGCTTAAATTTTGAAGAAAAAATCATATTAAATTTTTGAATTTAATACAAAATAGAGATTTTATCAACTCTAATTTGTATTAAAATTGAAAAACTACTTTGCAATAAAATATTGTTCTAAGACATGGCACTGAATTGTATTGCCTAGAAAACAAAAACTAGAAAACCAGAAATTTAGGAAAAATGCATCTTTAATATCTTTGCAGGTAGCAAAACTATACAGTATGTGCTCAATATCTGGTGATATAATTAGGTCCACTGGTATTGACACCATTTATAGTATTTTGGGAATTGCTTATACTAAAGTAAGATGAGTAGTTAGAAATAACATGTACTTTCAAATAACGAAAATAAGAAAACCGATACCTGTTTGGCTCGTAAAATGCTTGAATAGGTGAATATCATAGAGAAATATGCAACCTAATAGAATTGATTCGAATCCTACATGAACTAAAAATGCTAAATTAATGTTGTATTTCTGGTTGCTGACGAAATTTAATATTATTTTTTCAGAAATATATGATGCCAACAAATTAAGAAATCTCTGAATTTTAAAAAATATTTGCAATATCATTTGAGGTATCTGAAAGTACATAAGGTTTTGTACATATCCAATATTTTGTAATGAAATTGTATCTACTGATAACTAATATGATATTATATTCCATGTCCAATTTTCAAGGGATTATTCTGTGGTAAATGTCATATACAAAATGTCTTAGAATATTCAGCGCAGTATTCAAGGTTATTTTCAATCAAGAACTCCAATCCATTAAAAGTGTCTGGTTTGCTTATCTACACACCTTACTTAATATAAATTGTTAATTGATTTATGCTACGTTTCTATAATTTCAGTACGGGAAGTTAGGCAACTCATCTAACACATTTTTATAATTTCTAAGAGGCTGCTTGTATATACTTCTTGTCTCGTATTTGGGCACGTTGTAGTTTAGAACTTCAACTAGGTTTCCCATTTATTGGTCATAGTTTCGTTTGTGAAAATAATATAAGTTTTGATGCACGAGTTTACCAAAGGACTTTCCAAGACAAGTGCAATTCAGTTAGTTTTTTTTTGTCCTCTGATTGACAGATGGATTTTTTGAGGAAAACTACCATTTATGTGACTTGATTATCTACACATGGATGTTTTCGAGGAAAGTTACGATGTGAATGGATTATTGGAATTGTACCGGCCTTTCTTGCTGGAATGGAATAAAATTCTTTCCATTATAAAAATGAGTGTTCTTTTGAAGTCCAGTCATGCGATATAGTATTGTAATTCATTCTGAATTTTTTATGTTATGATTCGGGTTATCGTTGTTTAACTGTTATTTTAGATGATACAAGTAATGTAGTTCACACCATTTCAAATATTAAAAAGCTTTGTTATGCTCTTCCAAGTGAAGTTCCGTCTGAGTTGTCACGATAAGAATTACGAAATATTTTTAATGAAATTCACGTATATACTTTAAATGCAGTTTGTATACATACGAATACAGTATCGTATAACATATCTTTGTACATCTCCACATTATGTTTGATTTAACTGGTAAATTACGAAAGTTTTAAAAAACTATGTCTTGAACTTCTACAATTTGTACAAGCAATTATTTTGGCATATTTCAATACCAATTTAAATATAGTTAACATAATTGTGAGTGAACGTGAATTTTGTTATATACAAATTACCAATAATGTAATCATCACAGACTGTTTGCTTTTATTAAAGACTGAGAGGCACGAGGATTTTTTCCTGCACCACAAATTTTAAATCTGTCTTTGTGCACATCGTCGATCATGATTTTGAAACATATGGTAGGATCTGGGCGACCGTATGGGAGAGGCAGCGGTGTTTGTTTTGTTGAATTTCTTTAAAGACAGTTCAAGTGTCGTAAAAGAGTGATATGGTAAGCCTCGCTTTGATGCGCTGCTAAAAGAGTTATGAAAATGGCCGCACGTTGAGACGCCGTTGAAAGAGTGTCGTGGTAAGGCCCGCGTTGGAGTGTCGCTGAAAGAGTGATATGAAAATGGCCTCGCGTTGGAGCGTCACTAAAAGAGTGTTGTGATACAGATACACCAAATTGTAAATTTGAAATTGTTTACTTACCTTTCTTTCTAACTTTGCCTGACTAGCTAAACGGAATTGATGGAGTTTTCAAAATGAAATAAAACAGCAATATAACATAGCATTTATACAGAATGAAATATTTTCTCTCATACAAAAGCATTTACAACATCGTTTCTTTCAAACATAAAATAATTTCTAAGAAGTACTTATTGTATAAAAAAAATTGTTCCTTACCTTATTTTAAATTAACAGAACTAAATTTCCTATTTTATGGATGGTTTACCTGGTAATGTTTATTGCCACGCTTGTAAGGTTTGTTTGGTCAAAAAACCTTGACAGATAATCGATTAAGAGGTCAGAATGTTTCAAACTCCGATCACAAATTTTCCTGGTAAAAATTCCTTCCAAAAAAATTATTAGGACTATCTTAAACTAAATACAAATACTTCAATATTAGTTAAAAATAAATCTAAAAGTAATACTTGCAGAATCCCCAAAAATGCTCCTTGTAATTAAATATCTACTTATTTTAAATTGATGTCTAAATCAGCTTACAATATTTTCCATATTTAATTGTTTTAAACAGTAGTTACCAAAGTACATTATGCTTAAGTCTTTCTTTCAATTATTTAATAAAATTTTTTAAATCGCGTTATCTTGAAGAATTTTCTTTCTTTATTGTATTTTAATAAATTTCATTTTTTATGTAATTTGCATTTTAAAACATCACTTCTTTATTCACTGACCATCGTAATTCTTAAATTACAGTATGCTTACTGCATACTTCAAATATTATCCTCGCAAAGCAACAGCTCGCGACTTAAAAATTAAAATAACATTTCATGATTGAATTTAAGATCGAATGAATCGAATCAATGAATGAATCCCTTAATTAATAAACGCTTCCTTATATATAGAAATTATCTATTTTCTAGAACCAACTAGAATGTGTATGGAACGTTATGATGTAAGGATTCGCAGAAAAACTCATTAGCGTCTAAAATCGCAGCGTAATTACCTCGTAATCTTGTTCCAGTTATTCGTGAGGCGCGATGTTTGCTCTTGTTTAATACATATGCAATTCTTGTGGCGTCGCATACTAATGCGAAAGATTATCAATTTTATCGTATATTTCTTGAATTTTGTGGGTTTTTCGTGTTCCGACCGCTTCTCGGAATAAATGTTTCATTTATATATACGTATTTCTAAATTCTAATGACTCATCTCTTTATATTCCTAATATTATAGAAATTTCTTTATTTAAAATACATTTCTGTAATCCACAGCGTAATTAATTTAAACTTTAATTGCTTTTTAATGCAAAAGTTGTATTTTATAGACATATTTGCTTTTAACATCAAAACGTGTTTTAACACACCTATTAAAGTTAGAATTGGGGTCATTTAACAAGATTGAGTTTCTTAAGCTGAATGTGTAAAGCTAGTACTATTCTATGCTATTTCTAGCAAATGAAAAGCATTTTTATCAAAAATGTATTGATAATTAATAAGTGAAAATAAATGGCTTCGTATTTATCTAAAAAGGATCGATTTGCGTTCGCATTGAATGCGTTTTACAGTATCTTACAATTAATTATTTTTACATATACAACTTACGTTACTTGCTATGTATTTACAATACACTTATATAATACAGGGTGATTATTTATACTCACGCAATTTGCGTTTTGCATAGCACTTTAATGAATAAGAGTACGCTTGTATTAATCATGAATTTATGAAAAATTTTATTTTTCCGGATTCTATTATATTTCATTGGGATTTATTTGTAGAATTTGGGTTTCAATGACCTCTTGTAACCTCTTATCACGTCAATATATAAGACTTTCTTTCTGTGTATTAATATTTTGGTTTTCTCTAAGTCAGCTCACATAGTAGGCTTTATTTATTTAGGTCACATTAGAATTTACAGGACAGAAATATTTATTTTTTTTGGGATAAAAATTGATTTATAACCATGTAATCATTCTAGGCTTTTTTAAAAAAAATTCAGTAGAAATATGTTGTTTATATTTGGTTTCATTGTGCAAGAAATTTTGCATAGTCAGGGGTATATAAAATATGGTTATGTGGTTGTTTTCAAGTCACACTGATATAAACAAAATTGTGTAAAAACAATTTGGTAAATTTTAATTGCGTTGGTTTATTGTTATGAATATGCTAATGATGGCAGCTTTTACTGTTTAGTTAAAAATTACAAAATAAGATTAGCATCGACTGTCCATAAGATCTTCAGTATAACAATTTAGAGTTACATTATTGTTTAGGTGTAACATTATTACATAACTTTTTACCGCTGTTGCAAAATGCTTTTCGTCTGATAGAGGATTTTGCTTCTTAATTGCTATTGTCTACTATTACATTATTTTCTTGCTCTTTACCTAACAAGAGTTGCTTTTAAAAAATTCTTGTGGACACGATGGAAGTATTTTTATATACTGGTCCTACCCTATGAGTGATAGACCTAGTATATATCTATATATATTTATATATATATAAAGTAGAAATGAATTATTGGCAAGTGACTTAAATTCAGCCACGAGGGCATCCTGTCGACGCGTTTTGCCCTAATTAGGGCTCATCAGAACAGGAGTAGCAAAGTTGTAATATTTAATACAGACACCTTATGAGAAGTACAGCATCACCTAGCTCACAATTTGTGTCTTCGTGTGGTTTTACCTGACATCGCAGGTTGTACCAACAGTCGGCACGGAGGAGATCCGACTCAACTGCTTTTTTTATAGCCAAAAGTTATAATTTAAAAGAAAAGTAGGATTAATGAGTCTTAAATTAATATAAAGTAGAAATGAATTATTGGCAAGTGATTCAAATTCAGCCACGAGGGCATCCTGTCGACGCGTTTTGCCCTAATTGGGACTCATCAGGACAGGAGTAGCAAAGTTGTAATATTTAATACAGACACCTTATGGGAAGTACAGCATCACCTAGCTCACAATTTGTGTCTTCGTGTCGTTTTACCTGACATCGCAGGTTGTACCAACAGTCGGCACGGAGGAGATCCGACTCAACTGCTTTTTTCCATAGCCAAAAGTTATAATTTAAAAGAAAAGTAGGATTAATGAGTCTTAAATTAATATAAAGTAGAAATATATCTAATAGATATAATATAGATCTAATAGATATAATAAAAATATATATATATATATATATATATATATATATATAAAATAGGTAGTTTCTCGAACGGTAGTATATATAGATCTGTTGGTTTCTTGGGATGCACACTACGAACGAGTGCATCCCAAGAAACCAACAGATCTATATATATATCCCACTCCTTTTCTTATTTAAGAGTCTTGTTGAGTTATGCCTACAATTATTATTGATTATTTACCACGTCTGCTGCACTGAGATATTTTCTCAAGGTCAGAATCCACCTAGGCAAACTCATCTAAAGCAGACACCTAAACAAATATCCAAGGAGTTTTCAAATAAATTTCTAAAACCAAAGGTATCCCCAAACAATAATTCCACTTTTATAGATTTAATTAAAGCACTGCTTAAATATTAATTATCAATACCTGGAATCCAAATACATGCGCCATCTTCCAGCTGTCCTGAAGCCAAGTGACCAATTGCAGGCAGCTCCTGAAAACGAGTAACTTCGAACAACTGGTAAATCTCCTGACTATAAAACTACTACTATTGCTACAAAATTAATGCGATACAAATACTCTGATGTTAATTGAATCCCCAGTCCAGTCGCTCTTAGGTGACTGCTCTTTATAATCGAATAACTCCAATTCTATTCTTTCCTTTCTAAAAGATAACCGTGTCGATGATAAATCTCGATTACTTTTCCTTCTACGCAGAAATACTACTCTAGGCTTTTCTATCTTTCAATGTATGAATATCAGCTTCAAGACTGCCCTTCAATTGTTAATCTCAACTTGCTTTTCTTTACCGAACGTCAGTACCACTGAATCTACTTCTGTTTTCCTTGCTATTTACAGATAGCGACGCTGCTTTCCAATTTTTTCTATGTATACAATAATTACAGCTGCTTGCTCTCCCTTACACTATTTGCTAACTCCAGGTACAATTTAACTTTCACATTTACTCGTAACGCTTTTCAAAAGGAATAGAACTCAGAGCCTTACAAAAACACGTCTATTATGCAGTAATATAAATTTGAACTCCCTATAAATACAACCCATTTCTTTTATATATATATATATATATATATATATATATATATATTGCCGTGGAACTCGGGTAAAATCCTCACCAACAAAAATATTTTCGAAAATTACATTAAATTTTCAAATTCGAAAATAGAAAAATTTCCAAAAATTTAAATAAGTCAAAAAAAAGATATTGCTTACCCGTTTTTTTCTCTTCCTCGGTTGAATGGCCTTCTTCAACTGCTTCAGGCTAGCTCATTTAGACCTCCTTTTGGATAGCTATATTCATTCATAAATCCTATCATTCACGCACACTCCCAATAAAACCACAAAATACAACCAACATACAATCTTTTATTTATTCCTAATTACAAATGCAATTCATTATTATTTTATTGTTCACGTTACACTTCAGTAAATTTCATTTTGTACTGTCCTGTATTTAATTTTAAAATCATCAAATACATAAAAAGTACTCGGAGTAAATGGACCTTGAATAATACCTTCTCTAAAATTCCTTCATTATAATTTATTTATTTATTTTAATACTCTAAGTAAACTGTGGGGTGTGGTGAGCTCATAATAACCCAATTAATGTATGCCCTTCTACTTTGCATACTCTAAAACCAAAAAAACAAAGCCATGTACTCTTCACAAAATTTCACGTTCTGATGGAACGTTTAAAAGCTTTCTAGACACCTTCAATTTCTAGTTGAATACCGTAATAAAGTTATTTACACATATTCTGTTCAATAAGTAAATAATTCACACTACCTTGAAAAACACTCTCATACGCCACCCCAATGTTTACAGTTTATAGGAATCACAAATTTAAATCGTTACCTGGAATTTCTAGAAGATCTTCGCTCTGTAGATGATGCCATGTAAATTTCTATCTGGTCAGCAGGTCGTTTCTCGCAATTACTAGACGAACTCCCTCCAAGTTGATACGCCAACGCCGCCTTCTCGGTGTAACCAAATTCCAAATTTCATTTCAATTGTACTTCTTGCACAGTAATCTACGTTATTTAATGTCCCGACACGAGTTGATAAAAATTATAGGTGATACCTCTATTAAAATAAGTAATATCGGCACACTAACCGCGTTTTTAATTAATTTAGGAGCTACCACTAAGCAATACACTTTAAATTATTTGTTAATATTTACAACTCGCGTTAACTTTCATACGTGCTTTTGGGACGATCGAAATAATAAGGCACGAAGTTAAAAGACAAGAGAGCGAGTGCTAGCTCTCTAGGGTATATATATCTTTCGACTGTAACCTCTTCAGGCCCCCAGTTATCCGAAATCCCGCTCACAAGAACACATTCTCACAATTTTGCACTCAACCCCAATTTCAAATCTGCGAATTTCCGTACTCGTTATAAAATTTTAAGAAACGTACGCTACACTATCCTCGTGTCTATGTCAAGTCAAACTAACCTATCCACCAATCGTAGATCCAATGACGTTTCTTAAATCCCTCCTATACTATTGTGGTCGCATGCTTATACGTTTTCTACGTCTCAGTCTAACCTTGCTTGAGTGGTTGAAAAATCGATATCCTTGTTTGTTCACTGTTTACACACGTGGACTGTCTACGTGATTTAAATAACCCCTTCATTAGTATTTCTATAGAACGCATGCGACGGTTTTACAATATACGTAGAATCTTTGTTGGTTATCTACAGAATTTATTGGAACGTGACATTTAAAAATACGCAGGTGTTCAATCGTAACATTTCAAACCCTACTTATATATTTGTACGTTAGCAACGCGTCTCATCTTGGTATTATTGGGTTTTTAAACGCTTTTATGCATATTATACATCAATAATCGTTCACTTAAATTCAAATTAATTAATAAATTAATGGCATTGGCTTCTACCAATTAATTTCTTTGCAAACCTACTTAAATTTCATTAATTATTTATAAAATTTCGTTAATACCTGCTACTTAAAAATGAATTAACTAATATAAATTTCGCACGTAATTTATGGTTGTTTCTTTATACAGGGTGTTTTGAAATTACTTTTGTCATAGTACAGAGATTGTTTTCGAAATTATATCATTATAATAGCTTCGATTACTTCATAGGGTTCTTGGAAACTATTTCACTCTGATGAGGCTTAACAAGCCGAAACCGTCGGTCAGTGGATGTTTCCTCCCCTGTGAAGTAATAAAGCTAATGTTTTGTTAATGGCTATATAACTACTAGCCCGATCTGTATTTGTCAATAGCTCTTATTATTTTCATAAGAGTTTGTTTACAGATACATCTTACTTTATATATATATATATATATATATTGCTATGATAAGAGGGTAGTTTAAGGGTAGATTAAGTCATAGGGGTCGTAGGATAGATATAAATAACTTTAACGTTAAGAAAATCAAATAATTCCATCAATTTTAGGAGTAACTCGACTATTCTACAAAAAGTCAATTGCGAGGACACTGTATATAAAGGATATTTGATTTAATGCATGAGAAAGAAGCTCCTTTAGTAATAATCCGATACCATTTAATTAGAATAGTAATGTGTGCATCGTATAATATGTTTAAGTATAACTTACGAGTAAAAATAAAGTTTTAGAAGCAACTAATTGCATCAAAATAAATTATCGGGAAACATAGATAAATTGGCATTCCAAATATTTAATAATTACGTCGAAAGTATCAACGCATCTATATGCAAACGCATCTTAATACGTCATTATTAGAAAATGGATATGTAACTAGAAAGAATACATTTGTTCAAAAAACCAACATTCTGTAACAAACAAGTAAACACCAGGTGGTTTATTATATGATAAGTTTTGGACTTATAAACTACAAACATAAAATTACGTGATTGAATGTGGGTAATAATTATGAATCTTGAGAAATAACCATATAATACAGAATGCTTACGTGACTGATAAAGCATTGTTACCAAGAATTAGACAGGGATTTTGAGAAAATACCGAGTTCTGCCAGAGATTATCAATAAACTCGCGACACGCACCAATTAAAAACATTGATAGGAGGGCTTATAAATACAATAGGAAATAAATAAATAGTTCAGTTCATATTCAACCAAGCACAAACTATGCTCAAATGCAGTAGAAATTTACGTGATGAAATTAATTATTGAAACGTTAAAATTCAGAATAAGTAAAATTTGAAAGTGCAAAAATTGTGCAACGAAAAAGAAGCCGATCTACAAATAGACGTAAGCTAAACAATTAATTAAATTTATTTATAATATTTAACAAAACAAGGCCTTTGTTGAGACGGCTTTTGTTGATGTCATTTTGTTGAGACGGTCTTTACTGATGCCATTTTGTTGAGAGGGCTGTTATTGATGCCACTTTCGTTGATGTCAGTTTTGTTGATGTCATATGTACTAAGTTGATATTTAAGTTTATATGCAAATCGATATTCATGTCGAGATTTAAGCCTTAACACAAATCTAAAAATACGTCTGAAAGTGCGATCAAAAGGGTACTTAAAGTTAATTCAAGGAAAAATACCAGAAATCAAAAATGGATAATTCTGGCCAATAAGTAGAGCGGACATGGCAAGGGATACAGCCCACAAACACTATGAGGCAACTCCAGTGACCGTTCCAGGTTAGCGATTTTTAAACATTTTATTATTTAAAGACTGTTTCAAATTTAATATTTGCTATACATTATGTATTTGTAAGAGTCATCAAAAAGGTCCTTTGAAAATATGAAAACAGGAAAAGCATCTTAGAACGTTCGAAGATACTTGAGAGTAATTAAAAATATTTTTGCTGGCTTTCAGTAAAGCATAAATTTGGTAAATGTAAATATTCTATACAAGGGAAAATTTTGAGGTTACACAACATTGTACATATTATCAATTATTATATTGTGTGATTTTGAACCGCTTTATTTGAATCCATTTAAAGGGTAAAATAAGATTTATTATTAGGAAGTCGAGCATTCAGTGAGCTAGTCATGGTAAACA
The DNA here is from genome assembly GCA_036346225.1 of Platerodrilus igneus. Classification (NCBI taxonomy): domain Eukaryota; kingdom Metazoa; phylum Arthropoda; class Insecta; order Coleoptera; family Lycidae; genus Platerodrilus; species Platerodrilus igneus. Next base: position 514,212 of record JARFIW010000705.1, read on the forward strand.
AATAAAATATAACGTACAACTTGTGGGGCTTAATAAGGTATATCACAGCAATTTATACAGGGTTGGGATAAAGTATGGAACCAAGTGAATATCTTTAAAACGAAAAGGACGATATTTATGAAACTTTGTAGATAAATGCAATGAGGCAAAATGCATCTGATATGATTTTTTTTTGTTAATAATGTACTTCCGGTTTAGCCGGAAATGCCCTCAATTTTTTTTATTTAAATGGGACACCCTGTATATTTTTGCAGATCTTGATAGATCTTGTTATTTCGAATTCATACATACCAGGGTTAATGAAAATAATCTGTAAAAACAAGATACTAAAGCACTTTACATTTACTAAGATTAACGAGAATGAGAATAATATTGAATTTAATTTAAACAAAATTATTTTAAATGTTCAAAATGCTTGCCGTTTACTTCCTGACAATATGCAAGTCAATAAATTCCTGAATTACTCTTTCCAAGACTTCTCCATGGATGAGTTCACATTCATCGATGATTCTTTATTTCAATTTCTGCAGGGATGTTGGTCGTCTAACGTAACATGTGATTTCAGGTAACCCCAAAGAAAGAAATCTAACGGACTGAGGTCTGGAGAACGAGCAGGCCACTCTACAAATCTACTTCGTCCAATCCATCGATTTGGAAAATTTGCATCTAAAAAATTCAAAACCCGTCTATCAGTCAGAAGGCGCTCCATCTTGTTGAAACCAAACATTTTGTGGTAACTACCCATTTTGATGGAGTGCAGGAATAATTTGGTTATTTAGTAAATCTAAATACTTGTCACCATTCGAATTTCCGTCTATAAAAAATGGGCCTATAAGCATATTTTTCACAATTTCCATCCAAACATTCAACTTTTGTGGATGTTGGGTATGGACTTCATATATCCAATGAGGATTCTCATTTGACCAATACCTTGAGTTATGGCTATTAACTGTTCCATTTAAACAAAAAGATGTCTCATCCGAAAACACTACATTATTTGCAAAATGCTCGTCGACATTACAGATGTCCATCATTCGTTTGCAAAACTCCAGCCGTCGGTCAAAATCATCATCAGACAATTCTTGAACTAATTGTATTTTATACGGATGATATTTTTCACTTTTTAATATCTTTCCCACAGAACGTCGACTTATACCGTGGTTTAGTGCCAAATCTGTGGTAGAAGTTTGAGGTGATTCCTTTAATTCAATAGCAATGTTTTGTCTAATAGCTTTGTTCGTTGCGGTCTGTGATCTTCTAGTTTTTGGAAAATTTTTGACCATCCCTGTTGCATTAAAACGTTGTAATGTTTTAGTAACTGTTGAACGTGATATAGGATTTCTTTCAGGATGCAAATCATTAAAAATATGACAAACTTCTTCCCTAGTTCTAACACGATCGCCAAAACCAATCATCATTAATATTTCAATTCGATCTTTCTCACTTAAATGTACCATTTTTAACCGTACAAATTATTACCGTAAATTACAATTAACTTGACAGTTTGTCTTGACATTTTTCCAACAGCTTGTACTATAAAATTATTTTTATTTTATATTATATTTCTTTATCCTCGTGACTATCAGCTATAAATTATACCTCCCAATTTTCTAAATCTTGATCTGATATCACAAGGTCGAGAATTTCTTCTTTTTCTTTTAAGCCCAAGGTAATGTCGGATGGAGAATGGCTTGAGACAAAGAAAAACTCTTAAGATGTAAACGGCTAGTCGAGTGTTAGCTCTGGGTAGATCATGAGCTTGGGTCATGGGTGAATAAAAGACCAAAAATATATTTAATGAGCGCCACCGTATTTTTTAATACAATAACCAACAAAATTTAACTGTGCTTGTATAAGAGGAATGCGGAAACCTTATCTTAACACCACTAACATAGCCATAAAACTTGAATTTCCCTCTTTCGGACACACTTACCAAGACCTCAACCACCAGATGTTATACAGATGTCTCAGCTTTACCTGTGAACAAACAAAAGCACAACATGGACACCATTTGTGTCCTCAAAACATTTGCCAAAAATAGAATAATAGAATTTAGGCATCTAAAATATACTGAGGGAATTTATTTTCATTACACACACTTTCTATTCCGGGAGGACTTGCACTTTTTTTAAATGTTGAATAATAAAACGTCTTTCAAAAACAAAAGGAATTCTATTAGGATAAATTTCTGATTATATACATGTGACTGCAATATTTAAGTTTGTATCTTTCTCATAATTTTTTCATAATAATTCTAATGAAGTTTTACATTCAAAATTAAGATCTATGAGTAGATCATATCTATAAAATTTGATTAGATAAACATATTATTTATTAATTGTCCATAACACATAAATTTTTTTTTAATCAGAGAAGTACTTCCTTGATCATTACAACAAAAAATTAATTTTCAAAGAGCAGACATTGTAAAATGCAAATATTCTAATTTAATTGTAATCTACAATCAACACGCGAATTTCATATATCAATGAAAGTGCCTTTACATGACCTGAAAGTCTTTAAACATAATGTAAACTTAATCAAGACAGCATATGGCGTCTAGATTGGAAAACGGAATCTACATATTTTTTGTCTGACATAGGTTGTCATTCAGAATTTCATAAAATACACTGTTTGCGTACATGTGCAAACAAACTGTAAAACAAGATACTTATTCGTTAATGTTACTGGCTTCTTAAAAAAACTACTTTATATTTACGTTACTCAAACAATTAATGTTGGATAATTCATAATAATTTACTATAATTTCAAAGCTATCAAAGTTAAAACACTCACGTGCATCAAAAATGTACTACAGGTGCCAGACCTTGACGTCAGCTGTCGGACATTTCCATCGTAATATCCGGGTGTGATATTAGTCATCGGTAAGTTTGAAATATCGAGGTCCCATGTGGAATCAGCGTTTACTTTACTGCATATTAAATTGAATAGAACGAAACCATAAATCTTTGCTTTAAATTACTGCCATAAAAATTTGTTTTAGTTTATTATCGAAAATGTTATTGAAGATATGTCCTTAAGATATTGCATGTCTAAAATGATGTCCAAAGGGGTTCCATATTCTCAGGCCTGTCGGGATCAACTAAAACTGCTCGGAGCGAGGCTTACCGAAAATCATGCTCACGCAACCGCTGTTAGGCTCGACCTCCAGACACCAAGAATTTATTATTCTTTACTTTTTCTTAACTTAGTTAGAAGCCATCTGTTTTGACAGGGCCATTTCGACTTTACTTCGTCTGCAAAAGCGGCTTGCACTCTCGGACGTTGAGAATAAAGTGCCGACTGAGAACTTGGCAGCGCTTGGTAACGAACTTTAGAGTATATATATATATATATATATATATATATATATATATATACAAGAATCTATGTGTTATTACGAATATTATATATTAATTTTTATTGGATGATAATTCACAAATTAAATACTTTAAAATACAGCTTTTTTATTTTTATTTTATTGAACTAAATGTAACTAGGAAAAAAAAATACGTTACAAGCTACTTTACTAAACAGTACACGCTTAATACAAAGTAAACATCAATTTGCTAATCTAAATGGTTTTTATTCTAATGCGTTAAAACTTAAAAGTGATTGTACTAAAGTGCTTTAGTCTCTCGTTTTTACAGATTATTTTCATTAACCCTGGTATGTATAAATTCGAAATAACAAGATCTATCAAGATCTGCAAAAATATACAGGGTGTCCCATTTAATTCAAAAAAATTGAGGGCATTTCCGGCTAAACAGGAAGTACATTATTAACAAAAAAAATCACATCAGATGCATTTTGCCTTATTGCATTTATCTACAAAGTTTCATAAATATCGTCCTTTTCGTTTTAAAGATATTCACTTGGTTCCATACTTTATCCCAACCCTGTATATATATATATATATATATATATATATATATATATATATATATATATATATATATATATATTATTAAGATGAAATAATAACTTAGACTTTTATGCAAAGTCAAGTGATCATTCAAATCGAGCTAGTAATTGAAAGAAGAAAATATAAGGTCTTGGACAGGATTTGAACCTGCATCTCAGGTTCAAATCCTGTCCAAGACCTTATATTGTCCTTTTTCAATTACTAGCTCGATTTGAAATGATCACTGGGATTTGCATAAAGTCTAAGTTATTATTTCATCTTAATATATATATATATATATATATATATATATATATATATTGATAAATACTAATACGGTACTTATATATATATATATATATATATATATATATATATATATATATATTAGTATTTATCAACTAACCTTGTGTAAAAAAAACTACCTAAAAAATATATATATACACACACACACACACAAAAACACACATACACACACACACACACACACACACAAAAACACACATTCCACTATCAATCGAACGTTCTTTACATTATGATTTTACATTACATTCAACGTCCATGTGAAATACTACGTCCAGTATACGGACGCCGAATTTTCAGCATGTTAAATTTTTGGAGAAGCTTTATAAGAGCTAAATATGTCATTTAGTAGAAATTAGGGTGGACGTCCCTTGGATGCGAAACAAAAATATACATTTTTGATTCAACGTTTTTACAGCAGAGGCACAGCGTTCGTCGGGTGTATACAAGACCGTATATCTAGCTGTCGTGGTATTCACAACCACACGTCTGTAGAATTGGCAACGTTGTACTCCTTAGAGTCGTTCGTTAATTCGGGTACACAACAACTAAGTTTTACTTGTTCGATTGACTAGTATGTGTGAGAGCGGTTTGAACATGCGCTTGCTGTTTTTGCTTTTCTGTAAGGCATTAGTAGTTCACGTTTTAACGATTACGTGACTAATTTGAAGGAGGAAACTGCACTCAGCGATTATTGAATGAATACAGTAGTCTGTAAAATTGAAAATGAATACATGTTAAATAATTGACTTTTATTAGAACATGATTTAGGATTTAATTATTAATAAAATTTACCATGCGTGACAAATCGAGAATAATTTTGAACGCAAGCGTTTGTCAACCAAGCGATTTATAATTTTGCTGTACGATATTAATTAAATTACATTGTGTTTTGATGCAAATGTGATTTTTCAGCATTAATACTTTTTCTTATTTTGGTTATTTTAGAATTTCGGTATTATGGAGCTTAACTTTTAATAATAATTTCTAGAATAGCGCAATTTGAGAACAATTTTTCCCACTGTGTTTCTTTGTTGTTCAAGGTTGGAATTACACAGTGTCACTGTCTTCAAATCTTTTTATACAATCTGTATATTATTAAATCGATTGGTGAAGTGATTTTTAAAGAAGAGACAAACTTATTGATTATAATAATGTTATCTAAAAATAGTTTTACGGACACTTAAATTTTCTTAATGTGAAATACAATAGGCTTTAGAATGTAGAATTCTTCATATACAGGGTGTTTCAGAATAAAGTACCGTAAATTGGGGAATATATAGATCTTGACGAGTTATCAAGGAAAGTTAGATAACAGGTTCCTGTAAACCCACTCGTTTCCATTATACAGGGTGATGAAGTGATATTGGAAAATACACGTTTCTTAGAATGTTTATCACTTAGGGTAGAGACTTTAACTTGAAAATAGGTACACGTTAGCTGTTTACTAATACGAGCAGCGCTCAGAAAGCATGGAGAAGGTAAATCGACGGGTAGTTTGTGAACACCAACCAAAAAGGAGGGGACCCAGATGCTGGAATTGTGTTTGGGTATATACAGTTCCGCGAGGGAAGGAGGAAAGCTGAAAACTATAGGGGTTCGACAGGAAGGGGCGAAAGTCAATCTGGACGGATTCTGTGCAGGAGACGATCATTGGCATTTCACCATCTAAGTATGGGGACAATATTTACATATGTGGACAGTTTAGCAACAAGATTGTGAAGTTCATGGTTGATACTGGAGTAACTAGGACAATTGCTAATCCGGATGAAGTGCGTGACAGTGGTATAGTGTCATCCGCACGGCACGTCTTCGAACCGTGACTGGTGAGGAAACTCAAACACACGGAGTGCTAGATGAAAGAATCAGAGTTGTGAGCAAAATATTTGACCATCAAATAGTAATTGCGAACACCACCGAAGAAGTTACCTTGGGAATAGATATCTTGAAGGGATACTAATCTCATGTAGATATGAAAGAGGATGTTTTGAGAGTAAGAAACGAGAAAGTGCTGTTTTGCTAAACTGACGACGTCTGTGCGAGTTTGTTTGACGGACAAGGTTGTCCTACCTGAAGGAGGGAAAATGTCGTACTAGGATGCTTGGATGTTGCTCTCCGGGAAGATTTTGTATTCGCTATTGAACTGATTAGTGACGAATTCCTTAGAGATGAGGTGCTTTTGCGGAAGACTGACGAAAGTAACGGATGGTGTACATGTTAAAATCTTAAACGTCTATGACTTCTAACGCGCTAAAAAGGAATTCAGTGGTTGGGTGGTATTCTTCGGTTGTCCACGTGACGAAGTGTTTCGGTGTTGAAATAGAATCATCCACCAAGGAGTGCTCCGCAAAGTTATTGGACCAGTTGACGAAACCGTGCCAGCTTCTTGAATAACAACAACTAGCAAGACTTAAGAACTCGATCCGACAGTACTCGGAAGGTTTCGCAATCAACAGCGGCCGATTAGGAAAGATTGCAGTAGTCGAGCACAAAATCTATATAGGAAATGTCCGGTCAATAGAATAGCAGGCGCGGAGACTCCCATTGGCTGAACGCGATGAGGTGAAGAAGATAATTAGAGATATGGAGAGGCAAGAAGTGATTGAACATTCTGATAGCCCTTGGGCATCGCCTGTTGTAGAATAGAATAGAAAAGTTTATTAAATAATAAATTATAAACATAATAATTATTTAAATGGTACATGTGCATGTTAAGAAGATGGACAGGCTAACAAGATTTTGTTTGGACTACAGACGATTGAATGACGTGATCAAAAAGGATAGATACTTACTTCCAAGGTATGATGACATCCTAGAAACATTTTCAGAGTAGCAATGGTTCCAAATTTTGGGTTTGAAGAGTGGCTATTGGCAATATGGAACCCATAGATTGAGACAAGATTGCTTTTAATATTGGTACTGGCGTACAGCAATTTACAGTCATGCCATTTGGACTCTGCAACGTTCCTGCCATGTTTGAACATTTAATGGATAGCATCTTGCCTGGGCTCTCGTGGAGAACGTATCTGGTATATTTGTATGACGTGATTGTGATTGGAAAGCCATTTGGGGAATATTTGGTAAATTTGTAAGAAGTGTATCGAAAATTCAGGGAAGCCAATCTGAAACAGAGTAAAAAGCAGTGTCACCTACTAGGCAATAATGTGAAGTATCTAGGGCAAACAGTTTCACTCAATGGAGTCGGGCTAGACCTGAAAACTATTCAAACGGTACAAGAGTGCCAGACACTAAGACACGACCATCAGCTACGCAGCTTTCTGTGATTGTGCACTTACTGTAGAAAATTCGTTTCCGGATCTACGAATACTGCCAAACCTTTGACAAAGATGGCTGAAGATGAGTGTGATTACGTTTGAAATTAACATTGTCAGCCTGCATTTCAACAACTAGGGCAGTTATTAAAAACAGCTCCGATCTTAAATTATTATCATTACAATTTGAATAAGGCCACGTCCCCAATGCTCCACCGAAGGTATTACATTGTGGTTAAACGCGAAATTAAACGTGCTCCAAATGTAATCTAACTTCAAAATTAATCCATCCTAACTAAAAATCTAACAAACTAAAAATAGGGTTTGGATAATGGTATTCATAGCGTTGATTTTGGAGTGTGTCCAATCAACAAGACACACGCGAAAGTAAAAGGGGAGGGATCCGTAACACCGGATAGCAGTCGCCAGCTCTGCTTACCGGTGCGACCTGAAGGGTCAACGTAAAGCTATTCAAAGCTAACTAACTAATTAAAAATGGATTCAACTTTCTAAACATTTGCCAAATATTTTAATAGTAAATCGAGCTATTTTGCATGCTTTATATATTTACAAATTCGTCCTCCATGGTCTAAGTAATTTAGCCTAAATCCGTCCCTAGCTTTCCCTATCATTCCCTAACTGATTTATGTTAAAATTACAATCTTCTCTATTACACTCTTCCTTCCTATAAAAATGCTGCCACCAAAAATGGCGGCAGAACGTCAGAAAAAACCATTCGAGTCCAGTAGTGATGTAAGGCCGGTCTGACTTCAAAACGTGTCCACACGTATGTTACATTGAAAGTAATATAAGGCCGGTCTGGCTTCAAAACTTGTCCACACGTATGCTATGTTGAAAAAATGTAGGTGCGTGCAAAAAATGTGGAGCTGTTTTGAATTCGGTTCTCTAGCGAGACGTTATAAAGTAGGTCAGATGCAAAATATCACATCTAAGTCAATTGTATAAAGAATGCTGTATTTAATTAAAGTGAATTCTGATTTATGTTTTTTACTTTGAGATTACTACCTTGTTTAGAGGAAATGTTTAAAAAGAGAAACTTTTATAAAATACTTTTATTTACAAATTATTGAATATTTTAACCTAACTATTTACAGTTGAAAAAGAATCACACTAAATTTTTTTACAACTTAAAATCTAACTATTTATAAATGAAAAAGTATTTATTAACTCCCATTCTTGAAGTATCTGCAGTTCCCTTGCAGCCTGTTCATCTGTTTTTGTTTTATCATCTCTAGTTCCAAATCTAGACAACACAGTAGCTTCTCTCCACGCTTTTTAAATGTATTAAGCAGCCCTACAGTGTCTTCTTCATCGGATTTGTCATCCTCACAGCAAACAGTTATATCCGGTCCAGGGCATAACTTTTTCATAGCTCTAGAACTTTCACTCTATTTTTGCTCAATGATAAGTTGCTAGTAACTAATAATTATGCAAGAGATCTGATCGAATACGTGAAGTATTTATATTAAATAAGAAACGGGTCTGTTAGAAAAATTACAAATTGCCTCGTTTTCTGGAAAAAAAATTGCAAATGAAAATTTTATATTCAGCTATGCAATTTATTCTAATGAATAAAAAACAGTATGTAAGCAAAAATAATGGTGCTCTCGGCAAAATAATGAATTTGGTTCGTTTTTTATAGTTAATCATGCAAGGTATTCATATTAAAAAAAATAGTAAAACTGTCAGCAAGATTTCGAATTTGCTTTATTTTCTGAAAAATTGCAAATGTCTAATTTTATAGCTAACCATAAAATACATTTTCATTAAATAATATACAACATGTTAGCAAAAAATAGTACTGCAAACAAGATTTTGCAGTTGCTTTATTTTATGTAAAATTGCAAATCACAAATCGCTAAATAAGCGGTTTGTCCAACTGATTTTTACACTTAAAGTGATTGACATTCATTTCAAACAAGTATTTATTTTCCATAAACAAGAGCATAAATTATTAAGGTCATATGAAAGGCTTCTATATTGTTCTCCTATTAAACGCAGTTTGTAAGCCATATTGCAGCATCTTAACAATGAAAAAGTTTTTGAGGTTGCATGACTCATGTTTTAAAAAAATGTAATGAACTAGATTGCTATCAAATACAAACTGCTTGCGATGTAAACGCGCAGGTAAATTTAATTGATTCAAAGTAAGACAACGCATAAAAACATTTTCAATTCACTGCAGTCGACTACAATTACTAAATTATTTAAAACTCATTCAATATTTACACTACGATTTGCATTGTAGATTTTTTTATTCGCTTAGGACAACGCATAAAAAGTTTGAATTGACTGCATTTTAAAAATTTTTTCATAATTTAAAATTGTATAGCGTCGGCTTTCAGTACGTATGTAAACTGCAAAGCATGCATTAACTGCAATCGAAACGGAAGGTTTATACACTAGACCTTGTGAAGATTATCAAGTAAATGCATTAAGAGAATTAAATCTATATTAAGCAAACGGGAATACATTTTTCATGCAACAAATAAACTATACACTCAGAAATGACTTGTAAAACTTCAACCACTGACTCAAATAAAGAATGCAATTTATTTTATCCTGGTTAACATATAATATTTTTAGTTATAAAAACTTCAGTGTTATATTTATACCTGCAACAAGTACACCGTTTTGGATGCGTATAAAATACGATACCCGATACCTTTCAATCTGTCCGAGTTGAACTATATTAGTATAAATGTATTGATAGAGAAAAGTAGTAACCGTTCTGTTAAAAAAAATCCAGTTGTTTGTTAATAACATGCCAGTTAGTTTATTTGAGAAATGTATTACAAAACTTTTATTTAAATTGCTTGTAAATATTAGCGGTTCTACTGACACAATTTGGCAATATTCATGATTGTTTACTAAATCACTTAATAATTCCAACATGTAAAATATTTAAGCAAAATTATTATAATCCATTAACAATCAAACGCTTGATATTGTAAAAAACATGTAAAATAATAAATAGACTGTGATTGCTAAATGATTTATTGTTTTTCTTTTTTTATAAAGGCACAGTAAAGGTACAGTAATAAAGTAATTATAATATTCTTATGCTGTTTGAGAGTGGTTTGTATTTGACTATCTTATCATGAAGTATAAGGCAATGACAAAATATATTTGGCAAAACGTTTCTGCTAGTTTCAAATTCTAATCTAATATCGACAATACCAGATTTTAACGCTTTGTTTTGTCTAGAACAATCTATGACTACTAATGGCGCAATACTTCGTAAATCTTCAGGATTAAAAAGGGGTTCATTTTCCTTTTCGTAGTATGATTGCTGAAACTGAGCATACATCTCATATAACAACGCAGTCTGTTTATTCTCGAACTTCAAATTTAAGTTATCGTACGGGAAAATTTCTGAATTTAAATAGAGTTTCATGTTGGTTAAATAGCAATGATCAAAACGACTGTAGTTGCTCATGTATTTATTTTTCGGTTGGTTTGGAAACCAACAATCACAAATCTTGGTTTTTCTAATTGTGTTGTTTTAATGTTCCATGTATGACGTTGCTTTCCGACTGCAATGTCCTCCATTGCCTTGTTATGACGTTGTTTTTCCGCTAGTTGTTCCTTAGCTATTTTAGTATCTGAAACTGCTTTTGCAACAGCAGCTGCATCTCCAGTAAGAGTACCAAGGGCGCTTAGGCCTGCAAAAATTGGTATTAGTGGTAGAAAACCTCCTGTTTTAGGAATTGATATAATACGAGCTGATTTAATATGCTTCTTTTGTTTTGCTGTAATGGCGGCCTTAATTGCTATGTTGATTGCATCCATAATATTAGATCCTTTAGCCTTTTTTAAAGCTGTACGTGCTTGTTTGATAATACTTTTAATACCTAGCGTACTTCTTATTTTACGTTTCTTTATCAGTTTTCTTATTTTATTGATATTTTTTGTTCTCAGTGATGCACAGGCACCCATACCAAGGTTTACTTTAGCTTTCATTGCGGTAGCTACTCCAAATGCTGCTGCTTTTTCACCTAAAGACGAGTCACCAGAATTTAGTCTTTTTGTAGCTAACTGAGCTAACTTCGAATCTGCTTGATGGCGTTTAGATAGATCCTTTTCTATGGAGTATGCAATATCGTGCTCCTTACAAGCCTCGTCTAACTTGTTTGTTCTCTTGTCTCCCCGAGCTAACCGTTTGATTAGTTTTGTACCCGGACTGCAAAATTTGTAACCCGGAATATGCGCTTCAAATGGTAAATTGTTAATTACAGTATTTAACAGTCCGTTTCCAGTAGTTTTAGAATTATTATATGTAATCATTAGCGGACAACTGTCCTTTCAAGCTGTGCAGTAAATAAATTAATGTGAATTAATGATTCTTTATATACTCGCCGTTCTTATATATAATTCCACTTCTTTACAATCGAATTTAGTACCTGCAAACATGCGTGTTGTGAAACAATCAACATCTTTAACCATAAACAATGATGACATTGATGTGCAACCCTTAGCTAAAAAACAGCGTTCTCCTGCCTTCATCTATTCGATGTATAGTTGTTGGTCCATCAAATTGCGATAAAACCAACGTTATGATTGGGTTGATAGAACATCCTAATGGTTTAAAGTTTGAAAACGTATATATTTTTTCTAAATCACTTTATCAACTAAAGTATCAATACCTTGAAAGTCTACTGCGACCAATAAAAAGGATCAAATATTATACATTTTTCCGTTTTGGATAATATTATATCGCCATCTGATGCTCGAAATAATTCTATATTTGTTTTTTATGATGTAGCTTGCGATAAACAAAGTATAATTAGAGAATACTTTAGTATGGGGCGCCATAAACAAGTAGACAGTTTTTACCTTTGTCAAAGTTATACTCCTATACCTAAACGCTTACTACGTGATAATGCTAATCTTTTAGTTTCATTTAAACAAGACGATTTAAACTTAAAACACATATATGACGATCACATCAATACTGACATGAAGTATGATAAATTCCGTGAAATATGTGGTGCTTGTTGGGAAGACAAATACGGTTTCTTAGTTGTAGGCAAGAATAGTGATCCAGGTCAAGGAAGGTACCGAATAGGTTTTGATCACTTCATACATATTTAAACCTTGAGAGACGCAAGTATTGTTAGTATCCAAGAATTTTTATTACAATAAAGTTTTTAAGCTATGAACAGGGAGGCGATAAAACTTAAAAGAATTTTAATTAAGAAAAGAAACATTGTAAAAAACAAACTATGCCAGTTAAAAGATGGTGAAGTCGTCCAAGCGGAATCAATCTTACCCATAACATCACGATTAGCAACTATTGCTAATAAACTGGAAGGGAAAAGTGTGGTAAAGAAAGAAAAAATAAAGAAGAACTGCCTCATAGCAGTGTAAAAATTAAACCTAAATTGCTAGAAAGGAACGTTGACTATATTGATTCGCCGGTTATTGCTCAGCATATACCGAATATAAATGATGCCATATATGAAGATGATGATGATAATGAATAGGAAACAGAAGTTAATCGAAATGCTCAAGAAGCACAGGAATATATACAAAGCTTTGTCGATTCACCTAGTGTATGACACATTATCTCGAACAGCTACATCCGCTACCTCGAGAATATATTTACAATATGTTAAGAACGAATTTGATTATAAATATGGTGTTAGGTATAACCCTGATTCAAATGGTCTTATGATAGGCAATTCTAATTTTGCGTTGGATGATGAAAATGTTCTAATAAATGATTTGAATATAAAGGTACTCCTGGATTATACGAACTACTGTTTAAAAAATATCCTGTCGGGTCATACCTTGATATTGTGAAAAGAACAATTGCTAATAGAAGATATTATTCTGAAACAGAACAAATGCAGGGTAATAGTTTATATAAATACAAAAATATAATATCTGTATTGAGCATACTTCTAAATACCTCGTAGGCCTAGAACACTACCCCATACAAAGCGTCTTGGAGACAGTATGACAATGGAAGTATTAAATGACGTCATAGATTATTTATATTGGAATGATCCTAATGAACTTGTTGATAGATTACAGCTTTAAGTTTCATCTCAGACTGCTGAACACACAGGCCACGGCAATGAAATAAATTCTATCATTGAAGAATTGCATGAGGCAAAAGTGATTAGATGATATGACAATTGACAAATTTGGAAGGCACTTAAATAACCGTGAAATATGCTACATTACACGGTAGTAGCAACGTTTTACTCTAGTATATTCCTCGATGGTTGCAAGACATTCCTTATTTTCAACATTAAGCGTAATTATGAATTTTCTTATGAGGAAGCAGTCATTGAGAATATTAAAGGATACCCACAAGACATTTAAATTCTTATAAACGAAAAAAGTTATGTAATTGCACAGTTACAAGGATTTTTGCTTAGATGTATGGATGTAATCAGCTTTCGTGACAGCGGTGCTAGCATAAACAATACCACACTGTTTCTTGATTTTATATTAAAACTTCCTTTCAAAGCAAGTGGAGCCTTCGACATTCAAACGTAGAAGTATTTATTAATTGTATTTAATAAATTCTGATTAGAAAGAAAAGTATTATGATAGTTGCTCAATCAAAAGTGAAAGAGGATATAGTAAATGAACTTCATAAACCAGCAAGAATAAATTTCAAGAGACGCAAAGTGATAGTAAAAGGTTTTAAATGACCTTCTTCAGACCGATTTGATTGAAAAGTTACCATATTCGCAAACAAACAAATGATTTAAATACATTTTAGTAGTTATTGATTGTTTCTCCAAATACGTATGGGCTGTACCACTTAAAAGTAAAACGGGTATTGATGTTACTGCTGCAATGAAAACAATTTTAAATAAATTTAAGAATCTGCCAAGAAATTTGCAGTCTGATTTTGGTAAAGAATATTATAACAAACACTTTTGATCCTTAATGCAGACATATGGGATAAACCATTATAGTGTTTTTTCTACAAAGAAAGCATGCATTGTGGAACGTGTAATTAGAACTTTAATGGGAAAAATGTGGCGCTTGTTTAACCTGAACGGTTCTTACAATTGGATAAAAAATTTAAGCGATATCGTGAAACAATACACAATACAGTTCATAGTACTATCGGAGTCAAACCTAAAAAAGTTGATATATCCAATGAAAAACTATTGTTAAATCCTCATTAACCCACATCAAACTTGCAACAAAAATACCAAAATATTCAATTAAAGACAGTGTGAAGATTAGTAAACACAGGGAAGCATTTACGAAAGGTTACACACCAAACTGGTCAAATGAAAGTTTTAAGATTAAAAAGGTAAACGTAACCAATCTGACAACATATATATTAGAAGATCAAGACGAGAAAGAAATCAAAGGTGCATTTTATGAAATGGAGTTGCAAAAGGTTAAACATCCAGGAATGTACCTGGTAGAAAAAGTCCTAAGAAAGAGTGGAAATAAAGTCTTTGTAAAATGGTTAGGCTTCTCTAATGTACACAATAGCTGGATCGATAAAAATAATGTTTGCTAGAAGTTGTTATAATAATAATAGTTAATAAGGCTAACATTGTAAAATTATATTAAAATAAATAATACAGACACAATCTTTCTATTGTTTTTTTATTATTATTAAATCATTCTTTTAATAACAAGGTATTTTGTTTTGTACATTGCAGACTATTATTGCTGTGTCTATAACAATGGATGTTACATAGTAAACGACTGTTGTTTTTTTAAAACTCCGATAGCTTAGGAGAACCTAGTGCAAGCATATCAGTTACAACGTTTTGCATTAGGTAGGTTTCCATCCATTTCTTCTTTTCTAGACCCTTCACACATGCTTCTTTACCGGGACTGATAATTTGCTTCAAATAAAGTGCTATATATGATGACGCCATTCCAGCTGTTGAAGATTCATCCCAAGAAAGACCATGAATATTCCTTATCACCCAGTCATTATGTTTTATATTATCTTGGCTTAAACAACTAAACTGCATTGACAGTTTAAAAATTTGATGCCAAACAACACCTTCCAACAAGTCCAAAACCGCAATTTCTTTGATAAACCTTTCGTTTTTCAATTGCAGTTAATGCATGCTTTGCAGTTTACATACGTACTGAAAGCTGACGCTATGCAATTTTTAGATTATGAGAAAATTTTAAAAATGCGGTCAATTCAAACTTTTTCTGCATTGCACTAAGCGAATAAAAAAATATACAATGCATCAAATTAAATTTACTGAGAAATCATTTGAAATATTTACTTTTCAGTAAAACTGAAAGAAATTGACTTTTATACATTTGATTAAATTTACTTTTCAGTAAAACTGAAAAAAAATTGACTTTTATACATTTAATTCCCAACAAAATAATAAAAATTCAAATTAACATTGCGTTTACATTGAAAGCAATTTGTATCTTTTTAATTTTCAACAATTGTTATCTAGGCAATACCTTAGCATTAAAATTCTTGCTTACATGAGGGCCACGTTTTACTCTAGTACATTCATTGATGGTTGCAAGACATTCCTTATTTTCAATATTAAGTATGATTATGAATTTCCTTATGATGAAGCAATCATTGGGAATATTAAGGGATACCCGCTATCATAGAATTTTTTATTGTGTAATTTGTAGTACTTGATTACAAAAAATTACATACTACAAGCGTTTTCTTTGTCAACGAAGGTCTAGTCTATTGAACTTCAGTTGGATTTATGCACGCATTTGCATTTCCATAGTTACGTATTGAAGCCAACGCTTCTAATTTCAATCACAAAAAACGAGAGCATCTCTGATGTTTTATAATAAGTTCTGGATCAAATTTTTAATAACGTATTTCTTCACTTCAATTGCTCTGTATATAAATAGAGTAATATATAAAAATCTAACTGAACCTCAAAATCGTATTTGATAATTTAATGCAATTGTCTATCAATCAGGCAGTAGGTAGGCTAAGCCGCTTTGAGGAACAAAACGCACAGCAAGATATGTATACGCCGATTTGAGGACAAAATGAATAGCTAAGCCGCTTTGAGAAACAAAACGTACAGCAAGATATGTATACGCCGCTTTGAGAAGAAAATTGTCTTTGTATGTAAATTTGGTACGTCGGGAGGTTGTTAGGTCTTTGTTCTCGGGGTGTGCGTTTGGGGGGGGGGGTAGATTTTTGTCGTAGGGGGGGGTGCGCGCGCGCGGGGGTGGAGATATTTTCTTAAGAAATTTTTTTTTAACAGCGTTCCCGTCTTAAATATTAAATAAGATGGGAAAGGTGTTATACATTTTTTCAAAATGGTGTGTATAGAACGGAGTCCACGTGTTGGTTCTTGGCCGCTTCGGAGATTTTTCTGGGTAGGTTAAGCTAAAAATTAAAACGCGGTGAAGAATTTTGTTATATTAAGCAAACACGTGCAAGTGGTAAAGAATTTTTTAGCTCTCCTCATAAGCTGTATTTTGTATGAAGTAGCAAATAAAATTTAGAAAATATACGAAATGTTATATAATGGGTCAAATTTTTAAACGTCTGCATGTAAAATCTTGTAAAAAGAAGTCGTTCACTTCTCACGATTTCAATGCAAAGATAAAATAACAAGAATTCGCAGTCGAAATCTAAAATATAACTTCGTGTTTTTTTATTGGAATTATAGCTCTCTGGTAATATATATGCAAATCATGCCGACATTCAACTTTTAATATAATGGATTTAATTAACATAAGGTGTGTTTGCAAAAACATGTTAAGACAGGTATGCCGTATATTTGGTATGCAAATTATACCACCTTTCATCACGATTTATTTGACTCTCAAATAAAAAAATTAATTTGATCTTATATCAAGGATTTCTTGCTTACATTTTAGCAATTTGAATATATTTAAATGTAGTTATACATTTAATTTATAAGGCAATAGAAATTCTTTTACTTTTAGCGGTTTGGTGATTGTATGTAGATAACGTATTAGACATTGTATATATATATATATATATATATATATATATAACTCGTTTAATTTCACCATTATTTGAACCTGTGTTTTTGAAGTGATCAGTATACATGCAGCGTTAGTATAAAAAGTAAGTTATATTTTTCTTTATTTTGTAAAAAGAATATTTTTGCTTTATAATATTTGCAAGTTTGTAACAACATTCTTTGCTGTTGTTTGTATATGGATCAAGTATTACAAAACAATAAACAGTCCGTTGTAGGCCCTAGAAAAGAGGCAAAGAGGTTAGCCGAATTGCCACTAAATGTTCCACAAAGAATTTACAGAGCAAGTATAGTACATTCCAAATATGGTGATTGTGTTCTTATTGAGTTAGCGGACAATGTTTCACATCTGCCACAACGCAACACGGAATTGTGGAGAAGAAACATTGATGAATTGGGTTCTGGAAAATACGCAATAACCATATTAGAACTAATAGATATTAAAAGACCCAATCATCTTGTTTCCCTCAGAATAGAACCCATATAGAAAAACAAAAAATAATTGGTATGTTTGTTTTTAATTATTGCTTGTTTTGAATAATGAATGAACATATTAATACTTTAAGTAGCGAAATTGTTTTTAAAGTTAATAACGCCTGCAATATTTTATTTGAAAGGTATACAATTAAAGAAGCTGAAATTTTGTTAAAATATATCAAACGATACTTAAGGTTATTTGCAAAGGCGGTTAGACACGGTGACTTAAATTTAGGGCAGTTAAGGCAAATGCAAACCAATATGGGATTGTTAAAAAGCATCCAATCATCAATTAAAAATTTTCATGTAGGAAGCGGCATTCAATCTGTTTCACAACCACCATGTTTGGGAGTCAAATGGATAGATTTGGTTTCCGCTTTTGCAAGAAGAATTAGAACGGCGTTATAATAAACATGCATCATAAGGATTTAATGGCATTTCTTAATGATTGCTTTAAGGTGCTTAAAATTAAAATAAAAAATAGTTTAAAAAAATTAAATTTAATAAAAATTAATATTACACTTTGCGAGGAATTCATTAAAACGTCTAATTCTGATGAAAATAATATAACGGATTTTAAACATTTTAATACGAAAAATGTGGCGATTGACGTAGGAACGGATTTAACATCATGGTTTTGCGATAATGTGGTTGATAGACTAATAACAAAACTATCGGAGTTTCAAGAATCTAAATCAGGTTGGGCGTTAAAAAAAATTATATCGATGGAGGTTAATATAAACGAATATGAAATGGGCAATGTACGTGTTTCATCTTTTATTCCGCTTCCAAAGCAAATTTCAAATAAATATGCATGTATTAACGTGAAAAATTCAGATGAGTGTTGCTTTTTTTGGGCAATTGTTTCAGCATTATTTCCCTCTAAAATAAGAAGTAACCTCACATCCTCATATCCACACTACAGATTAGTTTTGAATGTTGAAGGATTGGAAATGCCAATGTCGATTAAAAATATTTCAAAATTTGAAAATATGAATAAAATTTCCATAAATGTATACAGTTTAGAATTAAGTTGCACTAAAGAAAAGTCGTTCTATACTGTGGTGCCAACAAAGCTTACTATGCAGAAAGCTGAGAAGCATGTAAATTTACTCATAATTCAAGATCAATATTTTCCAAACGTAAACAATTATAATACTCCAAGTCAGGATTTTGAAAATGTTGAAATAAAATACCATTATTTATTTATTTATTTATTAGAAATATACAGGCGTACGCCTAATTACATATTTCCATTAAGCTAATTATAATTATTATGGTTTATTCATTTTTATATAATCCTTCCATGTAATGAACTTATACTTAATTGTAATGAATATTTTGGAAATAAACATGACATAAATAATAATAATAAATAATTGGATTTACAAAAATGCACCTTGTGAATAATAAAAACTGAAACTACTTATATTTACAAATTGTGTGTGTGTGTGTGTGTGTGTGTATGTATGTGTGTGTGTGTGTGTGTGTGTGTGTGTGTCTGTATTACGCAAGTACTTTTAAATTAATTGATAACTTCATACATCATTTTCTTGAAATTTTGCAATGATTTTTCAAATAAAGGTATATTTGAGCTTTGTTGTAAATTATTGTATAGAGATAACATTTTTATGATAGCAGAATTTTTCCTAAGCTCTGTGTGATACTGTGGAATATGAAATAAATTTTTTAGTTTACCAGAATGGAAGGGTACATAGAACCCAATCTTACTCAAAATAACGGATCAGTCAATGAGATTGTTGATTATTTTATACAAAAACGTGAGTTTTATCATGATCCTTCGCTGTTCCAACTTAGTAACATTTAGCATTGACCTCGCAGAAGCATATGGATTTAAACCGATGAATGTTTTATATTTTTTAAAGTACATGTACGAAATAAATTTATTTTGCACTGTTTCTATCATTTGTGAGTGCTTAAGAGTCCCTGGATCCCAGACAGTGATTGCAAACTCAAGCTTTGATCTGACTAAGGTATCAAACAACACTTTACTACTTTTTGTATTCTGAAATTGCCGTGTGTTATGGATGATAAATCCCAGTGTTTCGTATGCAGATGAGCAAACTGTTTCGATGTGGCCGGCAAAATGTAAATTGCTACTAAATATAACTCCTAGATCTTTGATGTTATTCACTTCAGTTAATGTACTATTCAGCAATGTATAATTATAGTTAATTTTGTTTGTTTTAAGCGAATAACTCATTTTAAAACATTTTGTAACATTTAATTGTAACTTGTTTCTTTCACACCATTTTTGGACTTTGTTTAGTTCAGCCTGCATAGTTTTACAGCTATTCATATCTATCACTTCCTTAAATAGTTTCAGATCATCTGCATACAGTAAATACCTGCAATTATTTAATGCAAGTGGGAGATCATTGATGAATATCAAAAACATTGTTTGGATAAAAAGTTTATCGCGGTTTATTGGCAACCAACTAAATAAACATAAACATAAAAAATATATTTGCGATCGTTGTCTGAATTACTTTAACATCTTCGATAAATTAAATGATCACTCTAAATATTGTGAAAAAGTAAATATCTGTAGAATTTCATATCCTAGGCATCATCATGTTGAATTTAAGAATTATGTTTATAAGCAAAAAGTACCTTTTATTATTTATTCCGATTTTGAGACTATTTTAAAACCTGTTAAAAATCATAGTTATCAAAATATTCCAAGCACTTTAAAGTATCAACATCATAAAGCTTTTAGTGCTGGTTATTATTTAAAATGTGACTATGATGAATCGTTATCATTTTTTAAAAATTATTTGGGGGAAGATTGTATAGATTGATTTGCAAACGAAATGGTGGAAGTTGCAAAATTTGTTTGAAGTAAATTCAAACATATTGAACCAATGATTGAACCTCATGTTAACATTATTGCAACACATTGCTCTATATGTGAAAATGCATTTTCTGAAAACGCCATCATCGTTAGAGACCACTGCCACTTTACTGGCAACTTTTAGGTTTTAGACACCAATATTGTAACCTCAACTTTAGAAATAATTTTGTTGTTGCCAATAAACAAAGAGAAATACATTTCATTTACTCTGAGCGATCTAGATGCTGATGATGATGGTGATACTAAGATAAAGTTTCGTTTCATCGATTCTTTGAGATTTTTAAATTCATCTTTAGACAGTTTAGTGGCCACATTGCAACCTTCAGATTTAAAATATTTATCGAAAGAATTTTCAAATGTCTGTTCAAATAAATTGAAGAAAAGGCGTATTTCCATACGAGTACATTGATTCAGTGTCTAAACTGAATGAATTTGAACTTCCAAAAATTGAAAACTTCTATAGCATGTAGACTGGTGAACATGTCACTGAGGATATGTATAACCATGCTCTAAAAGTTTGGAATGCATTTCAAATAAAAAACATTTTGGAGTATGCCTTACTTTATATGAAAACCGATATAATGTTGTTAACGTGTGTTTTTGAACAATTTCGCGAAAAGTCGTTTGCCACATATTGGGCTCAATCTTGCTTGGTACTTCACCTTACCAGGATATGCTTGGGATTGCATGCTTAAGCATACAAAATGTAAGTTAGATTTGCTTATGAACATCGATAAAATTATGTTTATTGAAAACGTTATTAGAGGTGGTATCAGTCAGGTGAGCAACCGATATTCCGAAGCTAACAATAGATACATGCATAATTATAATGCATCTAAACAATCCAAATATCTTCTATATTTGGATGCCAACAATCTTTACAGGTGGGCAATGTCGCAAGCTTTACCATACGGCGACTTTGAATGGGTTGACATTAATCTCGATATTATTTCAATTCCAGATGATGCTCCAGATGGATATATTTTGGAGGTTGATTTGGAGTATTATGAATATTTACATGATTTACACCGCGATATGCCGTTTTGTGCAGAACATCAAATCCCTCCAGGATCAAAATTACCTAAATTAATGACCACTTTATCCAATAAAACTAAGTATATTTTACATTACAGGAATCTTAAACAGGCGTTGTTAAACGGGCTTAAATTGACAAAAATCCATCGAGTTCTAAAATTTAAACAAAGTTGTTGGTTAAAGCCCTATATTGATTTGAATACTGAGCTTCGGAAACTTTCAAAGAATGAGTTTGGGAAAAATTTATTCAAATTAATGAACAATGCGGTATTTGGAAAAACAATGGAAAATATTCGAAAGCGCCGTGTTGTAAAGCTAGTTAAACGTTGGGAGGGTCGTCATGGAGCAAAAAATTGGATAGCAAGCCCCATGTTTCATAGTTACACAATTTTTGATGATGAGTTAATGGCTATTGAGCTAAACAAAACCCAATTAATCTTTAATAAACCATTATATGTTGGTATGTCCATATTAGATATTTCTAAAATTTGTATGTACAATTTTCACTACAATTTTATGCTTCCAATCATGAAGGTGGAAAATTGCAAGCTCATGTATAGCGATACCGAGTCGTTTATTTATGAGTTAACTTGTGACGATGTATATAACGAACTTATTAAGTCAAATCTCTCAAAGTTTGACACTTCTGGATATGATGTAAATAACCGCTATGGAATACCTCAGGTTAACAACAAAGCTTTGGGGCTCATGAAGGATGAAACAAACGGTGTAATAATAACACATTTTGCTGGGTTACGATCGAAAATGTATAGTTACAAGTTGGAATGCAATCCAAATGAGAAGGAAAATAAATAATCACGGTGTTATAAAATAATGCAAAGGTATCAAATATAATATAGTAAAAAATGAAATAACTTTTGAAGACTATGTTTCATGTTTAAAAGATTTTAAAGAAAAGAAACTTAAATAAGCTACGTTCCGTTCCTACGCTCATGATGTATTTACAATAATTCAGGAAAAAATTGCAATAAATCCATATGATGATAAACGTCGTCTAATACCACATTCATATGATACATTATCGTGGGGACATTATAGTATCGCGATGATGGAATAAATATCTTTTTAGAAGTTTAAAACAAGCAATAATTAAGAAAAACTTGCTAAATATTTTATTTGTTTTACAGATAACAGCTTCCCATTATAGTTAACAGTATGGATGTTGAACAATTAGTAGAAAATCAAAACATTAAACAAAAAGAAATTGAAGTGCCAAGTTTACTGACAATTAGCATAAAAACAATACTGAATCAAATTGGGTTAACCAACCAGAGTCATATTGGTATGTTAAAATCAATACTTCCAAAAACAGTATACAAAGACATAAAAAGAACAGTTATTGGAATGTTTAATAGTGCAGATATTTATGAAGTTAACCTCAAATTTCTTAAGTCTGTGCTACTACAAAATGATTTTGACAAGCATGTGTCGAAGTATTTGGACAAGTTGGTCAACTACCACAACGATCCAACTAAAATCAATATAATGTATATAAAAGAACACATCAATCCAATAATGTATTCCAGTTTTCTAGCAGAATACCTATACATATTTGAGGAAATTGGATGGGATCATTTTTTGGATACTGTTTTAACAACAGATGAAGAGGACATACTTCATAAGTGGGATTTTACAAATCTTTTGTCTGAAGAGCAATACATGTGTTTAATGTACATTCCAACAAATCGCCTGCCTCAATTTGCAGAACGATACAATCGTGTAGTTGTACATTCTTGGGAAAAATTAAGTACTATCATAGCTTCTACTGAGAGTTAAGGGTGTAATTAAAAATACAAAATTTATGGTATTTGAAGATGCTTGTATAGTACCGGATCTTATATGGAACATGAGTTATTGGTGTTGCAAATGTGAAAGAATTCCTTTATTTCAAGTAATTGATGACTCAGAATATTATTCTCATATTGATTATATTACACAAGTTTAAATGTTGTATAAGGGATTGCGGTTGTTGTATATGTAATAATAGAAATAAAAATGATTTTCTCAATTTGTATATTATTGAACTGAATACACTATTTTAAATCATTCAAATTGCATAAAATTCTATCATAAAAATAAAAGATACATTGCTTTAGGCCAATACACAAACTCCATAAATTACATAAATTATTAAAAGCCTCCAAAGTCTGAAACATGCAATATTCATCATTATTAGAATAATTTTTCACTAAATCTAAAACATTTCTATAGTATGCATAAAAGTTCATTTCTTTTAAGAGGTTACTTGATCAACCACTACACATTGATTTGCTTCCAAAATCTGAACTACATCATTTTCACAAAGCATATATTCAACATCATGTTTAGTAAGTTTTAAAAACTTTTCATCATTGTATACGACTTGTTGTAACTTGCACGTGCCAATGATTGAATCATCGTCATTACCATTACCACCCAATGGTTATTGCATAGTGAAAAAGTTAACTTTGTTATTAAAAAGTTCCATAAGGTGATTCCACTCAACATCGTTTAAACTAATTTTATTGTTTCCATCGCCATTTAAGTAGCTATGTTGATTTAAATCAATTGCAGGTGTAAACTGTCGAGCTGGAGATAGACCTACTTTGATGTTATAGTATGAGAGTGGAAATGTGGTTTGTAGCAGTAAATAATGTTCACTTTTGCTAGCATGTTCAACTTTATCTAGATATTGATTGATTGCAGCATCATAATCAACATCTTCGGATGATAATGATGAATATACATCAAAATCATAATAATCACTTTCAACACTACTTTCTTCAACCATGATTGCAAAGACCTTTTGCGATACTGAAATCACGTGAGAAAAATGTTCATTATATTTCTTGTGAAACCCCCACTTTCCCCGCCATTACAAATTGGATTTTTTATCCATGAATTGTGAGAATTATCAAACTCCAACCATTTTACAAATAGACGATCTCCTTTTTGACGTAACACTTTTTCAACAAGAAAAACATCAGGATGTGAGGTTTTCTGCAGTTCGTCTGCATAAAATTGCCCCAAAATCGGTTTACGCTTAGAATCTTCAAGTAGATAGGTAGCAGGGTTACCAACTACTATTTTAACAATTTTAAAGATTTCTGTGGAATAATTTGGCATGTAACCTTTAGGAAAATCAGACTTATATTTCGAAATTCGGACATGGTCGCCAACTTTAAATTTTATCATCCCCATTACTTTCAAGGCATTAAACATTGGTAAATATGTGAATTCGGTGACATCTTTAGGCTTCATTTTAATTTTCGAATGTTTTTTGTTATTATACTGTTGAGTAATATTAGGCAATGCATCCAACCATTTACATTTACGTCTAAGGCTAAATTGTTTGAATAATTCATTCTTTAACGTTCTAATTACTTGTATAACTATGGCAGCTTTTTTGTACTGAATGTAGAGTAATGATTAATGTTATGCGTCTTCATTAATTTTTCATATCTGCTGTTGTAAAATCTTTACCATTATGGGTTTGTAAATTATCAGGCACACGGCCTTCGTTAAAAATGGATGTCATTGCCTGGCAAACATCAATTGCATTTTTTGATTTTAAAGGACGTGTCCATAGATATTTTGAATAACAATCTATTACTACCAACACATACCTATAATTGACATTCTTCTTAAAATATTGATCAAATTCGATAAAGTTGGCTTGCCAGAGATGGTCTCTGTGTTTAATAATGGTACGTTTTCTAGGAAAATTTTTTCTGGCTGCTTTATACAATTCTTCAACAACGGCAAGCTTTGACATTATATGGAAAGTTCACAATACTGGGTAACTATTATTTTTTTCTCTTGATGTGCAACCGGCAGTCGAAACCGTTGACATCAATAATAATAGTAACGATTGGAACCTTGCAACGTTGGAGATGACAAAGCTGGTGTTGTAGCTAGTGAGATTGATGAGGTTATAGACGTTGATGCTGGTGAAGTTGATGTTGTTTGCACATTACACTTTTCCTCAATTGTATTCAGCAGCTGTTTGTGTAAATTACTAATACAGGTATCCACGTATCGCTTATTGGCAGCATCATAATCAGCTTGTGGTTTTATAACATTACAAAGTTTTTTGTATTGCATATCATATTGATCATCAAATGTATAATGAAGCCGATATTTTGCGGATGGATGTGTACCAAACTTATCGATACTCATCTTTCAAAATGCTATTATGCAATGATCCCTTCTTCTCTGAGCTCTTCTTCAATACTAATTATTTCATTATTGTGACCAGTATGACCTGCCGATTTTGATGCATGTAACAATCTAAGTCGCTCAACTAGTTCGTGAAGTGTGTTTCAGTACACATACTCCTTTGTTTTAGCTTTGACTTCTTTCAACAGACCATATCCTACTGCCGCATCTAGTATTGGTTTAATAATTTTGATGTACTTATACGATCTGGAGCCAATAATTTTGTTTTGAGGATCATAGTTCCGTTTAAGAGCGTTAGTAGCTTCTAAAATCTTTCTGTACTCCTTTTGATCATTCTTGGTATACTTTTCAGGTTTTTTAAGTATTAAAAGTTCATATAATCCTGGAGTGCCTATATAAGTTTTACCATTTATAACTAAATCGGCTGATTTGGGTGTTATGGTAACTAAAGCATTTCCCATACTCCAGTGATCTGTACTAGCATCGTATCAGAGGGCACTATGACCATAATAGATTTCATCTTCTGAATTTCGCATGATTAGTTCTATACATTTTCTAGGTAAAGGATGCTCATATCGCTCTAGAAATTCATCAGTAACAACATGATCATCATCATCAGCATCATCATCATCATCATCATCATCATCCTTTACTTCAACTTTAGGCAAAATGCCAAGAGCAGCAACATCAGCAGAACTATCTGCAACTGCCAACTTTGATTTCAATTTATGCTTAACAGATGCATATTTTTTTGTTTTAGCAATCTGTAGTAATGGTTCAATTATTGGTTTATATACTGTTTCAACCATTCGCTGAGTATCCTGTTCACCTCTCTTAAGAGCTTTAAGTTTACGCTTAATTGAACGTTTAGTTTTCGTTAATCTTTCTTTAATCGTTCTATCAGTGGCATCCATCTTGTTGGCTTGCAGATTAGAAACTGAGCTGCAGTAAAGCGGTTATAGAAAGGTTATATTGTTATATAACAATATAACAATCAAACCCTTTTCGATATCGTCCATAATTGAAGTCTTTTGCAATGCATAGAAAATCATATTTTTCCAGCCAACATCGTGAGCACATTAATTTAAAATGATCAAAAGTCATATCGGTACCAACATGTTCATCATATATGTGTTTTAAATTTAAATGCTCTTGTTTAAATAGGACAACTATGTTAACATTATCCCGTATTAATTGTTTTGGTACTTTAGAATACGTTTGACACAGATAAAATGAATCTACAGCCGAATGCTGACCCCTGCTGAAATATTCGCGAATTGTCCTGATTTAAGCATGAAATATCGTCAAATATCATTATCGTATTTTTACTGATTGCTTCTGGAGGGGTGACATTCTCTTTATCGCTATAGGCGTAGTATTTAATGCCCTTTATAGATTTAAAAAGTTGCTCTAAATATTTATATTTAGCTTGTTCCGACGATTTGGAATACACGCACACATTTTCACACCTTAATCCGTGTGGTGCCTCCAATAAACTAATCATTACATTGGTCTTTCCACATCCTGATGGTCCGCATATTATCGCCCTGATTGATGTTGGAAATAAAGGTCCATGCTTTCTCACAACTTCAGATTTTAAAAAATTATGATTGTCTATACTTAATTGTTGAGGCTGTCGTATAAACTTCATATTAAGTCGAATGTTTTAATAATACTAATCAGTTGATGGCTAAACGTTGTAGAGGAAGGGGTGTTCTAAACACCTTGATAAACAAGTTACCGGTAGAGCTTCATGTACCAGGATACCAATTTTGTGGGCTAGGCACCAAGTTACGAGAACGATTAGTACGAGGCGATTCCGGCATTAACGATCTAGATAGATTGTGTCGCGATCACGATATTGCTTATGCTTAAAACCCTGACGACTTGGCCGCACGACACAGAGTTGATAAAGTTCTAGCAGAAGGCGCTTGGAACCGAGTGAAATCGAACAACGCTCAGTTTGGAGAGAAAGCAACCGCTTGGGCTGTAACCAATGCAAGGAAAATTAAAACCAAACTGGGTATGGGGGTTACATCAAGAAGGATAAAGAGGAAGAAAAAGAGGCAGTGTTGTTCATTTAGAGGGGGCACATTGACACCAATTAGAACTGCTGTAAAGCATATTGTCAAAGATTCAAATGTGAAGAAATTTATCAATATGAGTTTACTTGCTGCAAGAAAAGCAGTTAAAACCGCTGGTGGAAAAAAGAGAGTGCGATTTCCTCGAATTATTCCTATACCTAAAGCGGGAGGCTTTCTTCCATTTCTAGTGCCACTATTTGCAGGTCTTTCAGCTGCAGGAGCACTAGCTGGCGTTGTTGCAGGGGTTCCTAAAGCTGTCAACGATGTTTCGGCAGCCAAGAAACAATTGGAGGAAAACCGACGTCATAATGTCACCTTAGAGGATATAGCTTTAGGTAAAAAAGGTGAAGGGTTATATCTTTCATCGCGCAATAAAAAAGGATTTGCCTTATACTTAAAACCCAATCGAAAAAACTTGTATACTTGCCACGTAGAGCGCTATTTGATTCAGATCTAAAGAAATATGCTAAAGGTTTACCTTTCTTTAAGGAGTATTTATGCGCAGATGCACTGCCAGCAAAGCCTCATGTTAACGAATCTGCTATTGTAAACTTAGATGACAACGTTGGAAATGGAACGCACTGGGTTGCATACAAAAAACATGGCAAGAAAGTTATTTACTATGATAGTTTTGGAGATTTAACACCACCGCTTGAAATAGTGAGATACTTAAGAGACTGTAATCTTACGTATAATTACAATCGGGAGCAAAATTTGAATACCTCAATATGTAGTCATTTATGTTTGAACTTCTTATACAATAAATAATTTTATGGTATATAGTTGTTTGATTTTTAAATTTAATGGTAGTCATGACACAAACGTTTACGTTGACAGGTGTGGGGAACGTCCTTTCGGCCAACTATTTCCCTCCAATTGAACTTGATTCAGAATATAAACATGGTTTAGGTTTGGTGGGGTTTTACGGATGCAACTCTATACGCAATATTCATGCAGGTAATAACAAGTTTTATTATTTGGATGATAAAAAGGATAATAATAATAATGTTATTGATAACGATGATGATAATAATGCTAAAATAAAAATGATTACAATCCCACCTGGAGCATATGAAATTTCTGAACTTGGAAAATATATAAACAATGCAATAGATAGTTCCCTAACTAGTACATTGAAGTTTATTCTAAAGGCTAACAATAACACATTGCAATGCAAAATGAAATCTATGTACACAGTGATTTTTAAACGCAATGATGCTATTGAGCAAATGCTTGGGTTCACTCCTGGCATATATCAGGCAAATAAAAATCATTTATCTCAACAATCTGTACAAATATTTGATGCGACCAATATACATGTGGAGTGTAATCTTACTGGTGGAGCATATAGGAATAGCGAGCAGTCACATACAATTTTTGAATTTGATGTACATGTAGAGCCTGGATATAAATTAATTAAAGAACCTGTATCCGTCACATACTTGCCTGTGATCATTCAGCAAATAGATAACATTACGCTACGGTTGGTCAATCAAGAGGGTAAATTAGTGGACTTTGGTGCAGAGAAAGTATCTATTAGATTAGAACTTAAAAAATATGGGGCTTAAAATTTTTGGTGCTAGAGTATACTCAATCAGTTCACCTCAACCTGCAGGTCAGCAAACATCTGGTGCATTAACAGATCAGGACGTTCAATTTTTAGAATATCTCGGTTATAAAGTGCTTAATAAACATGGAAGGCGCAATAAGAGGGCTATTCAACTGTGTAGCGTCCGAAGATACGATTACGGAATATGATCGTCGAACATATCACCCATATACGACAAACTCCTATGGAAACTCGGATAAAATCAATATTGTTATCCAAAAAGCTGATCTTATGACCGCAACTTATGACAGCATTATATACTTGGAAGGTACTCTTAGTCCAACAGAAGCCCAAAATAAGGATTATGCTTTCACGAATAATGCAATGTTGTTTCTTTTTGAAGAAATTAGATTTACGCTGGGTGATCAGGTTATTGAAACGGTTAGATTGCCCGGAATTAACAGCAAAATCAAAGGCGTTTGTTCATATACACGCGATCAAAGTCGTTGTATGATGCATGTAGGATGGAGTGTGAAAAATAAACTTTTACCCTTGCATAATGAAGCTAAAGATTCTTCTTGTGCTTCAATAGCATTAACGCACGTGCTTGGATTTGCTGAAGGATACAAAACACCGTTGCTCAACATTCGACAAAAATTAACATTGGTACGTTCAAAGTCCGATATTGATTGTAGTAAGGGTAATTCTATACCAAAAATTACTCTCACAAAGGTAGTATGGAAAGTACCTCATGTAATGCTCAACGATGCCACAAAATTGTCTATTTACAAAGAAATTAACAAGAATTAGCGAATACAAGTAGCTTTTCATGCACGTGACTTGTATACCTATCCAAGCCTACCGTCCACTACATCTTTGGTTTAGCCTGTTAAGAGTAGTACGGGTTTTCAGCGCCCTCAATGGATATTCGTCGCCTTTCAAACCAAAAAGCGCAACCATAAGGATGCGGATGCGTCTACATTTAATCATGCAAACATTACAAATATAAAGGCTAATATCAACAATAGAAGATACCCATATGAGCAGCAAAACCTTTCTTTTACCGACAACAAGTACATGGATGCTTATAATGAATATTTGAATTATCGATCTCAATATTATGAACCGTTCGAGAGTTCGGTATGCTCTCTTCTCAGTTATGAGGAGTTTAAACAGAAACCAATTTTTGTAATCAACTGCACCAGACAAAACGAAAGCATCCATAATATAGTAGCAGATTTAAAAATTGAAATTGAAGCATCTAAAGCATTTGAAGTTGAAACTGTTGCTTACTGCATGATTATGCATGACGTACTTATTGAATATGAAACATTTACTGGCATTATACGTAAACTTTAAAAATCGTTATTTGTTATAAAAGATGATTGAAATACATATGTAATATATTATTTAAGTAACAGTGTTTTTGTTAGTATATTATTGATAGTCATGGAGGTTGTTGCTGTTCCACTCGCAGTGCTTTTAATCTTCCTTAGTTTCCCCATCAACAGGGAAGTGACGTGTGAAGATGAAATTTACATAAACAGTGAATTTAGCTTAGAAATGGCAAACTTTTATCTAAACAAATATGGATATATTGAAACTCATAATGTTAGTGGAGCCTCTATTGAAAATCGCAAATCGATAATTAAAAATGCCTTAAAAGCATTTCAAACATATTACCAACTGCAGTTGATGGTGAACTAAATAAAGAAACTTTAAAGTTAATGTCGAGACCTAGATGTACAAATAAAGACAATATTTCTGAAGCATACAACATACATCAAAACAAATTGACAAAGCGTGTTTTAAATTACACAGTGTTAACGAATGATTTTCGCATCTTAGCTCGGACGGTTGAAGCATTTAAAGTTTGGGCAAAACACACAAATCTTGTATTTATATACAATCCACAGAGTTATGATATATTAATAACATTCCAACAACAAAATCATTACATGAGGGCTTCAACAAACCCTAATGAGCGGTTCAAGGATGATTTTGATGGACTCGGTGGTGGGTTAGCACATGCTTTCTTTCCATCCAGCGATGATGTTGTGTCCGAAATACACATGGATTATGATGAGTCTTGGTATATGGAACACTCAAATTCACCACCCAGTGGATATATGTTATTATGAGGTGCTACTTCATGAAATTGGTCATACATTAGGGTTAAGACATTCAAATAATGTTAATGCTGTTATGTATTCATATTTAGAAAATCATCATCTTGATTTACATGAGGATGATATTGCAGGAATACAGTCCATATACCCACTACCATCATCATCATCTACCACCGTTAAATCAACTACCGCTGCTTTTAAACCTAACTCACCCAATAAGCCAACCTCACCGAACAAACCGCCGCCAGACCTATGTAACATTGATATTGAACATTTTCTAATTCTAAATAAACACATATATATGTTTTATGAAAAATGGGTATGGATATCAGCTCTAAATAGCACTTACATTGAGCCGGCTAAGAACATAATAGATTTGCTACCTTTTCTTTCACACACGTTTAAACGTTTAGATGCCGTATATCAGAAACCAAATGGTGATGTGGTTTTCTTTAGCAACAATCAAGTATATCTGTTGCAATTTCCTAGCATGCAGCTAGTCAATGGATGGCCTAGAGCATACACTCACTTTTACATTCCTAATCGTGTTCGGGTCAATGCGGCTGTAAATACCTATACTGGACGTACATTGATATTTTATGGCGAAA
This sequence comes from Platerodrilus igneus, assembly GCA_036346225.1. Classification (NCBI taxonomy): domain Eukaryota; kingdom Metazoa; phylum Arthropoda; class Insecta; order Coleoptera; family Lycidae; genus Platerodrilus; species Platerodrilus igneus. Next base: position 546,604 of record JARFIW010000705.1, read on the forward strand.
ATCAACTCATGGAATACGATGAATGTACTAAGCAGCCCAAAGCACATTTTTTACAATCACATGCATTTCCAGATATTCCTTCGCATATTACAACCATTTTTCGATATACCAATGGTCATCTATATTTTATCAATAAAAACAAATTTCACGAATATAGTGAATTTCTAGGTAAAGTAATTCAATCTGGTCACTTTGATCTATCCATATTTAACATTAATTGTGCAAACAAAGGATTAATGCAACAACTTTACGATGTATTGACAAAGTTATTAAAATTGGACAAACTAGTGAATTCGTATTTACAATCTAGCAGTATGTATGATAATTATGATGATGAAAGTTTATCGTAATGTTAAAAAATGTACAAAATATAATAAAAAATTAATTTTTTAGTTCATTTTATTTTTTACATCACATAAAAATGTATTTGGAAAAGCAACAATAATTTCATATAAAAACTTAAATTCTAAAGAATGTTGAATAAAGTAGCTGGTTCTTGATAATTTTGTAAGTGCTTGCATATTTTCCGAAACCAATTTACCTGTAGATATAATACAATCATCGTTGATTGCACCACACTGTTTGGTAAAAGAGGATGCTATGTTATCAGTAAATTGATTATAGATGTAATCAATTGAAGAATCATTAATTGTAAATAAACACTCGTTAACTATGAATGTCATTGAAAATAATTTATTAATTGCTTCCACAGAAAAAACGAGCGTAGCACTACCATTATGACTTATTTCAATATATGGAATGTTGCTACAGATATCGTAAATTGCATTCATCTTAATGCCATAAACAATGGATATTTCTTGATTTCTATATTCAGGTGTTTTTTGTAGAGCTAGCATATTACGAAGGAAATGTTCGCTTCTTAAACTTGAAATTTCATCCCATTCCTTAACATTAAAACATAGAAAGCTTTCTGGAGCAATAACATTAGATATTTGCACTACTGCATTTAGTTCATACCGCATTGAAATACCAACTTCCAGTAATAAATCCAAATCTAGAAATTTTGACCATGTTGATACTAATACCTCACGATCCTTATTAAATGATGTAGGATGTGTTAATTTTAGTGATAACTCTGCGTTTGTATCAGCCCATGAAAAATTTGCATTATCATTTTGAATTGCATCGATCAATAAACAATTTGCATCACCACCATTCTTATTCAAGTTTTTCTTAACTGTTGCAGCATACATGTTTCTACTTTGGCAACAAAACTCTAACTACTTAAGATGGTGGATTTTGCCGGTTGAATTATTGATTATAAGTATTGATCCAATATTTTAGTATAATTGCATTTTCAGCTGCACAACTGAATGATGAGCAACGTCTAGAGTGATACAAACATTTTGAAGTGTTGGGGTAATTCCACTCCTTTATGCTCGTGTAAAGAAGGTGGACACCCCAAAGCTTCAACATTGATGATGGTGGGGTTAGAAAATTCGGACATTAACCATGTCCGTTTTTCTCACCCCTTCACATATATATGCGTCGCTTCATTAAATATTAGGTTCAATAGATGTCGCAAGCAACCATAAGGTAACTCACCATCCTCCCACTTAATTCCATGAAATTTTTTTATTAGCCATGCATTTTGACGTTTATTGTTGCTCAATAATTGATCCCATGGTTGCGGTGGTTTGAATATATATGTACTTACATCATTTGATGATGATGATGATGCCAATGGAACAATGGCCACTTCTTTAAATATGAAATCATTATTTTTAGTTTTGTAACCTTGAACATCTACCACTATTGAAGTATTTATTTTTAGGCAATATTGGCGCTGGCTGTTCAATAAGAAACAGAAACTAACATCTTAACTCAATGTTTTCCTATTTATATGCTCTGCAACTAGTTTCCTTACATAAAAACAGCGTCATTATTTTCAGAATTTATGTGCCTGTATAATTATATACAATCCCATTATATTTAATTTATGCATTTTGTATAGTCATTATAGGTAATATTCTGCGCTTGTATTTTTTGCAATCTGACATTGAAACATTCCAATGTGGTTATAAAATTATTCATGTTTTTGTAAAAAAAAGCATTAAAATTTACATTTTAATCTCATGCGCAACTTTGTACCATTGATGCTAATGAACGCTATTATTAACTTCTATCGTTTGAAAATGACGCAAAGAAAGAAAACCTGATGCTACATCTTGAGTTATAAAAAGTTAATACATGTAAATTCTTCAAAAATTAGTATGCTAAATACAGCCTTGATGTTTCCTTATGAACAAATAACCGCATCAATTTGCATATATCAAACAGGATCATTATTTCTGAATAATACACGGTTGATATTAAACTGAGACTGATTATTTTTAAAATTATATACTTGTACGCTTATATTTTACAATCTGACATTTGAAAAATTCTAGTGTGGATATAAAATTATTCATGTTTTTAGCAATAAAAATTTAAAATATAACCTTGCTTACAACTTTATAACATTTTGTATAGATATTTTAAATAAAAAGGTTAAGAATTCTATGTATATATAGTACAACAAGTTTAACTATTAACTAACAAAATGAAGCTAACAGCCTTAGTAGAACCTATAATAAGACTGGATCGCCGTGGTTCGCGAAGCCGACGGTAAAGCGCCGGATGCTAAAGCTTTTAAACCCGTAAGTAACAAATATTTATTTGTATAAACTAATTTTCATTTTATATTTACTACTGAAAAATTGTTATATAATAAAACTTAGGTTCATTTTTTCGTATTGTTACAGTAATATGCGGTATACGGAGGTGGCGGTTAGGCGAACGCCGTCACCACCACAACCACCACCATCACCACCGCAGAAACAAGCACTTAATGAAAATGAAAATGATCTTTTAAACTTTTTAAATGAATTTTTCATGGAAAATATTTACTAAATAAATATATTAATGAAACACATATTTTCTAAATGATATTGGTGTTAAGGAAAGCTATTATTATGAAGTTCTGTAGTTTGAGAGTGACGTTAAAACCTTGATGCTACACCTTGAGTTGAGTTAATCCATAAGCAAGAAATCCTTGATATAAGCAAGGTCAGTGTACTTGTATAAATTATTTTGGGATGATGTAACCAAGAAGGAAATATACGGCATACATGTCTTAACATGTTTTTGCAAACACACCTTATGTTAATTAAATCCATTATATTAAAAGTTGAATGTTGGCATGATTTGCATATATATTACCAGAGAGCTATAATTCCAATAAAAAAACACGAGGTTATATTCTAGATTTCGACTGCGAATTCTTGTTATTTTATCTAGGCATTGAAATGGTGAGAAGTGAACGACTTCTTTTTGCAAGATTTTACACGCAGACGTTTAAAAATTTGACCCATTATATAACATTTTGTATATTTTCTAAATTTTATTTGCTACTTCATACAAAATACAGCTTATGAGGAGAGCTAAAAAATTCTTTACCACTTGCACGTGTTTGCTTAATATAACAAAATTCTTCACCGCGTTTTAATTTTTAGCTTAACCTACCCAGAAATATCCGAAGCGGCCAAGAACCAACACGTGAACTCCGTTCTACACACACCATTTTGAAAAAATGTATAACACCTTTCCTATCTTATTTAATATTTAACACGGGAACCCTGCTAAAAAAATTTCTTAAGAAAATATTTCCACTTCCCGCGCGTCCCCCCTTCCCCCACGACAAAAATCTAACGACCCCCCGAACGCACACCCTGATAACAAAGACCTAACGACCCCCCGACGTACCAAATTTACATACAAAGACAATTTTGGTCTCAAAGCGGCGTATACATATCTTGCTGTACGTTTTGTTTTTCATAGCGGCTTAGCTATTCATTTTGTTCTCAAATCGGCGTATACATATCTTGCTGTGCGTTTTGTTCCTCAAAGCGGCTTAGCCTACCTACTTCAGGCGACTTTTACAATGTTGCTGGTGTTTTTAATCTTCGTTTTAGTTAACTGTAGATAAATCTAGTACCTTAAAAAATCAACCGCACTTTAATCGTATTATAAATATTGAATGAGTTATAAATAATTTAGTAATTGTAGTCGATTGCAGTGAATTGAAAATTTTTTATGCGTTGTCCTACAATGAATTGATTAAATTTACTTGCGTTTACATCGCAAGCAGTTTGTATTTGATAACAACCGAGTTCATTACATTTTTTAAAACATGAGTCATGCATCATCAGGAATTTTTTCATTGTCAAGATGCTGCTATATGGCTTACAAACTGCGTTTAATACGAGAACAATACAGAAGCGACCTTGGGCCTTTCATATGACCTTAATAATTTATGCTCTTGTTTATGGAAAATAAATACTTATTTGAAATTAATGTCAATCACTTTAAGTGTAAAAATCAGTTGGAGAAACCGCTTATTTAGTGATTTGTGATTTGCAATTTTATATAAAATAAAGCAATTGCAAAATCTTGTTTGCAGCACTATTTTTTGTTAACATGCTGTTTCTTATTTAATGAAAATGTATTTTATGGCTAGCTATAAAATTAGACATTTTCAATTTTTTCAGAAAATAAAGCAAATTCGAAATCTTCCTGACAGTTTTACTATTTCTTTTAATATGAATACCTTGCATGATTAACTATAAAACGATGAACCAAATTCATTATTTTGTTGAGAGCACCATTATTTTTGCTTACATACTGTTTTTTATTCATTAAAATAAATTGCATAACTAAATATAAAATTTTCATTTGCAATTTTTTTTTTTCAGAAAACGAGGCAATTTGTAATTTTTCTAACAGACCCGTTTCTTATTTAATATAAATACTTCACGTATTCGATCAGATCTTTTGCATAATTATTAGTTACTAGCAACTTATCATTGAGCAAAAATAGAGTGAAGGTTCTAGAGCTTTGAAAAAGTTATGCCCTGGACCGAATATGACTGTTTGCTGTGAGTATGACAAATCCAATGAAGAAGATACTGTAGAGTTGCTTAATGCATTTAAAAAGCGTGGAGAGAAGCTACTGTGTTGTCTAGATTTGGAAATGATAAAACAAAAACAGAGGAACTGGCTGCAAAAAGTTTCTCTTTTTAAACAAGATTTTTCCTCTAAACAAAGTAGTAACCTCAAAGTAAAAAACATAAATGGGAATCCACTTTAATTAAATACAGCATTCTTTATACAATTGACTTAGATGTGATATTTTGCATCTGACCTACTTTATAACTTCTCGCTAGAGAACCGATTTCAAAACAGATCCACATTTTTTGCACGCACCTACATTTTTTCAACGTAGCATACGTGTGGACACGTTTTGAAGCCAGATCGGCCTTATATTACTTTCAATGTAACATACGTGTGGACACGTTTTAAGGTCAGACCGACCTTACATCACTACTGAGTCCCAAAATATATTACATGCAAATAAATCATCATCATCATTATGTCTTCAGTCCTGGAACTGGTTAGACGCGTACCATCATTGTTTCCTATTCTGAACTAACCTACAGATTTCCCTGAAATTTGCACAGTCTGCATCTATCACTATCTGATCTAGGTCTACATCTACCTATTTATTCCTATCTCTGCTTGTAATATATCTCATACTATTTCCTAAAGATGCCTTAGAACGTATTCTGCCCTTCTATTTCTCCTATTTTTTGTTCCACAGATATCCTTGTTCTCCTACTATTTCTAAAACCTATTTGTTATTAACTTTGTCTGCCCATGCTATCATCCTCATACATCTGAAGCACAGCATGCCAAAAGGCTGCTACCGTTTTTCTGTATGCTTTTCCTACTGCCTGTATTTCATAGGCATTCTGTGCTGTGCTCCACACATATGCTTTCAGCAATTTTATTCTTGTTTCTGTTTGATGTCTTTGATCATAGGCGCTGTTCTTTCTTCTTAGATGCAGGTTGGTCCCCTTCTATTGTTTTACAATTATATACCTTATTTTTTCGACATTCAGTGGTTGTGAGGGGGAGGGGGGGGTAGCAGCCTGTGGCTGCCAAGTTTCCCCAGCACTTGAACATTTACCGATTTAATATTTTTTCAATATATCTTTTCGCGCAGTCAACATTAGTTGCAGATATTTCACAACAAACAACTAGTTGTTTATAATAATCATCAGGTTTATCTGCGCTTATTTTTTCGTCATTAGGTTTTCTGTCTCAAAACTGGTTGGACATGTACCTGCACTTATTTATATTCTGAGCTAGTCAACACAGTTTCCTGAAGTTCTGACACAGCCTATATACAACTCGGTTCCCCCTCTATTGTTTTCGAATTTAATGCCTTATTTCACAAAGATTCAGTGAAGGGGGTTAAGCAGCCCGTGGCTGACCAGCTCCCCAACACTTAGACAATTGCCTAATTAATAGTTTTCCAGTAAATCTTTTTACACAATTAACATTATTCGAGAATATTGGTCAACCAATACTTGTTGCTTATAATAATCATGTTTAAGTATAGTTACTTTTTTTGTTATTAATTTATCCATCCTGCACCTTGCCGAAGTTCTAGATTACTAGAACAGGTGAAATGGCTTGCGTGTTCTAATGAACTAAAGAGACAAACTACAGGTCTAACCAAAGTAGTAGGGTCGCTAGTGAGGAATCAGATTAAAACAGGTCCCCGAAAGAGGACAGCGGCTCTTTCGGTACTTAGATTGCCAGAGACTATAGGGGACGGTATGGCAGTCTAAGACACGCTACCGCGATGTGGAAGGCAACGGGAAACCACCACATTGCCCCCCAAGTACACTGCATATCTAAATTATAATAAAATGCAAATAAATATTAAATATTTAATATAAAATATATATATATATATATATATATATATATATTGCTTTGATCTTTTTGGATTACCTTCGAGCCCTTGCGTTGGGAGCCATAAAAATTGCTGTGGAAAGAAACCCTAAAATCGAACTGCATAAATTTGCAGTGTACCTAACCTACTGTAAAATAAAGTTGACACCTACGAAAGTTTAAAAAAAAATTTCTATTACAATATCTCCTGAAAAAGCTCCCCTTGATCAGCATACCACGGCTAGCTCTGCTTCCAGCTTCTTCAGAGATACTTACACATCCTATGCTTACTCTCTTTCACTTAGACTACCAAATAAAAATTGCCAATCAAATAATTCAACGAAACATACAACCTTTTATTCATACAAATCAAAAATTTACCCCACCAGCTCAATATTTACAAAATCGGATATAAACATCTTTATAAAATTTTACAATATCAACCATTAAATCCGTTTAAATTTAATGAATTTAATTTATTTCAACATTTTTTTATATACAGTTCAAGTAGATGGGCCTATCTTGAAACCTTAAATTGAAATTTACTCTGGTCTATGGTGAGCTCAGTATAAACCCTGTTACTCCAAATGCATAAATAAATCGCATCTTTGTTTTCATCAACCCTAAAGACCCGTTTACTCTTTAAATCAAAAATGTATTTATGTATGTATTTATACTTTCACATAAAAAAAATTCAAATTGTCTTTTTCATATAACCTTCAAATTAGATTTTATTTTCATAAAATATACACCCAATATGTCAAATCACTCCAGCACAAAATAACAGCACAAAATGTTCCAAGCAATAACAAAAGGAAACAAATTTCGTTACCGGGTGTAAACTCTTGCACCGTCCCTCTGAAGATGTCGTCCATCAAAACCTCGTCGTTGCATTCCATCCAACTTCTCTCTGCTATATGTATATCAAACCCATTTCCACACGTTATTCAATTCTCTGCAGACGCTTTCAATACATCTACCCATATAATTGTCCAAATAAGTTGATCGGCTTCTGAATCTACCATACACCCAGCACCCTCGTTCCGAAAAAATAACTAGTCTCGCTTACCTCAGTAACACCTTGTTCGTTATTCGACTTTACATACAGCCCCGTTTATAACATAGCGCCTACTCGTGCTTTCAAACACTTTTAATTTAAATTAAACGGACTGCATTATCACCGACTTACAAATTTTTATTTAGATGTTATCATATATGTCTGAAGCGAACAGAAGAAGTAAGAGAGCCCCACTACTTCTCCTAGAGTATTTATAATCGTTGAAGCCTACCTTCTGTACCCTGTTTCCATCGAAAAACACCACCACTGTAACCGATTCTGAAAATCCAACATGCAATGATCTTTCAGAACTCAGAAATTTCTCATTCCACTCAGCTTTATTTCGAAAATACTGACTATCATCCACAACGGTCGCTATGCTCCTAGAAAGGTCTCTCACTCCACTCGCAATCAGCCAAACCAGACCATTTCCCCTGTCGTAGGTCTTTCATCCAATTATGTTATCCTTGTCTAACTCATATTTACTGTCTTTATTAACATCCCACTACAGCGACTTAAAATCGATATTGTTGTTAGCCTCTACACATTATAGCGCGCTTTAAATGGCTGTTTTATCCAACGTGTGTTATTTGTCATCCTTGTTTTACCCTATGTTATTTATATCCCGTCTCTACTTTGTTTTCTTACCATCTGTTGTTTCTCACTTTTTGCTTCGACCGTTAACTCAAATTTCTAAAGAATTATGTTTCTACGTACATTCTGATTCCTTGAATTTGTTTATTTGTCGGTCAGTCTTTTCTATGAACCGATTGCCAGTTTGAAATTGTACTTTCCCATGTTGTTTAACTTGTGGATTTCCTAGGATTTGTTCTTAACGAACGCTTTGTTAGTTAAATGAATATATGCGTTTACATTATTGATTTTATATACAAAAGCTCTCCCTTATTATTTGATGTGCTTGATTTACAACCTTAGAATGTTAAAGCTAATTATACCCGTATTATCTTTTAGTTTCTTACGTACTACAAAGCTTCCACACTATGCAACTTTAACATTACGATTTATGAATACAAATGTATGCTATTATCCGTTTGTTTTGAGGTCAAAACTAATTAATTTGGAGTGTAAATAATTTATTCTTGTTTTCTATATACACGGTCCTTACAAAATTACTCTCTTGACTTATCTATCCCTCTTTACATATAATTTACACGATTATATATATATATATATATATATATATATATATATTGCCGTGTATCCTTAATAAGAATCGAGTCTCACGAATTGGGCGTCAAAATTATGCCGTGGAACTCGGGTAAAATGCTTATTAACCATAAATTATTTTCGAAATTTTTCTAAAATTTTCAGATTCGACAATAAACAAATTTTCAAAAATTAACTAATTAAAAAAAAAAATTATCCTTACCCGTTTTGCTCTCTTCCTCGGTTGAACGGCCTTCTTCAACTGCTTCCGGCTAGCTCATTCGGATCTCCTCTTGGGTATCTAGATTCACTCGCATATTCTCAATCATACACACACACTAGCAATAAAACCTCAAATACAACCAACATACAAGCTTTTATTTACAACTATTTACAAATGAAATGCAATATAGTCCATATTCCATTGATCACATTACACTTCAGAAAAACCTTATTTTATAATGTCCAGTATTTTATTTTAAAATAAAATAAACACATAAATTGTACCCGGAGTAAATGGTTCTTGAATAATACCTTCTCTAAAATTCCTTCTTTATAATTTATTTATTCATTTTACTCTAACTAAACTCTGGGGTAGGGTGAGCTCAGAATAACCCAGCTAATTATGCATTTGCATATTTTTAAAACAAATAACAAAGCAAAGCCTTGTACTCTTCACAAAAAATGTCACGTTCTGATGGAACGTTTAAAAGCTTTATAGACAGCTTCAACTTTTTAGTTAAATACCATAATAAAGTTTTTACACGTATTAAGTTCAATACGTAAATAATACACACTACCTTGAAATTTCACTCTCATACTTTCTCCCAATATTCACAGTTTATAAAGTCACAATTCAAATCGTTACCTTGAAAGTTATAGTAGATCTCTGCTCTGAGGATGATGCCATCTATTCTTCTGTCCGTTCTGCAGGTCGTTTCTAGCTGTTACTAGAAAAACTCCATCTAAATTGAACTGCAAACGCGGCCTCCCCGGTGTAACCAAATTCCATTTAAAATTATTTCTTCATTAATTAGATGCTTCAAACCACGTTACTTAATGCCCCGACACGAGTTGATTATAATTATAGATGATATCTCTATTAAAATGTAATTTCGGCACACTTAACCGCGTATTTAATTAAGAGACTATCACCTTGTAATATAATTTAACTGATTTAGTAATACTTACAACTCGGGATACTTAGATACGTTGTTTGGAGCGATCGAAAACTTAAGGGCCCTCACCACGTTCTCTAAAAGCATTTATACACTCCGACTGTAACCTCTCCATACCTGCTTAACGCGAAATCTCCTGTTAACACCACACATTCTCGCAATTTTGCACTCAACTCCATTTTCAAATCCGCGAATTTCAATACCTCGTTATATAATTTCAAGAATATCACGCTACACTATCCTCGTGCTTGTTTCAAATCAAACTAACATGTCGACCAATTGTAGACCTCGTGACGCTTCACAAATCCCTCCTATCCTATTAGTGTCTCTTACTTATGCGTTTTCTCTGTCCCTTTCTACCCTGGTCTGAGTGGTACAAAATCGATATTTTTGACTATCTGCTGTCTAAACACACGTGGACTGGCGACGTGACTTTACCTAACCCCTGTTTAGTATTTCATGCTAAAACATTTAACCGTTTCCAATATACGTAGAATCTGCATGTTTATCTACTCAAATTTATTAGAACTTGACATTTAAAAGTTTGCAGGTGTTCGATCGTAACGAACGTTTTAAATACAATTCTCCGAGCTTCGTTTCATGGTATTTTAACCCTCTTGATATATTCGTTTGTTAGCAACGCGTTTCACCTTGGGTTTTTACAGGCTTTTATGCTTATTATATATCAATAATTGTTCAATTAACTCCAATTAAATTAATAAATGCATGGCATTGGCTTCTGCCATTTAATTCTTTGCAAAGCTATTACATTTTTAATTATTATGTGTACAATTTGATTAATACCCGTTTCTTAAAAATTGAATTAATTAATATAAATTTTGCACGTAATTTCTGTTTGTTCCTTTATACAGGGTGTTTTGAAATTGTTTTGTTTATTTTATTTTAAACCTTTTAAAGCCACTATATAATCCCCCTATTTCAATTCTAAGAAAAACTATCCCCGGTTTTTCTGAATTTAAATACCTACATTCTAATTTAACGCTATCTGTTATTTCTAAACACCTATCTACTCACCTAACACTACCTATTCTTATTTATCCAACCTATCACTACTCATCTACTTATTTCTATCTATTTCTACACCTATCTCTACTTATTTCTATCTATCTACACCTATCTTTATTTCTAATTAACTATTCACAACTATCGCTATCTTTTACCTAACTATTTCTATCTATTATTAACTCTTCACCCTTTTATTTCATTGTCCTTTCTCCTTTTATTTCTCCCTTTAGTCCTTTATTGACTCTTTACATACATCATCTTGTACTTTTGTCTTTATTTTCCGTCTTCAATACTTTTCACCTCACTTAGTATCACTATCTATTCTTATCCTACCTATACATACCTAATTCTATACCTATATCTAACTATCTCTCATGTTTATCCTATATCTAATCTTATTTTCTATATACACCTATTTCTATCCCTATCTATTTAAATTTTACTCTATTATAGCCCTATCTCTACTTTCTATATACACCTATTCATATTTATCCTATTTCTACATCTACTTTTCTATATACACCTATCGCTATCTCTTTATTCTATATCTATACTACAATTTATCTATCTCTATCTTTTGTTATTATACTTCATCTTGTTATTTAAATCTGACTCTTTTCTTGACCCTCCAAGTCTTTCTTCTAACTATCCTAATACTCTTCATCCCTATTTCTCCTTCTTCGATTTCTATACTTATCATCTCTGTTACTTCACATAAAATAAACTTATCCCTATTATCCTGACTCTTAAATATTTCTTCTTCATTCCCTATACTTGTCTGTATCTCATTTATTATACTTTCTTTTTCTGTGGACAAACCAAATGATACTACCTCAACATCTTTATCTTTCCTCACTATACAAAACTTTTCATCTCTTCTAGACCCTACATGTACAATATTCAATTCACAAAAATTTTTTAAATTCAAATTAAAATTACCAAAATTATCTTTGCCCTGTAACTCACTTATGCCTATATTTGCTACTAGTGTGTCACATAATGCTGTCTCTACTTCTAACCCTTTTAATTCTGGTTCGTTTTCCACTACTAACTCTGCGCCTGACTCTACCTCTACTTGTTCAGCTTCTTCTTTTACTACTACTTGTACCTCATCTAACTTTTCCTCACAATATTCCCCTGAGTCGATCTCTCTCACTTCTTTATCATCTCCCTCTATACTATTAATACACAACCCCATGTCATCTTCCGTGACATCATAACTTGACTTCCAGGGCAATATTCTATCCCCAATCCTAACTATTTTCCTCTCCATATCTATTATAACCCCTAACTTCATCATGCAATCGACCCCTAATATCCCTTTAAACTTTAACCCAGGTACAATGATAAATTCTTGTTTACAGCTTACTGAACCTAACTCTACTTTCAAAATAACTACGCTATTTACAACAGCAAATCGTTTTTTGTTCGGCGCAACCAGGTGACTTCTTTTTATTGGCATTATCGTATCACACACTTTATTTTTAATTTCATCGACGAATTCCTCCGATATCAAACTCGCCTCAGCTCTTGAATCTAATAAAGCTCCTAAATTTTTCTCAAAAATTTCAATTTCTATTACGGGCAAACAAAATTTTTCAACTATCTCTGGCTCAATTTCCTCTTCAATTTTTAAAAATTCCTTTGGATGTTCATACTTGTACACAGTTATGTCTAGTGGTTTGTCCGTCTTTAAAAATCCTGTCCAGGTCTGTTTTCCCTACTCGGTCCTGGTCTAGCCGTCACCTCAGCGTATGTCCTAGGCGTTTCCACTCGTTCTGTGTTCGTATTCTCAGTCCCCCATATGTCCGGTGTACTGTTCTGTCGTGTAGGTCCCGGTCTCGGTGCTGGTCCCCTTACTAAACTATTACTTGTGAAATATGGTCGTCGCGGTTTCCAATTTTGTCGCTGGTATTGATAGTTATTCCGTCTAGCATAGTTGTCCCGTCTGTTGTCACACCTAATCGCGTTGATTTGTCTTTCCCTATGCTCTCGAGGTCGTCCACTACTTACATTGTCGTACCTCTGCAGGTATTCCAAAAACATTTCTCTATCCACTATGTTCTGTAGTGCAACGTGTTGTCGTACCTCTACCTCAAAGTGTCTCGATAGATATTTAATAATTTGTCGGTCCGTTAGTGGTGGGTTCAGTTGCTTAGCTATGCTATACTTGCGTATAGCATATTGCTCCCTACTTCCTGAAAATTCTCCCATAAATTTCTCCGTAATTAAGTCGTTTCGTACCTGGTCCTGTCTGTGGTCACTCCAATAGTGTTTTAAAAATTTGTCTTCGAAGTCCCTGTATGTGTCAATCTCCAGTCCTATTAAATTATACCAAGCTTCTGCATGGTCTTTTAATAAAGCTTTTACCATATTCAATTTTGCCTGTTCGTCGTATACATTATTTATTAGCCCTCTAACATTATTGATAAATATTTGCGGGTTTACTCTACTATCCCCATAAAATTTCATTTGCTGCTCTAAAGAAACATTACCTGTTACAAACCTTGGACCATCCCCCATTAAAGTCGCTACGTTATGCTTAATCCCTGTCACTTCTCTCTCAACCCGACCTAACTGATCCTTACACGAGTCCGTTACCTCAGTCATTTTCGCATTAATTTCATCCTCACAGAAAATCCTTACATCAGTCCTTAATTGTCCCATTTCCAAATTTAAACCTCTAATATCACGCTCATTTTTATCTACCCTACTTTCAACTTCCCCCATCTTTACCGTCAAGCTATTTTTAAAGTCTGAAAGTTCTCTTGTTGATTTGTGAATTTTCTCGCTTAAGGTTTCATTCATCCGTTCCATTTTCGTTTCGATTCTTTGCCCATTTCCTTCACCCCACTTAACGTCTCATTCATTTGCTCAAATTTTCTATTTGATTCTTCACTCATCTGCTCCAATTTCCTATTCGATTCTTCCCTACCTAATCTCATTTCCTCTAATGTCCTCTTAGATTCTTCATTCATTCTCTCTAACATTCTCAAAATTAATTCATTCCCAGCTTCTCCTGATTCCGTCCTCGACTGATCTCTACTGCCTCCAGCTTCTTCTATTTTCGAATTCTTATCACACAAGGCACTATCGTCACTTCCAATTTCCACTCCTTGACTTCTTAACCACTCCTTTCTCTGCATACGTTCAAATCACTCTCACACACACTAAAATACTCTTAAATTTATACAAAAAAAAACTGAAACTCTCTCTCTCAGATCGCCAGTTTCCTGGAATAAAATCACTAAAATTTTATCTGGAACTCGAGCCTCACTTTTGGGTCGCCAAAATTGCCGTGTATCCTTAATAAGAATCGAGCCTCACAAATTGGGCGTCAAAATTATGCCGTGGAACTCGGGTAAAATGCTTATTAACCATAAACTATTTTCGAAACTTTTATAAAATTTTCAGATTTGACAATAAACAAATTTTCAAAAATTAACTAATTCAAAAAAAAATTATCCTTACCCGTTTTGCTCTCTTCCTCGGTTGAACGGCCTTCTTCAACTGCTTCCGGCTAGCTCATTCGGATCTCCTCTTGGGTATCTAGATTCACTTGCATATTCTCAATCATACACACACACTAGCAATAAAACCTCAAATACAACCAACATACAAGCTTTTATTTATAACTATTTACAAATGAAATGCAATATAGTCCATATTCCATTGATCACATTACACTTCAGAAAAACCTTATTTTATAATGTCCAGTATTTTATTTTAAAATAAAATAAACACATAAATTGTACCCGGAGTAAATGGTCCTTGAATAATACCTTCTCTAAAATTCCTTCTTTATAATTTATTTATTCATTTTACTCTAACTAAACTCTGGGGTAGGGTGAGCTCAGAATAACCCAGCTAATTATGTATTTGCATACTTTTAAAACAAATAACAAAGCAAAGCCATGTACTCTTCACAAAAAATGTCACGTTCTGATGGAACATTTAAAAGCTTTATAGACACCTTCAACTTTTTAGTTAAATACCATAATAAAGTTTTTACACGTATTAAGTTCAATACGTAAATAATACACACTACCTTGAAATTTCACTCTCATACTTTCTCCCAATATTCACAGTTTATAAAGTCACAATTCAAATTGTTACCTGGAAAGTTATAGTAGATCTCTGCTCTGAGGATGATGCCATCTATTTCTTCTGTCCGTTCTGCAGGTCGTTTCTAGCTGTTGCTAGAAAAACTCTATCTAAATTGAACTGCAAACGCGGCCTCCCCGGTGTAACCAAATTCCAAATTCCATTTAAAATTATTTCTTCATTAATTAGATGCTTCAAACCACGTTACTTAATGCCCCGACACGAGTTGATTATAATTATAGATGATATCTCTATTAAAATGTAATTTCGGCACACTTAACCGCGTATTTAATTAAGAGACTATCACCTTGTAATATAATTTAACTGATTTAGTAATACTTACAACTCGGGATACTTAGATACGTTGTTTGGAGCGATCAAAAACTTAAGGGCCCTTACCACGTTCTCTAAAAGCATTTATACACTCCGACTGTAACCTCTCCATACCTGCTTAACGCGAAATCCCCTGTTAACACCACACATTCTCGCAATTTTGCACTCAACTCCATTTTCAAATCCGCGAATTTCAATACCTCGTTATACAATTTCAAGAATATCACGCTACACTATCCTCGTGCTTGTTTCAAATCAAACTAACATGTCGACCAATCGTAGACCTCGTGACGCTTCACAAATCCCTCCTATCCTATTAGTGTCTCTTACTTATGCGTTTTCTCTGTCCCTTTCTACTCTGGTCTGAGTGGTACAAAATCGATATTCTTGACTATCTGCTGTCTAAACACACGTGGACTGGCGACGTGACTTTACCTAACCCCTGTTTAGTATTTCATGCTAAAACATTCAACCGTTTCCAATATACGTAGAATCTGCATGTTTATCTACTCAAATTTATTAGAACTTGACATTTAAAAGTTTGCAGGTGTTCGATCGTAACGAACGTTTTAAATACAATTCTCCGAGCTTCGTTTCATGGTATTTTAACCCTCTTGATATATTCGTTTGTTAGCAACGCGTTTCACCTTGGGTTTTTACAGGCTTTTATGCTTATTATATATCAATAATTGTTCAATTAACTCCAATTAAATTAATAAATGCATGGCATTGGCTTCTGCCATTTAATTCTTTGCAAAGCTATTAAATTTTTAATTATTATTTGTACAATTTGATTAATACCCGTTACTTAAAAATTGAATTAATTAATATAAATTTCGCACGTAATTTCTGTTTGTTCCTTTATACAGGGTGTTTTGAATTTGTTTCGTTTATTTTATTTTTAACCCTTTAAAACCACTATAATATATTTAGACCAGGGTAGAAAATTAAATAATCACATCAAATAATTTTAATCACCGTGTATAAGGAATTTTATTAGATAATACGCTTTATTAAAACACCGTGGAGAATAAAAATTCATTCATTTCAGTAAAAATAAGAGATTTAAATCATGTACAAGACGCTTTATATCAAAAGAAACAGTATTAACAAGCTCTACGTGTAATGTATTTATTCCGAGGAAAGAAACAAATGGAAAGTACGTGCAAAATTTATATTAATTAACCTTATTTTAAGTAACCGGTATTAAACAAAGTGTACACTTAATAATTAACATTTAATTTGTATTCGCTAAAAATGAAAGGATAGAAGTCAATTTTAATTGGAGTTAATTAAACCATTATTAATAATAAGCATAAAAAACTTGTAAAAACCCAATAAAATAAAGCTCTGAGAATTAATAGTATGTTTGAACACCTGGGTTTATTTAAAAAGCTCATTCGGCGAAAATTTTGCAGATAATTAATGGTTCAGAGAATCTTGTAGAAACCGTCGCATAATAGTTACGAGAAATGCTAAAGGTGGGTTATTTCACACTCCACATGGACTAAAATAATCGATAATAAAGAATATCAATTTGCATCAATAAGAACAGGTTAGATAGAGACAGATAATATGCGCAAGACCGAGACACATATAGTAAAAGGCGTGAGTAGAGCAACGTCATGGGGTTGCAATTGGTTGAAAGTAAAAGGCAAACTTGAGAGGTAAAAATAACAGTTCGGTATAAAAGTCAATTAGTTATTTCCAGACTTTGCGTGCCGTGTTGAAATTTCTGAGATTTAACTGGGGTGAGTACAAATTCGTAAAAACCGACGCGCGAGCGACGGAATGGGAACATAGCATGAGAAATTCTTAAGAATTGTCTGTTTTGAGGACAAAAGCGACGTGCCGGCTATCCGCTATATATACCGGGGGTAATATGAATTTCGCTCTCTTAGACTTTTGACTATTCGATGCGTTAAAAGCTCTTACATCCGCGACTTGATTCAAGATGTTAAACAGTGCATTTTAGTTTGATAAAATAATTTAAAGTTTGCTCGTATATTTTAGTGATTCAAAATAGTTTGTTATTTATGTGCTAACATGAATGTACTTCAGTGCACTTAGATACAAGGTAATAAAATTTAGTATCACTGTACCAATTAGCAAAATTGACAACGACAAATGTATACACAAAAGTAGGCAGTTTTGGCGTATATTGGTGAAAGAAGTATGAATTTCTTTGTTATTTTTCGGGGGTGTTAATAATTAAATGGTTCAAAAACGTGTCTGGATCCACAAAACCAGGGTCAGATATACACAGATGAGTTCCGGAAAAGCCCAGAAACAACTTTAAATAAATGGTGATGGAGAAAATTTTAAAAGCGTTGAGAATTAGAAGCCGTAAATATAATCCTGTTGGAATGGTGTGATTAACTAAAGGGACGATGTACATTGAAGCTACGAGGGCAGGGACCTTCAGGTAAATTATACTATTTTGTTTGACATTTTGGTGTGTGTTGAATAACTTTATAATTGATTTACTTTAAATGGACATTAGTGAAATTGTACTAACAATAAAATTTTAATTTTAAGGTGAAATTTGCTTGTTTAAGTAGAAAGGGGTATTTAGTATTGATGTTCTGAATTATGATGAAAATTTGGGTATGTCTTTGAGCTCAATTAGACGAACCTGGTTAATTAACGTAAAGGGTGGTAGATGCTCCTTTATACTCAGACTCGGTCTGCTTATATTGTTATATTAATTAGTAGGCATCCAACAAGGACTTTAATTCTGGATGCACATTAAAATGATAATAAAATTAATCTTGAAATTCTTTTTAAAACTGAATTTTATGCTGAAATTTAATTTGAAAATTTAATGTATTCTGAATATTGATGTAAATAGAGTTGATGTTTGTGGTAGGAATGTGTTGTTTAATTTTATGTATGAGGATGAAAGCTATCTAGAGGAGCAGCTGTGATATACTCCTGTGATTAAGTCGTCTCGTACCTGGTCTTGTCTGTGGTCACTCCAGTAGTGCTTTAAAAATCTGTCCTCAAAGTCCATGTAGGTGTCTATGTCCTGTCCTACTAAATTGTACCACGCTTCCGCATTGTCCTTTAATAAAGCCTTTATCGTATTCAGTTTAGTCTGTTCGTCAAATAAATTTCCCACTAGATTTCTTACACTATTAATAAAAATTTGTGGATTTACCCTGTTATCGCCATAAAACTTCATGTGTTGGTCCAATGATACTCCACCTGTATAAAATCTGGAACCATCCCCTGTTAAATTTGACATGTTGTATTTAATACTACTAACTTCACGTTCTACCCTGCCTAACTGATCCCTACATGAGTCCGTTACTTCAGTCATTTTTATATTAATCTCTTCTTCACAAAAAATGCGTACTTCGGACCTTAAATGTCCCATTTCCTGTCGAAGACCTGTAATATCACGCTCATTTTTATCAACCCTATTTTCTACTTCCCCCATCTTTACGGTAAGACTATTTTTAAATTCTGTAAATTCTTTAGTCGACTGCTCAATTTTCCCGCTAATCTGCTCTAATTTTCGGTTGGACTCTTCCCTCGCTCTATTCGATTCATCGCTTAGCTGTTCTAATTTTCTATTGGATTCTTCCCTAGCTCTATTAGATTCTTCGTTCATCCTCTCTAGCATTCTCATTATCATATCGTTTCCTTGATCCCCCGATTCCGTCCTCGACTGATCTCTACTGCCTCCAGCTTCTTCCATTTTCGAATTTTTTTCGCACAATGCACTATCGTCACTTCCAATTTCCACTCCTTGACTCCTTAACCACTCTTTTCTCTGCATACGTTCTAATCACTCACACACACTCTCAAAATACTCTTAAATTTATACACACACAGAAACTCTCTCTCTCAGATCGCCAGTTTCCTGGAATAAAATCACAAAAATTTTATTTGGAACTCGAGCCCTCACGTTGTGGTCGCCAGAGAAAGGAGTGGTTAAGGAGTCAAGGAGTGGAAATTGGAAGTGACGATAGTGCATTGTGCGAAAAAAATTCGAAAATGGAAGAAGCTGGAGGCAGTAGAGATCAGTCGAGGACGGAATCGGGGGATCAAGGAAACGATATGATAATGAGAATGCTAGAGAGGATGAACGAAGAATCTAATAGAGCTAGGGAAGAATCCAATAGAAAATTAGAACAGCTAAGCGATGAATCGAATAGAGCGAGGGAAGAGTCCAACCGAAAATTAGAGCAGATTAGCGGGAAAATTGAGCAGTCGACTAAAGAATTTACAGAATTTAAAAATAGTCTTACCGTAAAGATGGGGGAAGTAGAAAATAGGGTTGATAAAAATGAGCGTGATATTACAGGTCTTCGACAGGAAATGGGACATTTAAGGTCCGAAGTACGCATTTTTTGTGAAGAAGAGATTAATATAAAAATGACTGAAGTAACGGACTCATGTAGGGATCAGTTAGGCAGGGTAGAACGTGAAGTTAGTAGTATTAAATACAACATGTCAAATTTAACAGGGGATGGTTCCAGATTTTATACAGGTGGAGTATCATTGGACCAACACATGAAGTTTTATGGCGATAACAGGGTAAATCCACAAATTTTTATTAATAGTGTAAGAAATCTAGTGGGAAATTTATTTGACGAACAGACTAAACTGAATACGATAAAGGCTTTATTAAAGGACAACGCGGAAGCATGGTACAATTTAGTAGGACAGGACATAGACACGTATCAGGACTTTGAAAACAAATTTTAAAGCACTACTGGAGTGACCACAGACAAGACCAGGTACGAGACGACTTAATCACAGGAAATTTAAGGAGAATTTTCAGGAAGTAGGAGCAATATGCTATACGCAAGTATAGCATAGCAAAGCAACTGAACCCACCACTGACGGACCGACAAATTATTAAGTATTTATCACGACACTTCGAGGCAGAAATAAGACAACACGTAGCACTACAGAACATAGTGGACAGAGAAATGTTTTGGAATACCTGCAGAGGTACGACGACGTAAGTAGTGGACGACCTCGGGATAATAGGGAAAGACAGATCAACACAGTTAGGTTTGACAATAGAAGGGACAACTACGCTAGACGGGGGAATAGTTACGGATACCAGCGACAGAATTGGGAACAGAGACGACCATACGTTAGGAGTAATAGTTTAGGAAGGGACCTGCACCGAGACCGGGACCTACCAGAACGAATAGTTCACCAGACATGAGCGGGACTGCTAATACAGACACGGAACGAGTGGAAACGCCTAGGACGTACGCTGAGGTGACGTCTAGACCAGGACCGAGTAGGAAAACAGACCTGGACAGGATTTTTAGAACGCGACAGACCACTAGATTTCAGTGTAAATGTATATGAACATCCACGTGAATTTTTCAAAATTGAGGAGGAAGTAGAGCCAGAAACTGAGGAAAAATTATGTTTGCCAATTATTAATTTAGAAATTTTTGAGAATAATGTAGAAGTATTACTTGATACAGGGGCAGAGGCGAGTTTAATATCGGAGGAATTCGTCAGCAAAATTAGGGATAAGGTTTGTGATAGAATTATGCCTATAAAGCGTAGTCATTTAGTAGCTCCAAATAAAAAGAAGTTTGCTGTAGTAAATAGTGTTGTGGTGCTTAGGATAGATATAGGAGATTTAAGCTGTGAACAGGATTTTGTAATAGTACCTGGACTGAAGTTTCAGAGCATTTTAGGTGTTGACTGTATGATGAAGTTAGGGGTTTTGATAGATATGGAACGGAAGGTAATAAGGATTAAGGATAGGGTAGTGCCATGGAAGGGCAGTTATGAAGTCACAGAGGATGACACGGGGTTTAGTATTAATGTAGTAGAGGTAGAGGATGATGAAGGTAAACAGATCAACACAATAAGATGTCCAGAGGATAGGAGAGTAGAGATTCAAGCTTCAGTACAAAAACATGCAGAATTAGTGGTGGTAGAAGTAACAGCAGCATATCGGGAGCAGGTGAAGGCAGAAATATTTTTGACGAGGTTAAGTGGCAAGTTTGTTTTTAATAAAGTAGATTTAAGGAATTCATTCTGGCGGATTCCATTACACAAGAATTCTAGAAGGTACGTAGGATTTTCCGTAGAGAGAAAAATCGAGAATTGTAAAGTAGTATCGTTTGGTTTGTCGGCAGAAAGGGACACAATGATAAATGAGAAACAGGCAAGTGTAGGGACTGAAGAAGAAGTAATATTTAAGAGTCAGGATAATAGGGATGATAAGTTTATTGTATGTGAGATAATAGAGATGTTAAGTATAGATATAGAAGAGGGAGAGATAGGGATGAAGAGTATTAGAATAGTGAGAAGAAAGACTTGGAGGATCAAGAAGAGAGTTAGATTTAAATAAGATAGGGATAGCATAGGTGTATATAAAAGAGTAGAAGTAAATGTTTATAGAAAATAAAGCTAGGTATAGGATAAATATGGGAGATAATTAGGAATAGGTTTAGGATGAGAATAAAGAGTAAATGTAGGAAGAAAATAAGATAGGTTAAGTGTAGATATTTCATAGAAGATTAGTGGAGAGTTAGGAATAGAGTAAGAGTAGGATAGGCATATAGGATTAGGTAGGATGAAGTAAAGTATAGTGAAGATTAGTTAAAAGTTAGGAATAGGATAGGTATATAGGATGTATATAGGATTAGATGGATAAGTAGGATGAAGTTAGGGATAATTTCAGTTTATAAAATTAAGTGAGAGTTAGGAATAGGATAGGGATATAGGATAGGTGTAAATATTTTTTTGGATTGGAGACAAAGTAGGTAAGTTAGATAGATAAGGGTAGAGAGATAGGCAATTTTTTGTAATTTTTTTGTCTTAATGCTTTATATTTGCATTCAAATAAGTGGGATTATTTGTATTCGAATAGGGGGAAAATACTCATATTTAGACCAGGGTAGAAAATTAAATAATCACATCAAATAATTTTAATCACCGTGTATAGGGAATTTTATTAGATAATACGCTTTATTAAAACACCGTGGAGAATAAAATTCATTCATTTCAGTAAAATAAGAGATTTAAATCATGTACAGGACGCTTAATATCAAAAGAAACAGTATTAACAAGCTCTACGTGTAATGTATTTATTCCGAGGAAAGAAACAAATGGAAAGTACGTGCAAAATTTATATTAATTAACCTTATTTTAAGTAACCGGTATTAAACAAAGTGTACACATAATAATTAACATTTAATTTGTATTCGCTAAAAATGAAAGGATAGAAGTCAATTTTAATTGGAGTTAATTAAACCATTATTAATAATAAGCATAAAAAACTTGTAAAAACCCAATAAAATAAAGCTCTGAGAATTAATAGTATGTTTGAACACCTGGGTTTATTTAAAAAGCTCATTCGGCGAAAATTTTGCAGATTAATGGTTCAGAGAATCTTGTAGAA
Source organism: Platerodrilus igneus (assembly GCA_036346225.1). NCBI lineage: Eukaryota > Metazoa > Arthropoda > Insecta > Coleoptera > Lycidae > Platerodrilus > Platerodrilus igneus. The sequence goes on from JARFIW010000705.1 coordinate 569,663, forward strand.
ACCGTCGCATAATAGTTACGAGAAATGCTAAAGGTGGGTTATTTCACACTCCACATGGACTAAAATAATCGATAATAAAGAATATCAATTTGCATCAATAAGAACAGGTTAGATAGAGACAGATAATATGCGCAAGACCGAGACACATATAGTAAAAGGCGTGAGTAGAGCAACGTCATGGGGTTGCAATTGGTTGAAAGTAAAAGGCAAACTTGAGAGGTAAAAATAACAGTTCGGTATAAAAGTCAATTAGTTATTTCCAGACTTTGCGTGCCGTGTTGAAATTTCTGAGATTTAACTGGGGTGAGTACAAATTCGTAAAAACCGACGCGCGAGCGACGGAATGGGAACATAGCATGAGAAATTCTTAAGAATTGTCTGTTTTGAGGACAAAAGCGACGTGCCGGCTATCCGCTATATATACCGGGGGTAATATGAATTTCGTTCTCTTAGACTTTTGACTATTCGATGCGTTAAAAGCTCTTACATCCGCGACTTGATTCAAGATGTTAAACAGTGCATTTTAGTTTGATAAAATAATTTAAAGTTTGCTCGTATATTTTAGTGATTCAAAATAGTTTGTTATTTACGTGCTAACATGAATGTACTTCAGTGCACTTAGATACAAGGTAATAAAGTTTAGTATCACTGTACCAATTAGCAAAATTGACAACGACAAATGTATACACAAAAGTAGGCAGTTTTGGCGTATATTGGTGAAAGAAGTATGAATTTCTTTGTTATTTTTCGGGGGTGTTAATAATTAAATGGTTCAAAAACGTGTCTGGATTCACAAAACCAGGGTCAGATATACACAGATGAGTTCCGGAAAAGCCCAGAAACAACTTTAAATAAATGGTGATGGAGAAAATTTTAAAAGCGTTGAGAATTAGAAGCCGTAAATATAATCCTGTTGGAATGGTGTGATTAACTAAAGGGACGATGTACATTGAAGCTACGAGGGCAGGAACCTTCAGGTAAATTATACTATTTTGTTTGACATTTTGGTGTGTGTTGAATAACTTTATAATTGATTTACTTTAAATGGACATTAGTGAAATTGTACTAACAATAAAATTTTAATTTTAAGGTGAAATTTGCTTGTTTAAGTAGAAAGGGTATTTAGTATTGATGTTCTGAATTATGATGAAAATTTGGGTATGTCTTTGAGCTCAATTAGACGAACCTGGTTAATTAACGTAAAGGGTGGTAGATGCTCCTTTATACTCAGACTCCGGTCTGCTTATATTGTTATATTAATTAGTAGGCATCCAACAAGGACTTTAATTCTGGATGCACATTAAAATGATAATAAAATTAATCTTGAAATTCTTTTTAAAACTGAATTTTATGCTGAAATTTAATTTGAAAATTTAATGTATTCTGAATATTGATGTAAATAGAGTTAACGTTGATGTTTGTGGTAGGAATGTGTTGTTTAATTTTATGTATGAGGATGAAAGCTATCTAGAGGAGCAGCCGAGGCGAAAACAGGATCACTGCAGTTTATGACGCCCAATCGGTGGGACTAGAATTTTTTTGTTGAAAGGACCCAGTTCCCGCATTCACAGGAGTATATCACAGCAATATATATATATATATATATATATATATATAAACATCTAAATGCATAAGCATGTAACAGTGCATAAATTAGCAAGAGCATCACCCAAATAAATTATCAGGTGCACTCGCATAAGCATTATGTCGGCTAGCAACGCCATTACACACAAAAACGTGTTTGTTAAATTATTTCAAAATCTTTTTATAAGTCTATGCTTATGCGAGTACAGCCGTCACAATTTTATTCTTACCTTCATTATAAATTTTGCCAGCATCCGAGGACAAGGTCGTCTGCCTACATATATTTGTTTCTTACTTCTAGGGGGATGGTTAAGCACTGTTATAGTCCTGGTGGGTATGCACTATACGTTCTAGGGTTGGGGGGGGACTCAATCACTATCACTTTAAAGTTCTGGAGGAATGCGCGGTTTCACTCTATTTTATTTTCTCTATTTATTTACTGATTTAAATTAATGAAGGTTTACTGATTTATTTTGTTAGTATTTATTTGTATTCGTTTAATTTCGATTTTCCGCGCATAGAAGGTGGGACAGTGATTGTTTTAGTGGTGTGGTGGTGGTCGTGCATATTAGACTTTTGGTTATAATTATTACAATTTTTTTCCCCTTTCTTTTCTTTTCTTTTTTTTAAATTTTTATACAGGATTTGGTTATACCATGCTCATGTCCATTTCTCATGCCAACTCAAAATAAAAACTTTTCAATCCTCCCCCTCCCCCTCCGATTTACCCGCGGTTATCACCGTCCAATCTCGTGATCCTTCCCGAAAATTCTTTGAAGGCTGTCCAGAACGCGATAGCTAATTTCATATCAGCTAACTCTCGATTTTCCACCTCGAGCGGGCAGTCGAAGAGTACGTGTTCTGCGCTCTCACCGCACTTGCAGCGGTCGTTATTGGTTAAACCGTATCTTTGTAAATACGCTTTTAGGGCGCCGGACGCTGTTATCAGTTGCACCATTTTATGATCGAGTTTCACCGCGATCTTACCTGTAGCTTCTATGCTCGGTATGAATTTGTGGGTCAACCTGCCCGTGGCAGCGTTGTTCCACCTGTCTTCCCATGTCGGATTGATTTTTCGCGCAGCTTTTTTTAATTATAGACCTCGGTATCGACGAATGTGATATCCGAAAGTCGCCCGTGGCGGCCTCTTTACCTAATTTATCAGCCCTATCGTTTCCTACGTTACTATCGTGCGACCTAACACAACAGAACTTTAAACGTCGAAACTCGAGCGCCATATACGCTATCCTCCAGACGTCCGCTTGGAGGTCTGTCGAGGTGTTCGGTGTTCATGTTTGTTAAAGCCGTCAGCGCCGATTTACTATCACTGATTATATAATACTCGTCTCTGCCCGTATGGTTTATTACGTAATCGATAGCCTCTCGTATGGCTACCAATTCGCATTGGAAGATAGTGATCCAGTTCGCGAGTTTGGTTGGAAACTGAAACACCTCCCTTTCTTGCTTAAACACGACAAACGCCGCGCCTGCTTGTCCGTCATTCATACGTGAACCGTCCGTGTAAATTCTGATACCCTTTGCGTCTCCATCACTTTCGACAAACTCGATTCCTCTAATATCGGCCGGGTACCCCAACTCTGATACAACGATCTTTCTCTCCACCTCCCTATTACCAAGATTAATATCTTCGGTAATTTCGCGCTCTTTCCCTATTTTTATTAATCTCCTATCCCTAATCTCCCTAACGACATATTCGATAGGGAGAGTCCTACTGATCACCAGGACCGCCTCCGTGGAGGTGGTCTTGTACGCCTTGGCCGCTTTCACCGCGGTTATGCGTTGTACGCTCGTCAATTGACGCATTTCCCGGACTTTATAACCTTCCGCCCATACAGAAGCTGCGTACAGCATTGCCGGCTCAGTTGCTCCGGCATAAATCGTCCTCAGCGATTCGCCCCTGAAACGCCAGTTTATTTTCGCCGCCGCCATCATATTGTTTGATATTTTGTAACATGCCTTTTTGCCTATATTTCAGCATGTTACATTGTGCTTGGCACTATTAGCATATAAATGCTTATATCTACATTTAAATATAAAATTACTCTCTTTATTATATAATATATTTTCTATAAGAATTGATCTCGCACAATTCTGGATTATTAGTTTTAATCTTCAAATTCCTAATTTGTTACATAGTACAAATAATTATATCTATATGAAATTTTCCTATTGGTTATTTCTGAAGTGTTTATTCTAAAAGCACAACTGGTGTGGTTCTAATTCTGTATTATAATTATATCTATATGAAATTTTCCTATTGGTTATTTCTGAAGTGTTTATTCCAAAAGCACAACTGGTGTGGTTCTAAATTCTGTATTATTGAGAATAATCGCTAGAGATCGTCCATCCCGAAGATGGCCGAATATAATTTATTTGAAGTGTCAAATTTTCATTTCTCTTTGGATATCTGATTGCTTATCTGGCACTGATGGCCATTTTTGATTTGAACTTCTACCTTGCCTCATGTGCTTACCTGGTATGTAAATTTTCTAATCATAAATGCTAAATTAACATTTAAATATAATTGTAGATGTTTAGTATGAAAGATAAAGAAGTTATTTATTCGTTTAACTCATCAAATAAATATACAGATGGTAAGTTATTAATGGATTAATTTTCTTTTGCACCTCGTGTTAAATTTTCACTTTTGTAACACAACTGAATTTTCTAGGGTGCTTCGGTTACCTATGTTCCGACTACCTGTGTTTTGGTTACCGATGTCACGGCGACGTGTTTCTCTCATTCAGATTTTTACATTGAAAAGTTGCTCGTGTATTCGCATTACCAGATGATGTAAAATAAATACTCTCATCAACAGAATTTTATATTTCCTCTCCGTCTACTTTACATATTGCCGCTCTGTTATTATCTTATTGTAAAATAGCTACAGGTTTGATTTATGGAACAGAAGTCTGTTAAAGACAACATTTGAAGTCGACCACATGCTGTTTTGTACCTACACTAGGAGATCCACCAATGCAGGATGTCTCAGTTTCCTGGATATGAAGGATTTCTATAAATTAAGCAACTATTAGTATTAGTTTCAGTTGCTGATACTACAGGTATGAGATAAAAACTTTTACCTTATCGTTTTTCTGTTAAAATAAAGAGGCCTAACCTCTATTTAAATTTGTCTTTGTCACTACAAATATTTTTGTTTTGATTATTTAAATTTGTCTTTGTCACTACAAATATCTTGTCTCGATTATTAATTACATTTTACTTATCTTAAATGATTTCAAATATAATTCTCTAATACATAACCTAAAAATATGTAAACATTCGGAACTTCTTGAAGCTTCTTATGGCGAAAAGGTTTATTACTTGAACTTTCATTTCATGTGCATTTGTTACATGACATTATTACAATTATGATCACTTTTTGATTTACTCCAGCATTAAGTAAAATTTTGAGTTTCTAAACAGAGATTATTTTTTTATTTCTCTTTTTTCGTGTACATTTATTAAATATATGAATTATATCATGTTAAAATATATAACGATGTCTACAATGTTAATGACACAAGCGTATATCTTATACATGCCTTTGGAATTGTAATAACTGAGTATTAATATACATATTTAGTCAAATTTCTTTTATCGTGTTTTAACTTTTGTTTCTCTAAGTTATTTTACAGTTGTGTAAACAAGTGTCTTGATATTTAAATTTTAACATTCAGATATTCTCTAAACATTCCTCTTACCCTGTGATTTCAAGTCTCATGCAGCCTCCGCAACCCTAAAGGTCGATGCAAGCTGTGCCCAAGTATTTCTTATACTTCGTCGTGCAATTACACTTTTTATATCATCGAGAAAAGAGTAAGGTGCAATTTCGCTGCCTTTGCTTTTAACGTATTGCACTTGAGCTCTCCAATTTAACTTATCGTCAATCTTCACCCCGAGGTATGTAATTGCCTCCTTAAGCGATATTTTCTCCCCTCCTAGCTGTAGCCTAGGGGTCCATGTCCCGGTTTCTTTCCGAAATATAGCGCTTCTGACTTCGCCGTATTAAATTTTAATTTTACCGCCTGCGACCACTCGTGTAGTTTATTAAGCGCCTCGTTCGGTTTTGTGCGCATATCCATTAACAATCGCGATCTGACAATTAAAAGCGTATCATTCGCAAACCCAACGATTGAGCATCCTGTGGGCAACTTGACCCTAAAGATGCTTCCATACAACAACTTCAAAATGTGGGACCAGAGCATGACCTCTGCGAGCATCCCCTTTCCACCTCGCGCGACAAAACTTCATCCTGAATTTCAACCTGTGCAAATCGCCCCGAGAAATAACTCTTGACCAAAGACATCAAGTTTCGCGGACAACCTCTATTTTCCAACTCGCAAACAATCAATGACCACCAGGCAGCATCAAATGCTCATAAAATGTCCAAAGCAACAACAACACAGTACTTTTTAGCATCTCTCGTCTGTTTAGTTTCCCCAACAACAAACTCTAATGCATCGTTAGTCGACTTTCCCTCTATAAAACCGAACTGTCGGTTAATAAAGCTGCGCTGTCACACACTAAATGCTCAACTCGGGTAGTCATAACGCGATCCAAAACTTTCCCCAGCACCATTAGCAAGTTAATTGGACGATAGCTGCCCGGGTCTGACGAATCCGCCTTTTTAGGTTTAGGTACGAATTTCACGTTCTGAACTTTCCAGCAACGTGGAAAGACGCCTCTTTCTAGACAGAGATTAAACAACCCGGCAAAGGCACACAGGGTTAGCAGACACGCCTCCAGAACTACATCTGAAGTGATTCCGTCATACCCTGGTGCCTTCTTAGGGTTCATCCTCCTAAAAGCCCTGACGACTTCGTGAACTAGGATTGCCTTATCGGCACCTGTTCCTTGCGCCTCTGTAGCTTCCCGACGTACTAAATCGTGGGACCCCTCATTCTCCTCGGGATTATCCGAAGGGAAAAATTTCTCTAATAAATATTCCGTATATTCGCCATTTGTCTTTCTTATGTTACCGAGCGCGATTTTCTGTTGTTTACCCCTTATTACGCGGATCTTTCTCTGAGTTTCGCGCGCAGAATTCTTTGAATTTATTTGTTCGCGTTTCTTCTATTAATATCTTATATTCGCGGTAACTTTGATTGTATTATGTTCTCCGCTGTTCTCTTATATCTCCCGAGGCGCGTTAATAGCGGCGGTTAGTTCCCGCTTCCACCAGGGTACGCTGTCTTTAAATGTTTTTTTTCGCGGCATGGAGTACGACGACGCGTCTACCACCGCGTCGTTTAATATTTCCGCGAGTGTTTCTATTTCATCTGTCTCTCAGCAGTTAAATAGCTCGTTTTCGAGCGCAGGGATACTTCCGCCAAATTTTTGTTTAAACCGTTACAATTTGCTTTTTTATTACAAAACCGCGGAAATATAGTCAGTTGCTCGTATGCGCTTGTTTTGGTTTCAACGTCCCATGTTATTAATTTATGGTCAGAGAACGTTTCCTCGTCCGACCTTAATTTCCGATCACAAATGATTTCTAACATCTCGTGCGAAGCTGCAGTAATATTAATAAAACTGCTGCCTCTATGCCTCTCAAAAGTATGTGAATCATTAGTAGTAGGTAAGTAAAGCCGGTCTGACTTCAAAACGGTGCACGCGTATGTTTTTACATTGAAAGTTTCAATGTAACATACGCGTGCACCGTTTTAAAGCTAGACCGGTTTTATATTACTTTCAATGTAACATACGCCTGCACCGTTTTGAAGCCAGACCCGCCTTATATTATTTTCAATGGAACATACGTGTGTGACTTCAAAACACACGTATGCTACGTTGAAAAAATGTAGGTGCATGCAAAAAAATGTGGAGCTGTTTTGAATTCGGTTCTCTAGCGAGACGTTATAAAGTAGGTCAGATGCAAAATACCGCATCTAAGTCAATTGTATTTAATTAAAGTGAATTCTGATTTATGTTTTTTACTTTTGTTTAGAGACTGCAAATACACATGGGCCGGTTTGACTTCCAAACGTGTCCACACGTATGCTACGTTGAAAAATGTAGGTGCATGCAATAATTGTGGAGCTGTTTTGAATTCGGTTCTCTAGCGAGAAGTTATAAAGTAGGTCTGATTCATAATATTACATCTAAGTCAATTGTATAAAGAATGCTGTATTTAATTAAAGTGGATTCTGATTTATGTTTTTACTTTTGTTTAGAGGCTGCAAATACACATAGGCCGGTTTGACTTCAAAACGTGTCCACACGTATGCTACGTTGAAAAAATGGCCAAAGGCAGACAGACTGATTGCATCAATTTCTCATTCTCGCTTTTAAAAAATAACAAGTCGTAGTTATTAAATCGCGAACACAGTTATCTGCAAGAAATATATACTGATTTCTCAAAGACAGACAGGCTGATTGCATCAATTTTTCATTCTCGCTTAGCGAGAAGTTATAAAGTAGGTCAGATTCAACATATCACACACATATGCTACATTGAAAAATGTAGGTGCGTGCAGAAAAAATGTGGAGCTGTTTTGCATGCAGTTCTCTTGCGAGAAGTTATAAAGTAGGTCAGATGGGTCACTCTGCAAATACACATAGGCCAGTCTGACTTCAAAACGTGTCCACACGTATGCTACATTGAAAAAATGTAGATGCGTGCAGAAAAATGTGGAGCTGTTTTGAATTCTAGCGAAAAGTTATAAAGTCAGATGCAAAATATGCTAAGGCCGGATTGAATTCAAAGTGCGACCACTCTGCAAATACACATAGGCCGATTTCAATTCAAAATGTGTTCACTTTTGTGATAGGTTGAAAAGTAGGTTAGCAAAGTACGCAGATGGTGGTAATCTGCTATATAAAGAGATTGCTCCTAATATTAATTTAATTAGTCGAAGTTTACTGCATATTTACATACCTACATATACAAACATGTATATAATTGATATTCAGGGATTTAAATACAAGAAAAACGAGTTTGTGTGCAAAGAAATTGCGGTTTTGGACTTGTTGGAAGGTGTTGTTTGGCATCAGATTTTTAAACTGCCAATGCAGTCTAGTTGTTTGAGCCAAGATTATATAAAACATAACGACTGGGTGACAAGGAATATTTATGGCCTTTCTTGGGATGAATCTTCAACGGCTGGAATGGTGTCATCATATATAGCGCTTTATTTGAAGCAAATTATCAGACCCGGTGAAGAAGTATGTGTGAAGGTTCTAGAAAAGAGGAAATGGACGGAAACCTATCTAATGCAAAACGTTGTAACTGATATGCTTGCACTAGGTTGTCCTATGCTATCGGAGTTAAAAATCAACAATCGTTTACTATGTAACATCCATTGTTATAGACACAGCAATAATAATCTGCAATTTGCAAAACAAAATACCTTGTTATTAAAAGAATGGTTTAATAATAATAAAAAACAATAGAAAGATTGTGTCTGTATTATTGTAGTCAGTAAGAAATTTAATGCTGATGTCTGCAGAAAAAACGATTAAACTCAATCAACACGACTGGGACTCTCAACCCTGAAAGCAATTATAATTGATCAACGCAATAGCTCTTAACTGGTTTTACAACATTTAACAAATTGTATAGATATCTCGAAATTTGCCAAAGACAGACAAACAGACTGATTGCACCAATTTCTCATTCTCGTTTTTTTTAAAAATAACAAGTCGTAGTTATTAAATCGCGAACACAGTTATCTGCAAGAAATATATACTGATTTGTCAAAGACAGACAGACTGATTGCATCAATTTTTCATTCTCGCTTTAAAGAATAACAAGTCGTAGTTATTAAATCGCGAACTCAGTTATCTGCAAGAAATATAAACGGGGAAAGTTATGAAATGCTCCAACTTCAAAAACTAGACATAAATCTATTGAAATATATGCTATGAGTTATTTACTGGTTACTGGTTTTGGAATGTACTAATATCTCGAAATTTGCCAAAGACAGACAGACTGATTGCATGAATTTTTCATTCCCGCTTTTAAAGAATAACAAGTCGTAGTTATTAAATCGGGAGTAATGTGAAATGAAACACACACTGTATTTTTCTTTATTGTAATTTATAAAATACATATACATATATACATATACATATATATATATATATATATATATATATAATAAATAAAATATATATAATAAACATACTATAATTCACTTAAGTTGTTTATATCTTCGTTTTCTAAATGAGCAAGTATCCCAAATATAAAGAACTCACTCCAACTCTGAACGGTAAAATATTGCCTTATCGGTTCTATGAGGGCTGTCTTCTTCATCTTTGACGAGCGGTCGTTTCTGGTTGTTCTTCTTCGTGTTCACTAAAAAAAGATTCAAATAAATATTAGATCAAGTAAATGTATTAAGAAAATTAAATCTATATATTAAGCTAACGAATATATACTCTGTATTGGTGTCATCAGGTCGTACGTTGCAATTGGTGGATCTGCTCACAGAGCCAACGATTTTTCCAGCAGTTCATTTGGGTTGACTATAAACTACTCAATAATTTTAACCCAACCACTATCATTATTCTTTCCTGACAAGGGCAATTTTAAAAAAAGTTTTCATTTTTTCTATTGTTTAATTTGTAGTACTTTATTACAAAAAAATTACATGCGACAGCGTTTTTTTTCTTTGTCAACGAAAGTCTAGTCTATTGATTTCAGCATTCGCATTTCCATAGTTACGTACCGAAGCCAACTCTGCAATTTTAGATCTGATGCATTTCTAATTTCAATCGCAAAAAAATGAGAGCATCTATTTGAAATATGCACTCAGATTAAAAGTCAAAAATTGTTTTACGCCATTCTATATACTGAGATTAAATCCATCTAATCCAAGATTAAATTAAACTGTCAATTTTGTAGGTTTAATAGTGTACACTCATGCTATGTGGGAATGAAACGTTAACAGAAGCGACCCTGTACCTATCATAAATAATTTGATTTTAATATCTTGCATTAAAACAAAAATAAAATGCCGTTTTCTGATTGTGATTAGGTACACAAATTTTTTTAAAAACCAGTATTAAAAAACATTCATGCAGTTATTCTAGAATTAACGTCGTGTAATTTAATTTACTGTAAGCTATATTGCAGCACCTTGACAATGAAAGAATTCCTGACGATGCATGGCTCGTGTAATGAACTTTGTTATCAAAATAAAATACAAACTACTTTCAATGTAAACGCAATTACGTACCTATATATATGTTATTTTGAATCTAATTAAATGTATAAAAGTCAATTTTTTTCAGTTTTACTGAAAAGTAAATTATTTCACCCAATAATCTAAAACGTATTCAATATTACTGTATTAGTTAAGGACCATTTGCATCGCATTACTTTAAACGGCGTTTAACTAATATAGGTTTTATTTTACTCTATGCCTTCGTTGAATTTTAAAAAAAATTATTTTAAACCTCCGTCATGAGTTAGTTTTACTACGTGCTATTATTAATCCTACACCTGATAAAGAAATGAGTAGTTTTAAACAAAGTTTTATAGAAAATGCCATGCGTTGCACAAAATCACGATTTGCATATTCCATTTACAGGATGGCATGAATATCAACTTCTACAAGAAACGCAACATCAGATTAATAGGTTCTATTTTTTCTTAAATTTTCACTTAAACAAAATGGGAGTATTTTAGTATTTTCTATGCAATATATATGTTAATTGCGAGATTGTTGAGCTTCTCAATTTTTTTAATTTCTTTTAATGCAATTGGAAACTGAATGGGATTGTAGCGTAATACTGAATCAAACATGTGGATAGCTGGATATTCTATGAAGATTTTGTAAAGCAGAAACCAAGGCTCAAAGAATGCAATGTTAATTGTTATTATTATTTTTGCTGAGAGCATCATTATTTTTGCTTACATACTGTTTTTTATTCATTAGAATAATTACATAGCTGAATATATAAAATTTTCATTTGCAATTTTTTTCAGAAAACAAGGCAAATTTGTAATTTTTTTTCTAAAGTGTAATAGACTAGACCTTTCTTGCAACAAAAGAAAAACGCTGTGGTGTGCGATTTTATTTCAAATTACACACAGCGTTAATTTTAGGATAATTGCAGTATGTTTTAATACGGGTTTTTAAAATTTGTGTACCTAATCACAACCAGATTACTTTAAACGACGTTTAACTAATCTAAGTTTTATTTTACTGTATGCCTTCGTTGAACATGAAAAAAATGCTGTGGTGTGAAATTTCTTTGTAGTCAAGTACTTAAATTACACAACAGAAAATTCTTTCAACGTTAATTGTAGGATAACTGCAAGTGGTTTTAAAAATTTGTGGAATTTTTTCCTTAAGTACCTGCAGGTTTTAAGATTGTCGAGTGCCCACCTGCGATTATATTTCAAATTTCACACAACGTACTGTTTCAATACTGAAATGAATAAAAAAAAAACAGTATGTAAGCAAAAACAAATAGTGGTGCTCTCACCAACATAACAAATTTGGTTCATTGCCTGAAAAATTGCAAATGTGCATTTTTTATAGTTATCATGCAAGATTTCGAATTTGCTTTATTTTCTGAAAAAAATTGCAAATGTCTAATTTTATAGCTAACCATAGAATACATTTTCTTTGATTGAAAATCGTCTTTATTTACCTTAGGTCACGAATCAAAACGTAAATAAAGATGATTTTAACAACTGCTTCCAAAAGCAATTCGCTATGCAATTACTTTGATTGCATAGGAATACATGATAAGATTGTCAAATACAATTCGCTCTCAAACAGCATAAGAATATTATAATTACTGTATTACTGTACCTTTACAAATTATGAAAGAGAAAAACAATAAATCATTTAGCAATCACAGTCTATTTATTATTTTACATGTTTTTTTTACAATATCATGTCAGTAGAACCGCTAATATTTACAAGCAATTTAAATAAAAGTTTATACATTTCTCAAATAAACTAACTGGTACGTTATTAACAAACAACTGGATTTTTTTTAACAGAACGGTTACTACTATTTTTCTCTACAATACATTTATACTAATATAGTTTGACTCGGATAGATTGAAAGGTATCGTATTTTAGACACATCCAAAAAAAAAGTGGTGTACTTGTTGCAGGTATAAACATAACACTGAAGTTTTTATAACAAAAAAAAATATTATATGTTAATCAGGATAAAATAAATTGCATTCTTTATTTGAGTCAGTGGTTGAAGCTTTACAAGTCATTTCTGAGTGTATAGTTATACTCCCAAGGTTTAGTATCAGTGGTTGAGGTACTAAGAATTCTTTTATCATTACTTGGATTAAGAACAATTTTGTTTTGTTTTATAGTAAACGCATCATGTTTGACTGATCTAATTAAACATTGCTGTTTCTGTACAGTCTGTTTATAAAACAAAGCATTCTTATAATCATCAAAAGAAATTTGCTTAATACTTGCTGAGCAAGATCCCTTTGACTAATTTTTTGATGCTAGATGTCATAAACCTGAATGAATCGATAAATCTAAAACTAACTTTTGTACCTTTTACATATTTTGTAAAAGATATGTATTTTTCCTTATTTATTGGTACAATGCTTAACGAACCTGAAAATCCTAACACGATTTTTTTAATAATGAAATGCGAATCGTAGCCTGATAAGTTATGAAAACTCCTGGTATCATATAAGAATTATGATAATTGATGTTGCAATCTTGATGAGCCGCTCCTCGAAATTCATCTGTAAAGTGACAGTGATCGCGAACTCATATCATCTATACTAAAAGGTTTATTGCAAATGTAACATTGAAGGGCAAATTTAAATGCTGACTTTTGTTCTTCTGTTAAAGGATTCATAGGTTTTGGGTTACAGAAAATTTTATTCGTCGTTTTTGAAATCAGTTTCAATTGAGCAACAAACCATTCTATACAATCCTTTCCGCGATACAATTGAAATTTGGAATATTTATTATCATACTGTAACAATTTTATTTTCTGACAATATTTTCACAGATATCTAACTTATTTAATTCATTAATAACCAACTTAAGTATAATAATGCTACACAATCTACGAAATAAATATTATATATTGTTGAAAACAATATAAGCTTTCGATTTGAAAGTATAAAATTTTAAATTACGCGGTGACAAAAGATGCCCTTTGTTAGTGTCACCATAAGAGCTCCCTCCGTTAGATGATTGTAATATCAAGCTTGTTGTCAGGCGGCAACACACGTCAAGAAATCACTTCCAACTGAGCTGTCGTTAGAGTAGGTCAATGGTCCCTTAAATCAAGGAACATGACGTGGTTGCAGTCCATGTGTAGGAAGCACAGAAAAATTAAAAATTGTTTTCTTTAAATGATATCGTCTCGGCGACGCGTATTTTTATTTCCACACTTGGCTGGAATTAGCTCGCATTTGACGAGACGTTAAATTGTTTGAATGGCCTTAGGTTAACAGTAAGTATTACTGAGTTTAGAGCCTTACTAAATTGATATTTTTAGTGCAATCTAGGATAATTTGTACATCTTAGTTTTTGAAATTTAGGAAATATATAATTTATTTGGGCAAGAAATGAAAATTTATTAGTAACGATGTGAAATTTAACCTTATACGAAAGTCAACTTGGCGTGCTTCAATTATTTAATGTGGACGCCGTGATGTTGTGTTTGGATTTTCAGTATGCAGCTGATTGGGTTGTTGAAATTGGAAATTCCTAAATTCTTAGTTGCTGAAACAAGAGGATTATAATTTATCAATTATAATTCCGGGTATGGTCCTTATACCTAGCAAGTATTTTTCCGTTGGATTAACATCTGGTATGTAATTTGTTTTCTTATACGTCAGCTGTAGCATTGGGTATAGCAGACAAATAATTTTTTTGTTTGATCACGTGGAAATATTCAAGTCCATTAGGTGAATGACAAACAAGTTATTTTTAAATTATGCAACAGGAACCTATAAAGTTTCACATTAAACCTTTTTATTAGTATTAACAATATACGGTATATGTCATTATGAAGATAGAAAAGGTTCAATTCTATATTTAATGAAAATTGAAGTGATTATTTGAAACATAAATTATTCTAATCTTAGCGAATTAAATTGTTACATTTTACATTTCACTAATTGTTAAGTGGAATATTTTGTCTTAGAATGTGAGGTTCAAGTAGTACTACTCCTACCAACAGAAGTTGTAATATAAAGTTAAATATTAAAAAAAACTCATACTCAATCATATGAAGATAAATTTTGCTAGACCTTGCTAACATAAAATTATTATATTTTATTTATGAGAAATACTGATATTATCAAGTACATATGTACATATCTTTCATTAATTTTATTTAATCAAACTTATTTAAAGAAGATGTCTTGTAAATAATTTACTTGCAACTGAAGGAATAGATTTTTATTTTGATCAAGACTATGATTATTAATTGGAACGAATGAGGGTTGATTCTAATTAATTATTAATTTTGGATATAAATGCACAAACAGTGCTATCTTTGTTTTAATCTGTTTACAGGTGTAGCAGTGCATCTATAAAGGTCGATATCGAGCCATAAGGTAAGAAAACTTTGGGGATTGTGTTTCAGTAATATGTTGTATAGCGGTAATTGAGTAAAGGTTTCAGCATTCGCCTTATACAAGAGACTTAAGTAAGGTCTTCGTACACAAAAATTCGGTGGCGCCATATTCTTTACATTTTTGGTCGCAGTCCAACCCCGACCCACAGCTCATGTTCTACCCGGAGCAAATAGCTCGACTAGCCGCTTAGCCTTTAGAGGTTTTCTTATCTACGAGCCATTTTGCACCGAAACTTGCCGTGGGCTCTTTACACTTTCTGGAAATCCTCGTCAAACATCCTTGTGCCTTTCAGCTGGTCACATAGGAGTAAAAACCTAATAAATAAACCCCATTAGTAAGTAAAAAGGCTATAATACGAGCATTTCAAATAGTACGCTACACTAAAGGGTATATGTCTTTGGTAACGGACTGTGTTAAATATTACCTCCGGCTCATTGTAATGCTGCTGTACTAAAATTATTTAAACATCTATAACAAAAAATTTTTTTATGGTGATGTGAAGACAACTGTTTTGCAAATAATTTTGACATATCCTTAATCCAAGTAAAATGAAAGTGATTCTCATTAGCATTTGTCGGACGAGAATATTGTAAGGAATCGTTATTTAAAACTAACAGATTAATAGGTTCTATTTTTCTTAAATTTTCACTTAAACAAAATGGGAGTATTTTAGTATTTTCTATACAATATAGGTTAATTGCGAGATTGTTAAGCTTCTCAATTTTTTTGTCTTTTAATGCAATTGGAAACTGAATGGAATTGTAGCATAATACTGTATCAAAATGTGGATAGCTAGATATTCTATGAAGATTTTGTTTAGCGGGATGTAAAGCGAAACCAAAGCCCAAAGAAAGCAATGTTGGTCGTTATTTATTACATTTGCCACAGCTCGTTTTTTTTGCTATTAAGTCCGGAACCGGAACAAAAGTTGAACATCCTCCTTTAAGCGGATCATGATTGTTTATATTTACCTTCAAGTGTAAAAGTTCTTGGATTGCCCAACCTCAATCCTTTTCGCTAAATTCTTCCAATCGCTTCGATATCTTGTCCAATACGTTCTCCTTATACCGCTGCTTGAGATTGGTGTTTATATCGATGTGACGATTTGCAGTAGGAAACGTCTTCAAATCTGTTTCACCAGTTGTAGGCTTAACAAAGTTAGCGGTGAATATTACATTAACTTTCAACATTGACTTTTTTAAGCAAGCAACAATCTTGAGTTTAAAACTAGCAAACGCCTTCTCTAAGAACACTAGAGGATTCTTATAACTTAAATTGATAATAAGTCCCGTAATTATTTGACTTCCAAAACAGGATTCTGCATCATGCCAAACCAAATGCATTTGTCTATGACTTCTAGAAAGCGTTGCATCAATACCTTTACCTTGGTATTCTAAAGAGTGTTTCAAGTGTTTCAATCGTACAAGGTAACATTTAAGATGTGCCAAATTAGACTCCAGTCTACTAGGATTTTCCTGGCGATTGTCTTCATATACCTTGTTCTTAATTGCAAGTTTTAATAAACTTATGTTTGTCTTAATAATGATGATGTGCCTGATAATTTCACCAACCGATTTAATTAGATTCATACACTTCACTGTTAACTTTAAAATATCACTACTAACTTAGGCTACCGTTTCAGAATTCATGATGGTTGTTCTTTACAATCACTAGCTAAATTACTTAATATCTGTAGAGATTTATTGACTATTTATAGATAAATATGTTCTGACGTAAGCAAAACAACTGTGAAAGATTTTATTCTTATGTATGTATAAAAAAAAATACATACAAACTGTTATAAAACGTATGATTGATAAGCAAATTTCAAAATAATGCAAAATTGCAAGAGCATTTATTCCTATGCAATCAAAATAATTGCATAGCGAATTGCTTTTGGAAACAGTTGTTAAAATCATCTTTATTTACAGTAACCTCAAAGTAAAACCTATAATTCAGAACCCACTTTAATTAAATACAGCATTCTTTATACAATTGACTTAGATGTGTTATAATTAAATAAACAGTAAAGAACAAGATGTATATTATTATAATAAACTAATTTCTTAGAATAGTGACATATTATTCTGAAAATTCTATGTTGACAGTTAGACCGATCGATTCCTTACTAGTTATGTATACGTGTTTGTTCGAGCCAATACTTTTATTTAATTGTTTCACTCCATGTGCTTGAAGGTATTCAAAATATCTCAATGGCAATATACCTTTGAACTCTTCTGTTTCCACTAATACTCTTTCTCCATATTTTGTCTTGACAGTTTCCACCTTCAAAACTTTAAACCTCTTATTCACTACAAGATCTTTTGAATTTACATAAGGTTTGCGATATGTGGCTTTATTAAGAATATTAAAATCCATATTGCATTTAATTACTTGCTTTTATCTTACACACAACACTATGTTAACTAATTTATGTTATTATGATTTCAAGTCGAAGATTTCTCACTTATATTAGATAGGATTGACCTTGATTACCACCGCTGCTTTTCCTACTGTGGGCACACTTTGAAGTCAAACCGGCCTATGTGTATTTGCAGCCTCTAAACACAAGTAAAAACATAAATCAGAATCCACTATAATTAAATACAATTGACTTAGATGCGATATTTTACATCTGATCTACTTTATAACTTCTCGCTAGAGAACCGAATTCAAAACAGCTCTACATTTTTCTGCACGCATCTACATTTTTTTTTTCAATGTAGCATACGTGTGGACACGTTTTGAAGTCAAACCGGCCTATGTGTATTTGCAGCCTCTAAACAAAAGTAAAAACATAAATCAGAATCCACTTTAATTAAATACAGCATTCTTTATACAATTGACTTAGATGTGATATTTGAAATTTGACCTACTTTATAACTTTTCGCTAGAGAGCCGAATTCAAAACAGCTCTACGTTTTTTGCATGCAGCTACATTTTTCAACATAGCATACGTGTGGACACGTTTTGAAGTCAAACCGGCCTATGTGTGTATTTGCAGCCTCTAAACAAAAGTAAAAAATATAAATCAGAATCCACTTTAATTAAATACAATTGACTTAGATGCGATATTTTGCATCTGACCTACTTTATAACGTCTCGCTAGAGAACCGAATTCAAAACAGCTGTACTTTTTTTTCTGCACGCACTTACATTTTTTTTCCAACGTAGCATACATGTGGACGCGTTTTGAAGTCAGACCGGCCTATGTGTATTTGCAGAGTGACCCAACTGACCTACTTTATAACTTCTCGCAAGAGAACTGAATTCAAAACAGCTCCACATTTTTTCTGGACATACCTACATTTTTCAATGTAGCATACGTGTGTGATATTTTGAATCTGACCTATTTTATAACTTCTCTCTAAGCGAGAATGAAAAATTGATGCAATCAGTCTGTCTGTTTTTGACAAATCAGTATATATTTCTTGCAGATAACTGTGTTCGCGATTTAATAACTACGACTTGTTATTTTTTAAAAGCGAGAATGAGAAATTGATGCAATCAGTCTGTCTGCCTTTGGCCATTTTTTCAACGTAGCATACGTGTGGACACGTTTTGAAGTCACACCGGCCTATGTGTATTTGCAGCCTCTAAACACAAGTAAAAACATAAATTAGAATCCACTATAATTAAATGTAATTGACTTAGATGCGATATTTTGCATCTGATCTACTTTATAACTTCTCGCTAGAGAACCAAATTCAAAACAGCTCTACATTTTTCTGCACGCATCTACATCTTTTTTTTCAATGTAGCATACGTGTGGACACGTTTTGTAGTCAAACCGGCCTATGTGTATTTGCAACCTTTAAACAAAAGTAAAAACATAAATCAGAATCCACTTTAATTTAATACAACATTCTTTATACAATTGACTTAGATGTGATATTATGAATCTAACCTACTTTATAACTTCTCGCTAGAGAACCGAATTCAAAACAGCTCCACATTTTTTGCATGCACCTACATTTTTCAACGTAGCATACGTGTGGACACGTTTTGTAGTCAAACCGGCCTATGTGTATTTGCAGCTTTTAAACAAAAGTAAAAAACATAATTCAGAATCCACTTTAATTAAATACAATTGACTTAGATGCGATATTTTGCATCTGACCTACTTTATAACGTCTTGTTAGAGAACCGAATTCAAAACAGCTCCACATTTTTTTGCATGCACCTACATTTTTTCAACGTAGCATACGTGTGTTTTGAAGTCACACACGTATGTTCCATTGAAAATAATATAAGGCTGGTCTGGCTTTAAAACGGTGTACGCGTATGTTACATTGAAAGTAATATAAGGCCGGTCTGGCTTCAAAACGGTGCGCACGTATGTTACATTGAAACTTGCAATGGAAAAACATAGGCATGCACCGTTTTGAAGTAGGACCGTCCTTACTTACCCACTATTAGTGTTTATCACACTAAGATCCCATTCCGTTAAAAGATCAGCAACTTACGAACCCCTATCGTCTTCTATAGGGCTACTCCATAGTGGCGTCTTGGCATTAAAATCACCCCCGATAATTAGATTTTTATTCCTGCCAATTTTACGAAGAATTCTTTCAATTTGATTTATTAAGTCCTTTGTTTGAGTATTTTCCCGCCGGGAGTCCACCGGCGGAAGGTACGCGCTAATCACGTAAAACGTATTTAATCCGGTTTTAATTTCAGGCGTCGTTAGAAATTCGTTTGATAAATTATTTAATATAATTCCGGCACACGCCCCATTATTTATTATTATTCTGCTGCGCGGTCGTTTGCTGTTCGCGTTTAAGACGGTCGCCCTCTTCCCAAAACCTGTTATTTTGTGGCTATACTGGTGCTGTTCCTGTATGAGCCCGATGTCGATTTTGTTTTCGTTCATTAATTTAACGAAATTATTTGTGGCCCCTTTGCCCTTGCCTAAATTAATTTGCGCACATTTAATTTTCGAGCTTCTCGGAACATCGTCTAATGGCCTAGAATCCATAGTCGATGTTCCTGGTGATGACTGCCTTTAAATGTTGCATCGTGGGGTACTGGCTGGACTTGGCGTCATGACGCGTGTCGACACTGACACTACTAACCCTATCGTTTGATCTCGCACAGACCACACAACAAGAAACTGCCCGCCTACAGCTCTTGAACTCATGCCCCACTTCGGCACTGTTACCGCAAAACTGAACCCGCTCCTTACACTTAAATTATTATCAGCGGTTGGAAGGCATATTCATCTTGGATACAGACGCAAGCAATGTGACCATTGAAAGTGTACAATCCCAAATGCAAGGCGGCCAAGAGTCATTGGTTACCTTAGCAAGGTGGTCTCGAAACCAGAACGGAATTATTGTGTTGCAAGACGGTAACTGTTGATTGTGGTGCAATCTCTATAGCACTCTTATAAGTACTTCTATGGGAGAAAATTTCACCTGAGAAGTGACCACGTCGATTTGCAGGTGCTATTACAGTTTAGAAAGTCCGAAGGGCAAGTCGCTAGATGGATAGAAACGCTGCAGCAGTATGATTTCGGCAATGAACACCGTGCTGTGATCTACTGATGGACTACCGTGATCAATGACGATTGGTAGCCTATACAGATGTGTACGGAACAGGAGAATGACAAAGACCTACGACTCATTCTGGCTTGGAAGGTCGGAGCAGAACGCGCTTCTTGGCAGGACATTAGTCCATTGAGTAGCACTCTGAAGTCGTATTGTGCACAATGGGAGCACTGGAGAGACACTTGCATATGTGCTATGCATGCGAGATACGTCTGCTGTGTGATCTTATGTTTGGGTGACAGCTCTGAGATAACATCATGTGCTAGGGCTACGTCGAGGCACTCAAACGTAAGATGCAGGACATCCATGGTGACGTTAAGAAAAATATCCAGATCACAAGCGATCGAATGATGACCAGATATGACATCAAGGTGCAGAAAGCTGGTTTTCAAAAGGGCGACCGCATTTGGCTGCACAACCCCAGACGGAGGCGTAGATTGTCCACGGAGTTATAAAGACATTGAAAAGATTCATATAAAGTTGTAAAAAGAATCAACGATGTGGTATATCGGATTTGTAAGCTCCGAAAAGATAGTACAATAATGGTGCACATTAACCGGTTAGCATTCTACAGTAGTGATGACGCCGGTAGTACCGAAGAACGGCACACAGTGATACAATCAGTTACGCTCGTTTAGATGCTAGCAAATAGTTTACATATAGTGTCCCACCTTGTATATGTCATCATCATCATCATTAGGTCTTCAGTCCTGGATCTGGTTAGACGCGTACCATCATTGTTTCCTATTCTGAACTAATCTACACATTTTCCTGAAATGTGCACAGTCTGCATCTTTTACTGTCTGATCTAGGTCTACATCTACCTCCTTTCTCCTATCTCTGCTTGTAATATATCCCATACTATTCCCCAAAAATGCTTTAGAACGTATTCTTCCCTTCTATTTCTCCTATTTTTTTCCACAGATATCCTTGTTCCCATACTATTTCTATAACTTATTTGTTATTAACTTTGACTGTCCATGGTATCATCCCCATACATCTGAAGCACAGCATTCCAAAAGGCTGCTACCGTTTTTCCATCTGCTTTTCCTACTGTCCGTATTTCATAGGCATACTGTGCTGTGCTCCACAATATGCTTCCAACAACTTTCTTCTAGTTTCTATGTTTGTTGTCTTTCATCATAGACGCTGTTCTTTCTTGTTAGATGCAGTTCGATCCTCTTCAATTCGGTTTTAGAACTAGGTCTGGCTTTCTACAATTTGTTGTACTAGCCTTATTTAACCTTTTTAAATTTTAATTTAAAGAATGTTGTAATGCGTTTGTATTGTATTGCAAGTTGGGATTTTATTATAGTGTTGATTCTTCTCAGTTTATCTTCAAATAGGTCTTTTTTCAAGCAATTACTTTGGATTTTAAAATCACCTAGTATTTTAAAACCATTTTCCTTCCATTTCAAATAAAACAATGGTGGTTTGATGACCGTACTTAAATTTAAATTGTTCAGTTGAAATAAGCTGTAAATTTTGTTTATGTCTAGGAAAATTTGTCATAATAAGATTCATATCTTTTAAGCATCGTATAACATATAAGGAAAGCATTCTTTTTGACAGTTTAAACATCAGCAGCAGAAAACACACAAAATGTCATTGCCAAGTTAGATCAAAAAGTTGACACCTGCACTAAGAAGCTTCATTGCAAGAGTCCATTTTTCGTCAGAACCGCTATTGACTAGTCGTTGGACTAAATATATACAGAAGAAGTGCCATTTTGACTTTAAATGAACTACACCCTATCCTTTATATAATGATATATGCAGTTACTTGGAGGTTGTCCAATGTTTTTCTGTCCACATAAAGTCAATAATTTTTTTCTGAATAATAGATAACTAGGTAGAAGCAAATTGTAAAAGGTGCATATAATGCCAAATTTTTGAAGCAATAAATTAATTAATAATAGTTTTATGCCCTATTACAAATTTTTTTATTGCTTTTATAATAATTTCCAATGCATGTACAGTATCCCATTCTATATTGTGTGATAAGTGTACACCATGTATCTTCTATTAAAATTGGACCATGAAAAATGTAAGGGTGTTTCGCACTTTCCTTTCTATGCTGCTCTCTAAAATCCTTACAATTTATTAGTATTAATAAGTATTCTAGATAATTCTTGATAAAGTTGCGTATCTCATTAAGTTTTGAAAGTCATTCTCACTAGATACCTAAAACTGACACATCACATCATCTGTATACATTCTCACATCATGTTTATTATAGATGTATATGAAGAGGAAAACTAGCTAAGGAATTGCGATACCATTACAAAAAAGTTTAATTGAAAGGAAATGCAAAGGTTAGGAAAGGAGATAGCTTTGATGAATTTCTGTGCATTGGTAAGTGTGCTTACTCTTACCTGACCTTGCACATCTGCATATAGAGCTCTAATATATCGATAAACTGCTTACCAAATCCAAAAACATTTCATATTTTAAATAGGTATTTGTGATTAATTACGTCAAATGCAGTCTGTTGATCATATTTCACAATTGCGGGCGACATCTCATTTTGTTGTGCTGTTGTGCCTTTTTTTAATAAGGCTTTACCTTTTCATTGAATCTTAGGGGATTTTTTAAACCCTGCATGGGAAATCCTCCATTATTATCATTTTTAACTTAAGCTTCATGTGTAACACAAAAAGGTTCGGTTCTCACGTATTTTAGGACATTGACATATGATTTGGGGTGTAAAGAAATTGCAAAGATTGCATTTCTCGTGCCCTAAAAGTGCAGCTACGTTTAACAGTTTAGCATGAGAACATTAAAATATTTTGGCATGGATGATAGTTTGTGGGAGTCAAGCGTTGAAACGAACAGCACTTTACCATCGGCCTTCCTCGAGTGCGGGTGTATTAGTGTAGAGTTGCGAAAGTCGTCATAGTGATTCATCTTCCTTTGTTATCCTTTTACTCTCTCGATATAAAAATACCAGAGTTTCGTCGACGAAAGAGCTACAGACAACCAAACCCTGAACACCTGGACACATCCCTGAGAGGCAAGTTTAACCGGGCATATGATCTCCATAGGGTAAGTTTTTGTAATATAATTTGAGATGTTTTGACGCCCCGGGGGATTGTAATCCCATATAATTTAAATATGTTATAATTATTAGTTTATATAAGCAAAATAATGTTACATTTTGGCTCCTTCAACAATTGGGTATTGTTTAAAATTTGTCTTATTTAGCTAGCTTTTTTATATATTAAATCAATATAGGTAATGCCTTCCATATGATTTCGCGTTTGTCATTTATCTAATATTTAATTAGAAAACAAAAAATTATATAGTTAAACCTGAAAACATTTATGTATATTCCATATTTTTGTAACTAAAAATTTTTTATACTTTGAAATATCACTGGTGGAACGTATCCAAACACTTCTATGGTTGGCAACACTGTCGAACGTAATATTAAATATAGCGACATGTCATTTCTTCGTTTTAAGTTCACCTGTATGTTAATAAATGCATTTCCTAGTTCATCTTGAAATGTTGTTTTTTCTTGTGTTGTGATTTGCATGAAGTGTATCTAAATATCTGGCCCTAAAGTACATTTTTCCGTTATATGGAAGAATTTCTAATTACATCAATTTAGCGAAAACTGTTTGTTACATTAAATTTGCTTTAAATACCAAAGGTGAGTTAATTATTATTTATCACTGTCCAAAATATCTATCTATTGTAACGTTTCTTTATTTTTTCGTTAAAGGCTTTCAATTAAAAAACCTAACCTATAATTCACGATACCTATATATAATAAAAATTTTTGTTCTTCTAACAATTATAATCTATCTACTCTTGTTAAGTGATTTATTTTGCCTAGGGTTGTTCTAGCAACGTACTCTAACCTCTATTTAAAATATCGTTTGGTATCTAGTACCTATATTTAAAATATAATGTCTCTTAAAAATAGAAAACATAACTTCAAGTTTGTCTATTTACAAAATAAACATGACTGGTATGTTTTTAATTGAATTTCTTACTTATTTAGGACATCAATGCAATTTGTGTGTATATAACCTTAGATAAAAATTACTTTTGCTATCTTATAAACTGAAAATGAAAACAAATTATTACTGTTCAACACAACTAGTAATTTTTTTCAAAAAGTAATTTATAATATCTTATGTAAATTATACCATGTATGGTACCATCATTAACTGATGAATTACATGATTTTAATTGTAAGTTTTACCTTTAATGATTAACTTGAAATTTCTACTTGTCACCTTACTTTTAATTATGTAAATATACCTTGCATTCTCTATTGTTCATGTGTAATATCATCTTCCGTATCTAAATATTATATAATTATTCAGCTTTCATATCCTTTATTTCTATGTAAAAATAGTTTATAACTTTCGGCATATCCTATCATACACCTAAATGAATATGATTCCTTAACCTACAAGTGTTCCAAACCTTATCATGTCATATACTTTTTAGTTTTAAAAGATAGACCTTTCATTCCTAGTTATAAAATTTTTTCTGGTGGTCATTACAAACAAATAAATCCAATTTCTTTTAAATTTTCATCTTCATCTTGTTATTATTCCATAACCTAATGCAGTTATTTATTGTGGTTCACATATTTTTATCTTAACAACCCAGCGAATCTTTAGAACTTGTACTACCATGTCCGGTTGATGCTTTACTCTTTGACTACATATAGGGTTGTGACCTATTCATCTGTTGGGCCAAATCTCGTGTAAAAAAATGAATGTATTAATTATATGTATCTAACCAAACTAAAAGGATATCTATAAGTTTTGCTGGTTACCAGTCGCTTTTAATCAAGTGCGAACCAACAAAAAAATCCACTTGTAAAAAAGCATTGTTGAATGCATTAAAATAACAATTTAAAATATGTAGTAGGTGAAAAAATCAATGACTTATCTCTATAAGGCTCAAGCGACCTTGTGTGTAAGTAAGTAATTCACTGAATGCAACAAATGTTGAAGATCGGATCACTTTTACTAGTATCGACAATTTGTTTATCCTTGCAGTCATATTCGCGTTTGGCAGCATATTTTACTAGCAAGCCCGAATCTATAAAATTATTGTCACTTCATCCGCATGATGCTAGTTGCTTGTCAATCAAATTACAACCGCGTGAAATGCATGACTGATTGACTGTGTTTGATCGATCGCTCTGATATAATTTGGCAGTATTTATAAGTTAAAATGATCTCGGGGGTTACATGATTTTCTGGTTTACAGGGTTCGTACGATTTGAACTGTTTTAAAGGTGAGGTCAAGAGTTTTTCTTTCCACAAGAATATATGCATTGGTATTTTTACACTGACCATTTACTACCACATATGTGTCATTGGTTAGTTTATTTATTTTTTATTTATTTATTTATTTATTTATTTATTTAATTAGCGCAATGCTATTTCCAGTATACATAAATGAATTTAAAAAAAACAATTTAATTTAAGAACTAAAGAAAAGAAAAGAAAATGTAAAGTGTTAACTTCTGTAAATAAGTCAAATCCTTAACTAAATACAATCTAGTCTTCCAGATACACCACTACCATTACATAATTTCATATTTTCCTTTCTTAGAAAACAGTTTCATGTCTTGAATATTTTCAATATCAGACGGAAGATTGTTAAATAAACAAAATCCCTTATATATAATTGTTTTCATCGTCAAGCTTCTGTTCACTCTACTCGCATTAATATAATCTTTGGTTCTGATGTTATAGTTGACATATGCTGATCTATAATGTATATATTGCAAAAGATATTCCGGTGCCTGATTGTATATAATCCTGTGGACTAGGACCATAACAGCATGTTCAACTTGTGCTTCTAGAGGCAACCAGTTCAGTTGTCGTAACATACTGTTAATTGGAGTCATAATGTTACATTTTAGTATTACACGCATTCCCTTGTTCATCAGAATTTGCAGTCTTTGTACGTCCTTTCTTTTGCACATAAAGAGCATAGTCTGGCAGTAGTTGAAATGTGGGAAAATTATTACATTATAGACAACACACCTAGCCCACAGTGTTAAATGGGTTGAGAGTCTACTTAAAAAGCCAATTTTTTTGCCCATCTTCTTACATAATTCATCAACATGCCCAGTAAACTTAAGTTCTGAGTCAATATAAATCCCCAAGTATTTGATTGACTTTACAATCTCAATATTACTACCATTTATAGAAATATGAAGGCCACTTTCTACAAAATCATTGTATTTTTTTGTGGAACCAATGAGCATGCCTTTTGTCTTATTCACATTCAGTTTCAATTTATTTATACATAACCATTTGTAAAACTTTTCTAGCTGATTATTAAATACTGTTATTAGATCCTGTATGTTATAACCAGATGCTGACAAAAGTGTATCATTTGCAAACGTATTCACAAAACACTGGTCCATGCTCAAGTACATATCATTCATGTAAATTATAAAAAGTAACGGCCCAAGAACACTGCCCTGTGGCACTCCATATACACTAGTAGTCACTTCGGATAATCTGTCTCCGTACTTTACTTTATGACCTCTATCATTCAAATTGCTAACAAACCATTTTAAAGCAATTCCTGTTATACCATAATACTCCAATTTTCGTATCATAATGTCTCTGTCTATAGTTTCAAAGGCACGTTGCAGATCTACAAATACTCCCAAGATTGTCATATTATTATCCATGTCCTTTTTCCATTTAATATTGGCACATTGTACAGCCATTTCACATGAATGACCTTTGCGAAAACCAGATTGGTGCACATACAGTAATTTATTAGTTTCACAGTATTCAAGCAGTTGTTTATGCACAACAATCTCTATTATTTTTTCAACAACTGGCAAAATATTAATTGGTTGAAAGATTTCAGGTGTAGATGCCTTAAACACTTTTGGAATAGGAATAATAGTAACTTTCAGTTCAGTTGGTATTTGACCTAGTCTTAATGACATATTGACTAAATTTAAAAGCGGACAACCGATAATGTCAAATAAGTTTTTAATAACTTTTACATTTACCAAATTAGGAGACGCCTTATGTTTAAGGTTCTTGACAATTTTAGTTAACTCATTTAGGGTAATAGCTTGAAACTGTTTGAAACATCCGATTGAACCCTGTACCCCATACTGCACCCAGTTACAATTCACTACTTCTATAGACTCAACAATATCCTTAATACTATCACAATAAAATTGATTAAATTTGGTTTCAATTGCCCCTTCCTGCTTACCAAAGTGAATATCATAGTTTAGTTCCTTCTTTGTACCAGATATTATTATTTTTAATGTTCTCCACATTTTCTTACTATCATGTTTACATAAATCAATGTTTCGTTCTAAAAACGATCGTTTCTTTCTTCTTATTAAATTTACCGCTATATTTCGCTATATTTTATACCTATCCCAATTGTCATTTGTTCGATTCCAGGTGAATCTTTTATAGGAAATATCTCTTGCTTTTTGTGCTTTTCTTATTTCACAGTCAAACCACTCATTTTTCTTATTTAAGAATATTTTTTCATGCGGTGGCGCTACTTGATCAATCACACTAGTAATGTTATTGAAATTGTGATAAATAATATTTATATTAGCGAATTCATACAGCCAATCTTTAATCACCAGTTTTTGTTTAATCTTATTCATATTAACATCTGACCAATCTCTTACAGAGTATGTTTTTGTTTTATTTAAGTTTCTTGTAGTACTAGCAATAAGTGTTCCAATGATATCATGATCAGTAATTTTAGGCCATTTATGATTAGTAACTGGTTTTATTTCAAAGCAATTTGTTACAATTAAATCAATTAAAGTTTGTGACTGTTTTACTATTCTGGTAGGTTGAGAAATTATCTGTGTGTAACCAGCCGTATTTATGATATTTTTTAACTTTCTAGTATCACTATCCTGATTGTTATTATAGTTAATATTAAAGTCC
Organism: Platerodrilus igneus; assembly: GCA_036346225.1. NCBI lineage: Eukaryota > Metazoa > Arthropoda > Insecta > Coleoptera > Lycidae > Platerodrilus > Platerodrilus igneus. The sequence continues at coordinate 598,287 of JARFIW010000705.1, forward strand.
TCTAATATAATCACTTCATTCACCGAGTAGTTATCAGAATTCAATGATGACTCAAAATAGTCCAAAAAATTTCCAAATGAACTACTGGGAGATTTATATACACACCCAAGTACAAGATTTTTACCATATATTTGCATCTGAATGGAAGTAAACCAAAAGTCATAGTCAATATTAACACTATCCTTTACTTTAAAACTATAAAATTTGCTCACATAAATGATAACTCCTCCTGTATGCCTGCTATTAGAAGTACAACAAACTATTTCATATCCAGGAATTGCTATCTCATGTAATTCAATGCATTCTGTAATATGTGTTTCAGATAAACATATAGCAGTAGGTGCAATATCCTGAATAGCCTGGAATATCTCCAAAAAGTTTGTTGTTAAACCCTGGATATTCAAGTGCAAAATTAAACCTTGGTTTTCAATTGATAATTTCTTCTGCTCAGTCTCTAGTTGCTATATATAATTTACTTTTTTAACCTCGACATTTCTTCTTCTCTTAAAAGACGCACAATATAACGACCACACTGTATGATTAATGTCAATATCAACTCCATATCTTTGTTTGGCCTCCATACAGTTAATACATTGAGCTGTTGTACTACTACACATAGACTGCTTATGTTCACCTGTACATTTTGGACATACTATTTTATTTCTACAATGCTGTGCCATATGACCATATCTAAAGCAATTAAAACACCTAATTACTGTAACCAACTCGGCAACTTTACATCTAGACCAGCCTATTCTTAAAACCTCTTCTTTCATTATGTACTTGAAAGTATTTGGATCACCTGATATTATTAGGTTAAATCTACCTTTAACTTGCTTGGTTTTATGTACTAATTCCATCTCAAATGTTGGTTTGACATCATTCAATCAATTATGGTGAATAATTCTCTGAACAAGGTCTTCACTATCATCTTCAGCCAAAACACCTAGGACCTTAATTTTTTGATTTCTCTTAGTCGGTACCTTCACACAATAATTATCACCCATTTTCTGTTCAATATCATTTTTTACTATTTCTAACAATTTATTATCATCACATCTAATCAAAATACTTTTTTTCGTAGAGTGTCCCATTATAACATGCACATCCAATTATACTGGGTCAATAGCTTTTTTTACTTCTTTGCGAACTATATCAACATTTTTGTCGCCCGCTTTGGATTCCACTATCAATACTGGTGTATTTTTAAGTACATCAGAATACTGTTTTGAAGAAGTACTAACTTTCATAGCCTTTACATCTTCTATTAATTCATGTACTGCCGTTTTTAACGCTAACACTTCTTTTAATTCAGACTGCAAAACTTCTATTCTTGGAGATAGAATTTGTTTTTCACACTGCTTTATTTATTGCCATCTCAATCATACTGTTCTCGTTTTTATCAGCACCCAAAAAATTTAAACATTTATTACAAAAAAAATTTTAAAGCTCGTTCCTTTTTCAGTTGCAGTACTCTTAATTCAGAGGATGAAAATTTTTTACATTAACCTTTGACAACCATCACAAGCAAAGCATTTCTCACCAGTACATTTAACATCAATCTCTTTATAGCCACACTCATAGCATGCCATTATACTTAATTTTCTTTAAACCATTCCAATCAATGCAGAAATCCTTGATCCTGGCCTGTCTAATAGTAAGAATTATTATTTTAAATACAAACAGCTGCTATCTAGTTAGGTGATATCTTCCCAGCTGTTGTAAAAGTTAGTGATAATAATTTATTGCTATAACAATTTACTATAACTTTAGTTAATAAATTTCCTTGTTTTTTTCAATAAATGACTCATTAAAATATATCCAGAATAAACACCACCCTTTGTTACTATAGTTCTCCAATTTCCAAAAATTTTGTTTGTGTATTTCCACTGCAAAACACCATTTATTCACTGAGCATCACAAAACAAAACACTTTACTTTGTTGACCTCTACTCATACCTACACATTGAATTTTAGGATGCTATATGATTTCTGTATATTTAAGTAATCTACAATGGTTTCAGTGTTTTTGCAATACGTTAGAATATTTTCGAATACATGTTCATAGGATGATTATTTACAAAAAAATACATTGGTCTTTCTCTAATTTGATATTCAACATGTGAAGTCCCTTTCATTGCTTGTTGTAAAAGAATGTACTATGTATGTTTACTGTTTATGTCGGTATTTTACTTTAATAATATAAGTAAACAGCCTCTTTATCAACTGTAAACCACCCGACCTACAGAAAATTTTTCGGGTTTTTTCTTGCTAAGCTCATTTTAACTAACTTAAATTAATGAATGTTGTCCTATATGCAAATGTATGCCTAATTAAAACATTAGAGTTACATATTTCTTGTTTTAAAATTTTGTAACGTTTTTTTCTGGTGCACGAAAAATACGAACATGCAGAGTGTGGAACACACTCTGGCTCTGCTAACATTGACCCTCATGGGTTGTGGAGAATAACATGAGACTTAAAATTATCAGGGTTGTTAAATAGACTATTTGAAAATACGGCTGAAAAGAAAGATAAAAATACACTGTAAATGAAATAAAACACTTGAAAGAAACAAGATACCTACAGTTTTTAGTTCAAATGCAGTACAATTGTTACTATAAAAAAATGTACAAAATTGTAAATAAATTCTGGATTCCATTTTGTAATGTAAAACAAATTCATAACTCGCTATACAATGCCAATTTTTAACATTTGTTAATTATTGAAAATATTGCAAAAAAAATTTAAAGTATAAGCTGTCAGTCACCACAACAATTTTCAATTTTGTAATAAAATGCCATAACACTTTAAAGATACATAAAACAACAATTAACAAAGTATTTGTATGCATCAATTAATTGTTTAAATAAAACATCCAATACATAAGGTAATATATGACGAAAAATTTCATGAAACTTTTGCTTGACAAAGCTTACCTTGTATTTTAAATTTTACTAACATTTAAGAGATTCAATAAATGTAGCTTAGATAATGGCGTTATAATTTTGCATTTTTAATTATATTTTTTTTAGCAGCAGTGTAATAAAGCAAACTATAATTTAAAGAGAATATTTTAATTTCTTTGACAAGTGTGTCAAATTAGAACAGAAATAGAACATACTTGTATGTGTAAGATAACGATTTAGTAACATATGTTATATTTTCTTACTTCTTATCAGGTAACAAACAATGGAGTTCTTGAAGTAGAATCACAGGATCTTCTAACCAAAAAATTATCAGCTGGTAGAATTTGCTGCGCCTTCAGGAAACAAACTTATGACCAATATCATCATTTGTTTAAAAGTAAAGAAACGTACACCAAGATTGCATTCCAAATTATAGATATAAAACTTCTTTGCAGGTATTTGATCCAAGAAAATTTAGGTAGGAAGTAAAATTAGATTTATGAATTTAGATAATTACGCCGTCATCTTGAATTGTATACTTGATTTAATTATTAAATTAGGTATCTCGAAGATCGACCCTAAAATAATTAATATTCGATATATAATGGTGGCGTATTTCAACGACAAACAGAAATTAAATCTGTTTGCATCTCACCATCTTTTCAATTAAAATGGGTTCCTGCAGTACGGTGTGAAGAGAATGCATAATAGAGAAATCCTATAAACTTATTTTGTAAGAAACTATTAAATACATTTTAGAAAATACATACCTTAAATTGGTCTATAATTGGAAATTTACGACAGACAAAATTACTGCTGGATCATTGAAAATCAGCAAATCAAATGGACAATTTTACAGTTGGTCAACAAACAGGTGAACGCCAAGATAAGGCCAGAATCGATAAATAAGGCTGGAGTTATAAATTGAAATGACAGAATTTGAACCCACACAAGTTGTGCATGTGTTAACATAACCGCTAATGAACAAAAGTAACACTTTATAAATACGTATTTATATGCGTTTTATGTATTTTAAAGAGAAAGGAAATTATTCAAGATTGTTGAATAAAACAGAAATTGTTTCAGTAAAATAAGACTTGTTTATTTTAAAACATTACAAATGTATGTAATAAAATGAACTCAAATCAGAAGTAAATAACCGTAGTGAAACTAAAAGGTTATTTAGCTGGAACATGGCAATGTGCATCAGGCAAAGTGATATATTACAATTGGATGACTAAACAAAAGATAGCAGTTTTTTAGTATTCATATTACTAAATAGAGTAAATCAAAAGCTGAAGTCACGATACCTCACGTTGCTGTAAAATAAGGATTGGCTTAAAATTGAAGGTTTTGTACAAAACCAATACATTAAAGAAAAAAGAAATTAATGACAAAATTTAAATATAGATCGGTATTCTGACAAGCGGCGTATTTTTAATAACTGTAGGATTTTGCAAGTTAATACGTATTTAAAACCTTTACCACACTGTATTGTACACATTGTAACATTAACGCGTCACGTAAATCAACATCTAATAGAGGAAACAAGTTTATTAATTTCAGTTAATTAACCATTTGTAGCCTGGTGGTACACGTCAAGTACCACATTTTTCTAGACCTATTAAGCATGGTGACCCATAAAACAGACCACATTTAAAATAATTTGTACTAGATATGCATTGAGATTTGTTTTGTGAACCACATTACGTATATGTATGGCAAAGTATAAAGTTTACAACTCAAGAGCAAAAAATGTAAAAGTTGATACCTGCAGTATTCTACAGCAGCTCAGTGTTCTTGAGACACCTGAATGTGCCAGTAGTAAATTGTTTTCTTATATAGACAATTTCTATTGCATTTTCCTTCAACTTTCTTTTAAACTTTTATTAATCATATATTCAGGTAAGGTTCATTATGTGGAAAATTTGTATAATTATTTATCTCCCATACTGGTAGATAAATTTGTGGGTGTTCAATATCTGTACCACCGTGCAACTAGGATATGTTTTGTTTTAGCACCAATATGGATAATAATGAAGAATTACCATTCAGATTAGTAGATATGACTAGAGGCGAATTATATGCAGAATTGTATGCTGATATTCCTTCAGGAAATGAATCCGGAAACAATTCTGACGATTACAATTATTACACTGAGGAGACGGAAGAACCTATACATATTAAAACCTATTATGGCACTTGAAAGTGATAATGAATGGGACGGTGAGAATTTGCTTCCTGTTTTAATTATATACTGCGACAGAAACCAGTATGGAATAAAGCTTATTATACATCTGCTCCTATGCATTTTTTAGACGATAGTGGTCCAGTGAATATTACTTGTCATGATGAAATTCCCTGTCAACTCTTTCAGTCATTATTGTCTGAAAATATGATGAACCATATTATTTTCCAAACAAACTTATATGCAACACAGACTAAAATCAGTCGTATGTTATACCTTTAACTAAAACTGAATTGAAATGTTTTCTGGGTTTCAATTTACTAATGCGATTGAAGAAATTACCTAGTTATCGGGATTTTTGGTCATCTGCTCCTGATTTCCATGGCAGTTTTGTGAGCAGCTTGATGACAGTAAACAGATTTGGTTGAATTCTTACAAATCTCCATTTGAATGATAATGAGCTAAGGCCAAATCGTAACTCAGCTGACTATTACAAACTCTATAAACTTCGACTCTTTCTGTCTTCATTGCAAATGAATTTTTTTGGAATATTTTAGACCATCTGAATATTTGGCTAATGATGAGTGTGATTAAATTTGAAGGCCGTTCATCTTTATACTAAAAACCATAAGTGAGGGTACAAGGTGTCGGTATTGAACGATAAAAGCAGGTATTGTTATAAATTTGACATTTACATTGGAAAGACGGGATAGTCACCTGAAAAAAACTTTATGAGTAAAAGTAATTAATAAATTATGTCAAAGACTTGAGAATAAAGGTCATAAGATATTTTTTGTCAATCATTTGAGTAGTGTCAAGCTTATGGAAACTTTAAAAGCACTAAAAATATTTGCATGTGCAACCATAAATCCCACTATGAGGGAATTGCCAAAGTTTCAAATATACAAAGAGTTAAAGCAGGGTGATTTTGATTATTTTGTTAGCAACAGTGGTATCTATACAGTGAAATGGAAGAGGAACAACGATGTGTTCACTTGATTTCAAACTACCACCAACTAAATGAAGTGACTACGGTTAATCGCAAAACAAGTGAATTGTTTGTTGTGGAGAACACCAGCCTGCGGGTGAGGAGAATATCCTCGATAGTGTTTAAAGCAACATTCTAGTAAATTGTATGTTGGGAAGGTTCACTTCAGCTTAAGTGGTGAGGAGAATATCCTTGGAAGTGTTCCGGAACAACAACTAATTATTAGTTAAAATGCCTACTGATGATGACCACATAGTGGTCGAAATACGTATCTAGTAATTTAAATATTTTTTATGGTTAAGGATTTTTATTTAGACAACTCACTTGTTTGTTGTGGAGAACACCAGCCTGCGGGTGAGGAGAATATCCTTGATAGTGTTTAAAGCAACATTCTAGTAAATTGTATGTTGGGAAGGTTCACTTCAGTCTAAGTGGTGAGGAGAATATCCTTGGAAGTGTTCCGGAACAACAACTAATTATTAGTTAAAATTTCTACTGATGATGACCACATAGTGGTCAAAATACGTATCTAGTAATTTAAATATTTTTTGTGGTTAAGGGTTTTTATTTAATTTTATTTAGAGATATAATGTCCAAGTTTATAACACGAAAAAGATATAAAACGTCAACGCTCTAAATACGATGATGCTGTTTTGTAATGCTTTTCCTAGAAGTAAGGTGTAAAAATCCTTTTGAAAACAGATATGCTATAGGCTTGGGAAGAAATAAAAAACAGTGTCTTAAACTCGAAGAGTATTTCGTGAAAACACTTTGACAACACATACAAATGTTATCGAATCAGTGGGAAATAAAAGACTCAATAAAAAAAGGTTCATCTTTGTGTGAATAGAATTTTTTTGATTTTTTCCAATATAGTTAAACATGTATTTATAGGTCACCTTATCACAAAAGAGATTAATTCGCTATTCATTTTTAAAACATAACCTATATATATAGAATACTAAACATATATGTCAAAATGAAAAGTAAAGGAAAAAACACTTGCTCTGAAATAGTGTAGGATATTGAACTATGTAGTACTAGAGCAGCCTGGCATTTTTCAGAATTTTTTTAGAAATACTGTCAGTGTTTTAAATATATCATTTCCATAGCAACGTGTGATGTAAAGCCACTATATAAAATATAAATTTTAGCTATAGCTTAATCAGTTAAGTGAAAAAATTTTGTAATAAAACCATGGACGGTTGCATCTAGACCACGAAATTATTTTAGCGACTTCGAGATTATATTGCTTCCGTCACAAGCGATCTATGCAATAAACTTTTTCTCGGTACGCTAAAAAACAATTTCGCTACTATTTAAACGCTACCATGTGGTATATATTAATTAGCGTTAGATTCTTTACTGCTGCATGTACTTTAAAATAACGATTTCAATAAAACGTTCGAAAACAATACGTTAATCGTCTATTCATAGACTATAGTTATAGCGTTTTCTAAACACCCTTTTTGGGGTGGGCTAGAATATTTAGAGGAGGGGTGGCCTTCTAAGTACTCTAACTCCTAGCTACGTGCATGATTATCACTTAATTTATTGTTGAATAGTAGAATTTGGCTGCAGATATAGTTTTCTATTTATTGCGTGGAAATGTATAATAACGCCATTATCGAACTCATGCCATAAAAAAAGGATAAAGTAAATAAAATTTTATTGGTATATAAAAGGATCTATGTACTGATTTATACCTTTTGGTAATCATTTTTTAAAAAAACTTTTTAAAACAATTACTTAATTTTACTTCTATTCCATCAGATAATATGTATTTCTAAAGAATAAGGTATCCTCTACATACCACAATTTGAAAATCCAACTTTTTTTAAGCAAACATTCGGTATATTATTTGACTTTTAGGTTCCTTAAGTTCTAATAACATTAGGTACCAATTTTCAATCGCTTGAGATATTAACCGATGAAGTTTGGTACCGTTTATACTATGACCTATAAATTATTTATTTAATTTTTAGCATTCAGTAATTCACCAAAAGTGTTAAATATTGAACTTTGGCACGATTTGTCAGTCGGTCAAATAAAAATTTAAAAGAACTAGAAGAAAGACAGTCAAATTATTGATCAAAGTTCAATTCTAAAAGTTTCAGTTTCTCAAAGTAAAAAAAGGCTATAAAAATCCGTCTGTAACAATTTTACAAACATTGAAAATTGCTAAACATTTTGTACTTTTCTTACGTATTTCTAGGATTTTTCAACGAATCAAAAATCAAACGATATACTACGGTATGTTCCACAAGTATCTTGATTGTAACTCAAAATCATTATACTTTTAAATCAAACAAAACGGTGATCGTTACTTGTTGAACACAACTGAAAAAATATTTTCTCATTCACTGAATGAAAGTCGGGCCGCGCCGGGCCGGGCCGTCAATTTTCATTTCGGGTCGGGCCTCGCGCCGGGCTGGTCATTTTGCTGCGTCGGGCCGGGCCGGGCTTTTAATAAGCCCGGCCCGAGTCCATACCTAGTAACAAAATCGAACACACCTGAATTTATTAAAGTCCTAGAGAAAATTAAGTGCATTCATACGAATTACCCTTGAGTACCCTCACTTTTCAAAGCCTTTTATATTAACAACAGGCGCATCCAATGTTGCTTTAGGCACAGTATTGAGTCAAGGCAAAGTAGGTAGCGATAAACCAATCAGCTACGCATCACGAACATCAAATGAAACAGAACAAAAATATATTACAATTGAAAAGGAATTATTAGCCATAATTTGGGCAACAAAATATTTTAAGCCATATTTTTATGGAAAGAAATTTTATGTATACGCAGACCATAGACCATTAGTATGGTTATGTAAATTCAAGGAATCCAATTCGAAATTACAGATATGAAGGATTACAGTAGAAGAGTACGACTACGAAATCGTATACAAGAAGGGAATGTATAACAAAAATGCGGACGCATTGAGCCAAATGCAACTCAATGCCATAGAGACAGAGTCAGTTGCAGGTAACGTAGACGAAACCGAGATGAGAGAAGTCCCAGAAGAAATATAAACTATACATTTAACGCAAAACGATGAACCAAAAACTGCAATTAAAATTTTAAACGAAGCGATAGATACGAAACCAAATCAATTTATGATTACCGAAGTTTTAACCCACCCAAACCGGTAAAATATACAAAAATAGACAATAGGAAAATAGATCACATTCAAAAAACGAAAGATGACAACTAGGATCAAATAATTAAAATTTTAAAAGAGTATACCCCAGATAAAAAAACCTTTTTACTTTTATTTCACAATAGAACATTTGTACCAAAGATTCTCAGAATTATATATTCATTTGTTTAATAACTCAGGACCTGAGATTATTAAATGCACACAAAAACTAATTATTTTAGAAGACCCAGATGAAATAAATGACGTAATTCGCAATCAACACGAAGGTAAAACAATTCATTGTGGAATAAATGAAAACCTAAAACAACTCATAAGGCGATATTATTTTAAAGACATGAAAGAATTAACTACAGATTTTATTAATCAATGCGAACTATGCAACAAAGCAAAATTTGACAGATCGCCACTGAAAGTACCCTTAATGTTAATTAAAACACCCGACAAACCTTTTCAAAAATAACATGCAGACACTTTGGTAGTAGAAGCTCAGAACATTTTATCAATCATAGATGCCTTCACAAAGGTAGAACAAGCAATACCCATTACTTCAAAAACAGTATTGATGTAACTCAAGGGTTTTTACAGTACTTTACATTTTATGGTACACCTGAATCAATAACTTTAGATAATGGAAGTGAATTCAGAAACGACACTATACAAAATACCTTAGAACTTCATAAAATAAATATTCATTTTCTTACAGAAAATCAACCGGAATCAAACGGATTAATTGAACAATTACATTCAACATTATTAGAACAGTTCAGACTTTTAAGACTAACATATAAGAAAGAACCCATCACCAATTTAATGTCATGTGCCCTAATTGCTTATAACAATAACAATTCATTCTTCAAATAACTTTACATCCCTCAAATTAACAGTAGGACATACAGACTCTCGCAACCTTTATGATATACACTACAATAAAGAAGTATATCAACAGTATGCCAAGGATCACAAAGAAAAATTAAAAATTACTGTTAATGTCAAAAATAAATTAGACAGCGATAAGGAACGTATTACAAAAAAAAACTGCAATGAAAACGCCAATATAAACAAATTCGCAGTAGGACAGACCGTTTATGAAAGAAACTTTAAAGGTCCGTTTAAAATCAAAAAGATTTTGGAGAAAAATGTAGCAGTAGTAGACAACGGAAAAACCATGAGATACATACATTTAAAGAATTTAAGACACCCTGTAATTTCAGATGGACAGCCATCACCCTTGCCGTCAACCTCCACCCACTAGAACAGACGACAATGAAATAGTAATAGAAGATATAAAAAACAACCCTGGTATACTACCAGTAAAATTGGATTGCATGCAAAACACAATAGACTATTGAACTTTTGCACAAAAATTAGATTTAACTGAATTAACACGAGAATTTTATGTAATTAGAGACAATTATGACAGACTGAAAGAATCAATGAACACAGCCAGATTTGGAAAAGAGTATGCGATAGAAATGCTTAATTACAAAAGTATAATGGAAAATATCCTAAGGAACACAGACGACAAATTCAATCAATTAATACCAACAAACCAAACCACAAGACTGTAAAGAGAAATTATTAATGGATTAGGTAATATCATAAAAGCTATCACAGATAATATAGACAACCAAGATGCTGAACGATACGACAATGCAATACAAGAATCGATTGACAACCAGAATGACATGAAAACTGTTGTTAGAAATCAAATTTCCTTAACTCAATCAACTATAGTAAAATTTAACAATACACTCCGAAAGTTAGTAAAGAACCAAGACAGTATAACAAGTAGAATACTAACTCTTGAAAGTAGCATGCAAACCACAACATTAGGAATGCGAGATTTAATAAGATTTAACACGATATTTAATCAAATGATAGCAACCCTCACTGTAATTCAACAAATTTTAGCTACATTTGCTAAATTAAATACTTTACATGCTAGTATTATCAAATCATTTATAACTCATAGTAAATTGCCTTTTGAAGTAACAAAATCTATCATACTTATATTTGAAAAATACCTATAGTAAAAGGTTATGTAAAGAATAATGAAATTACATTTTTAATAGAGATTCCAATTGTAGAAATTTACCCTTATAATTATTATCATTTATTTGCTTTCCCTATGAAAGTTTAAAAAAAAAGTTGCTTTATTTATGACCCCAAAACAATGAAAAACACTGGTAACAGGGCCTAATAAATACAAATAAAAAAAAGAACTAGTGATGAAGGCACAATCATTCAGTTAACTGTATTGTACCACTACAATAAGTATATAAAGGCAATTTCTTATGTTTAAGTAATCAATTATGTTAATATATATCTCTACATGACATTTAAAGCATATAAAATATTATTCCAAAACAGTAATATGTGCGGAGTATTTAAATTTAAATTAAGAGATATGTTATTTTAGTAACTGATTCCTGATGCACACTCGACACTTAACATATAACATTTAACACTGATAAAAGCATATCATAACATGGAACTTTATAATCAGAAATATCGCGCTTTAAAAGTTTGGTAAATATTAGTTTTTTAGACAATTTCAATAATGCAGGTGTATCATTGTACACCAACACACCGCAATAAATGGGTGACATTTGACTTTTTGTGGTCTTTAATAGGTTTGTTCTAAATGTATTTGATATTCTAGTACTGTAATTATGTATTTTGTCTCCTGCTATTAAGGCACAATTAGATTTTAAGTGTTTGTTTGAGATATTGTGTATTAGCTTTATCTATTCTAACATACGCAATTTAAAAATAGGTTTCAAATGAAAAATTGCATAGACAAGTTCGGTAAGAGTGTAGTATTCAATCCTGAATAACTCTTTGATGACTTTATTTTGCATTCGTTGCAGTGGATTAATTATATATTTTGAACAGTTTCCCCAGCATGTTATTAAACATCTGAAGAATGGTACTATATAACTATTATAAATTAATTTTTTGGTTGCAATATTAAAAACAAACTGACATCTTTTTCTTGCTCCCATCATAGAAGCGATCTTTTTAATTATTGTCATAACATGAGACTTCCAAGTTAGCTGGCTGTCTATTATTAAGCCAAGGTACTTTTAAGAGTCTACTCTTTGAATGTGTACATTATTTAAAGAAACTGAAATATAACCTTTCTGGTTTATTCTTTTGTCTTATCAGCATATACACCGTTTTATTTAGGTTGATACACAGTTTATTATGGACTAACCAGCTAGAGTATATTTTTAAATCTTCATTTATTAGATTTTGAAGCTGAAACAAATCATACCCCGAATAGAGGATTGCAGTGTCGTCTGCATACATAAAATATCTGCCCCTTAACTCCACAAATTGTAGACTGTGTACCTAAATCAGATACAGTAACGGGCCGAGAATAGAGCCCTGCGGTACACCTATACTAATATTAGAAATTATACTTTTATGCCCTTCGTATACTGTAAAGTGATGCCTATTTACTAGATATGACTTCATTAAATCAAATGCAACACCTCATATTCCCATTTTATCTAATTTTTCCATTAAAATAGGAATGTTGTTACAGGCAGAAAAGCTACTGAGTATATTATTTTCATTAAAATTATAAAATGGGGGCGGCCTTTAAAACAGAAATTAAAGGGGTGGGCGGTCACCGGTACTAGCTAGTGGAAGGTCATGGATCGTTTAGAGGGTTAAAATTTTGCAGAAAAGGGCTAAATTAATATATATTATACAACAAAAAGATTTGGCCCTTACCTTTCATAAATATTGTGGCTTAAAGACAATTACCAAGGGCGCCAGACAAGTCGAGAATGTCTAAATGTTCATGCAAAACCTTGAGAGACTTGTCATCCCAAGGAGGACAATTGTTTCTTTTAATCAATTCTTATCTTTTTGACTACTTATGCACCTTTCATGATCAAAAATAAAAAAATATTGACTTAATCAACGGCAAACAAAAACTGTTTAATCACCAGAGCAATAAACGTGAACCGTTATATTAGGAAATTCATTCATTTTAATTTAGAAATTTAATTGAATGGTTGATATGGAATTATGATAATTTTATGTACATAAGCAATTCCCAAACACTTTATATGGAAGAAAACTTATACTATAAATGTCACAGTAAATGAATCCTACAGTTTATGGCCAAAACGTCCTAACAAATATATTAACTAAAAATTCGTCATGCTAACTTAAATATAAAAACTTACACGGGCATAAACCCTTGCGAACTGGATGAGTTAATTACTCCTCTCCACTTTTGCTAACGTGATACTAAGTTTGATATCATATCTGCTACGCCGGAGAACGCTACCAGCGTAATTCTTTGGCTACGTTTGTAAAACTGAAAACCCCATTGCAATCCCTTCTTTTGACTAAAGCTTTAAGTTATATATTAACTCTACTCTATACCATTATTTTACGTCATACTTCTGTTATCCAATGACTATTAACAGAACCTCCCAAAAACAAGATTTTAGAAACTAAATCCAGCCCCTTTCAAAATGAGGGCCACGAATAGCAATTATTTTTCTAATGGTTTAAATATGTTGTACATTCTTGGAATTTTAAGTACTAAAATTGTTGACCATATCTATTGGCGACAGTTGCCTGCCATTGACAAAAGACCTGTTAACCCAACTTGAGCCGAAATGGATTTTAATACAATGGATGTCTCCAGACTACTTAAAATTACTTGCAATCTTTGAACAAATCAAATTGGAAAATAGTTTGGCTATGTGTAATGTTTCGTTTTCTGTAACCCGCTGTCAATCACGAAAATATTAAGAAAATTAAGTTTTGCAACTGAAAATTGCCTTTCTTTGTTTACGTTCAAAGGTACTATTTCATTTAAATTTATCAGATTCGTCAATCTATAACCGACATAAGTTTTAAAAGGGTTATTGTATTCGGTTTGCAAGGTTGGACCTTTAAATTATGATAACAGTTGCTTGAATTTATAATATTTAAGGGTAAAGGTATTTCTAAACCTGGTCTTTATTATAAGGGATGCCTACTAAAATATAACGGTAATTTATTATGGAATTTTGCCTATAAGTAATACAAGTTAATGAAATTTAATTAATCAATTAATCTGTTAGTACATTAACATTTCAAAATTATGTTACAATGTTTACAGTATCAAAAGCCTTTTGTAAGTCAATAATTACCAGAATTATATATTTTTTTTAATTTTTTTTAATTTAATTTTTTTTATTTAATTCTTTTGTTATTAATTCGATTAAGTCAGTAGTTGCCCCAAGCGTACTACTCCCAGGTAAAAAACCATACTGATAATTATCAAAATTATAAGAAGTAGCAATGAATTTCATAAACCTTTCTTTTATTGCTGACTATGATTTTTGAGAATATACTTAATAGTGAAATTGGTCTATAGGTACCATCTCGTGCCGCTTTGTATACAGGTATTATTTTAGCAATTTTTAGTTCTCTGGAAAGATACCGTTACAAAAGTAGCTGTTAATTAACTTAGTAATGTTTATTAATAATGCATCACTACAGATTCTAAGCAAATCTTGTTTTGAAATATTATCTACACCTGGAGCGGCATTATTTTTTAAATGTTTTATAATATCTAAAACTTCCACTGTTGTTACTGGATATAAGAAAATTGATTTACCCCATAACTGTTCCCTAAATTCTATATTGGTGGTTGTGGTCTTTTTTGAGGCAATATCAGATCCAATCCTATTAAAGTAAGAATTGAATTTGTTTGTAATATCTTGAGCAGATTTTATAATCCTGTCTCCTGTGTTTATATATTCAATATTTATGTTAGGTTTAGAGAAGTTGCAATTATTTATTATTTTGTTAATAATCTGCCAGTTTTTACAAGGATTGTTGTTTGTTTTCCAAAACTCTTGTTCTGCCCATTGCTTCTTTAATTTATGCCCTAAAATATTTAACTTTACTTTACTTTAGGAACAATGAATTTTAAAAATTAAGTATCAACCCTTAATTTTTATCTAGGTCGGGAGGAGTTACATATCCCACATGTTAAATACATATAAGAATAAATGTAATTATTATATCTTTGCAATAGCATGTTACATTGTATTAAATGAAGGTTATAATTAAAGGTTAACCAGAGTTCATGTCAGAAATAAGAAAGGATACAACTACTTTGTATTCCAGACACAACCTGATACTGCAGGTGCAGAAACAATGAACTGCAATAAAACAGTCTTAATTAAAATTACATAGAATAAGACATTGTACGAGTATCAAGAAACTGCAGACAGCAAGATCTGCACTTTCCCACAAGATGATGTGAAAGCAGGGGTTACATATAAACTATGAGGAGTCTCCGATAGTCAGTCAGTCTTTGAACTTCATAACTTTAACATTGTTGGTAGTTCAAGCTACTCATTGGTAATTATTGATTGTTAAAATATTAACTTTGATTATTTTTTTGTCAACTAAACGATTTTTGTAATTACTTTTTGGGAATAAATGTTTTTAAAAGAAGTTCCCAAAGGCCCAAAATCTATCTGGTGCTACTTTAAAATAATGAGTTAGGTAGTTGAAAGATGGTGTAGTTAAAAGACCTATAATGGTTTGTGTGATTCCAGGTGTTCAACAAGTACTTAGGTTAGACTATGTTAAGTTGTGTTAAAACTGACACATGTTCGTAATTAAATGTACGTGGAAAAAGGTGGGATAATTCAAATAAAGTTAAATCTCAAATTGTTCAGTCTATAAGTGTCTGTTGATCGATGCAGATGTCTAGAGTGTACCTTTTGGGGATTATGTGACTTAGTGGTGCTCATTAATAAAAATATATAGGTTAAGTTAATATAACATATGGGTTAGGTGCTCTTAAATTAATCTCTAAAAATGGAATCTGCAGGACAGATATGTACAACAAATTACTACTACCCTAAATCTATATTCTTATGCCAATCCCTCCACCTCGATATTCTTCCACCTTTCGCTTCACATCCCATCCGCCTCCACAGAAAAGTTAAATCTCAAGTTGTTCAGTCTAAAAGTGTCTGTTGATCGATTCAGACGTATAAAGCCCTATCTTTTTGAGAGTTACGTGACTTAGCGGTGCTTGTTATTAAAAAATATATACAGGGCGTCTTTATAACATTTGGGATTAGTTGCTCTTAAATTTATCTCTAATAATGGTATGTGTAAGCCATTTCTTTAATCGTCCTGAAATTTTTTCAAATTGAACGCACTCTTAATTTCATCTATAAATTAAAATGGAATCTGTAGACTGTTTCTTGATCATACTGAAATTTTTTCATATTAAATGCACTCTTAAGTTAATCTTTGAATTAAAATGGAATCTGTTCATTAAACAATTATACGAGATGACAAGTAATAATTTCAATATACTCGGTAGTGTATTGGTTAAAGTGTCCACTTTGCATGCGGGCTGCATGGGTTTGAATCGCGTATGAGTCAAATTTTTTTCTAAAAACTGTGGAGGTGGCTGTGGAAGTAGTGTTCCTCAGGGTGGAAGTGAGGTAGAAGTGAAGGTGGAGAGAATGTGGAGGTAGAAATGAAGGTGCACATGGAGGGATATGGAGGGATGTGGAGGTGGAGGGATGTAGAGGTGGAGATGGAAAGAGGTGCATCTGTGCCTTAACCGCTGCAAATGATCTACTTTTCTTATAAAACTATTTTACTGCCTTTCTCTGAAAAGAAGAAAACTTGATTTCAAATGAAATTCAGATGAACGAAGAGCTTTTTATGAAAAATGATACAAACAAAATATCTTGGTCAGATCTAGCGCACTAGCCTCATAAAAACTTAATAATTATAAAACATGCAGCTACAATTTGGACTTGAAATAGAAAATAAAGCTAAAAATAAAAAAAGATTGAGTAATGAAAGCGGGTACCTTCATAATAATAAGAAGTCTTTAGTAACTCTACGTACTACGTACCCTAAAAAAGGGATCAAGTTTGGGAAAACATCATTTGTAAAAAGACATGATGGGTAAGAGTCAGAAATGGTAGTCTTACGCTGCACTCTCCTTTCTTTTCCCCCTGCGATATTGGGTGAAAGGCACCGTCCAATTCCCATAGCAGAATGTAAAAAGGGAAATTGGATTTCTTTTGTACTAGCCAGGGGTCTATTTTTGCAGTGGCATGAGATTGCAGGGGTGGGTCTATATCAAAAATATGACTCTTGTAACTCTAAAGCTTTATCAACATGCGCTACAGCGTTTAAAATAAATTTTAAGAGATAACGCAGAAAACCTTTTAACCAAAAAATATGTTGTACTTCTAATCAAACTTGCAGAGTGTATTTTGGCAGGAACACTCCAACTTCAACCTGAAATAAACGTTCTTGGATTTGTAGATCACAAATTTAGTTAAATGAAAGCACTGCGTATATTCCAATGGATTAATAAGCAAAACATCATTATTATGCAAATAAAGATAGTATCATATTAAATCATATAATATTCTCTTGTTTAAATTTATATACATTAAACCAATTCTACACTATATATGTATAAATATTATTCCTTTCACTTCAATTGATCAGTCTAGGAATTCTATTCTCTTATAACAAAATAATGCAAATTAAATTTAGATCAAGTCATACTACTTTACTATCAACACACTGATAACGGCAAATTAAACTTCCTACGGATTCAAGCAAAGATATCTTTGTTTCACCGGTACATATTTACTTATCAATAATATTAGTTCAAAATTATTTCAACATTTATAAGTCAAACAATTAAATTTTATACTAATTGCATAAATCAATATTATTTTAACAAAACTTTACTTGAATCTAAAGAGCTTTAGAATTAATCCTAATAGTTAAATGTCATTTAATAATTTTTGTTATTGCTATTAAAGAAATTAATAATTGAAATTTGTAAGGATGTTTGTACTTATTGTTCTCTAGCGCATTCCAGCTGTTAAACACTTCAACAAGAAGATGTCTTCTTGAACAGCTGCTATCCGTACATTACCGAACTACATCATGGAGCCCAAAATGAATTTTAAAGATAATTTTCAACGATGTATGAAACTTCCATATCACTCAAATCAAACAAAATAATGGATTTCTACAAACGTCCTCTAAATTATTATTTATTCCAAACAGACGACTTCCATCTAAACTAAACTATTTAAGCTAATTACAAAATCATTACTTGAGGAGCTTCTTTACTGTTTTCTTGGAACTTGCTGTAATTACAAATTTTTCATCAAAGAAATTTAGCTATATACGAACCGTTTTATTTCATATCAAAATTTAAGTAACTAAACACGTTGCTTTGGGTTAGCAATTACATTGCTATCCACAATTACTATGCCATTAAAAACATCTTTAATGATTCTAAATCGTCACCTACAAGATATGTCTTACGCCATATCTACTACGTATCTCAATTCGCAACCAGCACGCATGACTGTAAAATCTCCTACAAGGCAGACAACCAACTCATCGCATGTATGCTATGCGGGTTACACATAACGAAATATTTATCTGCACTTTTCTTATCTTATGTAAGTAATCTGAAATAATCGTAAGAATGCTGTGCCCGACTTTTGAACACAGTTCAACACTCCAATTCAACATGGAAAAATTAATAAAAATAATATATAGCCACTATAGGTTAAACTAGTACTTGAGGCCCTATAACTATTATTTACAAAAAAATTATGTGGAACAGTTAACACACAACACTAGGACCAAACTCTATATTTACAAGAAAACTCTAAATATTGAAGCAGGCTGCTAATAAAAGCATGGTGACGTTTATAAATTTCGGAACCTACAAAGATTTTACAAAAGACCCCAACCATATATCATCAGGCCTTGTTTTAATTAAACGTAAACATTAAAATTTATCGTTAGTGTACTAATCTCTAAGAATATTTTTGGCTGAAGGCAAGACCGATCAAAACTGTCTGCTTTTACCAAGAAAATTCTACATACTCTTATGATCTACATGACCTAAAACAAGTTGCAAAACTGTGCCATGACTATATAATTCATATTAACTACAACTGAATATCTAAGATTCGCTAGGATGATCCTCTCAACCAACCATTGCCATCACATGTTACACAACGGATATTGTAGTATGCTATAAATGACATCGGTAACACATTAACACTACCATATACTACTTTTCGTTCCAGAGTAAAAGCTCTTGAGGTTCTTAGATGTCAAGCTAGTATGAATATAACTAATTATTCTCATAGTATTTTTTTAAACTATTATTCTAACTTATATATACACAAACCTACAGCATGTATCAAACTCAAATATGCATAAAACATAATTCAAAGAAAAGTTCTTGAATTCGATCATAGTTAGATATATTCATAATCTATGAAAAAATGCATTACTTACATCAATAATCATCAGAAACATCAGAACTGGAATCCAAAACAAGAAAAGGTTTTTAATTCTTAACGTGCCATCAACCAACTTTAGAACCGTCTGTGTTAATCAAATCATATATTAAACTTGAAACATTTTTTTGAACAATAACCAAGACGAACATTAATGCTATTTTAACAGCAAACTTATTACCAGCGTAAGAGAGGACTTTGTTAACTCTTCATATTCTATCTCCAACTTTAAAACAAAATGTCTTCTTCTTAGATATAATTTTGCACAAACGTTCTTAAAAATATCAGAGAGGCCTTAATGATTTGACACATACAGTGGGCTGTTGCTAAGGATGATTTCAACATTTTCTAGTGGTTTAAACCTAGCACCATAGAGTTTCCCATTAACAGGTATATGTCGACCAAAAATTTAAAAGTTTGGGGAAAAATTAATAGACAAATGTTTTGCAGAGTTAATAGTAAACTGAATCTTTGACAACTCAATATCCAATGAATTATGCTCATTTAAATAAGAACGAATAGTTGTTCGAATTATTTTGTAGATTCTTTCCACAAAGTTGCATTGTGGATAATAAACAGCATTGGACCAAATTTTTTTTGTATCTCATAATTATTACACAAAATTTTGAAAATGTGAAGAGTTAACTGAGGGCCATTATTGCAAATAATGAATTGCGGAACTCAAAAAACAAGAAAAAAATTGTGCCTTTAAAAATATTAGATGGCTAATGCTTTGACCCCGCACAACGAATGCAGTAAGGTATATCTTGAAAACCATTCACCAACAACCAAAAACCATTTGCATCCAGATCCCGAATGAGAAAATGGACTTATCAGTTCTAAGGCAATTATTTGGAACAGAGTTAACATATTGTTACTTATCCATAAAGCCAAATGGAGTAGCATTTGATGACTTTTATGCACTACATGTCAAACATTTACAGCAAAATTTTAAAATATTGATACTCATTTTCATCCAATAAAACAATTCTTGAACTTGAGTAATTGTCTTTGAGAATTCAAAGTGATCAACAATAGAGGATCATGATATGACTGGTTGATCTTTTCTCGTTGAGATTTTGATACTAATTGTTCCATTCTACCGTGTTAGATGATATAAGTTAGATGGAATATAAACTTGAAAATTAAATCATTGCACCTTCCATCGTGGATAATCTGTAGGTGAGGATACAATTTTTTTTGCAAAACTACATACTAAGAGTCTAAATCATGTAAATTAACTTCAACCACATTAATAATCTGCTTTTCTTCATGAATACCCCAATTTGGTACTACATTGAATTTTCCTTTGCGATGCATCAAATCGATTAGGTGTTGTCTTAAACAAACATCCCATCAAGCAATTTTTCTGGTAGGTTTCTGAAACACGTACCCTCTTGCCAGGAACAAAATCTTTTAATGGCAAAAATTACAGCTAAACATTCCTATTCTGCAACTGAATAGTTACTTTCTATGCACCTGAGACTTGGTTACACAGGAAATTTTATACATGACTCCATCTACATTTTGTATTAATACAACACTTAGGCCAGTATCACGAATATTGCATTCAATGATAAACAGAACTGAATAGCCAGGTTGAGTTAACAA
Organism: Platerodrilus igneus; assembly: GCA_036346225.1. Classification (NCBI taxonomy): domain Eukaryota; kingdom Metazoa; phylum Arthropoda; class Insecta; order Coleoptera; family Lycidae; genus Platerodrilus; species Platerodrilus igneus. Next base: position 619,496 of record JARFIW010000705.1, read on the forward strand.
ATGCACATAAGTTACGGCCTCTTTATTCTACAAAACCAATATTCAGCATCCGAATTCCAAACAATAGTTTGACTATTTTTTTTCTTTATCAAGTCATTGATAAGTGATACCAATGAGAAAATATTTTTAATAAAACTCCTGTACCAACTGCACATTGCTATGAATTTCTTGATCTCGGTTATAGTTTCAGGGAGAGGAAAGTTAAACATAACCGACACTTTTTCTGGGTTACTGTGTTGAGAATTCGAACTTACACTATATCCTTTCCGAAATTTCTTAAAAGACTGACATTTTTCTAAGGTGATAGTTTACTTGGTATCCTTAGATGTTGTTTAACTTCTTGAAAGAGTTCTAAATGTTCCTCGAAAAATGATGAACAGAGGATCACACCATAGAGATAACAAAATACGATCGGCTCAAATTTAGGACTGAAGATAGCATCAACCAAAAGCTGTTGTGTTTGCACGGCATTCCTCAAACCGAATGGGACAGTTACAAACCTATA